>OX031007.1:47462413-48712413 GCA_943735925.1 Pollenia amentaria
TTTCGAATAAACTCAAAAACGAGTCAACTGATATTCATGAAAATTGGCATATATATGTAATTTGGTCCAACTTGGATGATAGGATAGTTATTATTTAAATTAATGGCCTGGGGGCGGAGGGGCGTGGCAAAATCCATAACTTGAGAACGGCTTGACCGATTTGAACGATTTTTTCTTTGAAATTATCGCCATGGTCCAACTTAGGTTTTTACGAAAAGAAAATTTTGCCCCGCCTACTTTTACGCCCACTTTTTTCGATTTACCTAAAATCAGAAAACGGCTCCATCGAGTTGACTTATTTTTCTTTCAAAATTCGTATTAATCAACTTTAAGTTTTCATCGAAAGAAAAATTTACCACGCCTACATTTACGCCCACTTTTTCTATTAAGCGCATAACTGGAGAACGGCTTGACCGATTTGAACGATTTTTTCTTTGAAATTATCGCCATGGTGCAACTTAGGTTTTAACGGAAAGAAAATTTTGCCCCGCACACTTTTACGCCCACTTTTTTCGTAAGAAAAACTTTATGATAGGTATTTCATGGATTTTTATTTAAAGGCCATAAATTTCGTTTAAAGATCAATTTAAGTCGTCTGGTAATACAACACTAATGTTTGCTTAGGGCCAGCAACGCGGACCGGGTCAGCTAGTGCTATTATAAGTGTTAAACACATTTAAGTTATTATTAACCAAAACATGTTTGGAGGCAACCTTAATATGTTTGTGGCTTCTTAATGGAGTACAAATTGAACCATAGTATGTTTGTCGGTGACAAAAGTATGATTTAATTAAACATAATATGTTTAAAATTTTTCTTTTAAAATAGTTTTGTTGGAGATGACCATATATAAACATGTTTTTTCTCCGGGTGTGGCGGTGTCGTCCGCATAATTCACAACTTCGACGTTTCATCGGATGTACCCATATCGGAAGTATATATAGTGCCTAGTAGTGGCCCTAAAACGCTGCCTTCTGGGACTCCACTAAATATTTGATATATATTTACAATTTTCACAAAAAAGTTCGATTGCGTATGTATGAATTAAGCGATGAAAAATGTGGGGCAGGTAAAACTTTTTTAAATTTATATAGCAGTCCTTCGTGCCACACTCAATCAAATTCCTATAGAGCAATACATTTTTTTTCTCTAGTGAGTCCAATATAACTTTAACTATTCTGTGACACTGTTCTGGTGTTCCATGCTGTGGACGAAATCTAAACTGGTGATCAGGTTGAATGCTCTCTTTCTCTAAAAATAGGTAATAGCTAGAAGACTTATTCGTCTGTACGATGAAATCTGGTTCTCTGGTTTATTAGGTTTTTGGATCATTTTAATTTCCGCTCTTCCAAATCACAATAATAGAGTTGTATATGAGGGTTAAAAATAGAATGCCTTTCTTTGAGAGTGATTTTGCAACTATCGAGTCCATTTTATCATGTCCTGGAGACTTTTTATTATTAAGTTTGGAAATTACATTTTGTACTTCTCTCGGAGAAATATGTTTTATTGGAAAATCCATTTGGTATAAAGATTCCAAAAACGTTAACACTTTATTTTAGTGTAGGGTATTTGTTTTGTAGGAAAAGGTTGATAAATTTGACTTAAATATTCAGAGAAGGCTTCTGCGTTGCTCTTGCTGTTTTTGCACCAGGTGCCATCTAATTTCATAAATCGGACATTTCTTTTTACTGGGTGTTTTAAGTATTTTGTTGTTTTATAAATACTATAATCTGTAGCTTTTGAGGTATCCAAATTTTTTTAAAGGCACTTCATCATTTCTCAATTCTGCTATCCTCTATTTTAGATGGTTAATTTTTAAGCCTTCCCATTGTTTTATTTAAATACGATTAAAGTTTATTTATCAGTTAAATTTAATAGCAGATTAAAGAATATATTAACAAGTAAGAGTGCCTTATTTGGAAACGTTGAATCTTTCCGTTCTCCAGATATAAAAAAATGTATAACGTTTTTGTATTGAAAGTGCCATGCCCAATTCCGTAATAACGCCCATTTTTTAAAAGTGAATTCGTATTAATGACCGAGATACTTGCACATTATTTAGAAACTTTGGTTCTAGCCGATATCAAGACATACAGAAAAAAAGAAATTAAAAAAGAACAACAAGGGATTCATGGGTAAAATAAGAGGTAGTCGTGGTTTTTTGCTCATATCTTAGGTATTTATGGACCCATCTGGCTGAAATTCAATAGCAAAATTTTAATGAGCATATCTGATATAAATAAGTACCAACCAAGTCCCCATCATTGCTGGGAAAACCTATTTCAACAGACAGACGGACAACTCGATGTGAACTTCTTTTCTCATAAGGAACTAGAACATATGTGCTTTATAGGGTCTAGGATCAATATTGTGGAATTAACAAACGGTGTGACAAAGTTGTATATACCCTTTTCCACCAGTAGTGAATAGTATAAAAACAGTACAGCTGGTGGTCCACACTAGGGATGTGCAATAAATATCGATATGTCAAAATATCGATATTGAAAAAATTATAATTAATATATATCACCGATATTAAAAATACATCAATATTAATCTACGACTATGGAATTCGATATTTTTAAGATCTCTTCATAATAAAATTCAACATTTTAATATTAAAAAAATAACGGCGCTAGTCCATTGTACAATTCATAGATTATACAGTTCAGTTTTGTCTCGGTTTTTTAAAAGATGAAAACAAAAAAAGGAGCGGTAAAGAATCGCCTTAATTATTGCGTATTAGCAGCAATAGACTCATGAAAGTTGGAATGTTAAAAATAAAAAAAAAATATTTTTTTTTATTTATTTTTATTTGAGCATGTCCTTATATATTAAATCTAAAATATTGCACAGTTTACTTGCATAGTATGTGTCACAAGTTTCGTTTACTGGCGGTATATAATCCGGCATTATATAATCCCAATTAATTTTTTTTTTTTTAGATTTCATATGGCGAATAAATAAAAATTTTTTTGTATTCTTTACTTTTTTTTAAATTTTTTTATTGTAGAATTAACTGCCGGTCCCTCGATTTCATACGAAAACTTCGTTCGCATAAATTTTTTTAATTTGGTAAAAATTTCAGCTAAATACGTTCGAAACATCGATATATCGATATTTTTAATTAATACATATCGATACTCTTAAATAATATCGATACGATATATATCGATATATTTTTTCAATTTGCCCATCCTTAGTCCACACATTGCGATCTATACGCGTGATACTTTCCTACACTTTTTTCTAGATACAAGAAGAGAAAATTAAAATTCATGCGATTGATTATGCGTGTGCTGCATAACTTGTCAATACAATTTTACTCTGATTCTACTGTTTTGACACATGTATAAACGTATCAACGCATTGAACGCGTGTTGTGGCCCTTCTGCTTAAAACCCATTTGAAATTATATGTCAGCTGTTTGGCAATTAGGGATTGCCATTTGTTGCATTTAAAATGTTATGTTTTTAATTTTATTTATAGATGTCCTAACAAATTCCCAAAAAAGATATATAGATGGTATTAACCCAGTATCTACTACCCCTACATCGGGTAGACCGGGTGGAATCCCATCTATAGCCATTTGCTGTAACTCTTTCATTTTAAAGTTATGCACCTAATAATTTTTGAAATACGTGAATGAAAAAAAAGACATAATTTTTTAAATAATATTAAAAACAGAAGACTAAATAAGTAATATAATATTAGAAATAATTTAAAAACCTTAAAATAAATTTTTTCAAAAGAATGATACAAATATGCATATTTTATCTAAAATACTAAAGAAAAAATTTTTATGGAATATTTAGCTTAGCAAACATTTTAATTTTATAGTACTTTATTTAAATTTAGAAGAAAAAAACTGAGCAGTATTTGCCCTTAAATTGAACCCCTACCTTCCACTATTTTCACGGTAGCATAATATCAAAAATAACAACCATTAAATTGCCTTATAACCTCTACAAATGGCAAAGAAAAAATGTGTACAGACATATTAAAAAAGTGTGACAAATGTCACCTTTTATGCATAACTTTATTCACTTTTTTTTGAAATATGTAACAAACATGTTACTTTTTTTTAAACCAACCATTTATATTTTGTAACCATTAACGGCGCCCTTCCACAGATTTCACCCAGCCAGGTAGTTGATCTGTCTTGTATGTCAAAAGTTGCACGCGGGGTTGACAAAATATGTCACACGTAAAAGTTTGACATGTATTTTTTACGGTTTTTTTACATTTTCTTCCCTGCTTGACAATGTTTTACAGTCTTTGTCATTTGATTTAAAACATTCTTATAAGAGTTTTTTCATTTCTCTTGAGGTTTTTTTTTTTTTTTGAAGTGGGGTTAGTAGCACTGCTTCGTATACAAAATTATAAAAAATGGTTTTTTCACACTTTTTTTCTTCAGATTTATCTAAGAAATTTATTGGTAATTTATGCAACGATCAAAAAATTGTGTCTGTGTATGTGTGTGTGTGTGTGTGTATGATAAATATACATTTATGTTTACATGTATAGGACATATTTTACATTTGGGAAAGTATATTTTTTTTGTAACGCACATGAAATTTATTTGTACCTGAAAACATATTAGAGATTTTAAAACGGTTGGGGGGATTTTTAAAGTATATTTTAGGAGTTTTTGCTTAAAATATATCAAAAGTGAATTTTGGGATTACAAAATAGTCGCTGTAGCATAATCAATCTTTGCTGATTTGGCAAAACAAAGAAACTTTTTTAGTGTTCCACTTTGTGATGTATTCTGGGCCTGCTTGATCATGGTAGTATTCTCGGGGGAATATCGGATCAGAGGATTATGACCTTAAACTTCGGTGTAACACCAAGAGTGCAGTTCCCGGATAGGGAAGTTTGGCGTGGATCCAATGGGCTGTTTGAGGGGTAAGCAGTCTTTACGGACGGATACAAGATGGACACTGGCACTGGTGCCGGTGTGTATATTGCTGACACTGACATAAAAAGATCATTTAGACTACCGCAAGTGTGCAGTGTTTTCCAGACTGAGATCCTAGCGATCTGGTGGGCAACGGAGGTGATACTGGCTCACATCATAGGGGGTCCGTAGTGATTATTTACGCCGATAGCCAAGCTGCGCTCATGGCATTGAAAAATTATAAGGTACGATAATGCCTGGTCGAACGGTGTAGGAATGCTCTGAGAGAACTCATGGATGCATTCACGGTGAGGCTGTGTTGGTTACCCGCACACTGCAAGGTGGATGGTAATGAGGCGTCTCAGGGATTAGTTTGCCCATCACAGCTAAACACTAACCGTGGTAATATCAATAGAACAATGTCGAACAACCCACATTCCGACCATGCTCCAATGAGTCAATAGAGCTGGATACCCTGCTGTCATTGATTAGCTTCAATGCACTCCTTTGCATCCGATCCAGAAGTTTACATATAGACCTTGAAGCAGATATGAAAGTTGTCTTCCATATTCGGTCGGATAAAGGCGGTATAAATAATGAAGAGATCAGTAGGAGTAAAGAAGTTCTTGCACCGTTTTAAGAAACCAAGACACTTGAATGCTCCTTTCGAAAAACATGAAAAACATGTTGGTTCCAACGAATATCACTTGAATTTTCATGCTTAGAACATCTAAAGTGTCTGGTTCCTCAAAAACTTTCTTTAACTCTCTATTGAAATTGCATAAATGTCTAATAGATTCTACCCTTACACTCAAAATATAATGTAGCTAAATTCCACAGGAAAATCATTTTAAGCTACTAAAAATTTTACATAATTAGAATTGTGGTTATTTTGTTGAACTGGTTATGGTTTTTATCCAATTTTTTTATATTTTATTCAGGCTTAAGTTCATTAAATTAAATTTTTCATTTAATTATTTTTATGAAGAAAGGAATTTTGCAACATGAAATGAATTAAAATTTTTTGATAATTTTTCATTCTTGGCTGAGCTGGGAATTGAACCCAGGTTTTAACGGGCAGGTTGCCCTGACATGTTTCAATTATAACCACACAATCTCTTCAGAGGGGTTTGCCGTTTAACACTAACGGCCATCGAAGGCAGCTGGCAGTCAATAGCCAAACATCAATCTTTTAACCAAATTGGTAGATCGAAATTTGTTTTTTGAATAATTATCTATTTTGATAGATTCACATGTTTAATTCATTTCTTGAAAAAAATTATTTAATGAAAAATTAAATTTAATGAGCCTGAATAAAATATTAAAAATTTTACATAATTTTTTTTTCTTATTTAACAGCATATTCCGTAAAATTTAACAGTTGTTGCTTTAACCCTCTGCGACTGACGCATTCAGTACCTTCTTAATACGTTTTTATGTGTTCGTTGGCGAATCAAACGCGATCAAATAGAGCGCCCGAGGCGCTCAGAGGAGAGAAGTGCCTTCAAGACCAGGGCTGTCATATGTGGCGATTTCTCGCCAAACGTGGCGATTTTCAAACTTGTTTGGCGACCTAATTTTCGATTTGGCGACATGGCGATTGTTTTTGCGATTTATAAAATAGTTGGCGATTTTGTTGGCTATTTTTGATGAGCCATGAATTCGTTAAATTCAATACGAAGAAATCAAATTTTTTTTATCTAGTATTTTAATGTATGAAATTTGATTCTAGCATTTGTATGACCAGTAATAAAAACTAAATTATGTTGAAATGGTTGATAATGAAAATCTTCGAGAAAATTTTTTTTCACATTTAAATGTGCTCTTGAAAGGAGTTATAAGTAGAATTCTTAAAAAAATTAATATAATTTAAGTTTATGAACACTTTTCCATTATAAAATGTTACAAATTATCACAGATAAAATTCGTTGTTGTTAAGGATATTTTAAAGATTTTTATGAATTCTAATAAACATCCAAAGTTTATGAATCAAAATGGAAAAAATACTGTTTATTAAAAGAGATTTTAATGATGATATTCAATCTAATTTAATTCAGTTGAGGCCAACAATTTATAGCTAAGAGGATACGGCAGGTACGTACTATTTTAAGGAACTTGCATTGACTGTTCTTTATATGCTGGTTATTACAACTAGTAATGCCTGTGTTGAAATAATGCACGCCACTAAAATTCGCCTTCGAAGTAAAATGCGACATAGTACATGTTGAATTTCTTTTGTACCTTTACAATGTATTCTTAAAAAGAAGAAAAAAGGGAGTCTTCTCGGTGAAAAAAAACTGCAACTACAAACAAATGTACTGTATATACAATATTTGTTTAATACTTACCGCAAAAATTCTTTTTTTATTGCTTTACGTAGACTAGTATAAAATATTTTAAACATTGCACCTTTTTTGTGTTCACTAATCATTTTTACATTGTTCTAAAAAAAATTATTATGGGATTTATAAAAAAATATTTTTAATTGTTCTAGAAATACATCTTTTATTGTCAAAAACTAAACAATAAATGTTTTGGCGATTTTTGCCATGGAATTCGGCGAAAAAGTTCAAAATCAATCTGACAACCCTGTTCAAGACAACCACGTCAATATTTTTGTTATATTTTTGTGATATTTTTGTAGTGTCTCCTTAACAACACGGCAGTAAAATTGTTATTTTAATTTTGATGGGTCGTTCTAATACAAAAAAAATCTTCATTTTTCTAAGAGAACATCAGCTTTGTATCAAACAATTTGACATATCGACGTTAGAATGTCTGGTTCAATGCACTACATAAAATCAGTTGTATCTTTTATTTAACCATTAAAATTTTCTAAATTTTTCTATACTGGTTAGTGCAGATGTGAACTCAAATGTAAAACTTGTATAAAACAAATAGGAAATTTTAAATTTTTTTTTTTTGGTTTTTTTATAGATGTTTAAAATAAAAAATCTTAAATAAAAAATTGTTTTGGAAGGTTTACAAAACAGAACTTAGAAACTATAGGCCATTAAAATGGTGTCCAGCGTACTATCACGTCATTGGAAATGTTATTACAAATTCACGTCAGTCGCAGAGGGTTAAAAAGACATATTTTAACCGACAAAAGATCTAACTACATAACAATATAAGTAGGGAAAATCATTATTTTTGGTAGTTTGTTTTTTGAATAACAAACATATATGTGACCTTCTCGGAGAAGTTTAAAATTTTAATGTTTTTTTTTATCGATTTTCCCAAGTTCGTTTTGTACGTTTTTATGGGGTAAATAAATTTTTATCAGAAATCTAACTCATTTCATCTTATTCTACACCCTTTTAGGTACCAGAATCCACACTTAAGTCCAAACCCGTTTTTTGACACACTAGGTCCCTTTTTTCGGAGAAGACATATGTTTAAAAATAACTTTATTCGTAAAATATTTATATTATTATTCAATTTTAACAGTACAAAAAACGAATTTAATAACCCACAATCAGTTACTGTAATAATTTTATGAGTGTAGATTTAAATAAAGCGTTTGTTCCATATGTTATCAAATAGTCTCTAAAATTTTAATCTTTTTTCGATCACAAGATTTAGACGGACACACAGACTGACAAACGCACCTGCCTTATTCAATAAAGAAAATGGTCAAAACCCCATTGGTATATGTACCAAAAGGTGAACATCTGCTTATTTCTTCTTGGTATAACAAACGTATATTACAAATTAAAGCTCTAAGTATTAAATGGACTTTCTAATAAGGAATTTTACAACTGACTTTTGGAACTACAGTGGAACAAGTTTTCTTGTATACCACGTCTTAAGCCGCATTTATAAGTCGTTGCTAATACAACGCATATCTACTCCCAAAATGTAATGCAATAAAATAAATTTCTTATAGAATAATATTATTTTTAGTCTTCTTAAATTTTCTTCGTATGATTTGTTTTTTTTTATACATATAAAAAAATAACTAAATCAAGCTGAAAACAGCTTAACTTAAGTATCATTTTTCATTTTGTTCGTACACAAACAAATACACGATTTTTTTTTTTTTTTTTTGTTTTAAACAGATTTATATAATAACACAAATACAATTTCCACTTGTTTCGCAAATAAATGAGACCAAAAAAAAAAACAAAAGAACTAAATCTGTTTTGAGAACAGCTGTCAAAAAAATATTAAATGATTTTCTTATACTACTAGTCAAGTGGTGAGACTTTGCCATAGAGAAATGTTGTATCCGAAAGCAAAAATTATCTCAAACATAAGTATTTGTTTATATTAGAAAGGAATCGTTAGAAGTAAAAAAAAAAAATATAAGATTCAATGTTACAGAGAAATGTTTGTTATAAATGATATTTTCATTTTGTTGATAAACAATGTATGAGTATTAAATAAACATTAGCTTAAAAAATTGGATTTTCGTTTCAATTAAGTATTTTGGACAGAAAAGAAATAGCAAAAAGTTCATTGAATTTTGTGTATGTTGTTATTATATTAAATTTTCAACCTATATGTTGGCAATGGTTTTCACTTCGGTTGTACCGCCCAAAAGTAGGTAATAGTTTGTATATGGAAATTAAATTTTTGAACAGCTTTATTACACAGAAAGAAACCACTCGGGATAAATTAAGTCTTTTTTTACTTACTATAAGTACGAGTATACTTTAAAATTTAAGTACGAATAACACTAAAACGTTATTAAAGCAATGGTAAATAAGATTACTTTCGAAAATCAATCCCGGAAGTTCTAAAAATAAGTATACAATTCTTAAATCATGTAAAAAAAGATTGAACTTTTCGTTAATAGAGCCACTCTGAGAGTAAATAAAACAAAGTGAGCGGTTTAATCTCATATAAATTATTAGACTCATCTCTCATTATTGCTTTTTTTATATGTACGTGTATACGCGTGTCTTTGTCAGAGTTTGTTGTAGAAACTACAACAACATCAGACAAGAAGGTAAAAAGCGATTTGCTTGTTTTGTGTAGAAACAACAAAAGCAACAGAATAATAATAAAAACATACATTATTTCCATTTTAAATAAAAGAAGTTAGAGTGCTATATTCAATCGAATCTTTGATACCCTCCACTGACAGAAGTGGGCTCTATAGTGTAAATACATTTATATTATAAGCTACTCTTCCCAAAAACGAGCGTCAGCATTAAAATTAGTTGCGGTTTAGACCTGAATTAAATTATTGACCGACAATAAGAAAATTGTATGCGTTTCTTGTTAGGACTTCGAACTGGCTTGAGTAAAATATCATAATTCGTAAAAGTTTTAGACGAACTAAAATAATTTTTAGGAGCGTAATCTGTATTGGACCTATGGTAAATTATGGACCAATCATCCCGAAATTCTGACGACTAATTTCAATACAGCAGTGTAATTAGTTTTTTTCGATATTTTTAGTTTTGCATGATATTTTTTCTGGCCATATGAATTTAAGTAAGAAATTTCACCGCCATATCTATATCTGTGATGGCTTTAGGCGAATTTTATTATTTTCCCAAAGTGGGCTTTATTTGTAGGGTTTGTATGGGGCCAAGGGTAAATTATGGACCAATCTTAACGAAATTTGGCAGTGTAATTTCTCGTCCTATAAAATTGTGACGTCAATTTGATAGCATTATTTATTAAGGTTTTAGGCGTACTAAACGGTTTTCCGGGAGAAGGGTTTATATGGGGCCTAGTGTAAATTATGGACCGATCTCCAAAAAATATTACAGTGTGATTTCTCGTGCTATAAAACTGTGACGTATTTAATTTAATCGACTAAAGATTAAAATATGTTAATTTGGCATTTTTATTGCCAACAACCCCGTACAAAAAATTCAAAAACCGTTCTTTTTTACAGAATATCTTTAAAAAAAGGACATGGATGATCGTCCTTGGACAAATTGTATATACAGTTGAACGCGTCTTAAAAAAAACTTTCTTATGATACTCATATTGTATATGTTAGTAAGGAAACAGATTCTCCAACTAATAAAACATGCAAAAATAGACCCTTTTTCAAAATGGTCCAGCTCACGAGAGGCCAAAGCTGGGGCCGAAATATTTTAAATGTCATCTTAAAAAAGTCCAAGGTTCATTTTTAGGAGTGTACATCGACCACTTTTTTTTGGCGAGTCGCTCTAATATTTATATATTAATTCTTAGGGACCAATTTGTATTGCCTTATAAATGGTTGTGGTACAATTATAAAATCTTTAAATTATTTTCTTTAATTTTTAAATTCTTTTTTAAATTTTGCAACATTATTTTTTTTTTTTTTTGGGCTTCAAAACAAATAAATAAATACAGCATTATTTAGTAATTTACATAAAACTAAAAAAGTTCCAGTTTTATCATGCTAATTTTTGCTTAACGCTTTTTTTTTTCTTTAGAAACTTGACAAAAATCACAAAAAAAATCAAAGAAAAATGAACCACTTTTTTAAAATTAGAGTCGCAAAAAACAGCTTAAAAACTTTGTATTGTTGCTTGCCGAGAATAGAGAAAAAGTAAAACTGCGAGTGATCTGAAAGAAAAAAAGACCGCGTATAACCAAAAAAAAAACTAACATTTGCTTGGTAAAAGTAAAAATGTTTAAATAAAAACAACAATAAGAAAAGAAAAAAATTATGCATAATAAAAAAGGAACGCCACGGTTACTTGCTTGAATTACTACATATTTTTGTTTTCAGTTTGCAAAAAACCAAAGCATACTTTTAAGATGTTTTTATGGATTTACCAAAAAAAAAAAAATCATACACACACAAGAGTGCGTTGAATATCTTCATTTAAAAACACAGCAAGTAAGAGCAGAAAAAAGTATAATAAAAAAAAGAAAGAAACTTTTAAAATAAACTAAAATAGAATTATGTTATCAAAATTGTATGGAAGTAAAAATAAAATATAAAAAAAAGCGTAACAAATTTTTAAATTATTTCTGTGCCTTTTTCTTCTCTAAAATGTTTATTTGATTGCTTACTTTTATTGTTGTTTTTAGAGTAAAGTTAAAACATAAATCCTTCAGATTTTAAATCAAACAACTACCAAATTAAATGTGATCGAGCTACAATATGTTAGAACATTGTTCTCACTAAATTTTGTGGCTGATCTCAATCTAAACTTCGCTTTTGCATTTTAAAGGTTCTGTTGAATTTTCAAAGTAAAATACATATCGCTCAATAGATCATAAACAGGCACAACTTAAAATGTATCAAAAACGTTTGGTTTTTTCATAAACCAGTTCACAAATCAAATCTAATCAAATCAACCACTTCGTTTGCGTCACCAGATAGGGACGCAAACCATTTCATTTGCGTCACTTTCTCATTTTGGCATTTTTCTTTTACGATAAGCCATACGACAGAGCTTATGACTTGGACAATGTTTCTACAACTATTGATTGTATAAAACGAGATAACAAGAAATATTTTATCTACATAATAACAAGCTTTAATCTTAAGATTATAAGAAAATAAATAAAAGATGATTTTGAATTGTCTATTCCCTTTTTTAACGTCAGTGCCCATTTTTCAGAAGAGTGGGAAAAGAAATTATTGCATAAGAAATAGTTACTTAAAATTAACGACTCTCTATTAAAATTATTAAAACTCAAAGGTCAAATCATATAGAATTTAAAATTTTTAATATTTTTCTCACTAATCCAAAAAAGCATATTACAACTTAAAAGAAAAACCAGCTCTTTTAAAAGTCGTTTTGGAATATTATTTAAAAAAAATTTAATTTTTGCCTAAATATTCTTTTAAATTGTTCATTGGGTTCTACCAAGGACATAATATTCGTCGCAATAAGCAAATTTAGACCTTACAATCTTTACTATAATACACCCTCAAAAAACTAACGCGAATATAACATCTAAATAAATTTAAAATAAAAATAACATAAAAAACTATATGCTGTATTTTATTTATGTTTTCTTGCCTAAAACTATGCTACACTGGTTTTTGTTAACAAAATTGTTTTCTGCTTTACACACATCAAACAAATACAAAAGAAAAACAAAAATACAACAACAACATAGCCCTAGATACACTTGCAACAGCATCACAGTGTAGCGATAGTATTTAAAGGAACGTTATGTTTAGCTGACTAGTTGTTGAGTTTTTTTTTTATAAACTAAATTTAATATATATTTTTTTAAAGAAAAACTAGTTGTTTGAATCCACTTCAAAAAAATATGAAATCCCAGCAAAAGATCTAAAAAATACAACACCAACAACAAATAAATGTTCAAGTATGTAGAACTAAAAGAACAAACAACCAGCCTTTAGCTAAAAAAAACGTTGGTGTTTAGTTTAGTTGTAACTAGTAAAAGTTTTATAGAAAAATACTAAAAACATTTTATGTACAACTGCTGCATTGCGCCAAATTTAAAAATTTCCAAAACACACACGAAAAAAAACAAAAAAAAAAATAGCAACGAAAACATAAAATATGAAACATATGGAAAAATGTCATGGATTGTTAAACATTCCTCTTCTTTAGAAATACTTTAAAACATTCAGCAGGTCTCTCTCCCTTAACCACTTTAGTTCGCAGATGTTTTATCTTATAGGACTGTTTTTAACACTTTGTCTTCGTTTAAATATGGCAAAACATAACTAAAGATGAGTTATCTGTTTCTGTAGAAGTTTCTTAAGCCTAAAAATATGCTTTAAATTCTTTGCACGTTATAAGCATATATTTCGTTTAGTATATTTTATTTCTTTTTGTAAGATTTCTCTCGCTTTTAGCTTTGAAAATGACTTCATTCATGTCTTTATCATAAAAACTTGAAGTTATGTTGTTGTAGCTGTTGGGTTAAAGCTCCATTATGTTGTTGCTATTGCTTTTTGTTTGAGCATAAAGTACAATAAAACTTCAAATCATAAAAATAAAGAAATATGATTATAGTTTTGCAGAGTTGAACATTTTTTTTATTGTTGTTCATTTTAAGAAAAAAAAAACTGTATAAAAAAAACGAAAGAATAGAACTAGGAGTAAAGCTGCATTTGGTTGAAGTGGAATACTGACGTCCTATGACCTTTAATTTCCTTATATTGTCAGCAATAATTTAAAAATTAGCTCGCACTAAACTAAAAGTGTACTTAAACCTGAACTAGATCCTGAAGTAGGTCTAACCCGGAACTGAACTTCACCTGAACTAAAACTTAACCAGAAATGGACTTTGAATGAACTAGAATGGAGCTAGAACTGAACTAGAACTAAACCAGAAATGAACTTGAAATGAACTGGAACTGAACAAACACTGCACGAGTACTTAAATAGAACTTAACTTTAACCGAACTAGAACTAGAACTAGAACTAGAAATAGAACTAGAACTAGAACTAGAACTAGAACTAAAACTAGAACTAGAACTAGAACTAGAAGTAGAACAGAAATAGAGCTAAACTTAAACTGAACTAGAACTTCATTAGAATTAAACTAAAATTAAACTAGAATTGAACTAGAACTGAACTAAAGCTGAACTAGAACTAGTGCCTGTGCTAGAAATTAGCTTGGATTGAACTAGAACCGAACTGGCTCTAAGCTTGAACTTATCTCGAACCAGAACTGAACTAAAACTAAACTAGAACTGAATATGAACCGTAGCTACGCTGGAACCAGAATAAGTGTCTGTTCTTTATATTAAACTGGAACTTCTGGTAGAATATAAGCCATAATTTTAACTAGAACTTGTTCTAACACCGAACTTAAGCATAACCCAAGATTTGAACGAAAAACGTAAACCAAATCTGAACTTTAACTTAAGCAAAAACGAAACTAATGATGAAAGCCACCATATACTTCATGTAGGGTACTGTTATGAAGTTAAAGTCTTATAATAGCAACACAGACAAACAATTTTATTTTCATTTCTTAGTTATTTATATTTTGCTAAACAAAAGCAAAAAAATGCTACAAAACTTTTTATTGTATTAAAAAACAAAATAGTAAATTTATTATTAAGAAAAGAGACGCCGTAAAGTATGCTTTGGAAACAACAATTTACATAACAAGATGAAAATGGAAGAAAAACCATGGACTTTAATGTAATAAAATATTTAATAAAATTTTGAAAAGTAACTGCAACAGGTATTTTGAAAATTTCTGCAGAAAATTTGAAATATGTTCATTTATTCATGCGTTGTAAACAACAGTGGAGGCGAATTAACACTTCTATATGTTTTTTTATTATTTAACACTTTATAGAGATACCAGTAGCTCGTTTCTGTATTTCTCGCATCGCAAATTTTCTCATATTAAGTGTGAAACAAAAAATTTCATCGTTTCTCGATTTGTGAGAAAAAAGTGTTTCTGTATTTAAATGCGAGAAAAGACAACACAGATTCTGTTTTAACTGGAATACTTCCAGTAATTAAGTGTCAAATGCAAGCGAAACGTCAACGAAAGAAATATATATAATAAAAATAAGGCTGCCAGATTTAAAAATTTATCGACATTTTAACGATTTTTTTTGTTCCAAAATTGGCAAAGTGAAAATTTGCTGATTTCTTTCTAGTGACGATACAGTCTTTGATATAAAACAATTTTAAATAGTTTTATATGTTTGTGTATTAGGCACCACAGAAAACCGATATCTTTAAAAATAAGGCAGATTAAAAAATGTATCGGCAAAAGCAACATTTAGAACTGAATATGAACCGTAGCTACGCTGGAACCAGAATAAGTGTCTGTTCTTTATATTAAACTGGAACTTCTGGTAGAATATAAGCCATAATTTTAACTAGAACTTGTTCTAACACCGAACTTAAGCATAACCCAAGATTTGAACGAAAAACGTAAACCAAATCTGAACTTTAACTTAAGCAAAAACGAAACTAATGATGAAAGCCACCATATACTTCATGTAGGGTACTGTTATGAAGTTAAAGTCTTATAATAGCAACACAGACAAACAATTTTATTTTCATTTCTTAGTTATTTATATTTTGCTAAACAAAAGCAAAAAAATGCTACAAAACTTTTTATTGTATTAAAAAACAAAATAGTAAATTTATTATTAAGAAAAGAGACGCCGTAAAGTATGCTTTGGAAACAACAATTTACATAACAAGATGAAAATGGAAGAAAAACCATGGACTTTAATGTAATAAAATATTTAATAAAATTTTGAAAAGTAACTGCAACAGGTATTTTGAAAATTTCTGCAGAAAATTTGAAATATGTTCATTTATTCATGCGTTGTAAACAACAGTGGAGGCGAATTAACACTTCTATATGTTTTTTTATTATTTAACACTTTATAGAGATACCAGTAGCTCGTTTCTGTATTTCTCGCATCGCAAATTTTCTCATATTAAGTGTGAAACAAAAAATTTCATCGTTTCTCGATTTGTGAGAAAAAAGTGTTTCTGTATTTAAATGCGAGAAAAGACAACACAGATTCTGTTTTAACTGGAATACTTCCAGTAATTAAGTGTCAAATGCAAGCGAAACGTCAACGAAAGAAATATATATAATAAAAATAAGGCTGCCAGATTTAAAAATTTATCGACATTTTAACGATTTTTTTTGTTCCAAAATTGGCAAAGTGAAAATTTGCTGATTTCTTTCTAGTGACGATACAGTCTTTGATATAAAACAATTTTAAATAGTTTTATATGTTTGTGTATTAGGCACCACAGAAAACCGATATCTTTAAAAATAAGGCAGATTAAAAAATGTATCGGCAAAAGCAACATTTCGAACGGAAACTGTTTAATTTTTATTTGCTTGGATTATTTAATACATTTGTTTGTGTGATCAAAAGATTAAACTATTACCCCATTTTTCAGTCAATGCACTTTAGGAAATTTTTGCCTTTTACTTTGTCCAAAAGTGTTTATTTTATTTCAATATGATATTTTGTCACTCCTTTGTGTGATTTCTGCAGGGAAAAATAACAATCTGAAATTTTAAATCTTATCGAATTATGGAAAATCAAAAAAATAATTTTATTTAAATAGACCTCAAGCTTATGTATGTATAAAATATGTATTTTACCCATGAACTTAATGTTTTTTTTTTTTTTTTTTGATTATGTGTTTATATGATAAAAATTTGTGATCATATGATAAAAATCGAACAAAATTCGTCAAAATTAATTTTAAATTGTCCGAAAAAAATATACGATTTTTTTATTTTTTCTTACGATATCGACGTTTTTTTCACAAATTTATCTGGCAGCCCTGCATAAAACAAACACAATGAAAGGCTAAACAAATTTTAATAACAAAATATAACAATTGTGTTTTATATACTTTCATCATTTAAATTCTTTCTTTTAAAATAAAATAAAATAATACACATTCTTGTGTACATACATACATAATTTGGGCTCCATTTTTTTAAATTTTTTTTCTCGCATCAATTTCAAATATGACTTATTTTGACAGTTCTTGTGAGAAACTTTTTGCAAAATATTGTTACAGAAACACTTGTTCTCACATCCTTCCAATAATTGCTGGAAAATTATTTAAATGACAGATAATTCTCGCAAACTAAAAGTACAGAAACACTTTTGTGAGAAAAACCATTTTTTGTTTCATATTGCACTGTTTTTGTCATAATTCACTTGTTTCATGCGGGAAATTTTACGATGCGAGAAATACAGAAACGGGCTACAGATACCAGAAATGAACACAAAAAAAAAAAAATTATTTACTAATCATAGTTTATTGCCAATCCTAATACTGACATATATTTAAACTCTTACTGCATACCTTTAAGCTTAACCTAAAAAAATAACTGCACCCGCTCTTATCAGCCAAGAAAATCTAATAAACTTTTATGTAGTAATTTTAGTTAAATAAATATCTTTTTTATTCTTCTAAATTGTTTCCAGCCCCATTAAAAAATAATTTTACTGTCATAAAATCTTTGTTTGCCAACAAGGCGATATTCTAATATCCAAGAGCATTTCTTTTTATTGTCTACCTAAATGTTGATTGTCTGCGCTCTATTTTTAGTTGATATTTTTGTGATTATGAAGTTGTGGATATAGAGAAACAGCAACTTAAATACACACAAGTTTAATCTTTATTATCATAACATGCATCACCTGTCACATAAATTCTACAGCAGTACTCATATACATGGCAACATACATGCTGCGAACTTGTCTTACTATTAACGTGTAGTTTTGTTGGAGGAGACAAATGGAAATTGTATGAACTCAAGTAGCGCATATGGAACGTACAATAGTACAGTGGAATCTATCATGACAGGACGCCGAAAGCATCATGGGGGATGTCCTCTCAAACGAGCAAGCTCAATACTTTCCTAATCGAACGTTAACGAGATCTGGCAAAAATGTCCATCTAAAAGGGGTAATCGCTGTAGGAGGGTTTTCGTTAAGGGAGATTACACTTTTTTTTTTTTTTTTTTTTTTGTAAAAAAAGAAACTATTTTCTAGTGTAAAAGTTAAAAACAACAAGAAACAGAAAAAAGAATGCGCGAACTAATGTAAAAATATACTGCGTTTGAAAATAAAGTGCAAAAGAACAAGTACAAACACTAAGAAAAATAATACAGCTTAACCAATTTCGATAAAAAATTTTCGTTTGCTAGAAATTAAAGTTGCTTGTCTAGTTATATGAAATGCTGAACGCGAATTTGCCACTACCTTATTTTCATTAGCTCCAGTTTCTGCCATACATAGAAATGCCTCAAAAAAAGCAAGACTTTTTTCAATTAAAGAAAAATCCGAAATTCTGCAACAAAATTATCTTTAGGTCGTGCAAATATTAATTCTGAATCTTAGGGATATTTAGATTAATAAAAAAATTAAGGGTCCTATTATGAACTTAATTCGATTTTCGACAGCAGTCGTATTAGTTGATCGAACGAATTTTCATTTGGTATTACGGCACACATTCGATAAAAAATTGTGATTTAGTTTATTCAAAGTAGTACATTTTCTATCAGCTGTCACTTTAAATAAAACATGTTTGTTAGCAAATTTAAAAAATTAAAAAATAAAACTAATATAAGTCATGACTACTACGGAATTATGGTACGATGATTTATCTGATGAAGATAAACGCTTACTGGCACTGGCCTGTACCTGAAGCCTGCACTTTTGCAAAAATTCCTTTTGCCTACATAGGATTTTGTTATAACAATGTATACATAAGGAAAACAAGCTTTTCCAACTGCTGCTTACTACTGTCGACTTTAGACTTGCATAAAATAACCAAAAATAATTAAGAATATGGAATTTGCACACCAAAACTAATAAATTAACAAAAACTTACATTTTCAACAATTTTTTTTTAATTATTTACACCGTCGAAGGCAAATTTGTTTTCGTTGAAAAATTCGATGCACAACGAAATTTTCGACAGAAATTTTCGACAGTGCTGCCAACTCATAAAACCAAATTAACATTCGATAGTAAATGTTCGATAGCCAGCGAAAATCGTTTATCGAATGTAACTCATAATAGGTTTGTTTTAAAAAATTCATAAAAAATAAAAATACAACAACGAGCCAGTTTTTTGCCCAATAGCAGGTTGCTAAATATTTTCCAAAGGAATTGAGCACTTTTTATGAAATTGGTGGTGCGTATTAAAAATAATTTAATTAAAATTTAATTTAGTGAACCTTAGCCTGATTAAAAAATAAAAATTTGGATTAAAAATCGCAATTAATTCAATAAAATAACAACAATTCTAATTATTGCTGCATAACTTTTGATTTTAATTTATTTTTTGAACTGCGAACGTTACTGAAACTTAGGTCAAACTGAACCATTACTTAATTAGGACTGAACAAGATTTAAACTAGAACTGAAATTAACCTGAACTAGGACTAGAAGCGAACTAAAACTAAACCAGAACTGAACTAGATCTAAGCCAGAACTAGACCTGACCTAATACCGAGCCAGAACTGAAGTAGTACTGAACAAGAACTACAATTAAACTAATATAGAATTGAACTAGAGCTAAACTAGATCTAAACTATTGCTGAACTAGAATTGAATTAGAAATTAAGTAAAACTTAACTTGAACTTAAACTGAACTAAAACTGAGCTAGAACTGAACTGCAGCTTACATCGAAAAGAACTAAGACTGATATAGAGCTGAAGAAAACAAGAACTCAAATAAGTAAGAAAACGTTTACTGCGGTAAAAAAAACTTAACTAGAACTGTACTAGAACAAGACTAAAACAGTACCAGAACTATACCAGAATAATTCTATACCTTAAGCAATTTAATACGAAATTGTTTATCGAAATTCTTTTATTTTTATTATAAGGAAAATAAAACAATGACTATAAAAAGAATTGCATTTTCTTAAAAGCGAAAATAAGCAAAATTTTCTTTTAAGTTGTTCTTTTAAAGAACAAGGAATTTGTCAATAAATAAACTTCATACAAATT
Organism: Pollenia amentaria; assembly: GCA_943735925.1. Taxonomy (NCBI): domain Eukaryota; kingdom Metazoa; phylum Arthropoda; class Insecta; order Diptera; family Polleniidae; genus Pollenia; species Pollenia amentaria. The sequence continues at coordinate 47,482,693 of OX031007.1, forward strand.
CACTTTTCTCTGGTCTGAGATTTTATAATCCTACAAAATTATTTTAACTGTGTGCTAATGCATTTCCATTGCAGCTAAAACAAGTGGCTAAAAGATACCATCTTTTGTATTTCATTCCTCAATCGTGTATACAAATACACACATACATATATGCCTTTATTGTGAATACTTGTCTTCTTTTTATCCTGATTGTTGGTGTGTATGTGTGTGTACATAAGTTTGTACATCGAATACACAAGACGAACATTAAGACAAATACCAACTCGTAACGTATAATGGAAAATGTTTGTTTTTACAACAAACGATACTCCCACCGCTGTTATCTTTACAACAACAACAACAACAACAACAAAACAGAAAGAAAGAGTCCAGCAATATCTTTCTTCTCTATAACTTTTACAGTTTGATTGTTGTTACGACAACTACTGCATGGAAGGAAGAAATATATTGTGTTTCACACTGCTCCTGCAATAGCATCAGCTACTCGCACTATCGCTACTACAAAAACTACACGTGTAGCATTATTTTTTTAACGTGAAAGCATTTTTAATCAAAATTCCCAACTGTTTGATATACCACACAAATGCAACTACATGCTTACAAAAATGCACACTCTCTCATCCATTAACAAACATACAAATTCAATACTCTTTGCTTAACAGAGGAATATGAAAAAGAAAATCATGTATTATACTTATTTTAAATAAAGTTCAACAAAAGCAGTAGTAGTAGTAGCAGCAGCAGATACACTTGAGCTGTTTGCTAGAAAACCTTGTGCCGCCAAAGACGTGTAGTTAAATTTCGTTAAAAGCAGCTGATGCAGTTTGTTTTTCAATATATTTTTTCTTTCAAATTTACTGTTTCCCTACATGTCAGCCACGTTAACAAACAACAAAGTAAAGCCCCCCATAGAGTTTGGTGTCTCGTTTTAACCGATTCTATTGTCGTTGCATTGTATCGCTAAGTAACACCTGCATTTAATGCGGAGTAATTGTAAGGATGTGAGATTTTTTTGGAGCTTAAAGTACAAGTTTATGATACATAGCAAATCAGAACTTAAAGTCATAAATGACGGTATTTGTTAAAAATGAAAGAGTGTTGATTTTTTTTCCTTTTAAAAGGAAATTTAATTTGGAAACCTGCTGGATGGAACCTAAAGGTATGCAATACATTTTTTAAGGAGAGTTTTTTTTTTTTGCCTTAAATGAATGATACAATTTATGTTTAAGTTTAAAAACTTGAATTAGACCATTTGTTTGTTAAAAAATATTTTTTTTAGTAACTCTAATTAAAGGTAACCTAAAATTCGTTGAAAAATATTTAAAAATATATCTGGTGAATGGGGGACTAAATGGGCACCATACCATAAATACATCTAGTAGGGCATTGTTTGTGACATTGCTCACACCTGGTTAAATTGGTGATATAGTGTTCATTTCCGTCATATCGGGAGTCAGATGGTATAGAAAACGGGCGACTAAGACCTGGTTTTTCAATTTATTTATTTACCTCAATAATGGCAATTACAATAGAGAAGTCAAAAGTGCAATAAGTCGATATAACCCCCCATTCTGTCTGCAAAGTAACCGAAATATGGAATCATTGCATCGTCTTATGAGGACAGTGTTCAAGGTAATAAGCAGCTTGTACTTTGTTGAATTTATCGGATATATTTAAATCTAGACTACCAGCGTCGTTATTATTGGAATATATGAGAGAACATTTATAACATGATAAGGCTGAAGCGATCAGACAATTGTCTGAATCTGGTGCATTTTTTCAGTTTATCCGTCTTCTACTTGAGAGTGGCCACTGACTCACAAAATTCCAATCAAAAAGTTAGCTCTTCCATTTTGCGGGAAACAGTTTTCATGACAAATACTTGTTTGTTTTAGTTGTTAGAAGCTGAAATACGTCTTCAGAAAAATATAATGCGAACCAATCTATTGGCGTTCGTTAACGTGAATCATGAAAAAGAGGTAGCCAAGTAATGGGTTTTGATTAAACATCTTGTCTTTTCCAATTATATGTACTTTCTAGCACGCTTCTTCAAAGGCTCTAGAGATCCATGTGGCTCTGTATAATTATCCTGATATAGCTTTAGTAGTTCTTCTGTTTGTACAGAAAGCTCTGCTGGAGCTCAAAAAATGTTGGTGGTAAATTATCTATGCTGACAGAATCTTCGTCCCCAGAGTCTTCGTCAGTCTGGTGATTGTTGCCGGTGATAGGAGGACGTAAAAAATATCTAATTCTTTACCCTGGTCTTCTTCTAGAATTGCAGCGTCAATGCTCTGAAACATAAAAATCAATTTTATAGGATATAAAGCAAAAACTATTTGCTTACATTGCTCATGCATAGACCTACTGTACCACATACGGTACACCTACTTTCGAGACTAAAATTTCTTACTAAAATAAGCTCATCTTTTCTAAATAATTCACACAAATATTAGAATTCCCAATAAAGTGATATAAAACTTACCCTTTGGAAGACATTTTCTTCCTTTTTTGCCGGGGAATTAATCTCAAACTTTCAAAAAAAAAAAAAAAAAAAAAAAAAAAAAAAAACTGGATAAAACCATAGTATAATAAGTACCAGGTGTGTTCATTAGGGAGAGTTGTCATTATTTACCAATGTAATGTCAAACAACGAAATATTACTCATTTGCAAATATTTGAATTTCAACATACGAGTATTTTGCAATTTTTAGATATTGCAAACTTACTTTTTTATATAAAACTATATTTATTCAATATTTTGTTTATTTGAAATTGGTTTTTGGCTAAAATTTGTTATCACAAAATTTTTATATTAAGAAATTTTTCAAAAAACTAAATTGATTTATTTAATTTTTGACGCTTGTTTTAATTTTTCCTTATTTTCTTATGTTTGACGTTTCATGGGTTTTAAGATTGAGAACAAAATTTCTAATGAATTTACCTTATACATATATGTTCTACCATGGATAAAACTAGTTTTTATTAAATAGAATTTTGGAATTATTGCTTTTTCATAAGTTACTTTCTCTAGAAGTGTATAAAGTCATTCCTGAAAATTTAAGGAATTGAACTATTACAAAAAGCTTTATAAAATACATAACTGAAATTTAGCTCATAGAATACGTTTGAAAAATAAAAAATTTTGAATAGTTTTTATTACTTTCTACGTATAGTCCAAATGAATTCTCAAAGTTACTGTACCTCATAGGTTACTTTAGGTCTTTACGGATTAAACATTTGGTAAGAAAATTTTTAGGAAATATTTTTTAAGAAGAATTGAAGAATTTTTTGGTTTATGTGGGTTGAAGCAAAGCAGCGAATTTCGTTGTAAGTGTCAAAATAATATTTTTTCAGGAGACCAAAAAATGTTTTTAAAAGGCGGAATTACATAGTTATTTTTGAAATTCCTTGTTTTGTTTAAGATTTTTAAAAATAATGGTAATCAGGCCTGTTCTGAAAATCACTTTAACTCAAATCACGTGATTTCAAATGACATGTGCCTTTTAAAAATCACACGTATGATATTTTGGCGTTCCGTTTTTGAGTGTTTCGGTGTAATTTCCAATTGCCAAAAGCACACGGAGATATACAAAAACGGTACAACTTTCAGAACACCACAAAATGACACATATGATTTTTAAAGAACGTGATTTGAAATCACGTGATTTTCAGAACAGAACAGAACAGAATTTATGCCAGAAATCAACAAATTCTAATTTTAAATTTACTGCTTAAACATTTTTTTTAGTGGAAAAACATTTCATATGAAAAATCGCGATGACAGTTAAAACGGTTTTCCACAACGCAAAGCATCATAAAGTGGGTTTTAAAACGTCATACCACGTTGCACAACAATTTCGTTCGTATCATTTTGTGAGTTACTTACAACATTCTTCGACTGACTCACTCTTTCTAACTGCTAGTATGCATAATTTTAGCTGATTTGATATATATGCACTGGAAGAAAGTAAAGTTAACAGTAATCAGCACAAAAAAAAACGGGTTTTCAAAATGTGGCTCTGCTTCTATTAATAAAGACTAAAGCAAATTATTAAAATTTTTTTTTGTTCTTAAATAAAAAAAAAGATTTGTTGGTTTAAATTCTTTTCCAACTTAAGTTTTTAGATTTTTTTATTTTTAAAATTATATTTTCTTGTTCTTTTTGTTGCTCTTCACTGTTAAACAAATTGCTTACATTTAAAAGCAAATAAATTCGGTAAGGAAAATATTCTTCTTTTTCTTACCACTACCACTACCTGTAACTTTAACTGACTTTTAACGTTTTGTGTGAGTTTTCAAGCGAAAAATAAAATTGTTTATTCAAACAAACACCCTACAGAAACAAAGAAGTCAAGTAATGATTACTTTAAAAAAATTCAAACTTTCTTAACTGGAAGATCAATAAACAAATCTCCACAAATATCTTAAATACTATTTAATTGTTTTGAAAGACAAGCAGTCGTTTAAAGGATTCTAAATGTTGCCGAACTGAACGTCTTATATGTACCACTATCAACAGACAGGTGAACGTAAATCTAAAAAGATCAATGAGAGGCTTTGGTGTTTTTGGCATCCAAAATTAAAACATATAATTTATCCTAGGCGGTTCTGAAGAATCAGTAGTTCCTTTGGTGAATTATTTACGTCATAAAACGACAGATTTTTTTTTCTAGTTTTCCTAGTTCTCAATTTTTATAGGGACAATTTTAATTCGTGTTGACCTCTCTAACTAACACTTTTTGGTTTTTCGTTAATAGTTTTATTTGCCATGCTTGAAAAAAGAAATTAAACTCCAGCATACACGCAGAGAAAGTGCATTTTAAGTTATAGTAATTTCCAACAAAGCTATTTTTGAAAGACATCTTTAAACATATTATGGTTAATTTAACCATGTAATTGCACCGGAAAACTCAATTGTCAAATATATTATCAAAACAATCTTAGGCCATTTAAAATACTTGTGAATTAATTAAAACAAAAACTATTTTTGAAATTTTGTTTTTGTTTTAAACGTTATTTACTATGCGAACGTTAACGTTCGATATCGGCGAACGGGCAGTAAAACCAGGGCTGTGGCGTCGTCCGAAAAAAGTACTAACTCCGACTCCAAACGCTGAAATTTTTTAAGTGCGACTCCGACTCACGACTCCACCTCCTACTCTAACCGTGATGCGAAATGAATGAGACGTAAAATTATTTCTCTTTTGTATAGAAACATCTTTATTAAATGAATTATGGGAATCCCCGCGTAATGTGCATAAGAAAAACATGAATGTTTTGGTAGGAATTAAAGGCTGGCCGATAAAGATGTTTCTACACAAAAGAGAAATAATTTTACGTCACAATTTTTCTAATACATACTAGTATTTATGCGCTATAGCAACACTTATTCTGTACAATGTTGAAAATATTTCAGCGTTGATGGTTAAAAAATTCTGATACTAAAATTATTGCCAATTCCTGTCATTAACATTTTTTAGCATGAGTAAATTATTTAAAAAATCACACATCTTTCTTCAACTAGATCAATAACTGAGTATAAGTTTTGCTAATGTAATTTAGACTTTTTCCCGCACGTATAAAAAATATACCTAAATATACTTAAATAGTAAAGTACTTGAATCAAATATTTCTCATAAAATAAATTAAAATCTACTTATTCATATTGATCTGCAAAATATTGCATCGCCAATTTCGAAGAATTTTTATATTGGAAAATATTAGAAATTTTTTTAAATTTTTTATGCCGAAAAATTTTAAAGTCGGAGTCACGCGTTTTTTGGGTACTGCGACTCCGACTCCGGTACAAAAACCTCAACTCCGACTCCACAGCCCTGAGTAAAACCATCGCAAATTCTTTAAGATAATTTTTGGCTATTGTAAATCGTTTATATCAACCGGGAATTTTAAAAAACAATCGTAAAACCTTCGAAAATATACGAATTTTTTTAAAGACACTCGTGACTTTTTGGCTGTATTTTAAGACAATAAAAATCATTTTACTCGCTTTCAAATCATTAATTACTTAAAACAAATATGGATTATTAGAAACATTCGTATGTAGATCTTTCATGACTATCGTATTCCTTTGATAAAAAAAATTGTAGAGCCTTTGCGATTATTTAAAGAAGTTTTCGATAATTTAAAGTTTTCATAGATCGTTTAGACAATTGAGACCTTTAAGGCGACTGTGAATTATAGTACTAGGACAATCGCACATTTTTTCAAGACGATCTGCAAAGTTAAAAAACAATCACCGATTTTTTTAAAATAATCACGCCCATCGTAAGAAAAATTGATCAGTTTTTCCCTCGAAATTTTTCTCTTCCCATACATTTGTAATAGCGATTCGTTAGCAATTTAAGTTCAGAAACGTAGGTTGCTAGCCTTCGTTCCCTAGTTTGGTGATAGGGCTGCTATATAAGCACCCAAACGTGCTGTGTTTTGAGCCAGTGTTTCAGAGGATCCAGTATTCGCGATCTCCTACTTCCTGAGACGCACTTTGGCCATTCAGGGTTCGCTGACACTCCAGGTTGGCAACAAAATTTCCTTTGTGCGGTTGTTAAGGTTATACCGCCTAAGATCGGTCGACAGGGCCTCGTTTGCAAAAACAGGGGTCACCAAGTCCTTTCTGGACAGAGGGTGAGGTTGTCATTTGAAAAGGATTGGCTGTGTGTACAATATGATAACTCATTTGTATTCGCGTCACTTTTCCATTTGTAAGTTGGCGCCCTATGCTCCAGGTTGGCGCCCTATGCTCCAGTGGGAGTTAAAGGAACATATATATATATACATTTGTAAGGGAAGCTACTTTAACCGTTATATGGTAGCCGGCGACGATAATATGATTGAAGTTACCATACTATTAATTATATTCTTATTACTTTGACCTTTTTCTATTAAATATTATATTTTGGTATATTTTTTCAAGCTCTAGGTCACTTGTTTTAAAAATGTTTATAAATTTCATTAACTTATATTCTGTTGGAGTTGACCATATCACAAAATTTGTTTTCTTTGAGTGTACGCTGAGTAATTCGCATTTAAATAATACCTCGTCTAAGTCTATATGCATTTTGTTTGTGGCCCGGTTTGTTGGCTACACTTAACGATTTATGAGATAAACGTTTAGTTTACAATTTTCTATTTTGTTCTTCTTCCTCTCTTCTTCTTGTCTATAAAGTCCGCTAGACCCTCCCGACCATGAGTCTGTGTTTATGTTGATTGCACGCTTGTACATATATCCATTCATTTATTTGTCCATTCGTTAGTTGGTTGGATGGTTGCATGCTTTAGAATTTAATGCTAATGCAGGATGGTTGATGTTTACTGCGAAAAAAATGCTAAAAAAAAGAGTAGGAAGAAGTACAGGAAAAATCAAGTAAATGGCTACATGAGATGTTCATGTAGAAGTAAATGCATTTTGCATGAAGGTGGAAACAGTTAAAAAGAAAACGTATGGCAAATGGCTACAACAGAAATTAAGCGTTTGCTGGCGGTGAGCAAAAGTGAATGTTGTTGCGTGGTAGAAAAAGAAAAGATGTACTAGCGGTACAGTTGTAATAGCGTGGTGTCTGTAGTTCTTAATTTATGATGCCTTTTTAAAAAAATCACTAAGTTGGAAACCACAATTTATACGCTTTTTGTAAATATTTTACTTTTACATTTAAAATAAAAGAAACCAAATAAAATAAAAATTGTTTAAAAGTGGAATTTATAAAGAAACAACAAAAAAAAAAGAAGAAAAACTAAATAAAGAATGTTTTAGTGGGAACTACTTAATAAGAAGACAAAAGTTGCTAGGACAATGATTAATCAGGATGCATGCAAAGAAACTCATGTATCTTTAACAGGTTTATTTAAAATATTTTATTTAATTAACAAACCAATAATGTTTAATTATATCTTTACCATTTCTGAAGGATATTTCCAGCTTTCTGAAAGGGCATGTGATTAGCCTAAAAAGATCGCGGATGGATTTAAAATATCTAGGAAGCTTAAAGGACATTTTTCAGTTTCGAGCAGGGCTGTCAAGTCGGAGTGGAAGAGTCGAAGTTGGGGTTTTTGTACCGGAGTCAGAGTCGTAGTACCCACAAAAACTCGCGAATCCGACTCCGACTCCAAAAATTTTTAGCATAAAAAACTTAAAAAAATTTTCTAATATTTTCCAAAATAAAAATTCTTCGAAATTGGCGATGGCAGTATTTCAAATATCTTTTTTTCTTGCGATATTTAACCATTTAAAATGTACTGCATTAAAAACAAGTCAGAGCGCTATATTCGGCTGTGCCGAATCTTTGATACCCCCACCGACACTTAGATTATATGAAAGCTATAAATTATTAATTAATCTTAATAAAAACGGACGTCAGTATAAAAATTGGTTCCGGTTTAAACCAATTGGACGACAATCAGACAATGTTATGTTTTTATTTCTAGCACTTTCAACTAACTTGAATAAGATATCATGATTGGTAACAGTTTAAGCCGAACTAAAATAATGTTTAGGAGGGGAATTTATATTAGACTCATGGTAAATTATTGACTAATTATTACGAAATCCTGAAGAGTGATTTATGTTATTAAAAATCGAAATGCTGCTTAATAAGAGCTCTAAGGTAAACATTGACCGATAATCAGAAAATTGCGTAGTATTATTTCTGACCATTTTTTTTCTATGCTAATCCCGCGAAGAACTACGCTTGTCTGCAGGATACCAGAATCTCTGGCGGGAAACGAACACCCAACCCCGGCGCTGATAGACTAGCTCTCTTCCTGCCAGCCTACCGGGCATCATAAAATGAATCAAAATTGGACAAATTTTACCACAATATCTGCTACGGTTTTAGGCGTATTTAAAAAATTTCGCAGAGTGAGTATATGGTAAATTATGGACCGAGTTTCAGGAAATTTTATAGTGTGATTTTTAGTACTATAAATCTTTGTTTTCTTCATTAGGTTTTTTAACATACTAAACTGTTTTACGAGAGTAGGTTTTATATGCGGCCTAGGGTAAATTATGGACCAATATTCACGAAATTTTACAGTATTATTTATAGTCCTATAAAACGGCGACGTAGCACATTATAATATGAAAGCAATATTTATTTCAGTACGATTTCTACATAGCCATATAGAATGGCTTGTGCAAAATCTTATATCATGCGGTGCATTATGCCACCTTTAATATTAGTTTTTGTAACAAAATTGAAAATTTTTTAGGGTGTGGTTCTACATATTGATTCATAACTCTGATCCTACTGATCGGATATTGTTGGATTTCAATTCCAAACTGTTTAGGATAACTAAAAGCAATTTGACACCAACATCGTTGTTATCTTTTGAGTTTTTGAAAGTGAGCGTGATTTCAAAAAGCGGATATGGCTATATATATACTTTATGGGGTCTTAGATGCATAATAAAGAAGTTTCACAAACTTAGTATACCCTCATTCCCCACTAGTGGTGGAGGTTATAAAAAAAAGTTAAAAGTTAAAAGCCTGTGGATGTAAAAATTCGGCCTTTTATTTTTTTCCAAGAAAAAAACCTGTAGAATTAACAACTGTACCGTAAAGAATGGATTGAATTTGAAAATCTATTATCAAAATGTTTCTGGCATGCGTACCAAAAGTAAAAGTTTGTTTAATTTTTCATCGCATTGTGATTATGATGTGTTTGTTATTGTTGAAACTTGGTTAAATAAGGAATTTTATGATGCTGAGTTCTTTGATTTAAAACTCTACAATGTGTATCGTAAAGATAGAAGCTATGAGAAGACGGGTCTATCCAAAGGTGGTGGTGTATAAATAGCTGTCAAAAGTGAGAATAAATCTTATATTTGTCCAAATATTGTTGTTGATGAGCTGCTTGACCAGATGTTTGTAATGATTCCTACTGCTGATGGTATGCTCTGTATTTGTGCTTCTTATATTCCTCCTAAAAGTTCGTTTGAGTTATATTCAGCACATGTAAATAATATTATGTATTTGTATGAGAATTGAGTCTTAAATACTAATTATGTAGTTCTCGGTGATTTTAACTTGAGTGATATTATTTGGTGCAAAGTTAATGATACATTGATGCCGTCTAATGTGAATAGGGATGTTGAGACTTATCTTATAGATTCATTTTGTGATATGGATCTCAGCCAGATAAATAGCATATATAATCAATTAACCGCAGTTTTTACCTTGGAACTATTTTTCGTTTACTAATATATCAAGCCCTTACCGCAAAAATAGCTTAAGCGACATCTTTTTCAATTTTTGTTTATTTTTTAATAAATTAATTTACTGGAAGCACTTCCATCATCTCCTAAAATGTCATATTAACATAAGTTACCGCAACGATCTTATAGCAAAAACAATTTTAGCTTAACCCTGCGGGAAATTTGTATCAATTTTTCCAACAGACTGGTCTTGGGATTTGTGAAAATAGAATAAGTACAAAAAGAAAGAACTCGTCACCAGTGAAAGGAGAACCAATCATTTCCTTGGTATATGAAGAACCAAAAGGTAGAAAAAGTAATGTAATACAATACAGAATTCACCGGTGGTGTGACACATTTATTTTGGACTTTCTACTATTTGGTTCTTAAATTTAGTTCTAGGACTTGCTTTATTGAAATAATACTACACTGCATTGAGATAATACTCCATTGTAGTAAATAACAGTAAACACGTTCATTGAGAATAGATGTGTGACTTGTCAAATGGCGACTGTAAGGTGTCAATTGAGCCCCTCCAATGACAATCCCATGTAAATCAAAGGCCTATCACGGGACTACTTTGGTGGATGTAAGCGACAATTTTCATACAAATTTTTATGAAATATAATAAGAAAAAACCTTAAAGGCTCGATGAAATGGAAATTTTAAAGAAATTACGCTATAAATTCAATGCCCAAAGGTCCGGTATGCAGAGATGCTTATGTTAGCGAGGCCGGTATTCGTTATACCAAAGTGGAGCAAATATTTGCGCCCGACCGAAAACCTAACCGTACAATCTATCGTGCATTATAAAATCTGTACAATTAGACACAATACTAAAATTCTTGATTTTTAAACTTCAAATTTTGAACTCGGGATTTTAAGTTTCTGGCAAATGACCCCAACCCAAATTTCTAATTTAACGTTCTTTGTGTGTGTGTTTTATTTAATTAAAACTTTTTTGGGGTAAAGCAAAAAATTTAAGGTGATTTATCATAAAGAAGAACTGCCCGAAATTTAGGGTCATATTTAATTTTATTTTGAGGGCTATTTTTTTTTTTTTTTAGTTATATTTCATTAAAGAAATTGTGTCAGATTGCATTGTAAAAAAGCACTAAATTAAGGGTACATTTTATTTTTAGGGGCCATATTTCCTTGGATCACATTTCGCAGTGCGGAATTGTTATTATTGTTTTTTTTTTTAATATATTTTTTAGGAAGATCAACGATATTCTAAAACAATCGTAGATTGCTTTCAAACGTTAAAGATCGATTGTACCACAACTCACGGTTGTTTTGAAGGTTTTAATTGTCTAAAGGATCTTTGACAACTTTAAAATATCGAGGACCGCTTAAGTAATCAAAAACAAATCTACAATTTTGTATTAAATGTCTAAAAAAGTCAGAAGAGATCTACAAACCAATCTTCTGTATTACTCCACACTTTTTTTAAAGAAGTTAATGATTCGAAATCGTAAAGTTAAAATTTTTAAACTTTAAATAACCCAATTAATTCAAGATTGTTTAAAATAAATCGTATTTTCGTTGAAGGTTCCACGATTGGTTTTACAAATACCCGATGGTCTAAGAGAGTTCAAGGTTGTTATAAATGATTTACAATTGCCATAAATGCTGGGAATCCAGCAAAATTTTCCTTTGAATTTTTATTCGCGATTTTGCTGTCTATGAATTCATGGTATCGCTAATAATCGAAGCATCTGTTTATAACTTCATGTTTTTCTTTTTAAAGATCGCCTAGGTCACCGATTGTCTTATAAAATTAGTTTGGCTTTACACTTTGAAAGTTTTTCAGAATCTCTGGATTTACTTTTGAGAGGGAAGAGATGTTCTCTTTCCGTCTCACCGATATGTTCTCTTTTTTCTCTGGCCAATAAACTCTGACATTCTGAGACAAAACTTTCATAATGTAAATCTGCGATCGGCCAAATCAGGGCGCCGCGGTTTCTCTTATCTCTTTTATTACGTCCGTGTGAACACACATTAAAGAAAAATTAACAACATTAACAACAAAATATGTTAAATTCATACAACGCATACATTCGAAAAATATAATAGGTAGCGATCGCAGATGTAATTCCAGACTTAGGAAATGTCCTGAGTATTCAATGATTACCTTGAAAGTTAGTTTTAAAATTCCATAAAGGATCTAAAATTATTTCCGGTATTCGTTTTCATTTTTATTTTTAGAGCAAATTGTTTTAAATTTTTGTGTAAAAAACGTTTACCGTTACTAGCTGTTTTAATTTAAGACATACTTTAAGGTATACTTGTTAAATACTTTCTCTTTTCATTAAACGCATTTCAATTAAACCCTAATGATCTAACAACTTTTATAATTTTTTCCCATTTTTCTCTTTTTTATTCATTTTCTTCCCTCTCAACAAAATTTACCACTTACAAACTATTTGTTTTGCCAAGTTAGCGAATAAACTAAACAAAAACGTATGGAATGCACATCTAATTGTTGCCATAAAGTATGCAATTTTATAATAGGAAAATTACCAAACTAAACCGTTTTTACTAACATGGCAGCCATTACACTTTAAAAACTAATAATTTTCAAATAGAAAATTTTACATATATTAAGGCTGATTGTCTAAAATTGCATAAAATTATGTTTTCAAAAGAGAAGACCTTAGTAAGTTATTGGTAAAAAATAAATTTAAATAGAAACTAACATAAAAAAACGTTTTACCAATTTTATAGCCATAAAGTTTTGGTTTTTCGTTTCTGCAGTAAAGTCCTTAAACTTATATTCAATGGCCGTTAAATTCATTAATCATACTTGTATATTTTTTAGTGGTTTTTTGCTCTTAAGTTTACCATATAGTTTTAAAATTATGCGTTTGGTTATAAAATGTTTCTGTGTAATTTTTTTTTTTTTTTTTTTTTTTAATTTAAAACTTTCTCAAAAACTATGTAAAATTTTGGGCAAAAGTTTTTGTAAGAGTAGCTTGAAAAGGGGGTTTGTATGTGGATGCGTGTATATGTAAGAGTTAGGAGGACTTTTTTATTTTGTAATTTAAAGATGCAGAAAATTTGTTTGCTCACAGTACAAAGATAGTTTTTGAAAATTTATTTAACATGAGTTTTCCAAGTAGTTTGGTTTTCTAGTTGTGTCATTATGGTATAGTTCTACAAGCCATGGGTGGTATTAAGTTTGTAAAATTCTTGCATTTCATACTGCTGAAAGTTTAGACCTTTAAAATGTTTTCATTAGTTTCTTTTTTCCGTTAGTTTTTTATGAGGCCAAAAAGCAACTTGTAGAAAAGAAAATAATTTTATGAGTTTTTATGTTAAAAGGAAAAAAAAGTAATGAAAGACACAAGACCACCCTTTGAGTTTAACAACATGTTACAAGGATTTTTTTGTTAAATAAAACTTAAGAGAAAAAAAAACAATCAATTAAGAAAAAAAAACCAGTAAGAATGTATGATCGGTCAAGCCTGCCCTTATGATACCCTACACCACAGTAGATAAGAACAATTCTTTTCAAGTGTACCTATATGGGACCTGGGGGCAAATTATGGCAGTCTTGATCGAATACTTTTGTGATTCGAAAGCAATTTTATTTCCAATTCTTTCAGTCGAATCGAAATTATTTTTTATTGTTGTGAAAACTCAAGTTAATGCTGAACAAATGACTTCAACTCGTTCAGTATTAACAGAAAGAATTAGAAATAAAATTGCTTTCAAATCGAAAAAGTATTCGATCACGACTGCCATAATTTGACCCCTGTACCCATGTTCTGTAACGTTGGTGAGAACTTCTCGCATCGAAAATATGTGAAACAAAATATTCCATCGTTTCTCGAAAAGTGAGAAAAAAGTATGTCTGTAACTCATGTCGAAAACTATCAAAAGAGATTACGTCGTTACGTTATAAATGACATAATATTCCACTCGAAGCTGATTAGAAATTGCAGATCTTGAGAACGCCAGTCAAACATATCGTTGACGGTGACCAAATTTGACTAAAATTTAAAAATTTTCAACGACGGCGGCGAAAAAACAGCCGTCGGCTATACCAAAAAATGTAAAGTGCGACTGAAATGTTTGTTGATAAACAAATTGCATTGAAAACATTCGTATATTTTTAAAAAATGTTAAAAGCAAAATAATTAAACAATGAAAAAATCTGCCGAGAACATATTACTTATCTCTTCCGCATTAATATTCATTGCGTTTAGCATTTTTAATTAATTTTTTAGTTTAACAAATTTTTCTCACCCCGTTTTTACGAGTGAATTTATTTGACAGTTCAGAGCGGGAACTTTCTCACAAAAATTTTATAGACACACTTTATCAGAGTATGTGCGAGAAATTTCCTTACGTGACAGTTATTACTCGCCAACATTGTCACAGACGCAGTTAAGTAAGAAAAACAGTTGTTTGTTTGTTTAAATTTATGGCATTTTTGTTTCATTTCTCACATTTCAATCGAAAAGTTTCTCGCCGCGGAAGTTACAGAACATGGGCACTGGTGTTGAAAAATGCATAATTAAAGTGGTCTTTAAAATTGCGACCTGCACATTGCGCACAAGATTACATGGGCAGCCAGCCAGCCATGCAGCCGAACGGACATCGTTAAATTGACTCAGAGGGTGACTCTGAGTCGATCGGTATACTTTAATGTGGGTGTAGAACATAGATAGACAAACACATACCTGTGTATTTTACAGTAATGTTAGTGCTTATTCTCGCTCTCAGTGTACTGCCATAATTTTTTTCAAAAGAAACTTGATTCTAACTTTAAAAAAAACTGCATATAAAAATAGCCCAGATAAGTAAATAATTTGTTCAATATTTGAAGCATACGAGTAAAACAGAAACAAATACAATATTATTATATAAACAAAATTAGTAGGCTAGAAATGTAGGTCAAAATTGTACGTTTGTGCAAACCGTTAGTGTTGTTGATTGGATTATATGAAAAAAATATAAAAAAAAATGTTTGTAGACAAATCGAAATTTTGAATATGGGTAATTCCATATCAAATCGACCATGAGTGGGACCCGACCCCTTTCGATTTGAATGAAATTTGGTGAGAAGGTTCCTTTCATCCTCTAAGGAACATATATCAACGAAAAACAATTTTAATGCCACCATGACAGGAACGGTAGGAAAAGAGGCAGGGAAAAACAAATTCGCTAAAATAATGCATAAAACTCATTAAATTTATTGGAGACGTAACGTGACAAAAAGTATATATTTCTTTGAAACTACCCACATTAAGCTCCAAGAAAAAATGCAACAATTTAACAAAAGAAACTTTATCAATTTCGTTACTTTTTTTAAAACACCCTAAATCAAACAAAACAGACTTAATAAATACTTATTGCTCAAAATTACAATATGAAAATTTAATTTTAAGATGATTTCTTTAAAGGTTGCGAAAGAAAAAAATCGTATCTTAAAAAAGAAAAAAAAACACCTCCTTCAAAGTTTCAGGATTTTTAAAGAAGAGTTTGAGGTATTATATAAAAAAACAGCCAAATAAAAAATTACGTTTTTGACTTAGTCCATTTTTAAAATTCATTATTTTGCAGATATTAAATTTTTTAAAAAAAATTTTTTTTTTAATATATTGTTTGTAGCCCCAAGTATTCTCTTTAAAATCACATACAAATCATCTTCGTTTGTGCAGTAGTTTTTGAGATATTGAAAAAATAATCTCAACACATTCGGCTAATTTGACGAAATTATGACATTTTGAATATGACATAATTTTCGCAAAAAAAATTTTAAAATTTTTTTCGTTGATATATGTTCCTTAGAGGATGAAAGGAACCTTCTCAGCAAATTTCATTCAAATTGAAAGGGGTCGGGTCCCACTCTTGATCGATTTGATATGGAATTACCCATATTATTAATACTGTTTGTGCTGATTAGTGGTAAATTTAATTATTAGGGCTTGCCACTGTTGTACAATATATGTATATGCTTAGCAAATCAGTTAAAATTATGCCGTTAGAAATAAAATAACAACATTTAAGTTAAAAAAATTGTACTGTAATATCTGCACAATTTACAAAAAAAAATTATTTAAATATTTAAAAAATTCACATTTGGCAACGCTTCTCACGCAACAAGCGCAACACAACCTTGGGGGCTACTCTCTATTGCGATGCGAATACAATGTCGATGCGAATGCTAAATTCCAACTTGGTATTCTCTATCACTTTCCCAAAATGTTTTGAAAATTAAGCAATACTGGAAATAAAAATCAAAGAAAGAGCAGATTTCCAATAATGAAATGGCAAAATATGTAAAAAAATTTGAAATTGGAAAGTTTAAATAAAAGAAATAATGATGATTTGCGAAACGAAAAATCAAAAGATGCAAAAGACAAATGCGAAACGCATTAAAAAGTACCAATCACTAGAGTTGCTAAAATTTTCTTTCGCATCGCAATAGAGAGTAGCCCCCTGCTTGTACGACTGCCCATACGAGACTGAATTGATTTAATTTTTTTCTTCCACACGTGTGTTCAAGTACGTGTAAATAAGAGAATAAAAAAGCGCCCAAGGGCGGCCTTTTACTCCACTATTGTGGTGAGGGTATAAAAAAAGGCAATAAAACTTATTTTTTTTCAAGGAACCTTTAAACTGTATTCATAAATATTTTTTATATTTAATAAGGGCTTACAAAACAATTAGCGTTTGCTTAATTTAGTAATCGTTTATGAATACGGAGGCAAATGTTCTAATAAGTCCAACATATAAAGACTATCAGTTTAAATTCACCATTTAAATTAACATCAGTTTCTATTTAAATTTCCTCCCTTAAACTTAACATTATGTAATATTTCTCCTAAAAATAAATTTCCATTTAACTGGTTAAAACGTTAAAAGAACTTTTTATTTGCCTTAAAATAAGCTTATTAAAACACAATCTAACTATTATTATGTTCCATTAAAAATTATTGTGTTGTGTTTATTGTTACTTTACCACTTTCTATTATTGTTTTTGTGTTTAGTTGCAATAATAAATATTTTTTAATTTTTCCTTTTTTTTTTTTTTTTTTTTTGGAAAATTGCTTGAAAACTCTAAAATAGAGAGCAAAACACAAAGCATTGTAATATTAACAATAATTGCTGTAATTATTAACGGCAACTGTAAAACCGGAATGTTTCTTCGTTTAAATAGAAGTCTTTCTCACATGTTGGGTAAATGAAAATTACAACAATTGCTACAATTAATTTTAATTATTTTTGAAATTTGTTTTCTGTTATAGTTGTTGCTGCTGCTGTTGGTATTGCTGCAACAAACAATCAGGTAAAGAGTTTTATTGTGGAATAAAAGTTAAATGTTTCTTTATGAGGGAGAGAAAATGTGAGTGAATTTAGGATGCCCTGCAATAGGTATGTAAAACATTGAATATTTGCACTATAGGAAATTTTACCCTTTTTTTGGGCAAAATTTTAAAATTAAAATTTTTGCAGTTTTTTTTTTTGCTTTAATATTAAAAAACGATAACAGCGTGAACATATCTTTATAAAATGTTCGCCAAGATTTATTTTCTATTACTTTATCAGTTGTTTTGCTTTCATTTTCTAAATCAGTTATCAAATAACGATTGAGTAAAGTGATATTGTTAAAGTTTCTAAAGCCCTAATCATGTAAAATGCAACGCAACGCCAAGGAATTATATTGAAAGCAAGAACAATGTCATAAATATTTTGTAATTTTGTTGTTGCTTTATACAGAAATTCATGTACCGTTTTAAAATTTTCAACGCCACACGCCATGCAGCGTTTTAAATTTTAAAACGCAGTGTGAATTTCTGATGAAAGCAACAACAAAATTACAAAATATTTATGACATTGTTTGTTCCCTTAATGTTATTCTTTGGAGTTGCGTTTTGTTTTACATGATTAGGGCCTAAGCGTTATCATAACAAAAATTAATAGTTTTTGAAAAATTAAAAATGGATAATATCGAAATTTAATACTTTAATAATATAAAGTGAAATGTTGGTGAACTCATCTACTAGATCAATTAAATCGGAATACCTTAAGTGACCTTAAAATGAACTAATGGAGTTAAGAATTGGAATATTATTAAGACTTTTAAAAAATTATAGCAGATGCTAGACATAGCTCTATAATAGTTCTCTAAACTATCTTCCGAACTAAATATATTTTTGGTGCAGATATGACTATGCAGACGTTTGTAACCCTCCGATGAGTGAGGGTTACCCTTATACGAAGAACAGGGTCCACAGGGACCTATTTCTATTTATATGGAATTTTATATGAAAACGTAATTTTTTTTTTTTGTTTTGCTTAATTATTATTTACTAATTATTTAAAAAAAAAAAATTATTTAATAGTTTTTTGTGTTGTGTAATAGCAAAAAATAAATAAAATACAATCTCTATATATCCTAGTATAAAAGAGACGTGTTTGTACTTAACCACTAAACTCAAAAACTACTACACCGATTTTTTTTTTTTTATTTTATTTAAAACTAAAAAGTTTTTGGCTGACTATTTAAGTCATATTGCCAGGGTATCACACGAAATTTTGGAGCCTCAGCCACAAATCCTCATTCCACCTAAGCCTTCGTATATGAAGGCGAGAGCTTCCAGAATCCACTACAGAGTATTTTTTGTCTCCACCAGTAAACGTCTGAGTTTTTTATGGTTCTCCACCAGTCACGTTAAGTGATAAAAATGTTATCCACCAGACAAACACGTTAAAACATTGAGGTTACGAACGATTGCACAAAATGAATGCTGACAACCGCAAAAACTGTAACTCGGTACAGTTATACGACGCCAAGCCATTAACCAATGCGAGGTGACAACGCAAAACGCACGAAAAGTAGACAAATAAGAACAATCTGATTGTCCTTAAGAAATAATGACAACGATAGCTAAGTTTGCAGCAAGTTACAAATAGTGAGTTTTAAGCCAACGTGTAAACAACTAACTTTTCGTTGACTGCACTTTAACTAACTTATAGTTAATTTAAAAAAACCAACTTATATATGTATAGCTAGCTACAAAAAGTTAGCTTTAAGTGAACGCCTAGGTATCTAACTTTAAAGTTAATTGAAAGTAGTGCAGAGTCAGCCAATTGACTACTTCCTAGGACATCGCAATGTTAAAAGAGTTGGTAAATCCATATAAAAGTAATGCAAGTGTCAACCACCATTACTTGAGAAATAGTTAGCTTTCAGTTAATTTAAAGTTAACTGCATGTCCTACAGGGAAGGTACTAGCCCTGCCTTTTCACATGCAAGTTATTACTTGCAGGTAGTGTATATGTATTAACGACGTAAATGTCGAAGAAAAAACTGAAAGTCGTGCAAGTAGCTTTAGTGTTTACACAGTCAGTTGCAAGTTTATTTTTCAAATGTTCTCGAAGCGAAAACATCTTATGAAAAAAGCTTTATTTTTGAGTTAAAAAAACATTATCATGTTCACGTTATCACGAAATCGATTTATTAATTTCTTCTTTATTTTATTTTTGGTCCATCTTGATGAAAAAATTATGTTTATTTTTAAAATATGTGAATCCAGTATTGCCGTAGTTACCGATATCATAAAATGTCTGAGAAAATATATAATTATTGCAATTTATGTTTAAAAATACCATGAAGATGTGAGGCTGTATAGTAGTGTTTTTGTTTTGTTTTTTTATTTTAATAAATACACAGAAAATCAGCTATAAACATAATTTTTATTTTACTAAGTACTAAATTGATACAAAAGGCATCCACGGTAACACTGTTTCTTTAATTGTCATTTTAGTAGCTGTAAGTGTTTACTTGCAAGCAAATTCTCTTGCAAGTTTGGCTGCAAGTAAGAAAAATGTGATGGTGTTAGTAAAACTGTGTGAGTGTATTCAGTTTTTCGAACTTGCACTTGCATGTGTAAACGCAGTGTTACCGTGGATGCTTCTGGTATCAATTTACTAGTACTTAGTAATATAAAAATTATGTTTATTGTTGATTTTCTGCGTGTTTTTAAGAGTAAAACACAAAAAAAAAACACTACTATAAAGCATCACATATTCATTCATATTTTAAAACATAAATTGCAAGCATTTAAAAAAAAAATTTTAATCAAAATATTTTTTCAGACATTGTATGATATCGGTAACTACGGCAATACTGGATTGACATATTTTAAAAACAAACATAATTTTTTCATCAAGATGGACCAAAAATAAAATAAAGAAATAATTTAATTATTTATATTTAATATTATTAAATAAATTTCGGGATAACATTAACATGATAACGTTTTTTTTAACCCAAAACTGAACCTTTTTTCATAAGATGTTTTCGCTTCGAGAACATTTGAAAAATAAACTTAAAACTGTGTAAACACTCAAGCAACTTGCAAGACTTTCGGCTATTTCTTCGACATTTTCGTTGATAATACATATACACCACTTGCAAGTAATTACTTGCATGTGTAAAGGCAGGGCAAAAGACGCAACATGTAAAAAGCTATCCATGCATAGTTTTAAAAGCCAATGGGAGCAAATGGAAACCTTTTAAGAACTATTCTTTATGATAATAGCTAATTTTTTTTTGGAAATTGCTTTAAAAACAGTCATTTTGTCCAAAACTATAATTTCTGTTATCCTCATCATCTATACAAATACATTCTCTATTTATTGCCCATGTAATAGCCGACCTTAGTTGCCATTAAAAAATATATAATTAGCTTTTTCCTTTTCATAACTTAAGCCAAATATTTTTGCAAAAATTGCTGACATGAAAATTACCATGTATGTTATCATGTATACTTTTATATATTTAGCTAATAAGCGAGGGGTTTTCTCATTGAAGTGTTAAAGTATATGGCATACATTTTGGCATTTAGCCATTTTGGAAACATTTAAAATAAATTGTTTTTTTTTGTTTCTAGAAATTCATGAGGTAAATGGTAAACTAGAAAATAAACTGAGTGTAAAAATTGTTTTGTAGTTAAAGGTGCTAAAGTTAGTTTAAATTGCTGATACACAATTACATCCTTTCCCTCCATTACCTCGTTTTAACTGAAATACCAGTAACAGAGTTTTGACTACAAAAATGTTGTTGTTAATTTTTAGAGAGTTTACATGGTGGCGCAGAAAGAGCTATATGGTTTAAATGGTTCATTACTTTTTTATTTATGCTATTATTATAATATTTTTTTAAAAATACAGTATATAATTGGGGAATTTTTTGCAATTAGCTTTGAAAAATGATATCCTGTAAGTGATATCTATTTACTGCTTCGCACATACGTGCTATTTTTAGTATATTTTCCATAACTTTTCGCAAAATATCGGGTGTAATGGCCAAGATTTCATTTCACATTGTTCGAATGTTGGATTTCAATTGGAGTTTGGTTCTTGGTTTGTTAACGTACACTCTTTCTTTCAAATAGCCAGTTAATGGAGGCCAGTTAAAATCGCTTGTACGCGAAATAATGCGTTCGCCGAATATGTCCCTTAACAAAGATATTGAGGCACCTGCAGTATGTGCTGTGGCTCCATTTTGTTGAAACCACAAGTTTGGATGGTCTTCAAATTTTCCAACATCCTCCGATATGCATCACCGGTGACAGAGATTGAGACACCACTTTCATTTTCAAAAAATATGGGTCAATTATCCTTTCGGTGGATACACCGCACCAAACAGTACACTTAAGTGGGTGTAATTGTCGCTGATGAACTGCTCTTGGATTTTCGTAGCCCAAATCCTGCAGTTTTGCTTGTTGACATACCCAATTAATAGTAAATGGGCTTTATCGCTCATTACCAAATTGTGACGATGTGACGATATGATTTAAAAAATAAAATTCAATTACTTTTGTACGTTGTTCGATCGTGTAATGATTCATATTTAATTCCCCAAGTCTTCTTTACAAAATGCTGAAAAAAAAGAAAGAATAATAATTAAAAAAGTTATAAAGAATTCAAACCAAATAGCTCATTCTGCGCCACCCTGTAGTTGGCTGAATGCAAAAAATTAAATACGAAAAATATTTCTTAAGTTATTTGTTAATAAGCCAACTAACAAAAAGGTAATGGTTTAAGTTATGGTTTAATAATTTGATAGTTTTTCATGTATAAATTTAAAGGTGTTAAGCTGGCTTCACCAATGTTGTCCGGACAAAGTTTTTTCCCGACAGAAAAAATTGGTTATTTTGTTTCTCAATGTGGAGATGTGAATATTTTTGCATTTTGGTTACTTTTTTTCTAAAATATAAAATGCGTATTATTATTTTATCAAGAAAAACACTTGCATTTTACGTTTTTTAAAGTTTTTACCTTTTTATTGCGCATATCGATTCGAAGGTAATTATTTACGACTTCGAACAATGTGTACTTGGGACTACGGTTTTCTCATTATTTGATTTAAGTTTTTTATATTTTAAAATGTGATTTTTATATTAGAAGCTGCCATGTTCTGAAATTGAAAACAAATGAAGTTTTATCGATGGAGATTTCCAATTATTTTTTTTAAAATAGCGTAGTTTTTCCTGATATTAAAAACAGTAAAGATAAGTGGTACTCAAAGTAGAAAGTGCATATATCACGCGGAATCGATTTCAGAATATGACTGGAAAAGTACACAAAAATAGTTTTAGTGTTTTTAAAAACTTAAATATAAGGAACATTTTCTAAACTTGCACTATTTGAAGTAGTATATTTTAATATATCTCTGGTCCAACTTCCTAAAGCAACTACTCCACCTTTGGTCTATAGGCAGACATTCGGTAGTATTGTGCATCCATATGTCAACGACAACTGGAATTTGTTATTCACTGATGCCTCTAAGTCTCACGACTCCACAACTTTCGCTATAGTGAAAGCAGACAATCAACTTATTAAAACGGGATATATCTCTAACCACTGTTCCATCTTTACTGCTGAGGCATTTGCCATATTTCTTGCGGTGGAGTCAGCTGCTCTTAGCTCAGGAAAGCATATCATCTGTACAGATAGTCTATCATCTATAAACGTCATACAAAGCTCGAAATACGACTCTCCATTTATAAACGACATCCTACATATTCTTGGTAGGTCCTCGAATAGAACAAAACTTATGTGGGTTCCTTCACATGTTGGCATTTCCGGTAACGAGTATGCAGACACTGCGGCTTCTGTAGCTAAAACTAGACCACTATTTGCATTTCAAGCATGGGAAAGTCGTGACATTTTTAACGCTTTTCTTCAACTTCTTAAACCATAAAAAATGGTCAGAATACCAACACAGCTACAAAATTTTTAATCCTGAAGGCAAAAAACCTAACTACCCAAAAAGCTGCCCCAGAAATGTAACATCAACCATCGTCCGGCTCAGAATTGGGCACTGCAATTTCTCCCACAAGCATATACTGGAAGAATTATCAACTAGAATGTGTACACTCTGCAACACACAACTAAACGTTTTACATGTCCTAGATGAGTGTCCAAAGTACAGCTCATCCAGACAATACATATTTGGAACAAATCGACCTACTGATTTCTTAAAAAATACCTGTGATAAAAATATAAAATTAATTTGGGAATTTATCTCAGTAAACAATTTACAACACCTAATATAGCTTTAATAAACCTTCGGAGTTGAAAGCCACAGCAGCTAGTACTCCTGTCTATTTTATGTTAGTTACAATAATTTTATTTTGTAAGTAATAATAATAAATAAAAAAATAAAATATTTTAATATATTGATATAAACATAGGCATTTTAAAGATTTCTCAAAATCAAATTGTTATATAGAAAATGTGTAATAATATGGCAATATTTTTAATTTATAAAAAAACCTTTGACTGTCAGTCATATTCGTTTTCCCCTTTGAATTTACGTTCTGAAATACGAATTTGTTTATATTCTTCATAATATTAAACAATGATTTACAAAATATTTCAAGTAGAACAATTTTGAAACAGTAATAATAACAATTATAATTTAAAATACAATTAACAAACAAGAGAAATATGTTATACCCATTTTAATATTATTTTAGAAATGTCTTAATTTACAACAAATGCAATTTCGCCAAGACCACCGCCATATCGCCAAACGGAAAAAATCGCCACATTTATCAACCCTGCCACTGACCGTTAAAAAGCGGAAAACAAATTAATTTTTCCGTTTTTGTTATTTATAACTGTGAAGTACAAAATTCGTTTATTGTAAAGAACATATTCAAAAAATTCAATTTATTAACTTTCAGTATACTGAATTTTGTATGGAAATTTGACGGGTTTAATGTGCTGTTTTCACAACACAAGTAATTGAACGTGTAGAAAAATTTATATGAAAAACAATCAAAACACTGTGTGCTTTTAATATAAATCGTCCCCTTAATAAAACAATAGTGTATACGCATGCATAATAAGAATCTACATAACTGATTCTAAATGTGGTCAAAATTTGGTGAAATTCTACTTCCACAAAGTGGGTCAAAAGATCAATTGAAATATTAGCGTATAATTGCGTGTTTAAAATTTTTCATTAATAATTGTGTAAGTGCAGGTATGGTGTTTTAATTAGTTGTTACTCTGAATATAGTTTAAAAGAAAAATAGTGTATAAAAAGCATACACATTTTTATTATTTACTATTTTTATTATTTCATAACAAAATACAATCGAAAAATGACGTATATTGATATACACAATTTTTTAACAATACAATATTTGTAGTCAATCTGTATGACACTTATACACTATTTTATATATCATACAAAATTTCTCTGTGTGTTAAACGGTTAACGTATACAATAGCTTAAATCCTGTTTACACTGTTAATGTCAACTCTTTGATACAAATTATAAAATAAATAAAATAGCCTAAGTGACATCATGTACTTTAAATCCCATTTATTTGCAATTGAAGCACTTGTAAATTAATTAAATAACACCTACTTGTAGCCTGATTATTCCACCACATATTTAAATGACCACAACTAAAAAGCATCGATTATTTTCTGGAATATTACTGTTTTCCCAGTTGTCTAATAACACAAAAATTTTAAACTCCATTTTCTCGAAATGGCAAAAAAATTATACACTATTGTTTTATTAAGGGGACGAAATTTAACTACAAGTTCAATCACTTGTGTTGTGGAAACAGCAAATAACTCATAAAATAAAAATATTTTTTATGAAAAATCTCTCAAATAAATAAAACCTTTTAATTTAAGTTTCTCGTTATTTTTTTTTTTAATATATAGAAGAATTACATATCTTGTTTTGTTTTCTTAATTTGTAATTAATATTTCCTATTAAGTGCAAATTACCTTTGTCTTACAATGCAACTTAAAATAAATATTAATGTTTTT
Source organism: Pollenia amentaria (assembly GCA_943735925.1). Lineage (NCBI taxonomy): Eukaryota > Metazoa > Arthropoda > Insecta > Diptera > Polleniidae > Pollenia > Pollenia amentaria. The sequence goes on from OX031007.1 coordinate 47,508,220, forward strand.
CTCATTTAACAAAAGGCTTTCTAATTTGGTTTTATTTTTTCACATTTGGTAACTTTTCCAAAAATTTTGGTTGTAAAATTGTATTAGTCGTGGCAGCACTTATTACACCAGTTCAATCTGAGAGGCTTTCTCTCTGAGAGAGAACGCAATTGCAAAGATAATTTAAAGAAATTTGATACATAAAGTGAGTGCCGCAGAAAAGTCTTCATATCCCCATATCTTCTTATACTAATCTCATACTAATCACAAAGACAAGTGGGGGGTTAATGTACCTTTTCTGTGACCCTTTGTGTTATAAATGCCACAAGAACGAATCATATTAAAAATGATGAAAATCGTTTCATAATTTCACATTATTGGAATCGGTTGGCAATACCCAATACAAACTGGAGCTTCCAACGAAGAAGGATTGTAAGAGAAATGTAAATGTAACGGAAGACATGAAATATGGCGAGTTCCCAATTAGAAGTATTAAATTTTTGACACAAAAAGCGCTTTATTCAGCGCATATAAAAATTGGTGGATGTAACGATCAGCTTTATACATTGAAATTTTTGCTCGTACCTCTATTCTTTAATATACTCCCTTACCAGTCATGTTATACGTAGGGGAAAATCCTTATTCTTAAGGCTTTCTTTTAAAAAAAATGGCCGTAGGAAAAAAAGGACAGACTTTTTGAAATCAGTAATATGTAGGGACTTTTTAGTAATGTCGCAAAACTGCATACATTTGGGTATTTCAGTTTTGATTTTAACGCAAATTTGTTAAAAACTCTTTTACAAAAAATGAAGATCTCTTGAATTTTTCCAGGGCAAGAAATAGATAATTTTCAAAAGATGGCCGCCGCTCGTTTTTACAAGACGATTGTAAAAATTGTTATGCCTTCCAGTGTAGCGTTTATAATTATATAAGTATGCATACATGTATTACCCAGCTTACATTTTGATACTCTCATTTTTAGAAAATGGTACCCTACCAATCACCTCAAAGAATCTTGTTATCATGTGATATAATTTTCTGATCCCTTTATAAGCAATTTATTGAAAGTTTTTATAATCATTGTTAAGTATTTTCCTTCTCATTTTTCAATCATATATTATATAGTTTTTTTTTTAATATATTTCAAATATTTTTAATCGTCATGTTTTTGATTTTTTCTCCGATAAAAGGGGCACAATTATGGATTTTGATTACATATTTCAGCCAACTTTATTTTCAAACAATTAAAATTTATCGGGATCTGGCAAAGCAAAAATAAGCCACGCACTTACTTTTATTTTCTTTAATTGAGAATAATTTTTGGGCTTCGTTTTTAGCTAATCTTTTTATTTGTTTATCTGATGCGAAAATTTCTATTTTTTAATTTGGCCTGGCGAATAAACAATCATTCAGAATATTTAAAAATCATTATTTGAACATATCATTGAATCATATCTGATTCCTTTTTATAATCGCTAAAGTTATAAATCAGTTTTTAATCATCAACAGTGATCTGAGAAGACTAATTTTGGTGATTTTTATAAAAAAAAAATTATCACACAAATACTAGCTGGGAACGACATTAAAAAAAATTTGTATACATTTATACAAATGGTTTTATTTTTATTAATATATTCTCATTTAAAATCTGTATAGACAAATTTTTTAACGCGTATGGAAAAATAGTGTTTCTTTCGGTCAAAAAAAACTGTATAGCATCCTGTCCCTTACAAGCCTGCTTCGTAGAAAAGGAATGTCAATTTGTTAAGAACTTGCCTAACTGCATCTCTGTATGTCTTATTGCGTAGCACATAAATGTGCGCTCACTTTTTAAAATTTACTATTAGTGCTTTGCAAACCAAGAACATTTTTATTGGGTAGCTATCATAGAAATACCACTTAAAAATGCCTCTTCTGCCATAATTTTTTCTTAAAAATGTTAGTATTATATAAATAATATTTTCTAAAACTGCTTCCATGTCGAATCAAAATTTTGTGCTGGTAAGTCGAGTTTCTATAAAATCACGCTTATCTCCAAATGAAAACCCATTTGTTATTTTAAGCCATTAAAATATAAAGCATTAATTTTTCAAAATTTATGACATATTTTAATATTTTACAAATTCTAATATTTTACATATTCTATATATTAAAAAAAAAAAGAACTAACATTTACATGTAAAAGTAAAATAGTAACAAAGTTTTATATATTCTTCAGTTTCATAAATTGCTTGCCCTCTATTTTAATAAACTTTGCATACTTTACGGGCTTTTAACAATAACTCAACTAACAAAATTTACACTCCCACACTAACAGAAACAAACTTTGTGTTAAAGTTACAACACAAACAACAACAAACATAAATGCAATAATAAAACTAAAAGCTATTGTTAGCTAAAACACGAGTATTGTATGTGTAGTATACACTTAGGCAAAAAGGGCCATAAAGGGAGAGTTAAAAAAAATGCAATCGAGTTATGACTCTCTAAACAAGAGACAACCTAATAAACACACACATATAACTGTATATATGTGTTAACTGTTGAGTTCTATACAAATATGTAGATTTATTTATAAGAACAGCTAGACATACTACTTAAAACACACTACGCTAAGCAATAGAAAAAAAATCGATAACGTTGATTTTTTTATATAAAAGTTATCGATAGAAAGATATAGAAAACTTTCATATTGTTATCGATAACTTTGATATTCTATAAAAAAAGTAAGCAATTTTTTTTAGTTTCCATTGACTAACAAGATATGGAGAAATGCAAAATTACAAAGGAAAAACTGTCCACTTTTTATTTACGATAGGCGAGAATAACTTTAACTCTATGCAAAAAAAGATTATAAAAAATATTGATTTAGTTCAAAAAAGTTGTTGATTCATAGAAAAGTTATTGCAAATTTTGATTATCTATAGAATAGTTATTTTTAACGCAGATTTTCTATAGAAAAGTTAGCGATAGCCTTAATTTTCTAAAGAAAAATTCTCGATATCTTTAATTTTCTATAGAGAACTGTCATTTTCTCTAGAGAAGCTATCGATTACTGTCATTTTCTCTAGAGAATCTATCGATTACTTTCATTTTCTATAGAAAAGTTATTGATAACTTAAATTTTCTATAGAAAAATTATCGATAACTTTTATTTTCTATAGGAAAAGTTTCGATAACTTTAATTTTCTATAGTAAAGTTATTGATTACTTTAATTTCATATAGTAAAGTTATCAATAACTTTAATTTTCTTTTGATAAGTTGCCGATAACTTTAATTTTGTATAGAAAAGCTAGCGATAACGAACGAATTCAAGGCTCTGGTCTCATTCACTACACCAATCGTGGAGTACTCTACTGAAAATCTCATAAAGAGCGTTTTTGATTGTCGACGAGCGCATTTTTTAATCGTAAAAGAATCCTCGCACGGGAGAAACTGTTACACGAGTTGATTCCTCTGTGAGATTCTTCCATAGCCAAAAAAGCTTATATTAATCGTTAAGGGAATCGACTGCAATTTGCGTAGATATTATCAAACCAGTCTTTCAAAAAGCATATAAAGAATCGTATGAGGCTCATGTACGGATTAACTTAAAACTTGTGAAATGCTCAGTTGCATTATGCTTATATGATTCAGAAAGATATTAAACGACGAACGAGCGTTCAAAACATGTGGTAATAAGTATGTCATTGTTACTCATCAGATCATCATCAGAAGATTCTTTTAGGAGTTGAATATTAAACAAACTGCCTACGCTAGCTGGGAAGTAAGAATATAATAAGTAATTGTATTTGTAACATTTGATAAATTAATAAATTTAGAAGAGATTTCTAAAACATGAATTTTCTATAAAAAAAATTAAAGATAATTTTAGATTTCTATAAAGTTGTTTTCGATAAATATGATATTCTATAGAATCGTTTTTGATAAGAAAAATATTTTGTAAATATGAAAGTGCCCGCTTTTTTCTAATCAAAAACTTTAATTTTCTATAGAAAAGTAATTGAAAATTGTGATTTTCTTTGGATAAAATATCGATAGCTTAGATTGTATGTAGACACTTTTTGTATAACATTGATTTTCTATAACAAATATCGATAACTTTGATTTTCTATAAAAAAGATTTTTAAAACTTTTATTATTGTTAAAAAAAAAACATATCCATAATTTTAATTTTCTATTGAAAAAATCGATAATTTTGATTTCTAAAAGAAATGTTATGAATAAATTTAATATTCTTCATATGTTTAAAAAAAAAAGTTATTTAAAACTCTGATTTTCTTTTTTTTATCGATCGATAATTTGGATTTTTATTGAATATTCTATATAAAAGTTATCGATAAAAAAATATAAATAATTTCTAATTTCTCTAGAAAATTCATCGACAATTTCGGTTTTTAATAGAAAAAGTTACTAACTTTGATATTATATATAAACGAGATCGATTATTTTGATTATCGAAAGTTTTTATATTCCATAGAAATTTTTTTTAACTTTGATTCTCTATAATGATATTACCGATAGCATTGATTTTTTTATAGGAAAATTATAAATAACTTAGCTTTTCAAGAAAAAATATATCAACAACTTTAAAGAGCTATCGATAACATTATTTTCTATACACAAATGAGTAATAACCCAGCGGGAAATTTGTGTCAATTGCTCTTAAAGCACTTATCCCGTGACCAATAAACAAAATTTTATAATTAAAAGGAACGAATTGTGATAGGTGAAAACAAGACCTATCACTTGACCGGTGATAATGTGCTTAGAATGTAGTTAGTCCAAAGAAAAAGTAATTGGCACAAAACTATTCATGTGACTGGATTTTGTGCGGGTAGTGGCTGATTCTTTCTAGTTCTATTACTTTATATGAAGGGGATCTATCATATTGACATGGTTCATTTGTGACAATATCTGCGACAGGCATAAGTTTAACCAAAATTGAATGTGTCTATTAAGGTAATTTCAGTGACGTGTTACAAAGTGTTAAAAGGTGCCAACTAACCCCTTGTAGGACATCGGCATGTTAAAGTGACTTGTAACGTGACAAGTTTAGTGTTGGTTCCCTTTCCCCTAAGGAACTTTGAGTTTATATAATAAAAAATTATAGAAAACGTTATTGTTGATTTGAAAAAAAATACGTCGAAAACTGTTCTATCTTTAAGAAATGTTAGTAAACTTTGATTCTATATACCGATATTACTAAAACTATTAATAACTTAGCTTTTCAAGAAAATAAGGTATTAACAACTTTTAAGAGCTATCGATAACATTATTTTCTATAGACAAATAACTTACATAAGCATTGTTGTTGAATTGAAAAACAAGTCGAAAACGGTTTTATAGTTAAGAAAAGTTAGTAAAATTTTACTGAGCATTTATGAAAACCTTTCTTTTTGTATAAAAAAGTTATCCTCTAGACTTTTAATTGCGCAATTAAGAATCGGATGCACTTTTATTGTGCAGTAAATTTATTGAGATCTTTAAGGGCTATTTGTTTGAAAACACAGTTTTTTTGGATCGTTTTCTCCTAATTGAAATTTAGCTCTTTAAAAATTGTATCTCCTCGTCCTTTTATTACTCCATTTTTACTTTTTTACAATGCAGCGTATGCTGTTCATTCATTGCACATTAGTGCAGTAACATCAGATGCTAAAGGGAGTCATCTAAAAACGAATAAATGTTAAGGGCGATGACTACTGCTAACAAATTGTAAACTTCCATAAATATTTTTGTTTACATTAGTTTTTTCGCTTCATTTCTGGAGTTCTGTGCATTACCCACTATCATCATCAGCTATATATATACATTTCATAGTCGTCATCAGTATCAGCAGGAGCAAAAGCATCATCATCATCATTTTAGGGTAGCTTCTGCACATACTCGTATTTATAGAAAAATACCATATGCCAGCTGCCTTTTAATTTGCGTTACACTACAATTTATGTTTTTAATACTCATACTCTTGTACACTTGGCGAATGAACAGCCGCCATTTGTGTCGAGTCTTTCCCAGCCAGCAAAAACAGGTCGTTGGAGAAAAACTTATTATGTTTTTTATCTTTTTTCATATGAGATATATTTTTAACGTTAAGGCTGAGGGAAAAATAAGCTTAAAAAATATTGGATAGGCGTTATTGCTTATTGTCTGGTATATATGAGAATATCTGTTCCATTTCTTTTTTGTGTCCTTTTTTATAGGCGTTTTTTTTTTGTGGCCAGTGTCTTAAAGTTTGCAGGTTATTGAACGAAACTATATTTAAGCGGTTAAGTGCGTTTGTAGTTTATGGAGATTAAGAAAATGTTCATTGAAATTTCTGAGAAAAGCAACAGCTGGTTTTTTTTTGCAGTTCAAATCATAATGGATTTAAACAAGAAAATATTAATTGAATAAGATGATTAATATTCGGGAACTAAAAATGCTAGTGATTAATTATTGGCTTAAAAGCAGAGGCTGGCAAACACATACATTAAAATTGTTTATGGTATGAGTGAAAATAGAGAACAATATAGAAAGTGTTGACAAAATACTTTTATGATTATAAGATATAGATAATTAGGGTTTGCAATATAGGAGGCAAATTGCGGCACTCGATATCGCTTGAAATTACCATACAATTTGTATTGTCGGTTTGAATAATTTAATACATAATATTCTTTTTCGGTTTCATTGAAAAAGGTATTAAATACTTTAATAAAGAATTGTATATATTATCTGAACATAAAACATTTTTTTACATTACGTTTTTTTTAGTACGTAAAGGGTGCTTTTTATAGAGGTATAAAACTTTAAGTTGGCAACACTTTTTAACTAGCGGCCATTTTGCCAGCTGTCAAGTTTCAAATTGTGCAAATTTATTTTGAAAATCATAGTTCTGTTCGTAATACGATATAAGTGAAGTTAGTTCAGCGTTGAAGCTCATTTTTTATGCTCGGATACGTCAACAAACAAAACTGCAGTGATGATAATCCTCACGGAATGTTTGGTGTGTTTTATAGGCTGATGGAATCATTTGTCCGTACTTCTTTAAAAACGATGCTGTTCAGAACGTAACAGTTAATGGTAACCGCTATAGATCCATGTTAACTGAGTTATTCGTTCATCAATGAACAACCATGATGTGCAGAAGCTGTGGTTTTAATAAGACGGCGCCACATGTTACACTTCGTGTCACAATTTTTTTTTTTTAAGGAAACGCCTAAACTGTTTTGTGTGGGGAAATGTGAAGCCGCTGATTTACGCCGATAAGCTCGAAATGATTGACAACTTAGAGCACAACATTCGCCGCGTTATTGCTGATATAGGGCCACAAGTGTTGGAAAAAGTAATCGAAAGAAGTCATATTTACATTATAATTCCAGAAGATTATCTTTCGAATAAAGTAAATTTAATGTCAATTTAAAAAATTCATCTTTGTTTTATACTATTTCAAAGTGCATTGCCTCTTTAAAAGCACCCTTTATATCGTCACCTCAAAGCTACAAGACGTAAGCGAAAAAAAAACAATTTATTAATTAATTCATTTATAAATGATGTGCTAATAATCCCAATCTTTATTTATGATTAAAAACACTGAAATTTATTGTTGTGGGGAAGCTAGTTCCTATGCGCATTTCGTTGGTTGTTTAGGCCAGCTCGTCAGGAAACTTTTTCCAAATACTTTAGAAATGCTAAAAATATTATACAAGAAAGACTATAAAGTGAAAAAGAATTTTAAACACTCAGGTCTTACTTGTTACAATATCAAAGCTTCAACAAAGGGCGATTTATTGTTAATCTCTTCAATATTAAGGAAGGAGAAAGAGAGAAGTGAAGAAGAAATGAAATTTTGGGTATATTTAGACTCAAGTTTATATATAATTCATGTAACAAAGAGCACCTCTTACAGTCCCCTCATCGGAAATACGCGTCCTATTTCCCTGAAAAACCTCAGTAGAACGACTGGATTACATCTAGCGATACCCCCTTGTTCGTCGTGAAACCTATCTCTTAGCCATTTCTGCCTAAGGCTCTGCATCCTAGAACAGTGGCACACTACATGCTCAATTGTATCTAGCTCCTCATAATCCTCGCATAACCTGCAGAAGTCCGGTATTGTATTGCCCCACTTACTCGTAAAAGCCGTACCAGAACCCTACAATTGCCATGAGACCACTTCTATCCAACCCTAATAGAACCCTGGTTGCCCTGCGTCCAAGCCGGGCCACAATGCCTTAGACACCCTGCAATCCATTCTATCCAGCCAGGATCGGTTGACGGCATCACGGAACATTTCCCGTCTCACATCATAATACGGCCATAAGGGCGGTTTTACTGACCGAATTTTTATTTTATAGAAAAGTTATTGCTTACTTTGTTTTTATAAAATTTATCAAAAGATTTGTTTTTTTATCAAAAAATTATCGATAATGCCGATTATCTTTAAAATTTTTTCATCATTTATATTTAAGTGGTTATTTATTTAAAATTTTTATTATTTTAATTTGTTTTATAATAAAATCCACACTTGACAAATTTGTTTGGTGAGCTTAATTCTTATCCTTAAATAAAAACCATTAGTAAGCACTTACAGTGACGGGGAAAACATTAAAATAAATTACAACCAAAATAATAAAGCGTAAATTCTAGGTCTTGTTTTTAGTTCTGAAGATATGTTCTGAGCATTTCTAAGCAAATTCTTATAAGCATTGATTTTAAACTCTTTTAAAACAAACCGTACATTTCACTTTAAATGTGACTGTATTCTTCACCCGTTAGTTTAAAACCTTTGTTAGTTGATTAGGCTTTTAGGTCAAAACTTTGTCCTTCTCTGTATAAAACTAGCTATTCCATGTGCATGTGCCAGTGTTGGTGTATAAGAGTTTTGCAGTTTGTTTTTTCAATATAATTTTAGCAAGTTTTAAAAGTTAAAGAGATCAATAAAGCAAAATCAAATGTTACCACAACAACATTTAACAAGCACTCGTATACGAACACTCATATATCCACAGATATCACCACTCACTCACACAAACACATACATACGTATACACACATAAATACTCATCTAGCAAAGTGAAATACTAAGCCCTACTAGAAAAATTATATGAATTTATACAAGAGAGTTTTTATCCTTTTACCAGGATAAATGTTTATATAAAAAGTTAAATGCACAAGTTTTTTTCTATAGATTATTTTTTTTTGCTGTTGCTATACTCGAAAAGCTTTTAATAAAAAAGTTTAAAAAATACAATATTTCAGCTCTTCTTATTTGTTGTTGGAAGAATATTGTTGCTTTAACAGTAGTTTATCAAGGATTAGTTTTATATGATTTTTTTTTTTTTTTTGATTCCTGTTGTTAGCGCTTAGAGTTTAGTAAATATTTTGATAAAATTTAATTAAATATAAAGTTGCTCGAGAAGACCATGACAGCAAAACAATATGAAAAAAGGGGTGGAATGTCAGGCCATCTTTATGACAAATACACACACAAATATTGGGTAACTTTTTTTTCATTCAATATGTTTTATACACTGACGGACACAAACTTAAGCACTTACCTTCATATACTGTTAGTGTAGCGTCTGCTGATACAGCATCTCCTACACCATTCTCCGCTACGCACTCATAGGGAGCATCATCACGTCCAGCACGTACCGGCTCAATGCGTAATATTGAAACACCCCCGGGTTGTTCCAGCACAGTATAACGTGATTGGGTACCTAAGGGAGTAAAAATAAAAGGAAATTAATAGCAATTGTTCGAAAACATGTAGACAGAGACTCTGATCCTCTTGCACAATCACGCAAACACCACGTAAATACAAAACATTTATGAGCAACAAATTTCCTTTAACAGAACATAAATATTGAATTATTTAATAAAGTGGACAATATTCAGGATAAAAACTGTTTAAAACAAGGGCAAAAAATTAAGAAAAATATGGATAATTTTGTCCAAACAAAGTGTAAAGAATTATTTAAAAAGCTATCGATTTTCTATAGAAAAAATGTTAGCAACTTAAATTTTGTAAAGACAAATTATTAATGAAAAAAAATTATTATAACTTTGTTCTCTTATCAAAAAGTTTTCGATTAATTTAATTTTCTTTCAAAAAGTTGTGAGAAGCTACAATTCTTTTAAGAAAAGTATAACTTACTATAGAAGAGTTATAAATTTGATCTTTTATAGAAAGATTATCAGAACAATGATTCTCAATAAAAAATTTAGTTATAACTTTAAAAATTTATAAAAAAAAAATACTTTAATTGTGTATAGAAAATTTATCGGTAACTTTGATTTTTTAAAAGTACTTGACAATTTTGATTCTTTACAGAAAATTCGACAAAAACTCTGATTTGGTATTGAAAAGTAATTAACGGCTTTGACTTTATATAAATATACGTTCACAGTAACTTCAATCTTTTTACAGAAAATTTTTTTAACTCTTGAATTTGCTATTAATTTGTTATCGATTACTTTGTTTTTTAAGATAAGTGTAATTGATAATTAAATTTCTTATAAAATATCTTTGAATTATATTTTTTTAAAAGGATTATCGATAGCTATGATTTTTGCGATAACTTTAACTATTTTATTTTATATAGAAAATTTACTGATAACTTTGATTTTCTCAGAAAAGCTACTTGTATTATACGAATACAAATGAAAGTTTCTGGCAACTTTAAGTTTGTTTAAAAAAAGTTCTCGATAACTTTGAATTTATTAAGAAAAGTTACCAATTCCATTGCTATCGATAATTTCGATTTTCTATTGAAAAGTCATCGGTAACTTTTGTTACTTAAAGAAAGAGTTTGTCAACTTTGAGTTTCATTTTTAAAGTTTCCGATAACTTTGACTTTCGAAATAAAGGTCAACAGTTACAAAGTTCTCGATAACTTTGATTTTCAAGAAAGAAGCTTACGATAGCTTTAATTTTTAAAAGAAAGGTAATCGATAACATTGTTGTTCTATAGAACAGTTATCTATAACTTTGATATTCTATAGAAAGCTTATCGATAACTTCGATTCCCCATAGAAAAGTTATCGATAACTTTGATTCCTCACAGAAAAGTTATCGATAACTCTTATTAGCTAAGAAACGGTTTCGATAACTTTGATTCGCTTAGAAAAGGTATCGATAGCTTTTATTCATTTAGAAGAGGTATCGGTAACTTTGATTTCTTATAGATCAGTAACTCAGATATAACGAAAAGTTATTGATAACTTGGTTTTTTTAATTCAATATAAATTTTTTACAGATAACTTATCGACAACTTAGATTTTATGTTGTAAAGTTATCAGTGACCTTGCTTTTATATAGAAAAATTATCGATTACTTTTATTACTAAGAGAAGCATTTCTGGCAACTTTTAGTTTTTTTAATTGATTTTCCCAGAAAAACTATCAATAACTTTTATTTCCTATGGCAAATTTATCGAAATTTTATATAATTGTTCTATTTTCGATGAAAAAGTTTAGAATGTCTTGGATTTTCTATTAAACAGTTATATGATTATAGAATTTCTCATAAAATATCTCATAGAAAATTTATCGAAAACATAAATTTAAAAATATAATATGTCAACAATTAGTAAAAGTTATCGATTACTTTATTTTTTACATATCTAAATTTTCATTAAAATCGTTTTTAATTTATATCGATCGCATACATTTTGTATTAACCGTTTGTCGATTGCTTATGAACGTTCTGTGACAATTCAAATTCTGTTTAAATACGAGTATTTTTAGAAGTCGTATGTTCAGCTTAAATTCTGTGCTGTCTTTTTTTCAAACATTGAAAGAATTATAAAACTAACCTGATACTTTTTTGCCATTTTTACGCCAAACTATTGATGGTGGTGGATCTCCTCTAGCTGCACAATAAAATGTTGCCACTCCTCCCACTCGTACACCTTGATTTTGGGGCTTCTTGATGATCTCCGGTGGATCTAAAGAAAAGAGAAAAACAAAAACCAGAATTTAGCAAAGTGAGTTATTAAAAACCGCCAAGCACTGATAAGAGCCCTAAGATTGATGTGCCATAACATAAACGTTATTAAAGCTTTAGTATTAAAAAAAAGCTTTTGCTCTCTTTATTAAACACGTCCTTGTAAAGTGTAAATTTGTTCACACAACTCATTTAAAACAATTTGATTGTGTTAAGATTTTTATTTTTGTATAAAAAAAAATACACAAATTGCAGTCCGATAGGATTATTTTGGTTTTAAGGTTTGCCATTGCTTGGCCACGATTCTTTCACTCTCTCTCTCTAGCCATCCATGCAACACTGCAGTATTGGCCATTGTTTGAATATAAATTGTTGATTCGTGACAAATTCTGAAAATTACATTTTCTGTTTTATTTATAGCTTATTTTTTTTTAATTTTTGTCCTGCAGTTATTTAATTTTTTTTTCATATTGATTTTAATTTTTTTTTAAGGTTAAACAGGAAAGATATTTTATTTTGCAGGGGTGCTTTAAGTGTTGCATGATTTCTAGCGTCCATGTCATATGAGGTAGGCATGTTGATTTTGTGTTTGTATGTGTGTGTTTTTTTTATGAAACTTATTGTAATTTTTCTACTGAATTCGATTTAAAAATGATGTAAAAAAAATATGAATATGTATTTTTTTCAGACTATTTGTCATGTACTGGAAATGTATCATGAAAGTGTCACGTAAAGTAAAGAATTCTGTTTAAACGAGATTTTTCCTTCCTTAGTATTTGCTTTAAGTATTGCATATGTAAAAGGGGCACTAAGAATTACATGTGTATGTATAGGCTTATTTTTTATGGATGTTTTTTTTTTTTTAAATTTAATTTTTTTAGGATATTTGATAAAAGAAAGTTACAAGTTATTTCTAAAGCGGGGTACGCACAATCGAACTTGAGTGGTAGTCAAAATTTTTGTCAGCCAACAGCCAAGCACAAAATAATAAATGTGTCAACAATCAGCAAATTTTGCAAAAAAAAAAAAAATATGTAAAATCTTCAAATTGGCTTACTTAATTCGTCAGAAAAATCTTTATTGTAAAATTACACTAACTTTTGTTAGCTTTGAAAATTTTTAGCCATTTTTCGTTTGTATTTCCCGTCCTCTAAAAATAAAACCGCTATTTACACTCCTACCCAATAACAAATGGAGCTTTCAATGAAGCAAGGTTGTAAAGGAGAACCGTAAAAGTTTCGCTTAGCATATCGCTTACGGAAGACTTGAATTTTATATGGCGAGTTTCCACTTTGAAGCAATACAATTTTGACACAGAAAGCGCTTTATTCAGCGCATATAAAAATTGGTGAATGTAAAGATCAGTTTTGCACACTGAATTTTTTATGTATAATTTATTCACTTAACTTACTGCATCTCTGTATGTCTTATCTCGTAGCGAATAAATGTGTGCTTACTTTTTAAAATGTACCATAAATGCTTCGGAAAATTAGAAAAGTTTTTTATAAATGCAAGTTTTAACCTTTTTACAGACTAAATTAAATAATAGCGGTAAATCTTAAAATTTAAATTTTTTAAAAATCCAAAACAGGGACATATTTGAAAATGTATATATAAGTTAATTCTCGAAGCTTGTCAACTGATGACGTTGCTTGTCTTGTAGTTTTCAGGATGTCATAAGTATGTACGAAAATACTACAAAAGTTTAAGAATCTAGAATTAGAACGTGACTTGAATAGGAAATTTAATCGTTAATAAAAAAGTACGAAATTTGAACTGAGGGCAATAGAATACCGTTTTACTCATCAAAAATGTTGCTTCTCTTCTTAAAAATGAGTGTAATGAATTGCTCTCTTTGAATCCTGGAAACTAAGAAAGTTTTAAAAGATCGAGCTATCACCAGAGTCTTAAAAGATGTAGCTATTGAAGCTTCATAATCCCAAGAGTAAACTATTATTTTTATATTATTAACTGCTTAAACGGGACGGGAAATATACGAAAAAATCCAAGAAGTTATTAAAAATATACGAAATTATACTAAAAACTTTACCAAATTAGTACAAAATTAATTACTTTGAAAAATCTTAAAATTAAGGGCATAAATCGTCAAATCGTCAATGGGACATTTTTGTATCCCAAAATCTTACAAATCGTCAAATCGGGCAGCTGTGGCCACGCGAGGAACCGCAAATTTGGAGAAAGCTGTAATTCATGCGCGATAGTGTGTACCCCGTAAAATATTTTGCAGAGTTTCAAACGCATGGAAAAACTTTTGTATTCGCAACGCGATGAAATAATGAAATGCAAAGAAATTAAAAAGGACATAAAGCTTAAATAACAATAGAAATCGTGTTTTAGGAATGACTCTGGATTTCTTTATATAAACTTTTAAGCTCTAAACTTGCGCTTTGAAACAGATTTATTTACATTATCCTGCAGTTATTGTATATAACAACCATATAAGTATTGGAAAATCATACACGTAACAAAAATCAAATTGGGTGCAAAACGTTTGTGTACGACAATAACGACAAATACTATGCGGTACTATTAGTCGCAGAATTTAAATAGCTTTGCAAGGGAACACGAATTCAAAGAAATACACTACGGACAGTTTTTGTTTCTTTCAAAGCTTTTCAATACTATTAGTATTTAAAAATAACCTCGTGCAGTCTTCGAGAATATGTGATGTTTACTTGTTTGTCGTTTGTAGCGGAAGCATAAAAAGAAGTGGTGATATTTATCCAGCGGGAAAATAAGGAGTACGGACTCCTTCTTTTGGACGTACAAGGCCTGCTCGGTTCATTACATACCCATATCTTTTTTACATACAATTTCATTGCGGGGTAGGGCTTCCGCTCTCGCTTCTTTCGCCAGAGATTCTGAAAGGCATTCAAATGACTGGCTCTTAGTAGACTTTCCAGAAAATGGTGTTTTTAAAACGGGATCTGAATTCTTTGTCCTTTGAAGAAATCGTTCTCCTTCTCTTCTCCATTCTCATAGAAGGGAATGTGTATTTTATCTTTAATACGGAAGAGTCGATGCCATCTATGAGGCATTCTTTAGCAATAAGATCAGAATGGTAATTGTATTAAAAAAATGTCAAAGCAGGCGTTCAATAAGAGCTGAAGTAAGAAGGTTTTCGGAGTTTTCCCGCTGGGTATACTTGTGTGACGTACGCATACAAAGAAATGTTTCTGTAAGGGACTGAAATGTTATTAAAGAAATTAACATACAAAATATTTCGTTCATACGCGGAAAGAATTTTTTTACTAAATCACTAGAAAATATGGCTTGAACCAAGAAAATTTTGCATGATCTCTATTTAAGAAAATTGTACTAACATGAGTTAAAATCAAGAAATTATTATGGATTTTCTGGTTTTAAGCAATTAAACTGATTACTTTAGGAAATAAACTTCTTTCCGCGTATGTGCATATCCCAGTCTCACATAAAAAAAAATTAAGGATGTGTGTATCTTTTGTTGCCTCTCTTATTGTTTCGTGTATTTTTCATTCCCTTGTTAGTTTTCGAGAGTATATTTTATATCCGCACTTTCACTATAGTAAAGCATTTGTTTTTTGCTTCTTAACTTTTACACACTTACATTGATTTGTCGTCTACACTTCTCGTCGAAAGTTGTTTGTGACAGTGACACTCCCAGAATTGGGTTTAGAAATGTCTCAGTTATTTTAACGTGTATTAATATGAGATTGTTCAGGCCTCTAGGGTGTGTTGAAGTTTATTGTCTTAGTTTGTTAGTCATGTTCTATAAAATTTTTTTTTAATCCACTTTTAAATTATATATCAGAAGAAATTATTCATAAAAATTTTTTCTGAATTGTTTGTTTTATTTTAATATTTCATTAATAAGACCCCTCAAAACTTACGTGTTAAATACTGTATATATGGAAAATCCGAAAAATTTGCATCTGCAACAAGTTCAGGAACATTAAATTTTATTTTGCTTTATTATGTTTATTTTAATTAGATTTTAAATTTAATTGTTTATTGTTAAAGTTATATATTTAAATATTAATTAAATTTAGAGTTTTTATTTTGTGTTTTTCGTTTAGAATTTTCAATAAGTTTAATCAGATTTTTTTTTTTTGTTTTTTTATTTTTTTTTTTGTTAATTTAAATTTAGTTATTAATTATATCGTTAGCGTTAATTTGTACTCTATTTTTATTTAGTTTTTTGTTTTTGCGTTATACTTTTGTTAACATATTTATTTTGATTTTTATAACATTGTCCCCATTTAATATTTTAATTTTATTTATATTTTCGTTATTAGTTCAAAATATATTAAAATACTACCTTAAAAATAATTTACATCTAAAATTTTGGTTTAAGCAGCCCTAAAGTATAAGTTAATGCTTGTAAGGCAATACACTTATTTTAAGCATAAAAACATTTTATTAATAAACTTGTAATTTTTATTTAAAAGCTTCTTGATATAGTTTTAAAATATTTTTACACCTGCACGCAAGGAATACATATTTTTCAATATGATCATTGCAAACAAAACTTTTTTAACAAAAAAAAAATGGTGAATAGATTCAGGCTACTTTAATCATATTATGGTTACAGGCAACCATATAAAGGTTAAATCACTCCTCTATAGAGGAAGGCACAACTATATGATTGTTGCCTAAAATCAACATCGTTAGTAAAACTATTGTTGCCTTTACCACAAATAATAAATTGGTTGTTTAGCAACTATAAAATGTTGCTCTGGAAACACTTGAAAATTTTATAGCAATACAATTATATTTGGTAAACATATTAATATTATTATTAGCAATAACATGCTTGGAGGCATCCTTAGTATGATTGCGACTTTCTTGTGGAGTATGTACTTATTTTACCAATCAAAAAAATGTCTCAGCAGGCCTTTAATAAGAAATGGAGGAAGAAGGTCTTCGGAGTTTTCCCGCTGTGTATACTTGTGTGTCGTACGCATACAAAGAATAGTTTTTGCAAGGGCGTAAAATTAACACACAAAAATTACTTATTCTAAATATATTAGAAATACATATATGGTTTCGAGTGACAATAATAAAATTGAGGTAAACATAATAAAAATATTTCTGTTAAAGAAAAAATGTTTTTTTAAGTGCACTAAACAATTGCAACTGTCAGCCCTAAACTATGCTATTATTTTAGGAATAGGCATAAAGCCATACTTCTTTATAGTTGTTTCTGTTAAAAAACTAGCTGATTTCTATTTACCAATTATACGTTTCTCATCTATCTATTTTCTCAAAATGTTTCCAATTTTTGTTTTTTTTAAAGTATATTGAAGAAAGAGAAACTTTACTAATAAAATCTGAAATAATTATTTATTTGTTGAAATGAAAAAAATAATTTTTTTAAGGTTATTTTTTTTTAAAATAAACAAACATAATAAAGTTGTAACATTTTTTTATTTAAAAAGTTAAAAACACTCCACTAATACTTATATAAAATTTTTGCAGGATGAGGTCCTTAATCTTAAATATTGATCTTAAAGAGTTTACTTTAAGAAGCAACACAATAAATGTGGTAAAATTAGTGAAACATTTTTTACATATGGGTAATTCCATGACAAATCGACCAAGAGTGGGACCCGAACCCTTTCAATTTGAATGAAATTTGGTGTGAAGGTTCCTTTTATCCTATTAGGAACATATATTAACGAAAAAAATTAAACAAATTTTTTTTTCAAAAATTACGTCATATTCAAAATGTCATAATAAGCCGATTGTGTTGAGTTTATTACTTCAATATCTCAAAAACATCTGCATATACGAAGAAGATTTGTATGTAATTTTTAATACTTGAAGCTACAGACAATATATTAAAAATTATCTACAAAATATTAAATTATAAAAATGGACTAAGTCAAAAACTTGATTTTTTATTGCCTGATTTTTTTTATATAATTCCTCAAACTGCTCTTTTAAAATCCTGAAACTTTGAAGGAGGTGTTTTTTTTTCTTTTCTAAGAAATCTTTTTTTTTTCTTTTGCAACCTGTAAAAAATAATCCTAAAATAAATTTTTAATAACGTAACGTTACAAAAAGTGTATTTTTCTTTGAAAGTGCCCACATTGAGCTCCATCAAAAAATGCAACAAATAAACATTAAAAACTTTTAATAAATACTTATTAATACTTATTGCTCAAAATTACAGTATTACAATTTTTTTTTTAGGATTATTTTTTACAGGTTGCAAAAGAAAAAAAATCATATATTAAAAAAGAAAAAAAAAACACCTCCTTCAAAGTTTCAGGATTTTTAAAGAAGAGTTCGAGGAATTATATAAAAAAATCGGGCAAAAAAAAATTAGGTTTTTGACTTAGTCCATTTTTAAAATTTTATATTTTGTACATATTACATTAAAAAAAAATTTTTTTTTTATATATTGTTTATAGCCCAAGTATTCTCTTTAAAATTACATACATATCATCTTCGTATGTAAAGTAGTTTTTGAGAAATTGAAAAAATAAACTCAACACATTCGGTTAATTCGGCGAAATTAAGACATTTTGAATATGACGTAACTTTTGAAAAAAATGTTTTAATTTTTTTTTCGTTAATATATGTTCCTTATTAGATAACACCAAATTTCATTCAAATCGGAAAGGGTCGGGACCCACTCTTGGTCGATTTGACATGGAATTACCCACATAACATTTTTTTATACAATGTTTTGTTGAAGTTTCGTTAAAAAAAAATAACGCGTTAAACTTACCTAAACCTATTTAATAATATTAAAATGTTATAATTTTTTGCCCCCAAAAGTATACTTCACTTTTTCGCAAAACCATCGGCAAAAGATCTTAGTAGGGCAATGAAATTTTTTACATTATAAATTTTAACTTCCTTATTTAAAAGAAAAAAAAAACAAGTTTATAAAATGTTTAGTGACCTATATGACTACAAACAAACATTTATCGTTAAATATACAAGCATCATACCCGGGTAAGTCGTGTTGTTTGGAGATAAATTTGCTCAGATTGATTTAGGGTTTTGTGTTTTTATCTTAATATTTAATCAGTTGCGGCGTATAATATACGTACGAGACTCTAAACTTTTACCAAAAATTCTCAAACTAAATAAAAATATTTGCATTATAAGTCCAAAAATTGTTCGAATTGTTCTTTTCTTCTTCGGGTATGCCGGTTGTACGGTGTCTAGGGGTGATTCTCATTAACGGCCTGTACATTTTTTTTTTAAATAATTTTTTTAAATATTAAAAACAATATTTTAGGAGCATATTCAAAATTTTAAGTCGATAGCTCACCTGATGACGAAAATATATCAAATTGAATATGAAAAACATACCCGAGAAAGTGGGTTTAGGCATAAAACTTAAACCATTATTCATAGAAAATACGATTCATAAACCTTCTAACAACCTGTTTTATTTTTTATTATAAAGGCCCGCAAGTCCTTAAATAAAAAAATAATTCGAAGTTAAGGAAAAAAATTTTATTTTAAAGAACCTAAAATTGAGCTTTAGCTTTTCAATTAAAATGTGAGAAATATTTGGATGTCTGGTAGCTCAACAAGCTTAATAATGCAACATTAATATTCTAACTTTTGAAAAAAATTTATAAGAAAAAATGTATGTATTTGTTTTTTGCTGAAATTTAAAATTCGAATATTTGTTTTAAAACCCTTTAATGTTAATTAAAATTTGACAAAACCAGAGTAAAATCCTCAAAATTAAATTAATTTTTTTTTTCTTTGAAATGTTTGAAAGTTAATTATACTTATTAAGGCCGGGTGTTTGAGACTTGGTTTAGTTAATTTGAAAACAGATTTTTGCTGCCATTACGAAGCTCGTAAAAAAATTTTTTGACGAAACAGCTTAGTTTTGCTTAAAATGTTGGTATTTAATGAAATAATAAAAAGAAAATCACATTTTGTCTGGGTTTCAGAGTACGTTAAACTACGTTTAAACTTAATCCACACCTGAAAAACCGGGCCTTAAAGTTGCAGATACAATGGCAACTTATATTCTAATTTAATTTACCAAGCAATAATAATTTGGATCTTCCGTCCGTTGTAGTGAAAAAGACCCAAGTCTCTGACAGGAATTAAGCACGCAACCCTCGCTCCAAGAAACTAGCTCATTGCTAGTCAATTTAAAAAGAAATCAATAATAAATTCAGTTGCAACAAGTTATTCGTACAATTTTTTTTAATGAACTGAACATTGCACCAGTATGCTTGTATGGTATGTGTTTCGAGCACGATTCAACGTCACTCGTTTATGCCAGTATGCTGGAGTATATTCCCTGCTTTACGTCTAAAAAAAAAGTTCGGTTGAAATGTATTTTGTAAAAGTTACTTAAAATTACAGTTAGCTTAGGTAAGGTCGTACAGACGGTGCTAATACCTATTTGGGTATGCAAAGAAGCCAATTTGGCATGTTGTACGTTCTAAAAGAGAGATTTCCCTATCTGAAAGCCAAACCCCCGTTACAAAACGAGCTTATGAACAAAGTCGCCTAAATATAGTTTCTTAAGGGTTTCTATTCTATTGCCCTAAGAAAATCTAAATTCATTATATTTTCCCTTTTAAAAACGGCTAATGACTTCATTTCCAGTACATTTTTCGAAGAAGTGTTCCAGTGTCCCGTCCTTTTCGCCACATGCTCTATATACTGTATCATTGGATAATGCTATGAAAGGAAAATGAGGTATTAGAGTCGTATGACCCGCTAATATGTTAAGTAGTATTCTATGTGTCGGCCTTTTTAGTGCTATAATCTCTTTACTTCTATTAGGATTTGCGTTTCCCCATAGCAGTTTTATTATCCTGCTGGCATTTAACATGTTCGTCCAGTACCCATTTTTTGAATTCACATTTGATCTTTTGAAAAGATTTAGCCATCGTCCAGGCTTGCAATTTTTGTTGCTGCAATTTTTAAAAATTCTGCTTTAAAATTGTATAAGCATCTAGATTTTGAAATTATTTTGTCTGTAAAAATCAAAATATAGCTTGTACATCAAACTAAAGGGAAAATAAGCATTTTTTCTATTGAAAAATTTTGAATTTCTTGAAACTCTTTTGAGAACCGTGACCCTTGGAAACTTTTAATACGTTGAAACGAACAGTCTTAGACAAGGGACGACATTCACCAATAGTAGCAATATCACCGATATCAACATCTCTGAAGCAGGGAGAGCAATAAGCACTCATGTTTCTGTAACGTTTTTCGAAACGGCTGTATTTGAGTACGAAATGCAAATAATCACGACGGATAACGATGGTACCTTGCATTTTAGTTTTACGCACGGCACCGGTTAAGATGCGGCCACGAATTGTTACATTGCCAGTAAAGGGGCATTTCATATCAATATAGTTGCCATCAATAGCATCACGCGGAGTTTTAAAACCCAGACCGATATCATGGTGGCGACGGAGTACTTTTTTCTTGTAATTTTTGTATATTTATCTTGTCTTTCGTCATTTCCTTTTTATGTTTTATATATCAATACAAATACACCTACAGCCAACTTCAAGTTAAAAACTGTGAAAATAACAAAATAAAACAGAATTGCAGAGTACATGAAACTTAGTACCCCTCCCCAATCTTCTCACCCCTCTCACCAATAAACTCAAGAATTGCTGCAACAAAAATTGCAAGTCTGGACGATGACTTAACGGCATTTTGGCGTTTCCCAATTTTGGACCTCCAGTCCAGCTCTTCGTTCATACTAAGGCCTTGTTTGAAATCAATATAATTTTCCGACCAACGCATTCACAATAAGAGTTAATACCTCCTTGTATTTCATTGCGGTCCTAGAATTAACATTATCATTCTCCAGGATCCTCATGGCCGATTGACTATACGTAAAACAACGTGTCAGGGCTTTGTTATCAATTGCTCTCATCAATCTTAAACATTCCTTAAAAAACGTGATCTAAGCCTGACAGTATTGTGATCAGAAAGACGAAAGTATTCGAGCATGTTTCGACTGTAATCATAAAAGAATATTCCCGTTCGATCACCGTTTTTTTTTTGAGCCTTTTGCATAGAGGTCAATTTGCGGTTTACTCCGTGTTATACTCACTTCATCTAATTGTTTTCTTTCTGTTATTAAATTAAACTTCTAACATTTCAAATAAAATTTCAGCTTTTTAATTAAAACTTTATAAAATTATAAATTGAAAATATTATCTCTAAATAAAAAATTCTTACATTTGAATAATTAAATTATCTAGTTTAGTATCTGCCTTAAGTCACACATTTAAAAATTGTTATTGCAACTCACTTTTAACTAGAATAATGTGCCTTACGGCAATAATTATGAACAATAGTAAATGTTTTCTAAGAAATGTTTATAAAAATGAAAACTAAAATGTACTCATTATTTATATTTGTGCGAATTATTACGAAGGCATGTTAAAAGTAATTGAAAATGAAGCCATTTAGTGCAGAAAATAAAAGTTCTTTATAAAGTTAGAGCACACACATTTTAAAGATTGTAAAAATAATAGCTTTTTCCGATTGAAAAGTGATATGAAATGAAGCAATTTTTCTAAAATTCTTTAGGTAGACCATCGTAACTCTTAATACAAATGGCATAGAAACTTAGTTTTCATTACTTTTAATTAAATTATTTATAAGGTGTTTGAAATAAATTTATTATAAATTAAGGCAAAAAATATTTTTGTATCTTTAAGAAACTTCAGAAATTCATTTTAAAGACAAAAAAAAAAATGTTAGACGAAGACTTAATACATCGAAATCATTCTAGCTTAACAATAAAAAACCATATTTGTTCAATAAGGACGGGTTTTTATTTAAGTGGATTAAGTTTAAACTTAGTTTAACGTACTCTGAAACTCGTTTTTTCCGGCGAAATGTGATTTAATTTTTATTTATATCATTAAAGACCAACATTTTAAGCAAAACTAAGATTTTCCGGCAAAATTTTGTATACAAACTTGGTAATGGCGGCACAAATGTGTTTTCAGATTAACTAAATCTAGTTTAACTGCGATCTCAAAAACCCATCCTAAGAAAAATAAAATGTTTCTCCAATAATATGTATACGAGTATATAACTTCTTGAAGAGAATTCGCAAAATACCATTCAAGGATTTTGAAGAATTCTGAATTGTTTTAAAAAAGTAGAACTAGTGCTGAACTTAAATTGAAGTTGAAGTGAACCAGATTGGAAAGAAAACTAAGCTAGAATTAAATTAGAACAAATTTATAACTTAACTGGAACTTAACTAGAAGTGAATCAGCCTAAATTGAACCATAATTGAACCACATCAAAACAAGAACTCAAATGAACTTTAACTGACTAGAACTGAAAAAGTACTGAAATGGACTTGATCTATAATTAACTTAGACTTGAACTTAAACTGAACTAGAGTAAACTATAAAAGAACAAGAGCTAAACTAGAGCTTAAACACTGTATAATTATATATTTTACTAGATTTTGAAAACAAAAAAAATATGTTAAAAGATGGCGCAAAGCCCGACAATTATTTTAGCTAAATAATAAAACGGAATTTTACAACATGAAATAAATGAAAAATTCATTTCTTCATTAAAAATAATTTAATGAAAATAAAATTTAATGAAATTCAGCATGATTAATATATACAAATTTGGATTTAAAACCACAAACCATAAAACAGTTCAATATATATCCACAACACTAATTAAATAATAAAACCTAATCTTTTCGTTAAAAGAAAAAAAAAAAAAAAAAAAATTTCGAAAATATCTAAGTACTATGTTTTAATAGAAATTTAAAATATTAACTCAGGAACTTGCATGTATAATTTTATGTTTCTGGGTCCAATATTAGCGGAAATCCAAAAAGTACCAAGTAAAGAACAAAAAAATACCTAGAAGCCCCTCTTACAGATTCTCATTCACTTAGGGCATTGCATGGTTAATTTTATGTTTGTAGGTCCAATATTAACGAATATTAAATAAAGTAACATTTAAAGAACGAAAAAGTACCAAAAAGATCCCTCTAACAAATTCTCATTAACTCAGGACTTTGGATGTTTAATTTTATGTTTCTGGGGCCAATACTAACGAAAATTAAAAAAGTACCAGTTCAAGAACGAAAAAGTACCAAAAAATCCCTTTTACAGATTCTCATTCACTTAGGACCTTGCATGTTTAATTTTATGTTTCAAGGTCCAATACTAAAGGAAATTCAAAAAGTTCCCTCATAGATTCTTATCCACTCAGGATATTGCACGTTGAAATTTATGTTTCTAGGTGCAATATAAACGATAATTAAAAAAAGTACCAGTTGTATACACAAAAAGCTAAAGAAAGAAATTATATTTTCCGTATTTCCCCTTTTTTGTACTTTTTTCCTCCCCATTGAAGCAACAAAAATTTCATTTTTGTAGTGGGAGCCCATAATTTAATACGTGTATGTCAATGAATGGAGAAAAATGTTTTGTAAAAACAGTACCAAATTCGTATTTGTACTTTTTTGATTAGTTTCAAATGTGATATAACCTTTATTTCTACGTTTAAGGGTTCAAAAGATATATGGGGTGACAAAAATGTACCAAAATACAGGTTTTATCCGTTTACTCCGTAAAAGGGCCGATCTTCAAAAAAATACTAGACACCTTTCCGCTTATTTTTTTAAAAAACAACGATAAGAATTAAATTTTTTTGTATCTCTTCTAGTTTTCGAGATATAAGGTTACCGAATTCACCAGTTTACCCATTTCTACCCCATAAACATTAAAATTTCGACAAATCCCGTCTTAGTGGATCAATATGATGAGAGACCAACGCTTCAGGCGTTTAGGTTGTGCGATGATGAATCAGTCAGTCAGTCAGTAACGCTACAATTTTATATATATAGATTTTTTTAAAAACAATTTAAGAGTTTAAAGTTGAGGACATTATTATCCCATGCTTTTTTTAATCTTTGATTTTATGTTTAAAAATTCTTTTCTAATAACTTTATCAAAAAATCTGCTTACACTTCTTTAAAATAAAATATTTTAACGAAACCATATTTTATTTAAACATTAATACAGTATAATAAAGCTGAAACCTATCAATTTTCATATTTGATTTCAATATTATTATTATGATAGAAAAAAAATAATACAAATAATTTCAATACAAAGAGCAAAACAGAAATCTCAATACAGAAGTATATGTACATATTTACACAATATCTTCTAAGGGCAAAACGAAAATCGAGAAAAAATGAACTGTAACGAGACGTTGGAGAAGATGATGACGATGATTTGATTTGAGAAATATGGTACTTAAAGTGATACTTGACAGTAATAAAAACTCTAGATGCTCGCATTATAAAAAAAATAAGTAAATACTAGCAGAAAGACGTGATGCTAAAAACAAGGAAGAAAAAAAGGAAAAAAAAACTTAACGAAATCTAAGGTAGTTACGAAGAACTACTTGCCCCCTACAGCAGTACGGAATAGGACCTCCAAAATACACACTTCTTTCAGACATGTTAACTTTAATTGTGGCAACTATCTTGAAAATTTCTTATCGATTTTCTAAAATTTTTCTTAAATGTTACATTTTTTACGAAAAATTTTATATTCTCACAAAATATTGTAGCTTACATAAACATCTTCACTTGTTAAGAGCTTTTTAAGTCTCGCTATGAAAATGTCTTAGGAATGTTGAAAACAAATAATTTTACAACAAATTCTATATGTTAAGAACTATGCAAATTTTATTGCGTAAGAATTTTTTACAATTTCTATTAAATTATTATAAGAAAATATGTTTAAAAATTTAAATTTCCAAATTTAATAGAAAATTTAAATACTGTTCTATACTTATGTTTTTAAAATGCGCAGAATATTATGCCTTCAGGCCGGAATCAATATCCCTGCGGGAAATTTATGCCAATTGTTCTCAAAGCACTTATCCCGTGACCTGTGAACAAAATATTATGATAAAAAGGAAAGAAAATGCGTTAGGTGAAAAACGAGACATATCACTTAAATGGTGATAATGTGTTTAAAGTTTAGTTACTCCAGTGGAAAGGTAATTGCCACAAAAGGAGATGTGGCTGGATTTTGTTTGGGTAGTGGCTAATTCTCTTTGGTTCCATTACTTTATTAAAGGGGATATATAATATTAACATGGTTCACTCGGCATAGACATTATTTAAATAAAAATTAAATTAGTCCATTAACGTTATTTCAATGACCGTTTACAAAGTGTCAGAAAGGACATCGCTATGTTAAAGTGACAAGTCTGCTACATAAAAAGTGTAAGAACAAAAACCGGATCCCTATCACTTTAGAACTGTCACGTGACAAGTTTGGTGTTAGTTCCCTTTTCCCTAGGGATGGTCAACTCCAACAAAACTCATTTTAACGAATTTTTTAAACATATTATGATAGAATTAACCATATTATTGTCACCGGTAGCTATATCATGGTTAAACTAATTATCCATCGAAAAGCTACGACCATATTGTGATTGCCTCCAAACATTTTATGGTTAATAATAGCAAAAATTATTAACCATAAATAAATAAATATAAATAAAATGGCCCCAGATAAAATCACAATTTTTATTTGGGGCTATTTTTCATTTACCATAAATTGTAAATTTTAAGAAATGAAAAATGACCCCAAAAAATTTTATGTTCAAAGATGCTTAAGTTAGCGAAGCCGGTTATACTATAGAGCAGAAAATCATTTTGTCCGGCCAAAGGCAGGCTATTTAAAAAAGCTTAAGTTAGTGGAGCCAGTGTTTGTTATACCATAAAGGAGAAAATTCCTTGAGGTCGTCCGAGGTGCGGCTTTGTAATGCAGGTTTAGTTAGCGATTCGTTATACCATAGAGTAGAAAATCCTGGGCCGATGAACCCAACCCAAATTTTCAATATAACTTTCTTGGTGTTTTTTTTTTAATGTTAACTTTTTTTTTTTGGTTAAAATTCATTATAAATTTTGAGGTGATTTTTCATATTGAAGAATTGCCCCAAATTAGAGCTTATATTTAATTTTCTTTTTAGGACTAGTTTTAATTTTTTTGGGAAATTTTTCACTAAAAAATGGGGTCATATTGCATTATGGAAAATAGCCGCAAATTTCGGGTCAATTTTAATTTTTGTTTTGGGGCCATATTTCGCAGCGCCAAAATTTATAAGAAAAGCGCTCGTTAAACTCCCTTTTTGATTTTAAATGTGTTTTAACCAACAAGTCTATAAATCAGTAAACATATAAACCATCTCTAAACCCATAAAATTGGGCGTTTAAACTACCAATACACCCCAATTTGACAAAATTTATCTTAGTGCAGCTACATTTTATTTTTTAACCTACATACTCGTATAATACATGGGACACTGATTTACACATAGTGATATAAATTAAAGTTTAGTTCTACTAAACCGGCTAAACCAGTTTAAAATTTCCCTGCTTTATTAGCCATTAAAAGGTTTTAACTTTAACCCTGAAAGGTAACTCTTCATTTTAGTACATTAAGGGGACTCTTCGTCGAATCGACGAACTTGAAAACAAAAAAAACAAAATTCTAGCGGAACGAATTCTAAAGAAAAAAATCAACAACATTTTTATCAATTAAGCATTTTATTAAAAAATAACAAATAAATACAGCATTAAAAAAAAAGTTTTTCTTCCTCTCTCTCAAATTTTTATATGAATTTTACCAAATTTTTGTGTTTTAAAATTTATTATTTTTTTGAAGCTTTCATCATCGGCTAACAGTATTGGAAAAAAGAGCGTGATTTAAATACACACAAAAAGTTAAATGATATATTGTAAATGAGCTACGTCGATTAGACAAACAGTTACCATCTAGGGTTAAAATAAATTTTATTTTATTCCTGTGAACAAAAATATTTCATTTGTGTTATTAGCTGATTTACGTTTATAAACCCTTAAGATATGCAATTTTACTTATTAAGCTATTTATCCTTTTACTTAATACAATATTCACTTTAACTTTTCAAAATTCTGCAATAATTTTAAGAATTTTCTTAATAGAAATTACTTTTCTGCGAAAAAAAAAATTATGTAGAAAGTTTAACTTTAGCTATAATTTTGTTATTTTCGTGAAATAAATAAATATAAATTCTTTTTAACCTCAATATTTAGCTAAAATATTGCAATTTCACAAAGTAATTTTTCCTTTAGTAAAACATTTATGAAATTTACTTTTTCTTATTAATAATTTTTTTTCTGCTTCTGCTTCTGAACTTTCCCTGCATAAATCATAAAGAAAAACTAAAAAGAAACTTAGATGAAAAAATTTGTGTTAAAATGAAGAGTAGAGCAAGAAAACTCTTTTTTATGCCAGTAATATCACTGATTCTATTTCATTCGTTAGTTCTCTAATGATTTTCAGTTTTTTTACGCGTTGCATTTTTTTTTTTTATGTCTGTCTACAAAATTTGCATTTTACAAAATGAAAATATATGAAATAAAAAATACTGAAATAAATATGCAAAATTATTATGGCAGACATTAACGGCGCATGATGTTTAATGCTACGTTGAGTATTTTTGCTTTTTATCTAAAAATTTTATATGAAATTTTTTCTGCAAAAATATGCAAATGTATTTTTGTGAAAACTTTGAACCATCTTCAAATAAAAACATATCTAAACTTGTTTTTTTTTTTTATTATAAGGCTTAAAATATTTAATGCTTTACTTTTGGTGTGAAATGTGTTGAACAGAAATTCATGTTAAAAAAAAAAAAAAAAAAAAAAAAAAAAATAACCGATTTAATTTATTTCCATTTCAACACCAAAATACTTTCTCAAATGTTCTACCTCGTTGACAAATATGTTGACTATCCATAGAAAAGTTTTGTAAATTTAGCTGGACATATGCGAGCAGGTGTTTTTTTTCGGAAACGAAGAAACTAATAGATATGTTTATAAAAATTTACAGATTTGTAAAGGGTCTTTCATTAAGCGCCCCTTTGTTAATACTTAAATAAGGGTATGTGTAAGAATGGGTGTGAAAATCGATGACTACTTTAGAAGTTGTCTTATTGAAGAGGAAGAGGAAACTGTGTTTTGTTTTCTGTGCCAAATTCAGAGATAAGCAGGGAATCCTTTATTTGTTTGTATGGACGATCTATCTAAAGCTGTGTTCACACCTATTTAATATTTGACGCCCTTCACATAACCACTAGTTTTATTTAAAAAAAATTTACTTTTGCAAAACGTTTGCTGGATCGAACATCATTTAACAGTTTCTTAATTGAATTATATATTAGCAAGGTTGCTTCTTTTTTCTATCCATTAGGAAGACTGCTCTGACTGTAGAATATGTATCATCAATTTCTCTCCATTCGCATCAATTATTGGCAAGGGCTTTGATTTGTCTCAATGTTTTATGACATGGACATGTGCTGCAGTCTGGTATAGCTTGATGTACAGCCATACATAAGAGCCGATTTGACAGTTCAGTTAAATACTTTCAACTTAGTTTTTTGTGATATTTTGCCTGTTTGCCAGATTTGATGTAAATTGTGAAAAGCAAGCCGGGCTTTATTATTTCGCTCAGAAATAACTTCATCTGTACCACCACTAACGTTAAGTTTACTTTCCAAGTATTGAAAGACTGGACATCTTCCATTAATTTACCATTTACTTTAAGT
The DNA here is from genome assembly GCA_943735925.1 of Pollenia amentaria. NCBI lineage: Eukaryota > Metazoa > Arthropoda > Insecta > Diptera > Polleniidae > Pollenia > Pollenia amentaria. The sequence goes on from OX031007.1 coordinate 47,537,757, forward strand.
GGTTATATTTGTACCAATATATTCCTAGCATTTATAAAGGGCTTGTTGTCTTCTCTTTGATATTCGCAAGACAATCTGCCACAAAACAGATGTCATCGGCATAGTCAATATCATTTAAATACTTCTCAAAATTCCATCGTTCTGATATTGGATTAAACTCTATTTATACCGTTTTCGCCATTGCAAATGTCCGCCGTGGCACATCTGAAATGTCGAATTTTTTATGACCCTTACGTATAAACAAGGCAAATTTTTAAAAAGATTGTATTACCAGTTTTTTAATTAAATTAATGTGATAATTGAATGAATCAATTGCTTTTTTTTTTGTTGAAAAATAATTAAAAAAATTATTTTTATTTAATTAACGTTAAAGTTGTTTTGAAATAAATTTTCAATTATAAAAATAATTAAACAACAAAAAGTCTTAATTGATTTTTTCGCTTGAACTAAAATCACTTAAACTTGTAGAATTGTTGGTGAAAGATTTAGTTGTTACAACAACAACAACTTCAATGTTAAAACATGTTATTGCAAAACTGTGCCCGTTTCAATGTTATCTTTGGCGTTGCGCTGAGTTTTATATGATTAGGGCCTAAATTAAATAAATTAGTTGTTACAACAACAGTAACTTCAATGTAAAAGCATGTTATTGCAAAACTGTGCCCATTTTATGTTTCCTTGCCAGAAAAATGAAGAATTTGTGGGGAAAACTGGGAAGAAAATTTTATATTGCGGAAATGATTTACCATTATATTTATGATATTAATCAGGTCACACTATTTTTTCAGAGGGGTTGTCATTCCTAAAAATTATTTTCATATTTTTTTTAAATTTCTGTTGATTTTTTTTTATTTTTTATTTGTATATAAAAAACATATTTTGCGGAACTAATACTCATTTTACAAAACTTAACATTTGATCGAATTAAAATAAAAGAAATTAGTTGTTACAACAATAACAACTTTAATGTCAAACATTTTATTGCAAAACTGTGCCCGTTTTATGTTTCCTTACCATACACTTTTCCTCTTCCAGAAAAATTAATACTGTGTGGGGAAAACTGGGAAGAACATTTTATATTGAGGAAATATTTTACCATTATATTTATGATATAAATCAGGTCACACTGTCATCGTTTGGGAAAAAAATAATATATAAATGAAGCTTATTAATAAATATTTCTTCTTCGTTAAAGTCGTTGAAGTTTTTAACTTGAAAAAAATTCAAATATTTTTATGTAAAATGCAGACTGTCTAAATAATTTCAGGGTAAAAACCATAAAGTTTTATGTTTTTTTTTTTATAAATATCAACTTATTCAAGGGTTACACAAACACAACTAATTCAAAGGCATTTTTATACATATTTGCGAGTGTGCGTGTGTGTTTAAGAACATATGTTTATTTACAAATTTATTTATAACTGTATATTTAATGTAAATAATTATAAATGACAACACACAAAGTCAAAAAGGAATACATCGTTTATCTACAAAGAAGTTGAATTTGGCAACAAAAACTCTGAAAATGTTCATTAAGCATACTTTTAGGCATTAAGAGTTTCCTGGCAGGAAAATTTTTGTAACAAAAGATAAAAAAAAATAATGTGTTTTTAAGCACATTGGAAACGGTCTGCATGGTTACTGGCTACAGAAGTGGATGCAAGGAAAATTTTATTAAAAAAAAAACTTTATGAAAAAGCTTTTTATAATATGTGTGAGTTACATTTACGGCCTTAACAAATTTTATCACATATCTCAGTATTCTACTCGTATTTTCAATATAACATTTAATAAACTTGTTCTGCTTCACAAAATTATTATGACAAAAATGTGGAAATACCTTTTTGACCGCTTACAGTTCACTAAATCATCGAGAGGTAACGGCTAATGATGTTACGAATATCAAGTTTTAATATTCGTGAATACGAATATCTGCGGCAATATTCGCCGAATACGAATATCCAATTTGAAATTTACTGCCACACGATATTTAAAATTTGACTGAAAAAATCGCCCATTCTCGTCAATAACAATAAACAAGAAAAAACTGGCACACTATTAAATAAAATAACAAAGTTCGCACCTGAATGCCACTACTGAACATTTTTATACTAACATTATTATATAAAAGCCATAAGCACTGCGGCCCAAAGGGTCTAATGTGAAGCCTAAGTGTTTACTTAAGTATATTAAGACCACAAATAAAATATACTATTCTACACGGTGAGAGATTAGATAACTCCAAGGAACTGTTTTTATTTTTATCATTGTGGCCAGGTTTTAAAATTGTTTACAGCTAAATCTTGCACTTGACATGGCCACAAAAGGTTTAAAATTATTTTAGTAAATGCTGAAATTTTTCCAAGATTTTTGCTTACAATTTTTTTACAGTATTAAATTTTATTTAAAGCTGTATAAACTTTAGGAACCTCCCATCTAGACCATACATTGAAAAGTAATGAGTTAAAAAGCTATTATAGCTACTCTTCACTACTTATACATTGGCATATTAACTCTTTATTTTAACACGGTGATGTCATTGGAGACAAGTACTTACCCCCCACGCTTACAAATAGGGAGTTGAATAGGTGATTACCCCATTCGCTTACAAATAGTGAGTTAAATAAGTCATTACCACGTACGCTTACAAATAGGTACTTCACATTGGTATCAATAAAACTGAATTAGTCTAACAAATTGTGTTACTACCCTGCATTAAGGACATCAATTAAGTATTTAAATTTTTCACACACAGAAAACAGTTTTTATCAATTAAAAAAATGTTTCAAAAAGTATTTAAATTCAATCAATATGATAATTAAATCAATTATTTTTTTAGTTGAAAGAAAATTAAAAATATAATTTTGATTAAATTAATATTTAATTTGTTTTGAAATAAATTTTGAATTAAAATATTAATTAAATATCAAAAAATATTAATTGACTTTTTCTTTTCAATTAAAATAATTTAAACTTGTAGAATGTAAAAAAGAAAAATTGACGGTTTGTTGTTGTGTCTTTGTTGAAGCTTTGATATGTAAGACCTGAGTGCTTAAAATTCTTATTCACTTTATGGTCTTTCTTGTATAATATGTTTAGCTTTTCTAAAGTATTTGGAAAAAGTTTCCTGACGAGCTGGCCTAAGCAACCAGCGAAATGCGCATAGAAACTAGCTTTCCCACGACAATCAATTTCAGTGTTTTCATTCAAAAATAGGGATTATAGCCCCAAGTTATCTCTTTAAAATTACATACAAATAATTTTCGTATGTGCAGTAGTTTTTGAGATATTGAGAAAATAAACCCAACACATTAGGCGAATTCGGCGAAATTATGACATTTTGAATATGACGTAACTTTTGAAAAAAAAAATTTTTAATTTTTTTTGCTAAAATATGTCCCTTATAGGATGAAAGGAACCTTCACAACAAATTGCATTCAAATCGGAAGGAGTCGGTTCCCACTCTTGGTCGATTTGACATGGAGTTACCCATTTACTGTTTATTAATCACATTATGTAACTTGTCTTATTCTAATACTTTAAATTATATTATTAAAAACTCATATCTTAAATAAATGCCAGATGCAAATATAAATGAAGTTGAGATGCGGCTGGGAGGCCTTTTAGAGGGTCTCTTTACTACGTCTTTTTCCCGCTGGTTATTTTAATCATGCAAGTGAAACAAATAAAAAGTGAACAACTTTTTCTATATTTTATCAAATATTTACACAAGACATAAACACCAGCAATCTCATAATATATTGGATATTATGATGTATTATTTACGTGTTTGTTGTCAAATTTGATATGTTTCTTTTACTAATTTAAATTTCTATAGAAACTTTAGCTTAAGTTATAGACGTTTACTAACAGTATCGCTTAGCTTTTAGGCAGTAAAATCCCAAACTTCTTCAAACTTTATACATAGACAGGCGTAAATAAAGTTTGCGAACTAAAGTATTTTTCTATCTGTCTAAATGTCTTCAATGAAATAAATTGTTAATATTTGTGTATAAATTTATACAAGTCAGTGACAAAAAAAAAATAAAGTTTTCTTCTTTTGGACTATTTTTATGATTATTGTCTTTTTACTTTCTTTCAAGTTTCATATGTTTAGTTTTTCCATTTTGATATATTTTCTCATTTACACTTGCAGTTGTTAATGTGCTACGTATGTGGCTCTGTATTAAACCGTTTTTGATACTATTAAATATAATACATTATATTAGAAGAAAAAAACTTCTTTGTTTCTATAACAATTTTTTTTTGTTTCTGGTAAAATATTGTGTTTTAGACATTGATTGCTTTGGTCATTACTAGAGGCTGGAATTCTATGCATTTATTTTGGGAAAATAAGCACAAAAAATGCTTAAAAAATTCTAAATATTCTATAAGAATGAATAAAATTTGCTATTTGAAGAAAAACTGACAGTGTACTAAAGGTATGTTCACCCCCTACACTCAAAGAAAAATGCGTCTTCATATTGATGATATTCTAACATTAGAATTGTGACATCAATGTTATTACAAATGGCATCAATGAGGCAAAAAGTGACATCAATCCAATGACGAACGTCATCGTAAAATGTTGTCATATTTTATGCGTCATCTATGCTATGACTACAGTGACATCAATTCGCTACATTTTGTGTATACTGAAAAAAAAAACCGTCATAAGACCGATGTATTTTGATGTCAGTACACACAAACAGTCATCAGTTTGATGACAAACTGTCATCAGTGCAGTGAAAAACTGTCATCAATACAATGAAAAACTGTCATCAGTGCAATGGCATACTGTCATCAGTGCGATTACATAATATATCATGTCATCAGTGTGATGACAAACTGTGATCAGTGTGATGACAAACTACCATCAGTGCATTGACTAACTGTCATAAGACCGATGTATTTTGATGTCAGTACACACAAACAGTCATCAGTTTGATGACAAACTTTCATCAGTGCAGTGACAAACTGTCATCAATACAATGAAAAACTATCATCAGTGCAATGGCATACTATCATCAGTGCGATTACATAATATATCATATCATCAGTGTGATGACAAACTGCCATCAGTGCATTGACTAACTGTCATCTATCAGTGCGATGACTAACTGTCATCAGTACGATGACATAATATATCATGTCGTAATATATTATTAACATCATTTTCATATTTTAAAAGTACAATTAGAATCACAAATTCCCATATTAAATTTTTTTAAATTTTTTATTTAAATACATCAAATTTTTCAAGTAGAATTATTACGAAAACCATACCGAGCATGCTGTTGGTGTCTTATAATTGAGAGTTCTTCGGTTAACAAAGGAAGGAATACAACAAAGGTGAAACAAATATGTGTAACGGGTAAGTAAATAATGATATTCTCTCAATTTGACTTAAGGTCAATTACAATGACTCAATTTGATGACAGTTTGTCATCGCACTGCTGAAATTCTTTATAAAAACGACTCCGATTCGTCATTTCTGTGATGCCAATGTGTCAGCCCATTGATGACATAATATAAATGTTTGACCCTGATGACAATTTGGCCAAGTGATTTTAAGGCTGACATCACAGTGATGTAAAGTATCATGGGGTGAAAAACGAAAATACTTGTCATAGTACGGATGCCATAATACATCAGCGTTATGTCGCCTTTTCTATCAGTGTAACAAATATTTGACGAAAAAATCAAAAAAAAAAATCCTGACCTTTTAATTGATCAAATTTTAGCTTTATTTTTAACAATTTCTATTGATTCACTAAACTTTATTTGTAAGAAGATAAGTGTATATTGAAATTTGGAAATTGTTTAATGATGTTTGATTTAGTCAAACGTTTTGCAAGAGCCAATGGCCCATAATCATCGTCAAAAATAAAGTCTACTTTTTCTGAAGTATACTTTAGAACAATGATGTTCACATGCATTTAAAGCCGGGTTCAGTTTAAAGTATACATTATTTTGACTAAGAGTATGGGCCAATAAGTTCTTAATAAAACTAGTGGTTATGTGTAGGACGTCAAATATATAATGGGTGTAAACATAGCTTTACTGTTCTATTTGATTTGTTTTTAATTTCGACATACATTTTAATTGAATTAAATTTACCTTTCCTTACAAACATCAAATTTTTGAATAGCAAACTTAATTTTTATTGGCTAATTTGCAGATTAAAAATTGTATAGCTAAAGCGAGCGAATTCTAAGTGTTTAACAAGATACTTTTAACAACAACAAAATTGAATATAAAAAACATTTCTGTTTAGAATTTGTATAATTAAAAAAAACCCTACATAAATTCAATCTCGTCTCGAAGAATTTCATGTAATACATTTTTTCTTTCTGGAACCATTTGTGTGTTGTGTGCTTGACACTTCACAAATTGAGACACCAATTTAAAGATTTTTGTCAAATACAAGAACATTTTGCAAAATCACTTAGAATTACACAATAGTAAAATAATAAATTAAACATTTGTAAGAGGTCTACAATTCTTTGATTTGGATAACAGCAAAAATCCTTTGAATAAAAACAAAAAATATATGCTTTTTCAGCAAAAGGTAGCATTATATGCAAATTTATATGCATTTCTAAACATTATATGACAAAAAATGCATTAACGATAAAACATTGAAAAAATATGCACCAACAAATCGATGCTATTTTCAGCAAAAGTTGTGATTCGGATAAATAAATTATTCAGTAACTATTGAGGAAAAACATCTTTTTGCATAAAATTCCACGCCCTGGTCATTAGAATTAACTACTACTTTTGATGAGTTTTATAGTATCTAATGGATATTGTTTCTGCTATTGTCGTTGCTAAACCGATTTCAATCAAAATATTATTAATAAGTTTTAATAATGATAAGAAAAGTTTACGAAAAAGTTTCCATTATAACATAAAAAATATTGCATACTTTCTAAAGTAATAAAGCATGTTGAGCGCTTGAAAACAAGAAACAGAAGAGCAACGAAATGTGACTATTTAAAACTGAACTAGATCTTTACTAGAACAAAACTACAACTTAAATATAACTACCAGAGATTTAGAAGAACTGGATTAAAACTGATGTATAACTGAACTAGAACTGAACTAGAATCAAGCATAAAATGAATTGGAACTTACCCAGAACTAAACAAGAACATCAAGAGGTAAACTAAATATGAACTATATAATTGTATATAAACTGTGCTATATCTGAACTAAAACTGTACTAGAACTGAAGAATAATCGAACTAGAGCTATAATATATGATATTATATTATATTTGGTTTCTGTAACTCCTGTGAGAACCACAGGACTACGCTCGATCGGATGCGATATGTTGCCGTAGGCGGGATAGTCACTTCTGTTTGCCATTTGTGACTGTCGTCCTCTTCTTCCGTTGCCTTTGGGTTTTAATCTATGGCTTGTTTCGCTATGTCATTTTGTTGTTAACGTCAAGAATGGCGAATCAAACTCGACTTACGTTTGCTGATTTCATATGTGTGAATGACATTTGGTTGGTTTCAGACCCAAGCTGAAGTTGAGACATTGTCGTTGGCCAGTATATGCGAAGGATCTTTCATATACATTTGTTTACAGAAACTTTTATGAATTGTAATTTGTTGATGATGTTTTCAAGGTCCAACATGCTTACAACACTGTGAATTGCATTTTAGCGAATATTTTTAACTTCGCAACTCTTGCTTATACGATGAGTTCCAGACTGATTTAAGTCGCCCGTATTCTTGACGGGTTTTTGTTATGCGGCTCGAGATATCTGTTTTGGAACCGCCACTCTTCTCCAGCATACTTCCCACATAGCAGGAAGATTCTACTGATTCAAGCCCTTACCTCTTATGCAAAGAATTCCCTCGTTGTTTGAATTTAATCGCATTGATTTAGTTTAGCTGATAATTATTTTTAGGCCAACCCCCAAAGCAGTTTCTTGTAATTTTGGGAGATACTCCTTTGTAGTCTAATGCAGTTCATATGGCAGCGTGGCTTTCGTTGTTAAAAGCTTTTTCAAATTCTATGAATAATGGGCAAACCGGCGATCTCTACTCTACAGGCTTTCAATTATCCATCGTAGACTGGTAACATAGTAAACACAAAATTTATATGCTAAGAAACCGGCTTGTTCTTTCTGAACCACATGTGATTTTCAAGAGAGTCGGTCGTATTTCAAATAAGCTCCGATATATTTTTAAATTCAATAAAAAATATTGTGTTAATTAATAGTTAAAATACACCAAAATTATCTAAATTAAATTTATCATAATAAGCTATATTTTAAAAAAATAGAAAAACAATTAAAAGATCAGCCTAAAATATTAATAAAAGCTTCTTGTGTTTTAGTTTTATTTTAAATATAAATTGTGATACAAAAAAGAACCTAAATAAAATAAAATAACAACAAACTAAAGACTAGTGCTTTTAACATACAAAACAATAAATACAAAACCTGTTTTCGTTTATACAATTTTACATTAACAACAACACTCATTGCAACAATCTTACAAACATAAATATTTATTCACGTTTATTATTAAAAATAAAACTCTTTTGATCTCATACGTAAAATAACTGTGTTGCCAAAAATTATTATTTCTTTTTAAATTCTGATTCGAATAATCGTTATACTTGCAAGCAATGTCGTGTATTCTGAAAAATTGTTCTATAAAAAATGATGATGAAAGGATGATATCCTGTTGGCTCTGCCATGCTCTCTGCCATTTTAAGTGTAGTGGCTTGTCAACGTTAGTAGCTGAATACCTCACCAAGGATAATGGTCTTCACTGGTGCTGCACTGCCTGCAGGAAAATTGGTGTGAGTTTCTATCGCTTTTTTCAGGGAACTATAACGCATTTCAAAGAAATTCAAAATGAAGCCGGAAAGCTTGCTGAACGTATTTCCACATATGGTAAACTTTTTGATGATTATAAGTCGCTCGACAACTTAAAATCTCCTCCTCAATCTTCACCCAAACGTCGAAAATCATCTAGAATAAGTAATAAAGAAATAATTGAAATGCCTTCCGTCGCTCCTGTTAACTGTGCTGCTTCATTGCTTTCAAAGTCTGGTACGGTGAGTCCTAAACCAGGTCCTGTTGTAACAGTGAAGCCTCCCGTTATCATAAGTCCCATTAGTAATGTTCCTTGCTTATCATCTCAAGCCATTTCCGGAGAAACTTTACCCGTCGTTCAAAATTTAAATAAAAACGAGCAACAAATAGTCGATCATGCCGTAATTTCTCAAAACAATGAAAATAACGGAAATATACAAACAAATACACATAGACAACTAAGAGTGATTCCACCAACCAAACATATATTTATATCACGTTTTGCATCGGATACAACAGCTGAAGAAATTGATAATTATATTAAATCTAAAGTTAACATGAACTCAGGTATAAGTGTTCATAAATTTACATACTCGCAACAAATAAGTATAACATCTTTTAAGGTCTCTGTTCCTTTTGACATTTTTAATCAAGTTGTTGATCCGTCATTCTGGCCTATTCATGTCTTGGTCCGTGAATATGAATATAACAGTAACAATCGCAATATTGCTCATCTTCCATCCCGTGTGTCAACATTTCCAAAAAACTAAATAATTTATCTGATTATCAACTTTTTATTATTTACCAGAATGTTCGTGGTCTTAAATCCAAACTTTCAAACTTATATTTACAAAGCTTTAATTTTAATCATCATATTATTGTATTCACCGAAACTTGGTTGAACAACAGTTTTTTGAACTCGGAAATACTTTGCAATAATTTTCATATTTTTCGTCGAGATAGAATTACAACCACGACTGGTGGTGGAGTGTTAATTGCTATCTCAAACATTTTTCCAATGGAAGAAATCAAATTAAACCTACCTTTTAATATCGAGTTTGTTGCAGTGTCCTTAAAGATAAACAACATCAAAATATTTATTACTTGTTCCTACATTCCACCTCACTCTGACCCAATTATCTACAAACATCACATAGATGCAATAAAATTTGTGACTTTAAAACTCAGCCCAGTTGATTTAATTTTTGTATTTGGTGACTTTAATTTGCCTTGTATATCATGGGAATTTTCAGCTGAACATAGTTATTACTTACCCACGCAAAGTAATGATATTGGAGATGAAGTTTTTAAAAATATATCAGATTTATATCTGCATCAAATAAATGGAACTTGCAACATTTACGGTAAACTGCTGGATTTAATATTTGTGAACGAGCCAAACGAATGTATTGTGAACCGTGTTGACCCTATTACTTTACCTGAGGATCTTTATCATCCTACAATTGAAATAAGCTACAATTTATTTTCTAACCTAGTAAAAAAAAAATCTTCACAAAACGAAAAAGTTTTCTGTTTTAATCGGGCAAATTACATGGAACTTAACTATCGTCTAATTAACACTAACTGGCTTCAATTACTGACTGCGCCGAATAGCTTACCTTGTTCTGTTGACGATTTGACTGATACTTTTTATAAAACTATGTTTATTTATATGGAGGAATGCATCCCCAAGCACGTACCACGTAATAAATCTGGCCCACCCTGGAATACTAAACAACTTTCGTCTCTTAAGAATATAAAAAACAAACACTTTAAAAAATATAAAACCACCAGAGCTTCTTTTTACTATGAAAAATATTCAGTCGCTCGTGCAGAATATTATTTGCTTAACACACAACTGTACAAGATCCATCTCCGTAATGTTAAGCGAAACTTTGTTCAAGATCCCAAATCTTTCTTTAAGTTTGTTAACACCAAAAGGAAAGCCACAGGATTTCCAAAGGTCATGAAATACTTATGTTCCGAGTCATGTGATGAATTAAACATCAGTAATATGTTTGCTGACTTCTTTGCTTCTACATATTCCGAAACTCAGTATGATGCTAGTAATTTATACCCTTACAAGATAACTTATAACCAAAATATATCTTTTTTTTACTATCACTACCTCTCATATTCTAAACTGTTTAAAAAGCGCTAAGTCATCATCTTTTAGTGGTCCAGACGGTATACCAAGTTGTGTTTTAAAAAATTGCGCACCGGCTTTGGCGACACCTTTGTCTATAATCTTTAATGCATCTTTAAACTGTGGTTACTTTCCGAAGGCTTGGAAAGATTCTTATATAATTCCATTGTTTAAATCAGGAAATAAATCAGATATATGCAATTACAGAGGTATAGCTAAACTAAGTGATATACCAAAACTTTTTGAAAAATGTTTAATGGATTGCCTTACTCATCAAGTTTCTGCCTTGTTGTCACCACTGCAACATGGCTTTCGGAAAGGATTCTCTACTATGACTAACATTCTCCACTTTACAACGTTAGTTAATAAAGCTTTTGCCAACGGACACCACACTGACGTCATTTACACTGATTTCAGCAAGGCTTTCGACAAAGTCAACCATACGCTTTTGTTAAAAAAACTGGACGTCATGTGTTTCAATAGTAACGTCCTGAGCTGGATCAAATCATATATGTTGTGTAGAACTCAATCTGTAAAATTTAATTCTGCAGTTTCGAAAAAAATCAATGTAAAGTCTGGAGTACCTCAGGGTAGCCATATTGGTCCAATTCTGTTCCTTCTTTTTATTAATGATTTGCCTGAAGCAATTCAACATTGTAATGTGTTGATGTATGCAGACGACGTAAAATTATTTTTAAGTGTTAAACTTCCTTGTGATCAACAACATCTACAAAATGACCTGGATAGTTTTAACAAATGGTGTAAACTTAACCTGATGGAACTAAATTTAAAAAAATGCAAGCATATGCAATTTTCTAGAGTTAAAAAGAGTGCTTACTCCTACGTTCTTGATGGCTGTAATTTACAAACTGTTAGTGAAATAATGGATTTGGGAATATTGTTAGACAAAAAACTTAATTTTATTCAACATATAACGATGACTGTAAATAAATCACGCAGTGTTCTAGCTTTTATTAAAAGATGGGCAAAGGAATTTAATGATCCCTTAACCACAAAAAGGCTTTTTACTTCGCTCGTTAGACCAATTCTAGAATATGGCAGCATTATTTGGGACCCGATCTATAATATCCACAATGATCATATTGAATCAGTTCAAAAACAATTTCTTATTTTCTGCTTAAGAAATAATTATAGAGGACGCCTGGTACTACCTTCATACTCAACAAGACTAGCCGAAATTAATTTACCAACTTTAAAAAGCCGTAGAAAGATGCTTAATATATCTTTTATGTTCAGTCTTATAAATGGTAGCACACATTCTGAATTTTTATTAAGTAACGTAACTTTTAATATCCCTCATCGCTCACTTCGTTTTTTCAGTCCTCTATATGTCAGGACATGCCGAACTAACTTTGCTATGTCAGATCCACTAAGAAAATTATGCAGCTGTTTTAATGAAATGTATAACTTTATCGACTATTCTCTAAACATTAACATCATAAAAAGCAATGTCATATTATTTTTAAATCAATAATGTTTATTATAATCTTTCTTTCTTTGCATATATGTAAAAAAAATATATTACTAAACTAAGATAGTCTGTAAGGAATTTATCCATAGACTTAAATTAAATAAATAAATACAAAGCTCGGGCATAAGGCTGGTCGACAATCTATGGTGTGTGATTTGTGCAATAACAAAAATTCAGAACTATAATAGGACAACATTTTGTTTTAGATAACACCATAAAACTCCATTCAAAGTAATTTGCTTAATTAAGGGTTTGTTTATTTGAATGTCTTCAAATTTTACCTTAAAATATGCTTTACTCTTTTATCATTAAAACCAAAACTATTTTACACAAAAAAAAAAAAAAAGTTAACAACTTATGGGGCATTCCGCGCCAAATCAGATGGTTTAAAATTAAAATTTGTTGTTTGATTTCGCCAATGGGAAATTTGTTTTGCACACTTCAAAAGGGTCTTCTGGTATATTTTTTAATTATTTTGATAAGTCCTTCAAAGGACTCGTTTTATATTTTTTATTCATAACTTTCTTAGTAATGGTCCAAATTCTTTCATTTTAGATACCAATTTTTGATTCTTAAATATTTTAAAATCGAAAAAATAGAAAATATTGAAGCCCCAGTATCGGACCGGGCTTTAATTAGACATTTAAAAAAAATCGTAGAATACATTCATTTTCAAAAACACGATTTAAAACTTAAATTCCAACAATCGCAATCAAAAAACCTTTTTTTTTCCATTTTTTTCTGTAAAAAGCATCTAAACGAATACTTTATTTCAATTTGGACCATTAGTATGAAAATTATGAACAAAAACCTAAAAAAAACAGTCCTTTGAAGGAGTAATCAAAAAAAAAAATGTCAAAGTTAAGCAGGAAGACCCTTTTGAAGTGTATCACAAAATTTTGGAAGTAAAAAAAAATTCTTTTTTGAACCATCCAATATGGCGTGGAATATCCCATACATCCAACAAAAATATGCTGAACAAAAATTAAGCCACAAAATAGATAACTTTTTATCCTCAAAGTTGTTTTTGTTAGTTTTATCTGTTGTTTTGTTGTTTGAGTGTAAGAAATTTACAACAAAACTGTAGAAAGAAAAGAAGCAAACTTTCATTTTAAGTCTAGCTCTGGCCCAGCAGGTGGATGTTTTAATTTTTGTTTTTATTTCGTTTAACAAAACGCACTTAATAATGTAGACAATTACACAGCAAAACAATAAGATATTGATTCCGACTAGAAAATATTTTTTTGCAAATTGAGCCAAAAGGCCATTAACAGTGGTTCTGATTTTATTTTTGTTTTTTAAATTAATAAATTGAACTATGATAATAAATAAGCGTTAAAAGGAACAAAGAAACCATAAACCATAGCATACTCTTAGGATTGGGTAAATAAGAAAAACGCTAGCGATAAACAATTTTAAAAGGTTAAATTCATTGTAAATTTTGAAGACGTTTCAAACCGAAATTATCTTTAAAGCATTTACTTTCATATAATGTATTTATACGAAAATTTTATTTTTATCTTTAATTAACTAAGCTTAAAAGTATACTATACATATATTCTTTTTTTTTTTTTTTTGAGTTTAGTTACAAAAATTTATGATATCTTTTCTAAGTACACGTTTGTGCAGATTTTTTCTAATTCCTAAATGCATATCTATTTTGATCTCTTCCACTTTTATTTGCTACATACATATTTTACAAACATAAAACATTCAGGTTTTATCTACTTTCACATTTTCTCGCATTTACCTTTACCATTTAATTTTGATTAATGGTGTCCAGCATAAAAATGACACATCATTTATACGCCTCGTTTTGCTTCATTCTCCATATACCCTCATTAAAAAATAGAAAAAATAGCAACATTCTTTTGATTTAACTAAAGTCCAAATATCTTTGGCTAAGATTCAAAGCATACTTTCAGGTAAGCAGAAAAAGAAAAGCCTTAACAAAAACCAAAGAATTCTATTAAAAAGTTAAAATATCATTATACTAAATCATGTTAATGCTAAGAAGCTACATTTGTGTTTGTGATAGAAGTGGTTTTGCTTGTGAGTGTAGATGTGCGTTCTTACTTAATTTGATTGATTGTGGGGTCAAAGTTTGACACCTGCTATACGTTTATAATTTTTTTTTTGTTTACATAAAACACATTCTATAAAGAGCTTTATGATGTTTATTAGTAAAATAAATAAGGTCGTTTTTGTAAATTTTTTTTTTTGCAAAATAATAAATTATGCTTTTAGCTGAAACGCCTAAGATTAGACAACAAACTAAGTTCAAAAAGGTAATTTAAGAGATTATCTTCTAAAAATAGACTTTTTACGATATAAATAAAATTTCTATAAAAAAAATATTAAGAATATTTATACTAAAGAAAAAACATACCAAAAAAATACAGTACGCCTTCGATTTACGCAACAGGCAATATTTAAGTCTTAATTACTGTAACTATTTTTAAAAAAGATTCTTAATAAGTGCATAAAAACATGATGTTGTTTTTCATTGCTTTACAATGCTTCCTTCTTTATGTTTTGTTCAGAAACTTAAGACCCAACCATAATATGCATAAGGTAGCTTAAGATTCGGTCAAAAATTAACGAAAAGTCTGTCATATGCATAAGTAAATTAAAAGCAGTTTTTTGGGTGACTACAATATACTTAAGATCCATATAACCATTGTTGCATATATGTGCAATATTTTGTTTTTTGGAAGTACTTCATATTAAAATGTACACCAAATTACATCACTGTATTTGTTTACTTTATGTTTTATTTAATTTGCAAGCAACGTTTTTAAAAGCCAAAACTTAGAGATTGTTGTACTAATTACTAAAAAAAATGGATACAAAATTAAAATGTTTAAAATTCTAATTTTCTTTATTCTTCTTTTGTTTTATTCAATTCAATTTATTTTCTTGTTTTGTTTAACAAAACACAAACAGCTGATTCAGTATGAAATGTGCATTCAATTTGACACTTTGCTTAAGCAAATCACATTTGACGAAAAGTTTCATTAAATATTAGGGTATTCAATAAACCGATGTTTTGTTATAATCGATTAATCGGGCTATAATAATAATGCGAGGAAAAAATGTCATCGAATAATAATCGAACAATTTAAAATTATTCGATTAATCGACTAAAACGGAGTCGACTCGTCGACTTAGAAGCGCTATAGAAAATACAAAGTGACTGTCAATAGTAATCGATTTTTTTTAATAAAGACTAATATAGAACAATTATTGTTCCGTTTGCGACGGCTTGTATCGATGTCGATATTCATAATAGGGCTGATTATTTTTTATATGACGCGTCATCAACTTTAAAAAGGAATAGTTGATCATTGCAAATATCGGTGATTGCAACTGGACATACTTCCTTGGGTTACGGATGTCGAGCTACCACTATATATTTGAAAATCATCCAAAAAGGTAATAAAAAGACTAGTGTTGTAACATATTTTTTTTATATGTACATAACTTCAACTAGAACTGAATTTAGGTCAAAGTAAAACATAATTGGAAGCCGAATTTGAACTCTAACTGAACTGAAAATAAATTTAAACAAGAACTTAAAAGTTTATATTTGTATATATTTTTCTATATATTTAGATGGTGAGGCCTAAGTCCTTATTTTTTTTTTTTTATTTTTTTTATATATTTTACAACGTTTTTTTTTTTTGAAGAAACAACAAAAACATATCTATCAGTTCGGTTATTATTTCCACTTAAAACTTACAAACCTCATTTAAAAATTTGACAATATCTTTGTGAAAAATTTAAAAAAATTTTTGTTTTTTCTTGAAATTAAAAACTGACTATCTGACTGCTATTCTAGCATTACATATTACTTCTAATAAAAAATACTATCTCTTTCACTCTCTCTATCACACTCTAAAGCACATATACAATGCGACAAAAAAAGGACAATTAAAAATATTTACTAAAGACTGGCAGCAAAAATGGAGAAAAAAAACAACATAGATTTTCTGCTTTTGATATACTACAGTTTTTTCTTACATTCATTGTAAGCAGCCACATGGTATGCCATACTTTATATGACTTAAATGAAATTGTCTGTCATACTTTAAACAAAAGAAATTCCATAGAAAAACAATTTTTATGGGGGTTTGAAAGAGAACAATACATTAATTTTTTTTTGGAAAAAGACAGCTAAATGTTAGTACTTAAACTTAAAAACAAATATGACATTTTGTAATGAAGAAAAAAGTTAAAAAAAATGAGATAAAAAAATATCAAAGAAGTTTTTTTTTAAAAGTTTAAATTAAGAACAAAATTTTAATAGTAACATGATTTTAACAAGAAAACAAGGAATCTGACTTGTGCTTTTAAGACAGTTTAATTTTAGGAGTTTAATGTAATTTTTTGAAGTTTATTTAATTAGTTTTATTTGGCAATATAAGTTTTTATCTTTTAAATCTTTTAAATTTTAACTTGAATACTGTTTCCTAAATGTACTCATTTTCTAAATTAAGT
Organism: Pollenia amentaria; assembly: GCA_943735925.1. Lineage (NCBI taxonomy): Eukaryota > Metazoa > Arthropoda > Insecta > Diptera > Polleniidae > Pollenia > Pollenia amentaria. Next base: position 47,554,737 of record OX031007.1, read on the forward strand.
TAAAAAAATTCCTTTAGCATTCACATTGAACTGACTCATAGTTAATTTGATTTGTTAACCAAACAAAAAATTTTAAAAAAAATTAACAAACTTTTGCCACATTCTTGTTTGGCTTTCAAACAAAGACAATATAAACCTAAACAACTCCTTAAAACTATGCAAATATTATTAGCTCTACTAGAAAAATAAAAATTTATAATAATAAGAACCAAGTCTAGAGTATTTTTTAAACATTTAAATTTTTCGTTTTTGTTAAAAAAAAACAAAAATTTCATGCAACAATGTAAATGTAGTTAGCAGCACGCAAATATGCTAAACAAACAATAATAACGTTAAAATTCTCCAAAATGTATACTTCAATAAGAAAAAAAAATGGGTATATTACACATAGTTGAATTATTATTGCATACTTTAGACCTTTAAAGATAATATGAATTATTTTAAATTAAAAACAAAACTAACAAAACAAGAAATGTGAATTGTATGAATAATATATGTCTTGGTATTAAATTTGAATTATATATGGGTCTTAAGCACGAACTTTAAAACAAGAGTTAAATAGAGGGGTCTAAGAAAAAAGTAACACAAAAACAAGTTAAATGAACAAATATTTGAGAAAAGGAGATAAAAGAGGGATGAAGATATTAAAACTTTGAAATTTAGATAAAAAACAAGAGAACATTTTTATTCCGTGTATTTTAAAACAAATATTTCGGTTTATCAAGAACTATAATAAGTTCTATTAATAAAATGTGCCAAATACAATTTAAAATTTACCGAGCAATTTATACATTGGGCCTTCAGGTAGAACTGGCAAACAACCGATATTACTATCGATAGCTCTGTTTCCGATGGTTTCTTAACGATAGCGATACTAGCGTTTTTTAAGCCAATTGCCCATTAACTTTTGTTTCTATCTAGCAACAACACGCCGCCGCACAGTGCTCTGCCCCATAGGCAAAACTAAAGATTAAAAAAGTGCTTAGAATATTTATGAAATATATATTTTTGTAATAGATTTGTCACTCATTTTCACTTTTTATTTACAGTGGAGGGCAATAAAGTCAAACAATTTTTGAGCTAAGCAGTTAAATAAAATAACGACTTTTACCTGTTTTACTATAAAATTGCCAAAAAAAAAATTTGTTCTTCATATATTCTTTTTAAGCTTAATGGGTTTGTTTACCACGAAACGCATAAAAAAGGGAAATTATTGGTGGGAAACAATATTACTGAGAAAACATTTTTGTATTATCGTTAATCTCTGAGATTTTTTTTTATTGGAACTCCCCGAAATTGCTTAAAGTTTGGTAGAGTATAATTAACTATTTTTCAGAGTACATAAATTTTTATTTAAGATTTTAGTACTATTTGGTGTGTTTTAACAGAATCTGCAAAGTAGTCCTAGCATTTTATGCCGTTCATTTCTTGCGCCATATTTTCGAAGTTACCCAAAAAATTACAAAATTGAAAAGTATTAAGTTATAAATATCTTTTTTCTTAGTTACAATAAATATTTAACTCAATTTGTCTGTTTTTCAAAATAAAATAACAATTCTCTCTTGGGAAAAAAAAACTCAAATTGATTTTTGTATTCAATATAAATTTCTAAACGGAAATTGTTATTTTATGTTATGTTTCCAGGTGACAAGCAATTGATTTTGTAGTAAAATTTATAAGAATATCACTAAGTTTTTTCAGTAGTTTTCATATAAATTTTACAACACAATCAATTGCCTGTCGCCTGGAATCAGCACATTAGTTTGAAAAACAGGCAAGGCAGTAAGTATTTTTTTTTTTTTTTAATGGAAAAAATTGAGAGTAATAAATATTATTTATTTTTTTTTTGGGTCGCCCCTAATATTTTACAAAGTTTGACGATACTAACCCCCATATTCATAAAAAAATTTTAGGCTTACAGCAAGTTTTTAAAACGAATTTCCTATGAAAATTTGTTTAATAATCCTTTTATTAATCAAAAATATTTTTTTCAAATATGGGGGTAAAAATATGTATAAATAAAAAATTAGTGGTTTTTTATTTTTGATTTAGATTCAACGTTAGAAGGTCTACGACCGTTAAGAAAAAAAATTAAGATTTGCTGTAGGAAAATGAAAATTTTGTATTTTTTACACTCTCAGAAAACAAATTAATTACACAGGACTGCGATTAAAAAGTTTTTTTATATTTTCTTATAAAATATGTCGATTAGACCGACTCGAAAAAAAAGTTACTCATATGCATGTTCTGAAAATCACTTTAACTCAAATCACGTAATTTCAAATTACATTTACCTTTTAAAATTAGACGTGTGATATTTTGGTGTTCCGTTTTTGAATGTTTCGGTGTGATTTTTAATTGCCGATAGCACACAGAGAAACACAAAAATAGTATGACTTTCAGAACGCCACGAAATCACACATGTGATTTTAAAAGCACGTGATTTGAAATCACGTGATAACCGTTAGGCATATCGTTAGAAAGGTAATTGAATGCCTTTTCCCACGATATGCTGCAAATTTCTATCTGATAAGAAATAGCTGAGTTATGGCAGCACAAAATTCAAAATTTGCCTATTTTTTTACGATTGTTTCAAAAATTTTCATTTTTATTTCGTTTTTTTTCTACGTTATAGTAAAGACTTTTCGACTTTTGTCGGACTTTTCGGTTGGGCTCCACAAGGGTTTTTTCTAGATTATGTTTTAATTTCGGCATTTCAAGTTATTTTTAGTCTTATAAATTTATGTTCGTTTTAGGGAGGTAGTTCCACATTTGGGTGCATAACTCCTTTCCTACTTAAGCGATTCTGCCTGCTGGAATTCAATCCCAAACAGACTAGAAGATCTAGAAACAATTTGACACCCAAATGGCAAAATCGGCTTATAATTAATAACGGACTAATAATAAAAATACTTTATGGGACCTTAATATCACATGGATTGAAAAACTTAGTATACCTTCATACACTGCTGATTAAGGGCTATAAAATTGTAAAAAATATGTTATTAAATATATGTAGTAAATAAAATTTCTCCTTTCTGCTGATTTTGTTAAACGGTAAAATTGTTTCAGCATTCCTTCTTCGTAATGTTGAGTTTTTAGTTCGTAATCACCCTTCCAGAATTTTTATTCGCGTAAGACTAACACTGTCATTCTAATTATGCAAATAAGCTCTGAACTTGACAATGCTTATACGTATATTGATTTCTATCATCCTATTAGCATCAATATAACCTCTTAAGTGTCTTAAAATAATTTTAATCTTAAATGTTTTACCTTCTTGTTATATAATACATACAAGATTTAATTCTTTTAAGCGTAATAGTCAATAAGAAATATTAGATTCATTGGAGAAATAAGTAAATAAATAAATAAATAAATAAAAAAAATTTTGGGCGGGAATCCCGGGATCCCGGGAATTGGATTTTTATTTCCCGCTTTCCCGGGAATCCAAAAATTGCGAGAATAAAAAAACTCAACCCGTGAGCTAAACCCCGTTAAAAAAGAGTCCAAAAATTTTATTTTTTATGAATAAAAAATTCGGGGTAAATATTTTCTGTCTAATGAAAGACCAAATATAATAGATATTTAGGGATTTTATTATCAAAGTTGTTTTCGGGAATACAATTATTTATTTTAAGATTTTGTTTGTTGTGCTTAATTCCCTTTTTTTAATAATTGATAACAAATATACTGAAATTTATTGTTGAAGGATAAGCTGTTCCTATGCGCATTTCACTGGTTGCTTAGGCCAGATCATCAGGATCATTTAGGGATTTTTTGATTCTGCATTAAGACATTTAAAAAATCTAACCACAGAGATGCTTATGTCAGTTTTTGGTGCTTTTCAATTCGATTTTTATGAAAATTTAAATAGCTCAGCCATTTTTTGCCGATTTTCTTTTCCTATACGTCGTTAGAAAGGTGTTGACCACCGCTTAAGGTTTTAGTAAAAAATTAGCCCTTTACTGCACTATATTATTTTTTATAAGATTCATTTAGCCATCATTAAAAACCCATTTTATAACCACAGAAGGCATATATCTTACGTTTTATTAATAAATTTAGCTAAATTAACCCATTCGTGACCAATATGTTTAAGATGGCATTAAAAAAAAATTGTCAAAAAAATTTTAGAGCAGTTGTATACTTAAAATAATATATAATTGCTACCAAGGCACATTTAAAAAGTCATCACTAAAAACCAGATGTTTATCTCCAAAAACTGTATCTCGTTTTGGAAATACTTTCATTTGATATCAAATAATGACAAAATTTAACTTTATGGGCAACATTTTGTTGATGATATTTTTTTTAGCAATATTTTTTGGTAAGCATTGAATAATTACTCTTCTGCGCCACTAGCTGAAATATTGCAGCGATTTTTCTCAAACTTCAAATTTTTCTTAACCTAGACATTAAGTAACAGTATACTTAATTTTGTCTTTCTGCGATAAGAACTCTAGTTTTGCCGATTCGCTGTATGGGGACAGAGCAGTGTGCGTCGTTCAGTGAAACAAGCCGAACCCTACTTATCGGCGGTGGCACAACTGCTTTGAACTGGGGAGGTGGTTCATCGATTTTTAATGCATTCTAATAGTTTTTATAACAGTTTCGTTGGAATCAAAGCAAACCTTACAAAATTTATATTTTTCTACCAATTTGTTAAAAAAAAAGTATAATGTTATAAAAGGTTCAACATTCTGCCTTTCCATATATTGTTATATGTATGTACATAACTGCATCACCTCCTTTAATATTTTCTTTTTTCTGAGCATTTTGTGATAGTATTTTCAATGGCTTAAAACAAGTTTATCCAAACTTAAGATATTGAAACCAAAATTTTACCATTAAGAAAACTTTTTGATGGTAGTAATTTTTTGGCGGAGACCAATATTTCCCGAGTTATTTTGGATATTTTTATCGTTATATCTTTAATATCACTTAATATTGCCATGGAATTGTTTCAGAAATTATCTAACAAACTTGACAATTACATTAACCCATTAACATCTAATTAGAAGTAAATAAAAAATAAATATATAAATGGTGGTCCAACCATAATGCACGATGTTTACTGTGAGTCCCACCTTAACGACAAGTATTTTGCCCAACTTAATTTGACATTTCTTTGTTTCAGTGTTTGCCAAATTCAACCATGGAGAGGTACATAATTGAGCAGCGCGTTAAGATTGTTCAAGCCTTTTACGAAAATGGGCCTTCAAATCAAAATGCATTTCGTGAACTTCGTGATTTTTTTTGGTCAGCATAATCGACCTCAGTGGATTTGGGCAAATAAGAATCCAAGAGTGATTGTTGAAAAACAGAAGTATCCAAAAAGAGTGACTGTTTTGTGCGGTTTATGGGCTGGTGGCGTCATTGGGCCGTCATAAGGTCGAAAGTTACCATGAATGGTGTTCGCTATCGCGAGATGATAATGGACTTCTTGTGGTCTGAAATTGAGGATATGGACCTGGTACCACTTGCAACACAACCAAGAAATTCATGTTATCTCACGTCGTGGCGATGTTAATTGACCGCCACGATCATCTGATTTGGCACCGTTTGACTGCTTTCCCTCGGGATATTTAAACGAAGAGGTATACGTCTTTAAACCAAGAAAAATTCAAGCGATAAAAGATGAGATAATTCAGCACGCTAACGACATTAAACTTCAATTATGTATCAGAGTCATCAAAAATATGGCCCATTGATTACTCTCTTACACTGTTTAAACATAAAATCACCCAAAATTATTTACCTTAACGCCGATAAAATGCGATACAAAGAGTCAGCTAGCGGAAGAAATTTGTAAGTTACTAACAAAATTACACAAACGAATTGGTTTTGCAACGTGGAGTAACATTTTAAAAGCCGCTGGCGTTTTAAATGACTTCGCGATTGTGGATATGAAATGTTTTTCCAGAAAAAAAAAAAATTATAAACGTAATTTAGCATGTAATTTAAAATATGTTTAATAAACAAGAGTGGTTGTGTTTAATATTTGTTAAGTGTTATCATTGCCTAAGTCTTAGCTTTAAACACCTGTTATATTAAACTTTTAGTCCCTAAATTCTTTTTCTCAGCTTCAAAGTATGCTTCAGTTTTTTTCCCACAGTCTAATCGTGTACTTTACTTTATTAGCTAGTCCAAATTAACAGTTTTTTTTTAAGAATATATATTTTGAAAAATTCTTTACTTAAACTTTTAGCTAACAATTGTTTTTCCTTAATGTAAAGCATACCTTAAGTCGTTGCCAATGAAAACTCTTAATTATAAAATTCTTGGAAAGGAAATTACTTCTGCATATCTTAACATTCAAATGTTTAGCATATTAAGTTAAAACTTCAAACAACAGAAAAAGAAAACAAAAAATTCAATATTGTAGAGTATTAAAATATAAAGCAAACATTAAGTTATTTAGAATATTTTCTAGGTACTTATAAATTTTTTATGAAGTTAATGTCAACAATAAAAAAAATAATTATAAATTAAAGCTACGAATAGATTTCTAGGTAAGAAATATAACACTTATTTTTGTTAAAAGGGTTTTGGTCTTTATAAATAGGAAAAGAGGGACGATAATAAATATTAAGAATTTATTTCCTTTTTGATAAATAAAGACGTAAGTCTAATAAATTAAATTGTCTAATAAATTTAGTTAAAAAAGGGCAAAGAAATTTAAGAAGAATTTTAAATTAAATAAAATTTATATGTTAAAATTTATTAATTATAATTAGAAAATAATATTTTTTTCAAAAATAATTAAGGAAATTTAATATACTTTTCTGAAATCCTTAGAGTAGGCTTTAATTTTTATCAACAATTTAGTTTAACTGCCTGTTTGTAGAACGCGAGTGCAAAATGGACTTGCTTGACTTACATTTAACCCTCCTCGACTGACGTGGTTGTCTAACAGACACCAATGAAAAAAAATCGGGATTTTCTCCATTCCTTTGCAGACATTGGCACTCACGCATTCAGTACCTTCTTTATACGTCTTAATGTGAACGTTGGCGTGACGAACGTGATTAAAGAGAGCGCTCGTGTTAAGCTGAGCAGAAAAGTGTTTTCAAGACAACCACGTCAATATTACGGTGGGTGTCTGATAAACAACCAACCATCTCAATATTATTGTTATATGTATTTTTGGTATATTTTTGTAGTGTCTCCTAAAAAACACGTCAATGATATTGTTTTGATATTTTATATTTCTTATTATTTTTGTTTTGATGGGCCGCTGTATTGTTTTATTTTACAACACAAATTCGATACGGATCTAAGAGAACATCATCTGGAACTTTTAAAAGCCGCGAAGAGCACATTCTGAGCTTTGGATCAGAATTTTAAATGCACCAGATAAAATCAGTTGTATCTTTTTATTAAACCATTAAAATTATCTAATTTTTCTAAACTGGTTAGCTCAGATGTGAACTCAACGTACTGCTAAACTTTTAAAAAACAAATAGGAAATTTTTTTTTTTGCTTTTGTATAGATGTAAGTTCTTTAGGGCCATTTTGTGCCAGGTAATGAAATATTGTTTAAAATTAATTGTCGGTTTTTTCTCAAAAAAAAAAAAAAGAAAAATCTACAGCAAATAACAAGCTAAAACATTAATCTAAAATAAAAAATCAGTCAGTCGAAGAGGGTTAAGACAAAAATGTAATTTTAAAATTTGTTTTTTAAAACAAAAACTTTTGCGCTCCTGTTCTATAAACAGGCAGTAAGTTTTGTATATTATTTTGATAAGAAGTAGTCACATAATAATATTATATATTCATGATTATATTCGCATGCTAAACAATTGTGTAATTATAATTGCAGTAAACAAATTTTCTTGCAAAAAACTGTAAGTTGGATAAGAGCTTAAAAAAAGCATAAAGAACAGTATTTACATTATTTTCGAACCATGCACGCAGAGAAAAAATATGTTTAAATATGGTCACCTCCAAAAAAACTATTTTTAAAGAAAATTTTAAATATATTATGTTTAATTTAACCATATTATTGTCACCGACAACCATATTGTTGTTAAATTAGTCCTCCATCAAGAAGCCACAACCATATTATGGTTGCCTCTAAGCATGTTATGGTTAAATATGACAATAATTTGTTTTTAAATTAACAATTTATTTTTTCACCTTCTCCAAGAGCAACATTCTATTGTTGAAAATCAACCATGCTATTATAAATGTTAAACATATTTTAGTTATTATTAACCAAAACATGTTTGGAGGCAACCATAATATGGTTGTGCCTTCTTGATGGAGGACTAATTTAACCATAATATTGTTGTCGATGACAAAAATATGGTTAAATTAACCATAATATGTTTGCAATTTTATTTAAAAATAGTTTTGTTGGAGGTGACCATATTTAAACATATTTTTTTCTCTGGGTGTGGCGAAGGGTATATAAGCTTCGGAACAGCCGAATATAGCACTCTTACTTGTTTTTATTTCATTTTATTTTTGATATTTTTTAATTATGAAATCTAATTATAGATTTTGAAATCTAATACTAGATATTATGTATACGTAGCAATATATCAAAATCGACTTTTCGCGAAAAAGATCTTTTTTATTGTTGGAAATGGTTTCTTGGTTCCTCGAAAACAATAATTGTTCTACGACTTATATATATTTGGCCTATTCGAAAATTTACCGCTTTTTTGCTGGATAAGCGCCGTATGGCGGTAGCGTTTTAAAACAATTGATAAAGCAGTTTTTTTTGTCCTATGCTAATCCTGCGAAGCTCTACGCTTGTCTGCAGGAAATAAGCCAGTCTTTGGCGGGTATCGAACCCGCAACCCCGGCGCTGAAAGACCAGTTCACAACCAAGTAGCCAATCGGGGCACCCAGAAAGGTAGCATAACTTAAGGCAAATGTTGTTTTTTTATAAAGGTAAACTAATCCAAATTTTTTACATTTTAATCAGGCTAAAGTCCATCAAATTTAATTTTTATTAATTTATTTCTATGTAGAAAGGAATTCTACAACATGAAATACCAATCGGTTTAAAGATTGATGTTTGACTATTGACTGCCAGCCGTCGTCAACGAGTGTTAAACGCCAACGATTCTCTGAAGTGATAGTGTGGTAACTATCGAAACATGTCAGAAGCAACCTGCTTGTGAACGTGGGAATGACCCCCCGGTAAATTTTAATTCATTTCATGTTGTAAAATTCTTTTCTTAATAAAAATAATTATATGAAAATTAAAATGGAAAAATTAGTAGAATGAGAATAAATTAAATTATCCTGAGGCCTAATTTTAGGATAGGGACAGTCACTCTTGACAGATTTTTAACGAGCAATGTGTGACCAACACGTATACTAAAATATAATTCCAAAGTTTATTGCGATTATGATTCCACATTTTGCAAGAAAAAAATACTCAAATATTAGTTTGCAGTATAATTAATATTATTTTGTGATATTAAAACCATGTTAAATCACACTAACTATTTACAAAAGTAGTGGTTACGTCTATTTGGTCAAATATTCAATGAGTGGTATGGTCACACTCATTGAAAAATGTGTGTTCATATTGATGATGCCCTAACATCAGAATTGTGACATCGATGTTATCACAAATTAAATCAATAAGGCAAAAAGTGACATCAATCAAATGACGAACGTCATTATAAAATTTTGTCATATTTCATCTATGCTATGACTACAATGACATCAATACGATGCCACATTTTTTGTACACTGATTGAAAAGGTGCCATAACGCTGATATATTTTGACATCAATACAGACAAACTGCCATCAGTGCGATGACAAACTGTCATCAATGCGATGATATAAAATATCATGTCATCAGAGCGATGACAAACTGTCATCGGTGCGATGACATAATATATCATGTCATCAGTGCGATGACATAAAATATCATGTCATCATTGCGATGACATAATATATCATGTCATCAGTGCGATGACAAACTGTTATCAATGCGATGACATAAAATATCATGTCATCAGTGCGATTACAAACTGTCATCAGTGCGATGATTAACTTGTTTAATTATTTATTTAAATGCGTAAACTTTTAAAAGTAGAATTATTACAAAAATCATATCATGCATGCTGCTGGTGTCTTATAATTGAGAGTTATTCTGTTAGCAAAGGGCGGAATATAACAAAAGTGAAACGAACATGTGTAACGGATAAGTAAATAATGATATTCTCTTAATTTGACTTAAGGTCAATTACAATGACTCAATTTGATGACATTTTGTCAACGCACTAATGACACGCTTTATAAAACCGACTCCTATTCGTCATTTGTGTGATGCCAATGAGTGATCCCATTGATGACATAATTTAAATTGTTGACCCTGATGACAGTTTGGCCAAGTGATGTTAAAGCTGACATCGCGGTGATGTAAAGAGTCATTGGGTCAAAAACGAAGAAACTTGTCATAGTACTGATGTCAAAATACAACAGCGTTATGACGCCTTTTCTATCAGTGTAGCTTAGGAGCATAGAATTTGAGCTATGAGTTTTTGGGTATAGTTTATAGTCTGAAAGACAGTTATGAAAATATTTGCCCCACAAAATTATGTTTTAAAATGTTTACTCATCTAAATGTTGACCGCAAAGTGTACAGCTTAAAAGTTATTCTCTTTTACCTTCTAAGAATCTGTTGCGCTAAAAAACTATTTAGTAGAATTACAAGCTTTTGCAGCCTATTTGCAGGTTGATTGATCTACAATGGGCATTTTATTTGCCACAGCAAAAAAGCGTTTCTAAAGCGTCGGTGTTTTCTGCATACAATCCAGCATTAGCTAAAACTAAAGCATTTTTTATTCAAAAAATCTAAGCTGTTATTTTTTTGTGACAAGCTTTTATGTATAATTAAAACTAAAGATATAATTTGGAACAACATTTTCAATAAGATTTAAGCATTTTTGAAGCCGAATTTTACCCTCAAATATTATTTGCAGGAATAAAACGTTATATAAGCTTATTTTTAGGCAGAACCAAATTTAGGAAATGTTTGAAAATAAGAATAATCAATTTTTTAAGCATACATTATGGCCAAACTAATTGTAATAATTATAATTTTATTAATCTTCAATCTTGTTTCATGCTTAGTAGAGAGCTGAACTTTACAAAGCCTGCCCTTAGTTTAAGGAGAAAACTATTAGGATAAAATATTTATTCACTTGCATATATTTAACAAATTTTCTTTATATATATGTTTGCATTTTCTGTTATTTTTCACCCAAAAAGTGAACTTTCTGTACAGACCAGAAAAATCAAGTAAAAAAGAAAAGCTGTAAATCCCATTAAAATTTTGTTTTGCCAAGTGTTGATTTAACCATTACGATAAGAAAAACAAATAGTTAAAGACATTATAATATTATAACAATGTATATTTACGACAACAACAATTTCTATTTTCTTCTTATTTTACTTTTTGGCCCTTATAATGGTCATTTTATATACCCACTGTAAAAGACACACACACACAAACAATTGTAGAAAAAAAAGTTTATAAAAACCGATTACATTTCATGCATTTTTTTCTCCTTCTCAATTTTGGCCCAATGATAATGGCAAAAAATTTTACTAACAAACTGTCGAGCCAGGTCCAAAAATTTTTAGAAAACAAAACCAAAAAAAAAAACATCGAAAAACAGAAAATATAAAATGGCAGAAAGAAAAAAAATTTTGCTTAAGATAATAACGAATGACAACTTTATTGTTTTGTAACAAACATAAATTTCTAACAAAATTAATGTCTAACAAAAAAGCAAGAAAAAAACTGTTAACTTTGGGGGAGTGAAATAAAGACATGGAGCAAGAAAAATTTTCCAGATTCCTTTCACTTTATTACCAAGTATAATTCAATACCTTAAAGCCATCTTATTACTTATGGTTGACACAAATTTTTATTGAGTTCTGGTGTTTTTTCCACTTTTCTGTTTACAATCTTATGTTTTTTTCAAACCATTTCTTACATATTTGGACCCCTTTCTACCCCACGGGTAACAGCCACCTTATGCAACAGTGTAATCTGGTGTTTTTGTTTTCATTGTGAATTTAGTTTTACCCTTCTTATTTTTATATTTGTGGCAGGTTATTATTTCACCTGGTGATCTATTCTGTTTATTTTAGTTTTTTCTTTTCTTTTTACTGGCTTTTTGTATACCTGTTAGTTAATAACGTGTAGGGAAAGTAAACAATGTTTTATGATGCTTAGTGTATAGACTATATAGTTCATATAAACAGGGTGGCGCAGAATGAGCCATATGGTTTGAATTCCTTATACATTATTTAATTATTATTTTTCTCTATGTTTTTTCAGCATTTCCTGAATAAGACTTGGGGAATTGGTTATGATTGGCCTATCACACACGGTCATAATGTTGCTGGCACAAAATGACAGCTTGTAGGCAAGGGAGGCGAGGAGAATGGTTTTTTTTGCTGGCATAATTTTTCAATCACCTTCAACTCGCATTAGCAGTACAAAGCCAATACATGCACATTTTCGTAAGCAAATGAATGCAGAAAAACACTAATATAGACAAAGCTGTGTACACGTATAAAATTAATACCAGATGAAATATTCCCGTGTAAAGCGTAGTACTCTGTTCAAATCTGTGAAAAATGTTGAACAACATCTATTATTTCATACGAAAAATTTGACATGTATCAATGTTGCCTATCCCGAGAGTTTGCACAATTTGACGTTTTTAATCTTTCAAAGTATGCGACATTGTTTTGCGTATATAAACAAGACTTACATATATTTTACTAAAAATGGTTTTTTTTTAATAAAAAATTAAATAATATAGAAACTAATTTTCAAAATACATTGCTGGTTGCTGATAATCTTTTTAATAAATTATGTGAAGATTCCGTATGAAATAAATAGCGTTTGCTTTATTTCACAGTTGTAAAAAAATGTTGCCAGAAACATTTCGCAACTTTATCACAAGATGCACAGAGTACTACTCTATCAAAGTTATTTCGTAGATATTCCGTACAAGTTTTTTTCATATGAGTTTTGACAGCATTTTACGTGAAATGTTGAATAGAGTATCGGGCTTAAGACGGATAGAACAAAAATTGTGCGGCTTAAAAAATAACCTCGTGTGTGATGGAGCGATAACTATACAATCGAACAACGAACAACAATAATTGAATTTTATTTTTCAAAACAACAATCCATTGTGTTGACACTTTTATATGCGCACTGCACGCACAGCAATAAGCCACTTGATCAACATTGGTATGTAAGGACCCTTCATGGTGCCGGAAGTGCACGTACCGAGAATACTGCACAAAATATTGAACGAGTACGGGAGAGCGTACAGCAAAGTCCTTCAATAAGGAGACGTTTCCCTCAACTTGGACTTTCACGGCAGTCGCTGCGGACAAGCTTGAGTACATTAGCATATATTCGGGTCATATTCGGCGAATATTCGGGACATATTCGCGCACAAGCGATTTTAAAACGCCGCCACATTCACCGTTCACCGGTTTTTAAAGGGTGCCCCGTTAGGCTAGTTGGTAGTGAGCTAGTCTATCAGCGCCGGGGTTGCGAGTTCGATTTCCGCCATAGACTCTGGTTTCTTTCCTGCAGACAAGCGTGGAGCTTCGCGGGATTAGTATAGGAAGAAAAGCTCTTAAAGGTTTTCTTTGAGCTTATATGAGTGTATTTCACAAGCCAAGAACCATTCCCCAACAAAAACCCAACATTCGAAATGAAATTATAGCCATTAGACCCGAAATTTTGGGAAAAGTTATAGAAATAGAACACGTAAGTGCGAAAAAAGATATAAATTTTTCAAACCTAATTGAAAAAAAATTCCACAATAATGTACTTTATTTTTGTTTTAAGTAATAAAAATCGCATAAATAAAAAAATATAAACCATATACTTCATTCTGCGCCACCCTGTACATACATACTTGTATTCCTACACATATATACTGATACGTTTTTGTGGGGGACTATATGTAGTTGGTTTTCCATGTAATTGAGGTCAGCTAAAAGGGGTCATGTTTTTGGTAAAAAGTGTGGCTGAAAATTCATGAGGGAGAACTTAAAGTAATTCAGCATTAAATGTCCATAAGCTGTGTACGGAGACAATGACAGACTGCAGGCATAATAAGTATGACAGCATGTGCAAATGTGCTTGAAGAAAAGTCGTTATTAAATTTATTAATATTTAAAAGGGTGAATTGATTAAATTATTTGTTTAGCAACCTAAAAGTAAGCAAGTAATTCTGTGAAGTTAAGCATATATGTATATACACAGTGCTTGTCAAAACATTTGCAAGAATACTAAAGAAATACATATAATCATGAATAAGTCAGCGTTATATGATTTATATGATTGTATGAAACAAAATTAATATATGACAATAATTTGGAATCTTTCTTTCCGAAAATAAATGACAATTCTTTTAAACTGCTCAAATGATTCGCAGTGTTTTCTTTTCTTCTTCTATGGTATTATATTTCTTTTTTTATACTGTAAAAAAAGATCAGTAAAAAGAAAGAAATTTTGCTCTAGAAATATGTATCAGAGAAAATTAATAATGTTAATTGAATACATAATTTCGTCCTTAACTTATCGGTACGATCCCATGTGCTTAATACGAAAAAACAAATAAAATGGGTGGAAATACAATTATTTTCAAACTTAAAACATTTCAAAGCAATAATTTGAATTTTTTATTTTTCTCTTGGTTTTTTCTATTTGGGTGCAGTGTGACCAGATCTAAAAAACATGTACAGCTAAATCTGGCATTAGACAGACCAAAAAATGCTAAAAATTATTTTAGAAAATTCTAAAAATAATGCTAACATTTTTTAATTATTTTTGATCAAAAATTTATTACCAGTATGAAGTTTTATTCGAGGCAAAATACATTTTTGTGACTTATTTTTTTAACGAAAATGAAATAAATGGTTAATATTAAGCAATTGGATAGATTTTGGTAAAGCATTTGATACACATAAATTAGGTAATTGAGATTAAATTATAAATTTAGGGGCCCACAAACCCCTTATACATGCCAAATTCAAACGATTTATTTCAATGATATACAAATTTTTTTAGGTCATATTATTTTTTATAGTTTAAAAAAAGTTAAAGCTTTAGAGTTATTATTTTTGCAGTAGTTTACAGCAATAAAATTTGTCAAACATTTACACTATTGAGTTTTTATTTTAACACAAAGTAAAATTTCCTTGTACTTTTATATCATAATATCAAAGGGCAAATAATATTTACAATCAACATGATAAGGATATTTCTAATATTCCCTGAATATCCTATTTTTTTTTAACATTAAAATTATCGCTTTTCATACGAAATTATTTTAGGTACAACTATTTTAAGTCAAAATTTATTATAATTTATGAAAAAATTTAAGTTAATTCAATAGAACTATTCGTCCAAATTTTTTTAATTAATAATGCTAAAAACACCTTAAAACATTTTCTAAAAATACTAAATAAAATGCCAAGTGCTAAATGAAAATTTTGCAGCTAAACGAAAAAATGTAATGCTGAATTTAGCTGCAAAATTGCCAAAATGGCCACACTGTTTCGGTGTGTGTGAAAAGGTAGAAAAGTTCTATGGTAAATTAAATTTGTCAAAAATTTCTACGCTAATGTCAACATTTATACTAGGCTAGTGAAATTTTATTCACCTTAAAGCTGCAGGTCCACACCATGCGTTTATGCGTCTGTCCATTCTATGCATCTGAAAAAAGTAGAATCAGCGTAATTGTATGTGACAAGTTACACAGCAAAATGCATAGAATGCATACACGTTTCAACGCCTTTCAACTTTTGAATGCGTCGCATGTGTGGTGAAAAAATGTCAGCTGTTTTTGATGACCATGGATGACAAATCATATTTTATTTTCAATGTTATCGTTAAATATGTTTGTGTGGTGGATTCCTTCTTTCTATTTTTTGTATCAAAAAAGGTTTTTAATAAAAGAAAAAGCTTTCTTAATAAATATTGAAATAACTTTCAAAAACAAAATACATTTTTATTAATTTTTAGAACAATTTTTACATAAACAAAATTTGCTATTCTAGTTATCGATTACTTTTATGTTCTGAGTGTCATCTTTTTTGTGCTTATTATTTTTTTAACAAATGCCTTGAAAGGGAAACAAACTTATTGACACCATAAAAAATTACGAATTCTTTTGAAAATAAAAGCTTACTCCTCAATGAATTCTTATAAATAAATTCTATTAAAATATCACTCACACCTTCAATTTTTCTTAAATTGTTTTCATTTGATAAACATATTAGCACAACAGATGATAAAAAAAAACATGGCCCATAAAACGCATTGCATGTAACTTGAATTTAGGAACGCATGAAATGCACGAAAAGTATCATTCGGATCTACGCATAGACGCATGGTGTGGACCTTCAGCTTAACAGTGTCAACATTTTACTTCCATGAGTACTTTGCTACCGTTTCACACACACCCTTTAAATTAAATAAAAATCTTAAGTTTAAAAAAAAAATATATTCAAGAATGAAAAAGTTGTTACTATAATATTTTGAAATACATATGAGCATTTCCTAGGGTCACGAACGTACGTTCAATTAGAAAATCCTTGACGCGCTGTTTTAGATTTGTCTGTAAGTTCTTGGTTAAACAATATATTTTTAAGATCTACTATTCGGTGGTACATAAATGAATTTGTAAAAATTTAAAGGATCTGGCTTTAATATACATACAGACATATGTACATGATTTGTATAGCTTCCAGGAAAAGTATTTTAAAAAATTTCTCAATACTTATTCGATAACCTGTTACTACAACAAATTTGAAGTGAATATTAATTGAACAAGATTCTTATATAACTAATTCCAATAGCTTTTTCCCACTTAAATTGTAAATAAGTAAGCAATTTTTTTTATTCACAAAAAAATTCATCCAATCATTATTTAGATTATTTAGCATGACTATAAAAAAAAAACAAAGAAAAACCAACCTCCCAGGCCATATTATCAATTTATTTGGCATACGTTTCATTTTATTCAGGTTTGGCTTACCAAACACAAAACTGCCAATAAGATATTAATCAAAACACTCTTAGCAAATGAAATTCCAAAAAAAAATCATGAAAACTACACAGAAAAAAATATTGTTAAATTAATGACTAATGATTAATAATTGACAAACAGAAATCAAAGAGTTTCACTTCGTGTTTATTTTCTCTATTTGCTTAGCACCAATATGGTCATTTAACTAATCAGTCTAGGGCTTATGTTTAAATAAAATAAGTTTTATACTTAGATTCAGTAAAAATGTGTAAGAAGGTGATAATACATATTTATTAATGGTAACAGATACGAAAAATAAATGTTGATTATAAAAAAAAAAAATAACGAAGAAAAAAAGCAAAAAGTCAATTAGTAGATTAATAAAATGCAATTTAATAAATTAAACAATATAGTATACCTTAAAGGGTGTCAGAAATTTTTTTTATTAATATTAATTTCGTAAATTATATAAAGTGTAAAGATATGAAAAAAGAATTTGAGAAACATAATAAATACATTAATTATAAGGTAGTGGTTAAAAAAGTAATGCATGATTTTAGGGGAGAAAATAACTTGAGATAATAAAAGTTAAAATAGTATGTGTGTATACCCTTAGGATTATACGTATTTTAATTAAAAAATATTGCTTTGCTTATTTTTATTGCATATGTTTAGGAAAACTATTTTAGCAGATTATTTAATTGTAAAATTTGCAATAACGAAGGGTGTTTTTTTTAACACTTCACCTCACTGCAAAAATATTTTCGTACAAATTTTAGAAAACTGCAAAAAAAAATTTTATGAAAAACGTCTCAATGCCAGGGAAAGAGTTTTACAAAATAACCACTAAAAAGGAATTATTAAATATAATAAGAAAAATATTGCATACTTAAGGGATTATGAAAATCGTAGTTAAAATGTGTGATATAAAAATTTATTTAAATACATTTAGATAACTGTATGAAAATCCGTTTCATAAACCCTTTACTGACATGCTTTATTTTTTATAACTTAGGCCGTAAATACAAAAAAAATATCATAAAAATGTGTAGTTACTTCCCAATCAAAAATGGAGCTTCCAACGAAACAGGTTTGTAAGGGAGAAACGTAAAAGTTTCGCTTACTATATCGCTTACGGAAGACATGAATTAATTTTATACGGCGAGTTCCCACTTTGAAGCAATACATTTTCGACACAGAAAGCGATTAATTCTGCGCATATAAAAATTAGCGAATGTAACGATTAGTTTTGCACACTGAATTTTTTGTAACGTTATTCTTTTATATGCTCCCTTGCAAACCTGCTTCGTTGTAAGGGAATGCCGTGGCTCTTCAAATTTCTATTTAAACGAATTCGTTCACTTACTTTACCGCATATCTTTATGCCTTATTGCGTATGGCATAAGCGTCTGCTTACGTTTTAAAATGTACCATTAGTGCTTCGCAAACTAAGAAAATGTTTTATTGGGTTACACGGTGGTCTAAAACAACAGCTGACTGTTATTGCTTTACCCTGTTGTTTTTGTATTGTTGTAATATTGAGGCCACCTTGCTAAGTTTATCCATTAGAAATTTAAGTTAAATTTTAATGTACCACATCGGTGAATTAAGGTTAATTTAAGTATTAAGTGAAAAAGAGAATTTTGTATTTAAAACGATCTTAAAAATAAATGTGTTTTAATATCAATCCAGACAATTGGCCATTTAAGTCATAACATGTGGCATACTTGCCGCTAAACAATTTTCAAACAAATGTTAAAGCAGGTATGAAGATGAAAAACTTCTATACTAGGAACGATGAAGTAAAAGTGCAAAATTTGGTGAACCGAATCTTATTAATTCTTCAGTATTTAAAAGCCAATTGTTCCCTAGCTCGCACACGGCATGTGCGCTTTGTCAACATCCCTATTCCGGGAATGTATTTGTATGGGAGCTTGAAGAAATAATATGTCGATATCGTTGATTTTTAACACCAAAGAAATTCATATAACTATACACTAATACCCCGTTTTGCGTCATTTCGAAGTTGCGACTTTTTAAAATTTCTGTAATTTCGAAGTTGCGTCGTTTTTGTTTCAGCTTGCATCGCATGGCTTCGAAGCTGCATCGTTAATATAAAAATGTTTGTACAACGCTAAAACAGAAAAAAAAAATATGTATGTAAAGGTTGTCTGCTGGTTGCATGTTGAAGGTCGTTAGTAAGTAGTTCCAAGTTACATTTGCTGAAATGAAGTTAAATCTAAATATTTTGCAACAATGAGTCAAAAAAAGAAAACAAAAACTGTACAATTTAAAAACTTTCTATGTCAAGGCTGTTGATGTTAGAAGAAACCTTGGACAAGCCCATAAAATATATTTGTTGTTCCAAAGACGCTGATAAAATTAAAAAATTTGTTGCAGCCGCCATATAGTTACAACATAAACAGGTTACAAAAATGAGAAATCCTTTAATTAGAAATATGGAGCCACATCTTAGCATTTAGGATTGAAGAAAAACAGCTTTAGCTTTAGTTAAAGATCTAAGACAAAATTATCCGTTAACAAGTCTATCAAGTAAAAATTAATTTTCCCTGCTAAAATTATGAATATCGGAACCAATTAAATGAAAATCAATTAAAATTTATGGGAAATCGTGCTTCGGTTTGCGTCACGTTTATCCGTTCCCAATTATCGATGCAGACCGGGGTACTGGGTATACCGAACACTAAGTCATTAATAGGCACGTCTCAGCATTAAAAAATGTTTAGGAGAGGCCGAAAACTGGCTTTAAAAACAGGGTTTGGATTTTCTAATCAGATTCATTTCTACAACTGTTAAAGAATAAAGGTTAAAGACGAGGGTGATGCAAGCGAAATTTTCGTTATCGCTATAAATTTGATTTTTGAACTGGTTAAAGACAAAAAAAAGCATTTTGACCAGATTCCAAAAAGAAAAAAAAAACTGGACAACCCAGGCCATTCCATGCCGCCTGTAATTCTTACATCTGAATCCAAGATCTCATCAGTAGTTGGAAAAACCGAGGTGATAAGTCAAGTTTGAATGTTTGAATGCAACCAAATCAAAAAGTAAAGGCACAAAAATATCACATTCAGGAATAATATTTTATGGGGCAAATGGTTCAGAACAAACAACATCTAAAGAGACTACGGAATATCTTCCAATAACATACTAATTGAAACAGCTTAAAATTTTTGAGTGTCAAATAATTAAAGCATACAATAAACTTATAACAAAAAGTAGTTCTTAAATAAATTTTAATTCCTAAAACTGTTTTAAAATATTTAGAAAAGTTTTGCATACTTTTGGGAACTAAAAAAATATATTAGTTAAAAAAAATTTTAAGCAGTTTTTTGTTAATTATACTGAGTTCGACTTCTTTAATAAATTAAAAGCAAATAAATAAAAAAACAAAGGCGAAAACTATAGCATATTTTTCGGGTTAGTAGTAGTATATAAATATGTTGCATACTTCCAGACAGAGCAAAAATTTATTGCATTAAAAATTTTGTATAGTAAAAATAAAGCTAGTTTGTTAAATTTCTTCCTAAAATTTTCGCACACTTGTTGTATATCTTCTCTGATATGATGTATTTCTTTAACAATTTTCTTTCTTTTTTCCATAATATTCAGCCTAATTTTTGCTATACATTAGCGCACATTACCTTACAAAAAAAGCTTATTTCCTCTTTGTGTGAATATCATTTTGATAAAATTATTTAAATATTTTGTAATCTCGTTAACACTGCATTTAGTGTTTATCCACGTCTTCCTCCATAAAAGTATACATACATACGACCGAACAAAAATCCTTTATGCATTGCAATTTTGATTACTGTTTAATGTTTATTTTATTGCTCCTGTGTTTATGCAACTTAACTTTGCAAAAAAAAAAAAAAAATACGCTTGGCATGTGTGTGTAGCTGAAATTTGTACATGTACGTGAGAACGCGAACGAAAATTTAATGCAATTGACATGTTTTCCGATGCACAAGTGCCAAAAGTCTTAAGATTTTTTCTCACACTTTCACACATTTCACAGGCATAAGATGATAAACTGAAATGTTCTGCGAAGGAAATACTTTATGGCTTTAGCATACAGTTTGTTAGCTTTTTACAGCCAAGGACGAGAAATAAGGTGTCATACATAAATTGTTTTAGTGTTGTTAATACATGTAAAAGGTAAATATTAACAGCTAAGAGAAAGAAGATTGATAGAGCAAGTCGAAAATTGAGTTTAACAAAAGTAAAAGTTTTTGATAATTTGGTTTTTTAATTTAAGTAAAAATTATATGTATGAAAAGAAAAATTACACCCTTAATGACTTACGATGATTGTTTTTAATAATCCTAATATCGAAAACATTTGTCTTATTACTTTTACTAAGTCATGTCCTCTTAATCTACTACAGCCCTAAACTAAGCAATAATTTTTCCTTTTTTTTACATATATTTAATTAATCTAATTTTATTGCCCTAATTATATCGAAATTTATTTCTTTGTTAAAGGCACACTTTTCTACGCCTGAATTCTATGTATAACAATTAATTAAATGTATTTTTCTAACGGCATAACAACAACAAAATAAAACAAATATTAGAGTATACCTTAAGGCATATGACATAAATTAAGTTGAATAAATCACTTAAAAATAATTAATTTCTAAAACTTAATTTGTCAATATTCAAGACATTAACAAGACGTTAACCAACAATTACATAACTTAATGTAAAATTGTAGCAATTAAGTGGCCATGAATTTGCGTAACCACTTGATTGTATGTTACTTTTTTTTAAATTTATTTAATGAATGTTATTACAAAAACGAGCCAGTGCTCACAGACAGAAACACATTCAGTCGGGACAGCTTTCAATTTATGATTTTAGAATATCAATCTCTTGTTTTTATGGGCAACAGCGTATGTCCTGGTAGTCAAGCTGGTAGTGAGCTAGTCTATCAGCGCCGGGGTTGCAGGTTCGATTCTCGCCAGAGACTCTGATTTTTTTTCCTGCAGACAAGCGTTGAGCTTCGCGGGAAGGAAAAAAAATTTTTTTTTGGATTTTAAGATGTTGATCCCATATTGCTTGATTTTAAACGCTCTTTACATGGTTCTTAAATTTTCTGAAAAAGATGGACCAACTCTGATTTTTTAACGTAATAAAAATTTGATTTAAGACATACGCGGTTGCCCGTTGTATGTCAAAATTGCGGTTGTATGTCAAAATTGCTGTTTTACTGAAGGTTTATAATATTCGGTGGTAAAAGTACAAGTAAATTGCTTCTGACATAATCGCTGTTAATTTTTGCAGACATGAAAGTAGTTCTTGGTTGCAAAATAGTGTGCTGCCGCTGCAAAAATATTTTTGTTTGCGCCGTAAAAGAGTTCAACAATATTATAATTTTTTTTCTTTAAATTCGAAGAAACCAATTTAGGATATAATAATGGAATGTTGTTTTATAACTATATGTACATAATTAATATTCAATGGTGAAATGATCTTATATATATCGGTATTGTCATATATTAACTTCAGCCTGCTAATGGTTCCTTCAATAATTGACCGCCGCTGCTGGTTTCTTCCCTTCATAGATTTCTGACACAGGTGATGTCAGTTGGCTTGTCAGAAAAATAATAGAGCACGCTCTAATTGAACTTTTGTCAATTGATTTTGCATCTGAGTTTAACAGAATTATTGTTATAAAGGTAACACACGAAATTTGACAAGTTGACATGTAAACAAAAACATGTCTTGTACATGAACCTTTCGGAGAACTAGAAATAATTAAGCACCAAAATAATTCACCCCTATCGTTAATGAAATTACTCTGGAAATTTGTTCGGAAGTAAGCGAGTTTTCAGCTGAAAAGCACACGAACAGACAGACGGACATGGCATCATCGATTTAGAATAACTTAAGGACCCAGATTATTAAATGTACTTTATGATGTCTTAGATATAAAAAAAAGTTTTACGCTGAATAAAAAACTCAGTATACTCGTACCGCCATCACCGCTCGAGGTTGAAGGTATAATAAAGCATACTTTAGAGGATATTCGTATAAGAGACCTGTGTTTTTAAATGCATGTTAAACATTTTTAATTAACTTGAAGCAACTTTTTATTCCATATTATTAAGATTTTTTAATTAATTAAGATTTCCCACTAATTGCAATTTCGTTGCTAAAATGTCACTACTACTGTATAAAGTAAACCTGTAATTATTTGTTATTATGCTGCTGTTTTATTGCCTATTTAAGGGAGTATCAAGAAAATAATAGTTTTTAAGGAAATTACATTTATATTAAAGTAGTTAAAGAAGTCATTAGAACTTTTCATTAAGGTTCTACTAAAAATTAATAAAAAAGAGGCTAAATCCTTTTTACCAGAGTTCGATAAAAACATAATAAAGTGTTCTTTAGAGTTCTGTAGAAATGTGGAAAACACAAACACTAATAGTGTTTGTGTAGCAAATATCTTTAAAACCCGTTTCTCTGTTTGTGATCTTCGTACACCATAAATAAAATAATAGTTTTTAAGGAAATTACATTTATATTAAAGTAGTTAAAGAAGTCATTAGAACTTTTCATTAAGGTTCTACTAAAAATTAATGAAAAAGAGGCTAAATCCTTTTTACCAGAGTTCGAAAAAAACATAATAAAGTGTTCTTTAGAGTTCTATAGAAATGTGGAAAACACAAACACTAATAGTGTTTGTGTAGCAAATATCTTTAAAACCCGTTTCTCTGTTTGTGATCTTCGTACACCATAAATAAAATGTACTAGTTCAACTTAAATTTTTTTTTTTTTTTTTTTTTTATTGTTGCTACACTAAATCCCGCGAAGCTTTTTGCTTGTCTGCAGGATACCAGAGTCTCTGGCGGGAATCGAACCCGCAACCCCGGTACTGATAGACTAGCTCACTACCATAGCCTACCGGGCACTCTACATAAAGATAAGAAAATTTTTTTGCATTCTGGTTTTCGTAAAAAATCTCAAATATCGTTGTGTTCGGTTCAGCACATTAATGCTCGTTCCTTTCAGTTAGGCTTAGCGCTCTTTTGTCTGGTAAAGTCAACAAATGTTTTTTTACAAAAGTCATATATGACTTTCACGAACAACAACATTTTTTTTTTATAAAAACAAAACATGCACAAATTATACATACAGGCAATTCGCGCTGTGGTCGTGCAAACTGCTCATTCCTTCATCAATTTAAAACACAAACACTTCAGAACCTCAAAAAACAGAACCACTACAAGCGCACTGTATGGTAATGAATTTAAAATAGTTATGGACGCTATTAGGGGCTGTGTACTAATACATAAACAATTAAAAAAAATACATATCGTTTCTGGGTAGATCTGGGTTTACACTATGAAAGATTTCTTTCAGAAAGACTGAGTTTATTGGTGAGAGGAAAGAGAATAATAGCATGTTCCCTTGTCCTCCTACCAATTACCTCTGACTTTCTGAGAGAAAACTTTCATAGTGTGACCTTAGACTAAAGTAAGTCACTAAGCAAATGTTGCATACTGTAAATGGCAATGTTGAAATTGTTAAGATATTAAATATTCATTTAAGAGAAGAACAAATAATATTTATTAGTTTTTAACTTCGCCATACTTTTTAACCCAATCCTTCATTTAGATCAGATGATTTTATAAATTTTTTTGGTACTAATTTTGTCCATTACACCTTAAGCCAAAAAGACTTAAGCACATTTTTAAATGGAACAATTTGCTACAATTGTTACAATTTGTACGGCATACTTTTCGGCTCGAAAAAGTTGTTTTTTTATAGAGATTTACAACATTTTTTTTTGTGTTCTTGAGTGATGATTACGTTTGTTTCGTTAAATTGAAATTTTTTTATAGTAACATAATTAAGCAATTATTTATAAAAAATATCTAAGGTATTTTAAAAGTTCTTCTAACAAATATTCACAGAAAATTCTTTTTTTATATCTTTTGTAAACCTAAAATATTGTTTATGAATAAGGGCTTAAATTTGTTACTATAAAATAATAGTATTTCTTATATTTTTCGAAAATCCATAATTTAAAATATAATTTGGAATAATAATTGTATCGAAATATTTAAGTTTGCTGTCTACTTTTAAGTGTTCATTAATTTTTTTAATAAACAATTATTAATTTTTTTCCCCTGATCTAAGACTTAGTTGAAATAAGAATTGGAATGTATTTTTAGACAACTCTAAAAACAAGTTAAATAATTTCTGAATAAGCTTAAGTGAAAGTTCAAGAAAAAAATTTAAACTTGATAAGGCAAAAGAAAAAATGAATATTACAGTAATATAGTGCCTGGACGCAGGAAAAAAATATAGCGTTTATATTTGTTAAGAAGTTGTGATTTATTGACATAGAATAAATTATTTGTAAAAGCTTTTTAATCTGTTAAAACCTGCCTTTCACATTCATATTAAATTACTTTCTATTATTTCCTTTTTACTTTTTGCTATAATCTTAATTAGAAATCTATTAGTTTAATATTTTCACAATCGTTCCAAAAGTATTACCAACAAATGCTCTATCATGTTTACTTAAAAATTCAATTAAATTTTCTCAATTTTTCTATTCTTTTAATTTTTTTTTTTTTTTTTTTTTTGTTGGTTTTTCTACAACACAACCACCACAAAACAATAAAAAAATACTTAATAGATCCATAGAAAACTGTCTGTAATGTTATTTAAACACATTTATCTTCTTCATTAAATGTCAAAATCCCGAAGAGTAGGCAACAGAAATAGCATGAGATAAAAACTGGCAGTAAAACGCCCGCAATGCAAATAATCTATGGTTCTAGTTTATTTTTCCGTTTCATTTTTAGATTTGTCTAACTGATTTTCTGCTGAGTCTTTAAAAAAAAATATTTTCAGTCCTACAATTGTTTTTTTGTTTAAGAAACTCTAGACACGGAGACATCATTAAATATTTTTCTGATTGTTCATTTATTTCTAAACTTTCTAACATGCTATCACTATATTATTTTGTTTGTAGGCAAATTGAATTTTCACACATTTAATCTTAGAGATTAAAAACAAAAAAAGGAAAGAAAAACAAATTTTATAAAGGAGGAAAAAAGGACAGGGTAACTTAAGGCAAAATAAAACTAAATTGTTAAGGTAAAGTTATGTGAAATTTATTTGCCATATGAATGTTTCTGCCATTATATTTTCAGTTTGTTTTTCCCAACAAATCTTTAATGAGAAAAATAACAAACAACCATGATAAACTTTTTGCTTTTATTCTTCTACTTATTTGTTCTGTTATTTTTATGTTGTTTGTCTCAGCTGTCAGTATGTCGACATGTCATTTTGTGGCCTACTTTTAGAAGGAGAGTATTCAATGAATAAAAAGAACACAGAAAAGAGATTAACCGCAATCAAAAGAGAAAAGAAAATGAGAAAAAAACGTTGCCTGTTTTATGGCATAAAACCTTAAACTGAAAGTTTTATTCAGAAGCTGTATAAGACAAGGCAAAATAGCTAAAAACCTGTTTGTTGCAAAGAATGAAATTAAACTTGACAGCTTCATAAGCAAATAAAGTATTTATAACCCAATTTTAAAAGGGCTTCCTGGGTTTTAAACTAAATAACAGATTTTATAGGAAGATAATGAAAAATTGTTGAAAATTTTTTAGAAATATTTGCTTATGGGTAGCACAAAAAAGCCAGCCAGTTATAATTCCGAAGACTAACAATGAATAAAACAACAACAAAAAATTATATATGGGCATTTCCTGGGATTACGAACGTACGTTTGTACGCTTTTGATGTACAAATAATATGGAAAACAAAACGTTTTCCTAGATTTTTTTTGCAATTCGATAACATTTTGGTAGCTCTATGTTTAGTGCAAAAGATGGATTCCATCGAGTTTAAGTTTTCATAATAAAAGTTTTAAGCACGTGGTCACGAACGTACGGAAAATAGAAGTCAACTTTGGCTGACAGTAGTGAAATGTAAAAATACGCGAAATGGAGCGGAATATTCAAACGTGATTAATTTATTTAAAAAGTGTATTAATGTAGGTCTGTATCCAGTATTTACACAATAAAATATCTCTATTGGTTTTTGTTTAATTGGCTTAAGTACCGGTCGCGGACGTACGATTTTTCCATATATTTTAACCGTTAATTAACCGTTAATCGAACTTTTTATCTTCTCCTTACAATTTTCTCTTCTTAATTGATTGTAATAGAGAGATTTTAGAGAAAGAGTGCAAACATAACAAATTTTTTTGAATGTAAAATAATTAAATATAAAAATGTCTTTAGAAGTAGCTTAACCCGAAAATATTAAATTTTCCAGTTTCTAGCCCAATTTCCTCAAGTAAAACAGCTAAGATATCATAGAATAGCATATATAGCATTCTATTAAAAAAACATAGACTTTTTTTTATAATTATAAACAATAAAACACGATGCTTATCAACATTTTATTCTTCCATCCTGGTTGACCATTCGGAGGAAATGCCCATATTAAAAATCCATCTTAGCAAACAACAAAAATCAAACCGCAAAAGAAAGTTTTAGCATAAATCTTTTTAGCTCCTGCTTAGTACAACCAATAGAGCAAAGTAGAAACAAAAATTAAATGGTCAAAAAAAAACAAAAAAAATAAAACTTGCCAAAAATAAAACAAAAAAATCCCTTCTCTTATGTATAAATAATTTATGAGAGTATTTTTCAACCAACAGTTGTTTTGAAAGCCTAAAATTATGCAATTTATTTCACTAGAAATTAGTTAACTATTTTTTTTTAGCTTAACGTTATTGTCAAGGAATTTGTTTAGCTTAAGACAGGGAAATACATAACACAAATATTTGTAACAGCCTAAAAAGCTGCCCTGCTATTTAGTAGGCTTATTAGGAAATAAGAAATTTGAATGCCAAAGTCAAATTGCTACAAAAGAAAAAAGAAAAATATTTTAAAAGAAATTTTTGGCATTTAGTAATAATAATAATTGACCCTGTTTTATAAGGAAGAAAATAACTAAATATGTATTACATGTATGGCTTGTTGTCAGAAAAATTATGATCAAGATTTTGTTACTAAAACTATGCTATGAATTTTTTATGTTTAATATATTTTCTATTGTTTAAAAAAAGGCAAAATATTTCGAATAGGATACTATACGGAATGCATAAGACCATTTTTAGTCTTTAAATAGATGGTTGTAGTTAATGGAGGTTATATGTACATTTTGAGTAGAATTCTAGAAAAATGTATATATAAGATAAACGGCAAATGGAACAGTTTAAAGTTGTTTTTATATTAATAAAATAAAAAGCTCCTTTTGATATTCAAAATGCGACTTATTTTTATTGAAGAAAGCTAATACAACAGCGTTCTATCATGTATAAATGTTCTTATAAAAAGATTGCATACTTTTAGGTCCAAATTAAGATTTAATTTTTGAAATATATGTATCAAGGCGAATTAATGTAAGCGGTGGTGGCGATACTACAACAATTGCAACACCAAAAACACAACATTGTATTTTATTTGCTGCTTTCTATGGTCGATATGTTAAAAATACAAGCCACTTTTGACATTCCTCTCTTTAAGTATGAACAAAAGTAAGACAGCTGTGCTTTCAACTCCACCCAAAAACTTAGTTCGCATTGATATGTATGTACCCTCTTTGGTATATTTACAAACGATTTACAATTTTTGACAATAACATTTTTGTTATTTCATAGATCAATACATGGCGTTAACATTTGAAAGTGATTTTGCGCATTTGTGCATTGCGTTTTTGCTGACGATGTGCACCTGGACGTCCAGTCTTAGATCACTTTTCAAGTCACAAATAGCACGAACGATCCTCCAAGACGTCAATTGTTGCTGGCTTATTAGCATAAACCAGTGACTTTACTTATAGTCACACAGGAAACAATTAAGAGGCGTCAAAAGGTTTATTTCGTGGAATAAACTTATCCCAAAATTTTACTTTCAATTAGTTGTAAGCTACACGCATCGCTGTTCGGTTAAAGCCACATCTCGCCCAGATCAATATCATCCATATTTTCATACAAAAAATTATTGATCATGTATTCAGTTTGTAAAATTGCATTAAAAATTAAAATTATTATTTTAGAATGCTTTTACAAATTATACAGCGAACCCTTTATGACTTATGGTATTTTTTTTCTGTATAAAAATGTGAAATTTTCAGGCCTGTTCTGAAAATCACTATTATTCAAATCACGTGAATTCAAATCACATGTGCCTTTTAAAATCACACGTTTGATATTTTTGTGTTCCGTTTGTGTATATTTTGGCGTGATTTTCAACTGCCGAAAGCACACCAAGAAACATAAAAACGAAATATTTTTCAGAACATCACAAAATCACACGCGTGATTTGAAATCACGTGATTTTCAGAACATGCCCTTTAATTTAAAAAATGCAATTTGGAGTTCGTTTGATAAAAATGTTTTGCTCACTAAAAGGGTAGCAGGTTGTTTTCTTAAGCCTTATTCAGCCTTACTAATGGCATAAGGCATTGCCATATCCGCCCCGTATAAGTCGACAGTGTCGATACTGCCCTGTAAAATAGGTGACTTCGGTTTATATATGGGACTAATATTATTACGGCGACGATAGCCTCAAAGAGCTACAAAGCTACGCGAAAAATTTTAAAAATTCAGAAAAGTTTGCAAAAAATAGCTAAAATTTGCGGAAATTTTCAATATTTAAAACAAGCCAATAAATTAATTAAAAGTCCCTAAAATTACAAGGAATCGCAAAAACTCGGTAAAAATTGCTTAATAAGTGGCAATTCGCAAAAATGATAGCGAAGTCTTATATTTATTAAAAACCATTAAAGGTGTAAAGAATCATAATACTTACAAGAAAAAATCGCTTATATCGCAACTTGTTTGCGCATTTTTTTCTTGACAACATATTCAGATTCTACTTATGATGATTCAGTTAATTACCCATTCGAAATAGCTGCAAAGCAAACAATAAATATATCGTTACCTTAATATAAAAAGGCCCCAACTCATTATTTTTGGAAATCCGTTTTTTTATTGATTATTGTAGAATGGTTGCTAATACACATTCTATTAAAATTTCAAGCAAATTAGATTAAAAATAAAGAAGTTATAAGCAGAATACAAAAAGCCCTAACTCATACACACAATTTTTCTAAAGAAAAAAAGGCCTAACTCATACACACAATTTTTCGAAAGAAATACATATTATGTATTTCAATCTGAATTCCTCGTTTAATTTTAATAAAGATGTTTTTTGACAATGGTTGTGTAGCTATATTATTTCAGCTTTTATTAAGTTTTTTCCTTCTCCTGTAAAAAGTGTTTTTGATGAGTTGGGGCCTTTTTATATTAAGGTAACGATATGTACCTTCTCTTGATATTTCTACAATATCTGTTGAATTAAAAAACCTTAAATTTTCGTACAACTTTGGACCGGATAAAATTCCAAGCAATATTTTAATTAAATGCGCCGATACTATTGCCATCCCTTTAGAAATTATATTCAATGCATCAATAAAATATGGTTATTTTCCTGACGTTTGGAAAAATTCGTTCATTGTTCCTTTGTTTAAATCAGGAAAAAAAGTCTGAAGTGGAAAACTACCGTGGAATCGCCAAACTTAGTATTATACCTAAACTATTTGAAGAAATTATCACTGAATACTTATCCCATCAAGTGTCTCACTTAATATCCCCTTATCAGCATGAATTTCAAAAAAGGTGCTCTACTACGACAAACCTTCTTCAACTCACAACCGTTATAAATCGTGAATTTCTCGAACAAAAGCAAACTGATGTTTTATACACTGACTTCAGTAAAGCTTTCGATAAAGTTAACCATTTGCTCATTAAAAAGAAATTATATTTTTTGGTGTTCACAGACCACAGTATTGAATGGATTAATACATATTTAACTAATAGAAAACAAACCGTTCGTTTTAAAAAGACCTGTTCCAGACGAACTGATGTTCTATCTGGAGTACCACAGGGAAGCCACCTTGGTCCGCTTCTTTTTTCTCTGCTCATTAACGACTTGCTCAATGCGATTCAATCTTCAAATATTTTAATGTATGCTGATGATGTAAAAGTTTTTCTAAGTTATTGTGAAGTATCAGACCAACAACGTCTGCAAAATGACTTAAACTCGTTTTATTCATGGTGGCAAGCAAATCTTATGGAACTTAATCTAAAGAAATGTAAATATATGCGATTTGTCAGAAAGAATCCGATTTCTGCACAATATCATCTTGGTGGTAGTCAGCTGGAATTGACCGTTAATTTCTTAGATCTTTGAATTTTACTTGATTCGAAGCTTAATTTTATTTCGCATATCACTATGATAGCAAACAAACCTAAAGGTGTACTTAATTTTGTCAAGCGCTGGGCTAAAGAGTTTAATGAACTTATGTCACAAAAACTTTGTTTACGGCGTATGGATCTATAATACTATATATAAAAAACATTCCGATGCTATCGAATCCGTCTAAAAGCAATTCCTGCTCTTTTGTCTTCGTGGATTAAACTTTAACCCCGTAAACTTGCCTTCGTATTCTGCTAGGCTCTCTCTTATTAAGCTGCCCACCCCAAAATGCCGTAGGACTATGTTAAACATATCGTTTATTTTCAACATAATTACTGGCGAAGTAAGCTCTGGTTTCTAAATCAATAATTTTTCATTTAATGTTCCTCAAGGTCCTTCACGTCATTTTATTCCATTATCAGTTCGCTGTTTTAGAGCTAATTATGCTAATGTGTATCCTTTAATTAGAATGTGCAATGAATTTAACAAATTCTATAATTGTATTGACTTTTCTTTAAATCCTAATGAAATAATTATTTTGTTTTTAATAAATTCATAATTTTTGTAAATAAACATTTTATATACATATTTTGTATTGTATTTTATGTTTAATGTACATTTTTTTTAAGAATATTAAATTTAAAATGTCTGTAAGGATAATCTTCCATAGACAAATAAATAAATAATCATGGCTAAAATTTGTCGAAAAATAAAATAAAAAGCTTTAAAAAATGAGCTATAGAGATGAAAAAAACAAACATTTTCTCGGGTGTTTAAAACAGGGCAGTCCAATTTTCAATTACGTCTTTTTTTTTTTGTTCTCGTCAAAAAACAAATAGCATTTTTACGGGGTTGGCAAGACATTTTTATACATGCACCTTTAGAAGGTGATATTTTTTGTGTAGAAAAGAAAACACGATTCGATTAAAGTTTCATATTCAAATTAACACTTTTTTAGCATCTACAAGTAATTTTTACTATCTAACTTTAGTAACTTTAAGTCCTATTTTGAACATAAAAACCTTAAACAACTTATATAGCATACATTTAGGCTTAAGCTACGAATTTCATTTCAAATTTACACATCTTTGATGTGAATCCTGGAATGCAGCTCATAAGGATATTAGCTCGCTACAAGTCTCCATAAATTGCTGCCTGCAGAGAACTTATTCTGGCTAGTCACGTTATGCAGTGAAAGGTTACACGCAGAGAAAAAATATGGCTGGGCATGGTAACGGCAACTACACTATGTTTATTGTAACAATATATTATTGTCGTACACAAAATATTTTTACTTTTATTTAATATAAACAATATTATAGTTACTGTGTCATTGTTTATTGCAATTATAATTTTGAGTATGGTTCACTGAAAAATAATCATTTTTATAGCAACTAAATAATGATAACTTTGAAAACATATTATATTCCTCGCATTCATTTAATGATATTTAATAGCCATAACATGATAACTTTCTATCAGATTTGTAAATGAATCATTCTTTTTTGATTTCTATTCATTACGAATTAGCTAAATTTTGAATTAATTATTTTCACCAAAAAAAAAAAAAAATGAATTAAATGAAATTTGAATCAATTCAAATAAATTAATAATGAATTGCAAATCATTTCCCATTCAAATGAATTGCAATTCATGTTTGCTAAATTCAAATGAATTGATTAAAATTTCATTCAATTCGTTTTTTGACGTTTTTACCAATTCAGTGCATGAATGATTCGCGAATTAATTCAAAAATGAATGATTCGTTTACAACTCTGCTTTCTATACATGTACTTATAATAAGTTAAAGATGCAAACAAAATATCTTTACTCTAATAATATTTTGTTATCGCCATTTGTAAAATAATTTTGCATTAGTTGTATCGTTTGTTTTACATATGCCTATCGAATTATTTGTTATTCAGTGGTTAAACAATTAAAAAAATCAAGTTTAAAGAATTTTGTAGGTACTTAAAAAAAAGAATTGTAAAGTGTAACAAAATAAAATATCAATGCTAAAAAATTTTTCATATTGTTTGAAAATGGTGCAAAAATATTGACCATTATTTTGTGTTATTTTAGAAAAAATTATAAATAATTGCGACCTACGACAAGACTAGGTTGAAAATTATGATGTGAAATATCTGTAACAGTTTTACGTTAAGGTTGCCAGTAAGTAGACAAGCATAAGTATATATTAAAAATATTGTTCGGTTTTAGATTAAACTTACATATTATTATGATTAACATGATAATAATATGATTACTTCTTAACTTATTATGATTAACATGATAATAATATGATTACTTCTTAACTTATTATGATTAACATGATAATAATATGATTACTTCTTAACTTATTATGATTAGCATGATAATAATATCATTAAATTAAATCATAATATGATGTAATAAAAACGTCCTTATGCGTTTAAGGGAAAAATATTATGATGTAATATTACGAATATATTTGGTCATAATATGATTCAATAATAATCGTAATATGTTGACTACAATCATGAATCTTATTATAAAATGTTGCTCTTAGAATATGTTTACCACAACCATGTTTTTTCTCTGCGTGTATGATGACTACAAACTTCCCAAATTATATGAGTTGATATACATAAAAGAACAAACTCTGCGAAAGCTCGTTGGCGATATCACAAGACACGCCTTCATATGGAATCTGCAGGAAAGCAGTAGAAAAGGGAGATGATCACACAACGCTAAATTGAAATTAAAGTGTAAATCAAGAAAAGAGCTGGAACGAGCTAAAAAACACTTGCATCGGACGAAAAAGAATAGAAAAAAAAATTGTTCTAACCCAATGCTACGGGGTCGTATATACATATATAAATATTATTTATGTCAAGCACATTAGACTACAGATCACATTTGGTGAACTTTTTTTTTTTTTTTTTTTTTGTTAACTTTGCCTTTACTCTACATAATAAAGAATTAAAAATAAAATATTTTAATTTAAATTCTTTTGTTTGCATATATTTTCCGAATCTACTTTTCTCCATAGTAAAGCCACAACCGCAAATATTATTACCATACAATTTGAACCATTTGATATTTGTATAAATACAAAAGAAAATCTGGCAAAAATTACCAAAGTTACCTGATTGTATAAATGTGTATGTTGTATTTATATGATGACCACCATCATCACTTTAGAAATAGAAAAATTATTCTAGCGTTAAATTGGAAACGTATGCATTTAAGCCACACACACACACAATCATTTTAACATACAAAATATTACATATAAAGAGGGGAGAAAAACTATAGCATACATATAGGTTTACATTTTACAATATGTATGTAAGAGAGTGTAAGATATGAGTACAATGTATGCATGTATTAACTTAATAATGAAATAATAAACTTTACATATATCCAAGATTTTTGTTGTTTTTGTTTTTTCTCTTAATATTTAACATGCAGTAGAAGTTTTATTGAAAATGTATGTTAGTATATTTTTGGGGGCCAGCTGAAATGTACCATAACAAATGAAAACAGATATTTTTAAGGCATTTTTGTTGTTATAGAAGTTGTTTTGATGAGATGTTAAAAGTTGTCCATATAAATAAACAGTAGAGAAAAGAGAGAGAGAGAGAAAGAGAGAGAAAAACAAGATAAAAAAATATCTTCAAATTAAATAAGATGGGCATGTGTATTTGTTTTCCATATAAGTATGCAAATTACTACTGAATAGAATATTTGCTGCCATAATTTATACAATATGAAGTTTTGCTAAAAGGATTTTTTTTTTTGGTGTATAAGGGAGCATAATTCAAGAAGTCAAATTAGCTACTCCTAAAATTATGCCAATGTTAAATAGATGAATCTATTATAATATAGGGTAATCTAATTATATACAGACGCTTTGTTTAGAATCTTTACTTAAGATTTAATTTGCATTACTTAAGGAGTGGATTATATTTTATAAAATTTTTAGGGTTTTTACCACTTTTATTTATTAAAAATAATTAATACTTATGGCTAATAAATCAGAGTGCTTAAACGCTTGCTTAGTTGAACCAAACTTAAATTTATATGTAGTTTAAACTCAACAGTTGTAACTCAGTGCTCCATGTATTATATAGTAAGTTTAAACGCCGAATTTTATGCGTGTAAAGGTGGTTTATATGTTTACTGATTTATAGATATGTTGATTTAAACACATTTAAAACCAAAAATAGAGTTTAACTTGCTCTGATTTATCAGGCCTTATTCCTACTTTCAGTTATTTTAAAAATATCTTCTAAAAGGAACTTTTTGAAAAGAAATTTGTAAAAACGGTTTCGTTTGTAAAACTTTAAATTCAAAAACATAGTAGATCTAGTTTGCGTAGAATTAAGTGATCACAGAATAAAACAGATCCTAGAACTCAGTTAAGTTTAAGTTTATTAATTGATCCAGGACGGGGAAGTTTTTGAGAACATTAATAGAGTTTTAATTAAGTAATATTTTTATTTTCTTCTTTGAATCCGCGATTGAGGCATTTTGTAGAACGTTGCTGAATTATTGATTTAGTTAATCGCCTAAAAACCACCAAATTTATTCATAATTAAATACATTTTAAAACTCCTAAACGACATACGCTAAAGGCAATATTTAGACTTTTATTGTATCCACGATTAAATTATTTTTTAGATTACTACATGATCTGCTATGTAGTAAATTTATATCAAATAAACGATGATTAAAGATGTTCCTAGAATGTATAAATATACACGGTTAAAGGCGTTTCTAGACTCACAAGTGAGTCGATTACATTACTGTTCTAAGACCAATGAATTGGACAATATTTTGACCATCTTAAAACCAAAGATTAGAGCTGTTTCTGGAATATTAAAACACCCACTTAATATCCAACGATTATAATAAATTGAAGGCAACTATACAATAATTCATTGAAATTGAAAAAATTAAATTGAAAAATTTCTAAATTAATTGAGATGTTTAATATGAAATTAAGAACATTCTAGACGAACTAACACGTGACAAGTTACTTTAACATGGCGATGTCTACGAGGGTGTTAATTGGCACCTTTTTGATACTTTGTAATAGGTCACTGAAATAATCTTCCAATTTCGGTTAAAATAATGCCTGCCGCAGATATTGTCCCAAATGAGCCATGTCAATATGATAGATCCCCTTCATATAAAGTAATAGAACTAGAGAAAATCAGCCACTACCCGTACAAAATCCAGTCACATGAATAGTTTTGTGCCAACTACCTTTCCTCTGGACTAACTACACTGTAAACACATTATCATCAGTTAAGTGATAGGTCTTGTTTTCACTTATCACAATTCGTTCGTTTTAATTATAAACTTTTGTTCACTGGTCGCGGGATAAGTGCTTTAAAAACAATTGACACAAATTTCCCGCAGGGAAAATGGAGCAATTTTCAAATGAAATTAAGACTTTCTACTTGAAATTGAGAAAATTCCAAATGAAAATAAGAATTTCAATTTAAAATTGAAAAAATTTCAAATTAATTTGAGATTTTAAATTGCCAAAATTCCAAAGAGAATGGAGAACTTCGATTTAAAATTATAATTCTTAACTACGAAAGGCTGACAATAAAGCAGTTTTCAAGACAATTAATGAATTTAAGCCAAAAATAAAGAAAGCATAGCTCTACGCTTTTCTACAGGAGACCATAGTCTCAGGCGGGAATATCGAACCTGCAACCCCCGCACTGATAGACCAGCTCACTACCAACTGTGCTACCCCGGGGAACCCACTAAGGTCATACGGTTGAGTTCGTCTTGAAGGTGATGAATAACTTACAAGACTATAATTACAGTGATTTATACTATATAAAAGATCACTTTTTATTTTTTATGACATAAATATTTAACTTAAATTTGTTTGACACTGATTAGCTTTTGTTGGTTACTTTCGAGTTCTCGCAATTATAATTTAGAATTTTGTTTTCTTTACACAAACGAACAACTTATTTACAAATATTGATTTTAAAAGAATCATTTTACATTCAGCTATTAAAATTATATGGGAGTTTCCGTGCGAATGCCGACAATGATTCAAATAATGAAAACTATCTAAACTTTTTTTTTTTTGATATAGTAGAAATTAAAAAAAAAACACTCAAATTTTTCTTTGCAGGGGGTACTAATATATATATATATATACACACACGGAAAATATAAATTTGAATGATATAAATTAAGTATTTGAACCACCATTCACGACATGTTCAATTACTAGCTAGCGATTCCAAACGAGTAATACCAGAAAATGCGGACGCTGTTTTTAAGTTGTTATTGTTATTAAGTTGTATTAAAAAAAAAGAAACTCCAAAATAAAACAAACATAGCCATTTCATCTTTTTAAATTTTTGCATTGAGATCCCCCAGGAGGATTCCAGGGGATGTGCCACTAGCATGGGTGGACCGGCCCTCCAAAGTAAGTGGGGGTCGGTCATACATTTAGACTCGATTGGGGCACTTTAAATGGGTAAAAGTGGGATTTTTCAAAATTTGACCTTTGGGTCAACATAAGGAACATCAGAATGCATTTTAGAGGTATGGTTCCTTGGGCAAAGTTTCCCATTTTGATCTCTAGAATACGATTTTCCTCGTTACTTGGGCGATTTTTAAATCGACCCTCCCTAATACCCATATATATATTTATATATATATATATATATATATATAAATCAGTTAACGGAAAACGAATCGCATATAGATCAAGATATCTAAATAATTTTCGGCACAAATAACTTTTATAAGATTCTTTTACGGTTTACAACTCATCTCTAGTTCAGTTAAAATTTTACAGTTTTTGTATTATGGATTACAACAACATAAGCTCATCACAAGCAGTTGTAATAATTTCAACTCAACTGAGTTGAGTTGTAAACTGTAATAGGGGCAATAATGTTGTTCTGGCGGGTCCATTTTTGGCCATGGGCCCAAATAGGGAATACTTTCGAAAATTATTTTTGAAATATTGTTGTGCAAGGTATCATATACTCGTGTTTGACCGACTATACTTTCTAACTTTTTTGTTTAAAGTTTTGAAAAATACTATAAGAGAAAAATCTGTCACGTGTGGTATGAGAAGAACGATATTAAATTTTGTTCATTATAAAACCTTAAATTTTTTTTTTCTTTAATTGCGGGGTTTAAAGGAAAAACATTTGGTTTAATGTAAGAAATTAAAACAATAAATTATTCATGCACCGAAGTCAGAAAAATAAGTCACGTACGGTGTGAAAAAAACGAAATTAAATATTGTTCATTATAAAACCTTAAACATTTTTTTTTAATTGCGGGTTTTAAAGAAAAAACATTTGGTTTAATGTAAGAAATTAAAAAAAAGTCACCTCCCACAATTCGCAGATTTTCGCATATTATTCAGGGACCGAACAGTAGTGATATCGAAAAAGTTATTTAATAACAATTATTTTGTGAATTAAAAAACAAAATTCCAGCTAAACCAGTTATTTAATACGAATCTATCGGTATATAACAGCATAGGTCTCCGTTGACTCTAATGTGAAGAGTTTTTGAGTTCAAACTTTCTGGGTAACTGTTATTTATTTACGGTCCCTGATATTTTTATATACACCTCAACAGCACTGTCGTTTTATGTCACGTACGATATGAGCCTACTTTTCTCGATATTTTGGACATTTGAATATTTTGGATTATTTTGGCAAAATCTCTGTTTCTTTAATGTACGGCTTCAATGTCACGTACGATGACATGGAAATGCCCATATGTGACAAAATGTTTACACACAGTCAATAAAAAGCTTTAGTCATGTACAAACTTTTGCTGTAAAACGTTTTGACACACACACACACGAACACACTCCTAATGAAAAAAAAATTAATAGATTTACATACACAGACTCTTTCTCTCTCTTTCGCTGGCTGCTCTTTCACACGTCTCCATAAGCAAACAACTAAAAGCTATTTGAATTTTAATTGCAACAATTTTTATGTTGCATACTTTTTGGCGTAAGCTTAGATTTATTTATTTGTGTGTTTTGTTGCTTTTATTGTTTTATTTGTACATGTGCAATATAAAAACACTTGATTGTTGTTTATGTTTGCGTACTCTTCTAATGCCCCATCTCAGTCTCTTGTGATACCTCTGGCCCTTTTAGTACAGGGTTCTTAGAATTGTTGTTAACAACCCAGCAGGACTATAAATGTTTATTTGCTTGTTCTTATTTTTGTTTTGCATGTTTTTTTTTCTTTTATATACATTTATATGACAGTTTTATTAAAGTGTAGAAAATTGTTGGTTTGGTTTTTGTGTGTTTCGTTTTTTTTTTTTCGTTCTATTACCGCCTTGGAGTTTTTATGTGCAATTTTTGGTATTTGTATTTGTTTGTTTTATTTTTTATTTAGAGCCAAGGCTGTTATTTTATTATTATTTTTTTTTTTTTTTTTTTTTTTTTGTTAAAATTTTGTAGCGTATGTTAGATTGCGGTTATTGTGGCTTTAATTAAAGATTTACAAATATAATTCTAACAACAAACAGTAAAAAATTGTGTCTATCTATGTGAGAATGTGTTGGGGGTTTTTCCCAGCGTGTGTGTGAAAATTTTTGTTTTTTTTTCTGCTCTGTGTTAAGAGATTTTAATTTTATATACAGTTTTTATTTTTGTTCTTTTATTTTTGTCGACTTGCTCTGCGGGGTTTGAAATATTATTTGAGCTTTTGGTTGCTTTATGTTGAGTGGAATATAAAAAAAGTTAGTTAATCATATTTTGTTGGTTGCCTTAATAAAATAAAGTTGTTACAAAATTTAGTTAATTATAAGAATATTTTGTACCCAAAAAAATAAAAAAACACAAAAAATAACTTGTTATTAAAAAAATAAAAGTAAATATTTTCTTAAATGTTTACAACAATTCGTCTCCATAAAGTATACTGTACATAAATTTCTGTTTTTTTGTTAACTTAATTATGTTTTTTTATTAGCCGAAACGAAAAGGTATATATTAAATTATTTTAAATTTTATTACAATTCGCCTGCTCCAAGTACGCTATATTTTTAACTCCAGTTTTTATTACCTTATTAGTATGCTTTACATCTAGCAGCTGGTTTGACAAGACAATGTTATAAACATTCTTAATTTTTTTTTTTTAGTTTTTTCTCTATTTATATAAATCGTTTTTTTTTTTTTGTCTTAAATTTCAAATGACATTAACAAACATTTCGTTACCTTGTGCATTTCGAAGTACTGGACTCACAAACTCCCATCATTCACGCACAACTGATTGTTTGTGTTTTGGTTTGTCAAAAGCATTTTTTCTAATTTCATTGTATTTAACGCGGAAAAAATCTAAATAAATTGTAGTTTATTTTATTTGTAGTGTTTTTGGGGTAACGGAAAGAAAGCAATGCGAATCGTAAATGGGGGGAAAAATAAACTTAATTAGAAAAAATTACAATAGACTTTGTTTAAATTTTAAAAAGTTGGCAGATCATTTTTTGTAACAAAGCTAATAATGGAAAATAAGTACATTTCATTAATTTTTCTTCTTCTCAAGGGCCTTTAGATTATATGGCTGTTAACTTATATGCAAGATTTATTTGATTTTAAATTGGAACGACTTTAATGCTCACTGTTTACTTATTTACCTTATATAGGGTGTTTTGTTAGAGGCTGAGAACTTTACATTGAGATAAAATAGAGAAACGCGCTTTATTAAATAGATAATTTTATAGCATTCATGTTTAAATAGCATTAAGGGCATTTGGCTGCCACGGCTAGCGCGTACATGGTGTTATCTTAAGGTCCAATTGTTACACACCCTTTGCAGTACATAAGGCTGCATTTTGTCAAAACGCATCGAATACATGCTGTCCGACCTTGATCGTTTTTTGCTTATCAGCATAAACCTGGGATTATATAGCATACTTTGAGGTTGTTTGATTATATAAAAACTTAGCATATTTAAGGGTGCTGGCTTAACTAAAACCTGTGGAATTTTGTTATAAATTATTATTCATGTGAAATTATCAATTCAATAATAAACACTAGTTTTTGCACCCTTCAAATAATATTGGACCCCTTGGTCCATTTTAGACAAAATGTACTACTAACAACCTGGTCTTGTGTAATGCAATCGTGGACCATGTCATTGTTAAAAAAGATTTTGTAGTTAAACGACATGTATTCGTTTTTCAACGACATGTTTTAATTTTTTAACGATTTCAAAACAAATCCTCTGGAGTAAACCATGGAGTAGTTTCAAAACTAGTCCACTGGGAGTATGTATGAATATGGAGTAGTTTTAAGCAGCGACCGAAAATAACAGTTATTTTGAAAATTTGAAACAAAAACCGCATATGGAAGTAAATGCTGTCAAACTGATTCACTGACCCTTATGAGCTATTCTATGTTAAAATATTACGATTTTTAAAGTTTTGATTTTTATTTTTCGATCAAAATAAATAAATTAGTTATTTTTTTATTTATATTTTTTTGGACAAAAGTAACCGTTATTTTTTGATTTTTTTTTTTTTTTAACAAAAATAACAGTTATTTTTTGATTTTTATTTTTTCGATCAAAAATAACAGTTATTTTATGATTTTTATTATTTTGATCAAAAATAACAGTTATTTTTTAATTTTTATTTTTTCGAGCACAAATAAAAGTTATACTCTAACGAAAAGTACGAGTTATCATTATTAAGTTGACTTTAAATATTTATTTAAATGTGTGATCACCATTGGGAATTCTTATGCGTATAAAATAGATATTTAAAGTCAACTAAATAATTAAAACACGTAC
This sequence comes from Pollenia amentaria, assembly GCA_943735925.1. Taxonomy (NCBI): domain Eukaryota; kingdom Metazoa; phylum Arthropoda; class Insecta; order Diptera; family Polleniidae; genus Pollenia; species Pollenia amentaria. The sequence goes on from OX031007.1 coordinate 47,596,912, forward strand.
ATTTATTTAAAGAATAAATTTTATGTTTGCTCGAAAAAATAAAAATCAGATGATAATGGACTGTTTGTGGCCATAAATTGAGGATATGGACATGGACGGTATGTGGTTCTAAGAGGATGGTGCTACTTGCCACACAGCTCACGTCGTTGCGATGTTGATTGGCCGCCGCGATCGTGTGATTTGACACTGTTGGACTTTTTTCTTTGGCGATATTTTAAATAAAAAGTGTACGTCACTAATCCAAGAACAATTCAAGAGCTAAAAAATGAGACAATTCGGCACATTAACGACATTATTTTATTTTAAACGAAAAAGTCAATTAACATTTTTTGATATTTGATTAATATTTTAATTAAAAATTTATTTCAAAAGAACTAAAATATTAATTAAATCAAAATTATATGCTTAATTTTCTTTCAACTAAAAAATAATTGCTTCAATTATCACATTAATCAAATAATGATAAAAAAAACTACTGATATTTTTTGCTGTGTTATTTCTTACGACCTGCATATACTTATCAATTATAATTAAGAAAATGGTAAACAAAAAAATTTGCAAATAATAAAATTTTCAACAAGTTTTTTGATTTTTAAATTAATTTTCAGGGTCGAAAGCAAAATTGAAATAAAGTTTGGTTAACTCATTATACAAATTTTGCATTCGGTAGACTATGATTCATAACTAGCAACAATAGTTTGTCCAAAGGAAGCTCATAATAGGGTCCTTAGTCTTTTTACTACTTTAAACTCAGCTTGTTTATCCGGGTGCCACGGTAGGCTAGTTGGTAGTGTGCTGGTCTATCAGCGCCGGGGTCGCGGGTTCTATTCCCTCCAGAGACTCTGGCATGGAGCTTCGCGGGATAAGTATAGGAAGTAAATAGACCTTTTGTTGTAGTTATTACTCAGTAAACAATTTTTAAAAGTTTTATTTAATTTTTTTTAACACTCCTCCAATTCTTTTTTTATTTTTTTTTTTTTGCTTTCAGCTTATCTTGAAACGAATTTCCCCGTTTTAAATTTATATTTAATCTAATTTCCATTATCTCGGCTTTTACTCTGTTTGACAGTTATGTTTTAAAATGATAAATATTTACCGTAGCATACCCTCAGGCAGTTGATTTAATTTATCAAGCAATAACGTTTGTCCGTACAGCTTTAGAATAAGTTGGCCATCAAGCAAAATTAAAAAAAAAACGCCCTTGTTTCAATTTTTGTATCAATCTCTTCTCTTTTTTTTTTGTATTATTTTTTTTAATTTAAATTATTTATCATTAAAACAAACGAGTATGAACATGAACATTACAGAGTAACATTTCGTATATCTTAGTTACTAATTTAAATAAAAGAAATGAAAAAACGTTTCATCTTTTTGTCTTCCATTTTTTTTAAAGACAAATAATTAAAGTTTATTTTTATATACTTAGCACTACGTGGCTCCTAACAAATTATATTGCTTATGTCTGAGAATCGTAAAATGTGTAAAAGGAAAACAACAAAAGATTTTTTCAAATTAAAAAATACTACAACGATTTATCATTAGCAATGGTGATTTTGTTTTATATTAAGTGTATTATTTTATTCTTAATAAATTTAACACTGATTTGTTATAAACTTGAAGCCAGCAACAGCTACAAAGTGTCAGGAGCATAAGAACAAAAAAAGGACTTTCATGTCACAGGACATCCCTCTGATTTGTATGCACAGCTCATTTTCAACATGGTCGTTGATTTTTTTCTGTTTTTTTTTTTTTTTTTGTTATATTTTAAAAGAAAGAGGGTTTGATATTTTCCTTTTTTCTTAAAAAAAAAAACTGGACCTGTTTTACGTGTTTTAAGCATTCATGTCACTTGTCTTACTGTTTACTGTATTTTTTATTTGTAAGAATTTCCGTAGCTTCTTGTTGGCTCCTCATTATTATGGCTGTTGTTCAGACTTGATATTATCCTAAGTAAATATTCATGGTAGATTTCTTACTTTTCCAAAAGAAAAGAAAAAAAATTTAATAGTGCTTATTGGTTTTTTCCTCTTTCTTAACAAATCTTTTACATAATTTTCGTTTTTTTATACCCTTCACTACAGGTGGAAAGGGAATATATAAGTTTGTCCTTCCGTTTGTAATATCAACAATGTTGATCTTAGGTCCTATAAAGCATATATTTATATTCGGGGTCCTTATAAGAAGTGAGGTGGGTTTAACAAAGTCTGTCGAACTGTGTGCAAGTTGAAATGGGTTTTCCGAAGAACCCTGATATAATGGAGACTAAGTTGTTATACCATTATATTACATATTGTCCGGAACAGTTTGCTAATGAAATGCAGCCTGATCGGTCTACAAATGGTTGAAATATGAGGAAAAAACCAAGAAAAGTCTCTAATTTTTTCCCATAAATCTCTTATTTTTAGCCATAAATCTTTGCATTTTTGAGCTCTTCTTATAATATATAAATTTTATTTTTTTTTATTTCACCTTAAGAAAAATACTCGAAGTAAAAATATAGATAATTGGTTTATAAATGAACGAGTTGTATTTTCCCCAAAATATTTTTTTTTGTATTTATATATTCCTACGCTAATCCCGCGAAGCTCTTTGCTTGTCTATAGGAGACAAGAGTCTCTGGCGGGAATCGAACCCAAAACTTCGGTACTGATAGACTAGCTCACTACCAGCTAGCCTATCGCAGCCAGCGCCTTTACTATATAAGGAGGACAAAGCTTGGCTCAGATATTTATCGAATATAACGAGTATTAAATGTTGAAAATGAGCAAAATCGGTCCATTTTTTAATATTAGTTTTGTTGCTAAGGCTTATACAAATTAGACTTGGATGCAAGTGTGTTTGCTGGTGTGTTCTCTAAAGGCAATTGGTGGACATTGAAAAAAACATCGATGTTTTTTCCAATGCAATGCATCGCTTACGGACATTGATGCTACATCGATCGCAAAAAAACATCGATGTTTGTAACATAATAGAGATAAATCTTGTTTATAAAAAAATGGATTAACTAACAAAAAGATTTGTTAAGTTTACAAATTTAAAAAATAATGGATTTTTTGACGTTTTTTTACATCAATCGCCATTAATGTCTAAATTTTTGGAATATTGTCAAATTCTTCAGGAAAAAATTGTAGAAAAAAACTAACACCAATTTTTTATTTTAATTCTGGCATCTATTTACAATTTAAGAATTTAAAAATAAATATTGGAAAATAAAAAATTGGAGACAATGTGCCCTGGATGTGTGTGTTTTAAAAACGCTCTCTTGGAGTAAAAATCATCAGCTCATACTAACGAAAGTAACTTTAGTTAAGAATAAGTTTGATTTATTAGTTATTTTGTATTTTGTTGCTAGTAATTTTATAAGTTTAAATTGTTATTGTATTATTTACGCATATTTCTAATGTAAAACCACTGTACAGACTTTTCTAGTACAAATGAAATGTTATAGTTGTTATACATAATTGTATAACATAATAGTGTTAAGATTATTTTTAACCCATAAATAGCTAAATTTAATTTCAGCCATAGTGTTAATGGATAACGATATTAGCTGTTAAGATAATAAAAGCTCAAATGGCTTAGAAACTTCGAAAATGTTACAGACATTTCGAAAACGTCGAATGTTCTAGAGCCACCTAGATGTCAGCAAACACAGTATAAAAACTCGAGAAGGTGGGCCTCGATAATCAGTACTAGTACGAACATTTAAGTGTGTAGATCGCAAGTATAATTGGAATAATTGACTTAGTTCTAAACAAAGTGGTGTGAATAGTTTATAGTACAGCTATAAATAAAGTGTAAAAAGTGTTTTATTTATTTTATTAAAGTTGCAATAAAAGAACTCAAGAGGTTTATTATAAAGGAAATAAACCAAAAACTTTATTAAAAAGGCAGTAACGTAACAATATAAAAGAGTCGCCACAAGGAGTTGAAATAGTTGATGATAAAGACATTTAATATATGACACAAAGTTCTTGTATAACATTTGCTGTTTCGGAGCATCGAATAAGAAACATCGATGTTCATTCGATGTTGATGAGTAAAAAAAGATCGGATTGTTTCGATGTTTTGATGTCTTACATCGAGAAATTTTAAATCATCGATGTATATCGTCCACCACCACCACTATAGACTCCTCAACTACCGAACAAAATTCCTGAAAATTTCACAGTAATTTCCTACTAATAAAGCAATTTGTTAGTGGGCGTGGCACCTCCCATACAAATACCATATAAATTACAGTATACTTGGAGAACTGTTATAGTAAAAGTTTTCTAATTTGCATCAAATAGTTTGGTTGTCAATGCAAAACATCTGTCAAATAGCGGAAGAAGGATCGTGGGCAATCAGGGAAATCGTAAATATGCCGTTGCATGTTTTTTCTTGTGCGCATGCGAAAAATGAAGGCAGAAAAAACATTTATCCATTTTAGTGCTTTTTATAAATTTTGGCATCGATTTCTTAGAGCATATTCCACATTTTTAAAGCATATTTTGATACTTGTAAATTTTTTTAAATGTGATTTCAAAGCGGAACAAAAAATATGCTGTTTTAAATTCTGGATAGGAGCGAACAACAGGCCCGATAGTGGTCTAAATGTATATTGCAACAGATATGAAGTTGCATCTTCATGATTCGTTCTCCTTTTGACCTTACCTAAATTCTGATTAACAGATAGTTATTTTTTCAGCATCTTTCTGTGTACTAAACGTTTGGTTTAATGTCATCTACATTTCATTATACCCACACCACGATATAACAAAATGTAACACATAAGACACCTTTTACAATACCCATCGAATGAGAATCACTCTCTTAATCGATTTAATGATGTCTTTCCGAGTGGCTGTGTGTCCATTTAAACTAGGGATACCGATACCGATGAATCGGTGATACTTCACGTTTGCCGATATATCGGTATCGGCGATATTTTACTGTCGATACACCGATACTTTTTTTAAAGTTTTTTTTAACAAACAATTTAATTTTCAATGCTTATTTTTTGCATAACAACAGGGGAAATGCAATAGTTTTTGATGTTTCAGTCAAGGGTTCTTGGAGACCAGTAACGGTGAAAACCGTTTAAGTGAAAATAAGCCTCGTCGCTCCGAAAAAATGGCATTTACAGTGCGAAAACACTCCAACATCGTTTCACAAAATTTTTGGCGTAAATCAAAGTCACTTTCTTTCAGTTCTTGAACGATTTGAATTTTAAAAGGATGGAACTTTAAGATACTTTTTTTAAAATTTTATGAATAATCGCTCTTGGAAGTCCCAGTGGGGACTTCTCATCATAAAATATTGTATTTTTCTGTCGCATTTAATATTTTATGTCATGAATACAAACAGATGAGGCACCCTGATCCGTAGCCCGTTTATACATTAGCATGCAACACTGGATCTTTCGGGCATTCAAATCGACTCTATTCGCACGATCCCATTCCGAGATTATGTCTAGGTCTCCGCCAAGAGTATCATTCATATTCTACCTCATAGCACCAATATTAGATTATGTCTAGGTCTCCGCCAAGAGTATCATTCATATTCTACCTCATAGCACCAATATCGGATACGCTTGGTCTATAATCAAAGATTTGTAACCCGATCATTTTTTTAACCGATTTTGGGTTTTTAAACGGCATTTGAAACAAAGAAAAAAATTATCGGTAGTTTTTATCAATTACAAAAATTGTTTAAAAAGTATTTCAACTTAATAACTGAATCAATTCTTTATTTTAAGTTGAAAGAAAATTAAAAATTTATTTTTGATTTATTTAAAATTTTGTTGTTTTGAAATTATTAATTAATATTTTAATTAAATAACAAAAAATCTTAAATGACTTTTTTCGTTTAAAATAAAATTTAAACTTGTAGAATTGTTGTTGGGAATTGTCAAAACCTGAACTATATTAAATCAAATCAATTAACACATTGTTTAAAACGGCAAAGTTTTTTGATCGTTTTTTTTAATTAAAATCATTTTTTGGAAAAAAAAGTAGTATTTTAAAACTAAATTTCCATACAAATTTTTCTTAAAACAGATTTCATATCCATTTTAGTTTTTTATGAATACGGCAGTAAAAATTTAAAATTTTTAGTAGTCAATATAACCATTTTAGTCATACCCAGGAAAAACTTTTTGCATTTTGGTAATAGGTAGTAGTTATATAATATGTTACCTGGTAAGTAGTTGTCATTGCAGTTGTTATTATTCTGAAAGCCTCAATAAGTACTTTCTAGTAATGACCTCAATAAGTACTTTTCACTTCTATTATTTTCACTTGTGAATATTTGCTTACTAATAATCAGCTCAATAACTACTAATTAGTTGTGTTGTTTTCAGTATTGAATATGTAGTTACTAGTAACTAGTTCCATAACTACTTATTAGGTCTATTAACTAGCGCCAATTTAATAAAAACTAGTTATTTTTTTACTGCTAGTAAGTATATCCCTAGATAGATAAGGTACGTCTGCGAGACGTACGCTTTTTCAATTTTGTGCTCCTACTCCCCTCACATTTGTTAACATACAACCTTCTCGCGCTCAATTATCTCAGTCGTTAGCATCAGCTTGTTGCTGTTGCTGTTGCTGTTGCTGACGGCTTTTTTTTGTGCGTTAAGTTATGTTTTCTTTGAGAAATAAGCAAAAATATGCGCAACATACGTCTGAGAGACGTATCGTTATCTTAAGTCTAACTTTTGGCGCAAAAATTACTTTTTGTTTTAGTTGAATTTTAAGGTATTTGTTATTTAAATTAGCTGTAAAAATGTCTTGTAAGCGCGGCTTGGACGACGCAGAAGTTGCTGCTCTTGAAAGGCGTGTTGGACGACTCAGATTCATTGGAAAATGTGAGCAAATCGGAAGATGAATAAATGCAGGATAATGTTCAAAGTGATGTATAAGACAAGCTTGTTGACATCCTTGATGCTGATGAGAATCTACCACCGACTAAGGAAAATCCTCAAGAACCTGATAGTTGTACTACTTCTGCCGATAGCCAATTATTACGGTATATTATCCCACTATAAGACGTAAAAGTAAGCACTGCTGCTCCAATGAATATAGTTCGAACGGCAAGAAGACTAATTTGGGAATGTAAATAACTGTACGATCCAATTTCGTGCTTCGGCATTTTTGTTACTACCGAAATAATTTCAGAAATTTTTCAATGCACCAAACAAAAGGCTAAAAATTCCTACTTTATCGAAAACTTTGCACGGCAAAAGATTTACCAGATGAAGTAAGCAATAATTGCAGTGGCAGTGGAAAACAGCCTGAATAACAAAAAGAGAAAATACTGTAGTTTCTGTCCATCATAAATTCGGCGTACGTCCAAAACGGTATGTTTAAAATGCAATGCACCTTTATGTGGCGACCACAAATATTTAGTTTATAAGTCTTGCATATAATGCTATTTGAATTTATTATTTTTTTTTTTTTTTTTGGTACAGATATTATTATCTAAGCAAAGTACAACAGAAGGATCTATTTTAGTTTTTAGAGCCGAACTGAAGTCCTTTATAAATAACTCTTTAAGTTGTGTTATTTTTTTAAGACTTCACAGCAAAAACTTAACTTACAATGCTACTTTTAATGACTTCCCGAATTCATTACTTTGTAGCTTTATTCGCCACTTTATGCATTATTTGTTATATATAAAATAATAACTTTATTATAATATCTTAAATAAGTCATAATTATACATTACAAAAAAATACTTTGGTATAATGACTTTAATAAGTTATCATTATATGATTTTAAATAATTTTTTAAATCAATTTGCAATGTATTATATTAATATTTGCTAGATATCCGGTAATATTATAAAATTTTAAGAAAAATTTCGATGTGAAATACATGGAAAATCCATATATTAGTCAAATGTATTTAAATATATACATAAATATGTTCCAAAATTACCAACACAATATATTTTTGTTATTAGTGATATTAATCTAATGTTAACGATTAACGATGTTTTTTTGAAGAACATAATCAGACCTGTCACAGCAATTGTTCGGAATGGTTTTGAATCCGTATTTTCATTTCGATCGATTTTCGTAATTCTGATAAATTTTAATTTTGTTATTTTTAAGTTAAATGTGCAAACCAAAACAAAAACTTTTTTCGATCGAAAAATTAAAAGCAATTTAATTCCGAGAAAATTTATCGGTTTTCGTTTTCTGAAGAAGCTTTCTGGAATTAAAAAAACTTTCGATCGAAATTTATTTCTTTGACAGGCCCGTATAATTACATTTATTAATACACACATTGTTATTATAATGTTAGAGCTATAAATGATTTTGTGCAGCAAAAGCACTCTTTATTGTGTACACTTTTTCAACATCAATTGTATAAGATTTCAGAGCAATTTTAATTAGTGTGTTTTTACCTTTTTCAAAGTTAATTTGAAAGTACTTATTTCTTGTCTCTTTTGGTAACTACATATTTTTATACAACTTTTAAGTATAAAATAAAGGTATTATTTTTTAGATTGTAATTGTCCAAATTATAAAGGATTACTTTTGAGACATCGCGAACAAAAATAAGTACTTTTTCTAGTAGAAAAATAAGAACTCTTTGCCTTAAGTTCTCATTATTTTTCTGCTTATTTTGTAAGCAAAGTTTTTGCTGGGTTATTGCATTTTATTTTTAATTTCATTTTTATTATTGTTTTCTGTTTAAAAATTATTTTATTTTAAAAGAAATTTAATAAATAAATGATTTTAACAAAAAATTGTGTCAATATTATTTTCGTTGATGCCCTTTAAAGGATATAAACTAGCACACGTCTATCAGGCGTAACGTTATCTTTTCAGTACAAAAAAAAATAACGTTATCTTACTAGGGATATTGTAAGTACTTACAATTTAACTCACTGGTAGTAAAATAATAGCTAGATATTTTGTGACTTCTAGTAAGTGTATTGTAGTACTGAATTCTGTGGACAACTTGAACAAAAATAAGTAGATATAAGATAGATATAAGCTTGCTTGATTCTATGAATTTGGTGATTAGGGACAATTTTTATTTTTTTCTGTAAAGCAAGTTACTTGGTCTTTAAATATATATTTTTTATATTTAAAAAAAAAGGAAAAGATATATAAATATTGTCTGATTTTTTTCAATAATATTTAACATTTTCTAAAATTTTTCATTTTCTTAGGATTTTTTTTGAATCTTCTTTAAAAAAAGCAATATTCTGATTTTCTGAGTAAATTGAGACTTGAATTGACCCACTCTAATTTACATATACATCATAATAATTTTGTTCTGGTGGCTGCATGACTGTCCATTGGTTCCAAATAGGATTATCATATGATCGTTCTTGACCGATTATACTTTTTTACTTGTTTATTATATCAAATGAATATTTAATTTATTAATTTAGTCCCTAATCATGTAGAACGCAACGAAACGCCAAAGAATAACATTGAAAGCACAAAGAATGCCATAAATATTTTGTAATTTTGTGGTTGCTTTATACAGAATTTCCTGTACTGTTTTAAAATTTTCAACGCCACATGCTATGCAGCGTTTGACATTTTAAAACGCAATGTGAATTTCTACAGCTCGAGGTCTGCTTTATTCTTTTGATTCTTTATTTTTCAACATTTCGACATATTGTGGATATCATCTTCAGGAATAACGAGACACATAAATACACAACAATTATCTTGCAGGTATATTATTGCACAGTGCAAAATTATTTAATTTATAAATTATAAAAACAAATTATTATTAAATGTTTTGCTTCCAGACAGGATATTTTTGTTTCAAGGGCATACATATTTGAAACAATTTAAATAAAAAATTATTATTAAAGACATATTTCCAGTTTCCCTTATGATAGCAATAGAAGTATCTTAATTTGGTACAAATTGCTTCGTTATCAATACACAATATCTGTTTAAAAAAAAAATTTTACTCAGCTAATTTCAATGGTGGCAGCGTACCACACCGGGTTATGCCGGTTCTTAATATATGTTAGGTTTTTAAAATCAGTCAAATCGACCATTTACTTCATTTAGCCCATATAAACTAGGGAACAATTGGCGTTTTAGTACAGAGGGTGAAGGGTATCAAAGATTCGGCACAGCCAAATATAGCAATGTTTTTTTTGATTTAATTTTTTTTTTTTTTTTTTTTTTGGTTTTCTTTTGAGTATTTTGATTTTTTCTTTGGGTCTGTGTTAAGTGAATGGAGTTTAATATGGTACGTTTTATTTTGTTAAATGACAGCTGACAGATGGTTTAAAATGTTAATGAAGTAGAATTGAAATGAAAGTAACCATTTGGTTACTTATTAGTAACGCTTTTTTTTTTGTATTGCTATCTTTTGCCCTAAACGGAAATTAAATATTTTTTTCTGAAGGCCAGCATTTGTTTTCATTTAAAAGGTGCTATTATTGGTAAAGTAAAAAATGTTTTAATTTTCATTCAAGACAACAGCGTAGGAAATATGTTTCGTTTTTTTTGTGTTCTTGTTGTTGTTGTTGGCAATGACATTTTAAAACAATAAAATTGTATCGCTATAAACCTAACTAAATTACTTTCTTGTAAGAAATAATTGCATAAATAAAAACATGGTTATCAGAAAAGTTGTCTTTAAATATTATGATTTTCGTATATCCATTCAGTAATGTCCTGGCCTCAAAGCTAATTAAATTAAAGTTAAATTTAAAATGTCATTTATCAGGCTTAAAGACTAATCAAATTACACAGATAAAAAACCAAGAAAAATGCGGTGGGAACCGAAATAAAATGTATTGTATACTTTCAGGAAAAGTCGTTCAAACAACGAAATTCAGCATTTAATTAGTAGCAGAAAAGTAGAGAGATAGAGAGAACGAGGAAGAGAGATTTTTTCTAAAGAAGTAATCAAAATAATAAAATTAAGAAACTGACTTCAAAAGTATTTTAAAATTATTTCTGTCATAATCTTTCGTAGAGAACATGATCTGTAGTCAGTGTTCCTAGATGAGGGTATTTGTACCTAAAAAAAAGGGATTTGAGCACTAATTTAGGTACAGATTTTTATGAAAGAAGATTTAGGGATTTTTGCAAAATATGGGGATATATAAAACACTTTTTTTGTGTTTTTTATTATTACAAAAAAAATAATACTTTTTGATGCCTTTTGGTTCCGGAAAATCACAGAAATTTTATATAAAAAATTCTAGCGTTTTAAGCGGTGTGTGCTTTTCAGGACATGGGCGTAAATTTGGCAGAAATTCGCTTCATAAGACTAGAAATCAGCAAATTTCGTAGATCAGTTGATATTTTTCATATGGCCCATATAAAGGCAACTTACAAGATAAATTTTATACGTCTAAAACTGTAACAAATAAAGATATTGTGGTAAAATTTGTGTAAATTTATCTTTATTAGACCAAATATCTCACTTAAAAATTTTATGATAATCGTTTGAGAATTTGACTGAGGTGGCATATACATTTTCTTTTCGAAAAGCACTTTTCAACGCTTAAAGCCACAATTAAGCATAGCACCCATTGTGTTACCATATGTCACTGTCTCCCGTCCGTCAGACATTTTGTGGCTGCTAACATTATCCCTCAGCCAACCGGTCGATTAAATGCAGGAATGATTCCCAATCAAATAAGTATCAAAATCTGGTTATGTCTCTTAGGGGTCTCCGGCAAAACTGCATAAACCTTATGTCCTCGAATCCAATTATATAACAACATTAAGATTTGTTTCAACATAGCACTCACCTAATCAGAAGAGCACTAAGTACCTATGTGAATGGGAATCGTGATCAGGAGTATTTTCATCAGGCATTCGCAGGACGTAAACTTAGAAATTATAATAAGATTTGATAAGCTACACTACGTGACAGTTTTTCGACCACATGTATTTGACACCATTTACATTTAAGTCACATAATCTTTTTACAAACACAAATAACAGTTATTTTGGAATATCTCGAAAACTGTTCTGCTTTTGACCATTCTGACTTCACATTCGGATTCAGCAGTGGTCATGTCAGATTCATTTGGTCATGACTTTGTTGAAAATTTGTGGAACAGCCCAATAAAATATTTTCCTATTTTGCGAAGCACTAATGGTTCATTTTAAAAAGTAGGCACACATTTAAGCGCTACGCAATAAGACATACAGATATGCATTAAGGTAAGTGAACGAATTCTTAATAAATTTAAAATATATATATAAAATTTGAAGAGCCACGACATTCCCTTACTACGAAGCAGGTTTGTAAGGGAACATATGAAAGAATAACGGTAACAAAAATTCAGTGTGCAAAACGTATCGCTACATTCGCCTATTTTTATATGCGCTGAATAAAGCGCTTTCTTTGTAAAAAATAAATTGCTTCAAAGTGGGAACTCGCCATATAAAATGTATGTCTTCCGTAAGCGATATGGTAAGCGAAACTTTTACGTTTCTCCCTTACAAACATGCTTCGTTGGAAGCTCCATTTTTTATTGGGAGTGTTATTGTTATTTCATATTAAATATATAAAGAATCATTCAAAAAAATTATAAAAAAAAGATATATGCAGTTAAATATTTAAGAAGGCTTGAAATGCAGCCAAATCCACTAGCTCGAAATATTTTAAATTTTGGCGGCCGCACACTGCACTCGCTTAAGAAGAGATACTTCGGGACTAATCCGATTAGAAGAGTGCAAACATCCTCATATGTGAACAGAAACCTCTATGGCGAAAGTTTTCGTCCGGGCTTGGCAGAGTATAAAAAAGAGTACATATTAGAATAAGATTCGATTAATTATTGTTAGTTCATATATGAAGATTCGATAGTAATATTTATAATAATAATAATTATTGAAAAAAAAAAAATAAATAAAAACCCCCTAAAGAATTACCTACTTTGGTGTTCTAACAAAATTTTCTTTTAGTTTTCAAATTAGTAAAACTTTTTTATATGCCCATTTTGATCTTTAACAAAATACCATTGTTCTTTAGCTTATATATATATATATTTTCAATCAAACTTTCTTTCTTAAAGTTCTAACTTAACCCAACAGATTTTAGTTATAATTTTTTTTCTTTTATTGAACTCCTAAAAATTTTTTATCTTATTTTTTAGTTTTATGTAATAGTGTTTTTTTCTATTTTATTCCTGAAATTCAATACTTTTTCTATATTCCATAAAAAAGCAAACATTGTTATGCGATTTGCTTAAAATATCTCTTAACAACTTAAGCTTCCTATTATTAAAAACAAAACAGAAAAACATACTTTCAGGCTTAGCAAATATAAAGCAATCAAACTTCCAAAAGCGGGGTTGATGTTTTCAACCACAACTAATAATAAATTGAATTGTCGGCCTTTAAAAAAATCCCAAGAAAAACTAATAAAAAAAAACTGTAGCTTATGGGCAATCAACATCTGCATATAATGTTAAAAAATAGAAACGGAAGTAATACAAAAGTCACAAAAAACCACAACATTTGGCAGATTTAAACATTAAAAAAGATACACATGATTACATTTTAGGCAAGCAAACCCTCATAAACTATTTTTATTTTTTTTTTATACTACATCATTTGTTAAAAGAAAAAATGGCTTCAACTATTATTGGGAAATCGAAAAATAAAAATAAAAAAAGAAATAAATTCCAACATATAAGAAAACTTAAATCAATTTGATGTAAATTTTGAATATTGTTGAAATATTGGTAAGAAAAAAAAGGAAAAGAAAAACAAAAATCTCGAAAAAAACCACCCATTTTCATTTAAATTGAAGAGTGTACAAGGGTTTAGTTTTGTTTCTTTAGACACGAGTCAGTAATGAAGACAAGGAAACAAAAAAGAAAAAAAAAGTAAAAGAGAAAAGAAAAAGCCTTTGTAAGCTTTTAGGTTACTTTTGTTAACTTTTGCAGTATGCCACGTAAGAATTCCTTAACATATTTTAAACAAATTTTCAATTTTCATTCAACAAATTCACACAAACACATACACACACAAACACTTACAAATCCACATCAATAAACAGTCCAACACATGTCTGGTTAACAAACTATTTGGGTTTTGCATAAAGTTTGTATGTGTGTGTGAGCTAAGGTTTTCAAAAAATTTTGTATTGCATATGTAGCAGGGTGTGTTTAATTCTTCTCTATGTAAGTGTGTTCTTAAATAATGGGCCTTGAGTGTTGATTTAAAGTTTCTGTTTGCTTTTTTTTTGTTCTGTTAATTTTTTTGCCTTTTCTGTCAGTTCATTGGAATACGTGTAGCATACATTTAGTCGTTTTTACAACATGAGCAAGAAGTATTCAATAACAATTCATGTTGAAGAAAACTTTAGCTTTTGCTTGCTTCTGTTGTTGTTTTAGTTGTACTTTGTTTTCAAAGGGGTTTATTGTATTTATTTAAATTTTATGTTGCTGTTGATATGGGGATTGACAGATTTGGGTTGGTTCTATGATTTGCTTTTTTTTATTTTTGAATTTTATTTATTATACTTTTCTTTAATCTATTAAACATGTAAATTATGTTAAAAAAGTTTTATTTGTTTGAAAAAGGAACCCAGTGAATGTAAGAATAGGAAAATTAGAAAGTTTTTGAAATCGGTATGACAAATTTTTAAAAAGAAATATATAAAAAACCGTTTTTTTTTTTTTATATAATTAAAACTTACAAATTATTAAACTTTTTCCGATGACTGAAGAATAAAACATTTTTTTTTAGAAAGTGTACTTAGTTTTGTATTTTATGTAATCTAATTTCTTAAGCGAACAGTTTTGATTTCTTAAAAAAATCCTAATACAAGGTGGCGCAGAAGACATCACCCTATTGGAAGATGCTATCATTTAGCAAATGGCGGTAAATGTCAGTTCTGTGTTGACATTAGTCAAGTAAACCGATACAAAATAAAAGACAATAAGAACTAGAGCGCGATACCCCTCAAGAACGCGGAAAAATGTTTTGATTTTTTTACGAAACTTTTCATCGCAAATCATAATAAGTGAAGAGGCCCATTTCATCTCTGTGGATGCGTTAATAAGCAGTATTATCACTTCTGGGGCATTGTCATCAATTTTGACAGATATAATTTTTTTAAATTAATAGGAAAAAATTAAGACATCAAATTAGCAAAATCCAAAAACAAAACAAATATTTTTCATTTATTAATAAAAATTACAGCCAAAGAACATGACGTGACAACGTATGTTCCACTTTGTTTTAGGCAATACTTGGAATATTATTTACTGCATGGCCCACAATGTCGACAACAACATTTCTTTCTTATATTTATATTGAAAGCAAAAACAAATTTTATTTTTTTATTATTGTTTTCAATATAAATATGCTAAAGAAGGCCTACTAGCTAATGCCTAATTAAATGTAAATAAAACGGTTTTTTAGGCAACATTTTTAATTAATTTGAAATTACGGCTCAGAGAGGTAATACAATTATAAGTTCTCTTTAAGGAAATTTCATTTACAAATGACATTTTATTTTTAAAATACATAGTAATTCGTTAACATCCTAAACAAAAAATTTACTTTAAAAACTTTTATTTGGTTTTGCATTAATATAAAAATTCAAAACCCTTATAGTAGGCAACACTTTTTAAAGTTGGTTATTTTTTTGGTAATTCTTTAATAAATGTTTTTTTTTTTTTTATTAGTTTGTACTGAAATAAAATTTTTGGTTATGATTTTTTAAATTTTTTTCAAATGTGTTTCTGCGAGTCACATTCTAATTTACAATAAAAATTTTTTGTAAAGGTCTTATTTCCACGATATTTTCCTACTTTCTGCTTAAGCCAACCTTTGGTTAGTATGCAAAATGTTAAGGGAATGAAAATATTACATAAATTCAGCTTAAAAATTTGTATTTTGACTCAAAGAAGCACACTCGAAAATGTTTATATAATTAAATAATTTATAAAAAGAGGAAAATTCCCATAATATAGTTTAGTATCGTGCCAAAAGTAGGCAATAGTTTTAAAAACTTTGGATTTGAATGTTTTGAATTGCTTTTGTCAAAAATGTTCTTGAAATGCATAAAACTAAGGCCCTAATCATGTAAAACGCAGCGCCACGCCAAAGAATAACATTGAAAGCACAAACAATGTCAAAAATATTTTGTAATTTTGTTGTTGCTTTCAACAGAAATTCATGAACCGTTTTAAAATTTTCAACGACACAAGCAATGGAGCGTTTGAAATTTTAAAACGCAATGTGAATTTCTGTAGGAAGCAACAACAAAATTACAAAATATTTTTGACATTGTTTGTGCTTTCAATGTTATTCTTTGCCGTGCGCTGCGTTTTATATGATTAGGGCCTAAATTTCGTCTTAACCAGAATTCTTGACACAACGTGTGTCCCTAAATGTAGGCAATGCTTTTTAAAAGTTTAAATGTACTGAAAAAAAAAATTGGACGACTGTTAGATAAATTTTATTTTGGAAGATCAATAGCAACTACTTTCCACACAAAGCTAAATTATACCCTAAACTATACGAAGCTTTTTATAAAAAGCTAAAAATTCTTACGTAATTCTTTGACTTGAAGATCAATTTTAAACATTTTTTTCACCCGTGAATCGTTTGCTGGGTTAAAAGTTTTAAGACTTTAAAAAAAAATCAGTTTTATATCTGACCAAATAAATATAAAAACAGAAATTTTATATAGTTTTTGACGACGTTGACTTTTCATATTTAGCATTTTTATTGATTTCTGTTTCTTGCCTTAGAAAACTTAAAAAAAAAAAATAAAAAATTTTTGATAAAGGTTTAATGATTTTTTCGGTAATTTTAATTTGGTTTAAAAAAATAATCCTCTTTTTATACTTTATTTACATTTTCTATGACTTTTAAGCTTAAATATTTTTGTAATAAAAAATTCAACCAGAAAAATGTTGTATGTAAAACAAGTATTAAAGTAAATGTTGAATTGGAAATAGGACACAAAATTGTTTATGCCACTCAAAACAAAAAAAAAAATTATGGCTAGAAATAAACTCCATGCAGATATGGTTATCAGAGATTTATTAAAATGATACATGAACAAGATTGTTTATTTGCACTTACAAAAAAAATTGGTAAAAATAAAAAACTTTGGTATCGAGGACATTTTGTAAATAGACCTACAAAAGTAAAATGGCGAAATTTTAAATCTCCCTAAAATAGGATTTGGATTTTTATAAATTTTTTAACCAACAAAGACAGGGTCCTCAAAATTAAAAAAACTCATACTTTGCAAACTCAATTTTTTGCGCAGTGTTATAAGGAAATAGGTTATTTTATGGATACTTTATTTTAAAAACAAATGTGCCTACTGTTAAGTTAAGACTAGAAACAGAATTTAATTAATGAAACCTTAAATATTAAAAAAGAAGTTAAAATATGTTGCATACTTTTAGAAGAAAATTCTTACACATGCAGATACCGTTTTCGGATCAAGAATCAAATTTCTTATTGGAAATTATAATTAAAATAGATTTTTAATAATTAAAGTTTTTTATATAACTCTTAAGTGAAATTGTGGCAGAAGGAATTTCGAATAATCTTAAAACTGTTGCATACTTTAAGAACAATAAAGTTAAAAAAAAATTTGTAAGATTATATGAAAAACTTTTTGCCCTTTTAAAATCGTTTATTAAACAGTTAACAGCAGTCTTCTCTCATTACTATAAAAGTAACAAGGTGTAACTTCCGCAAGAGTTTCTAAACATAAAGGGGGTATATAATTGCTATGCTGAACATTTAAAAACTATGAAGAAGGAATCGGATCAGTTATCCCTAACCGTTTTTCGTAGCACTTTTAAAAATTGCTTTCACAGCGGTTTTCAGTTGCCAAAAAAAGATAAATATGTCACCTGTGAAAATTATAAAAACTTGTACAACGAATCAAAAAAAAAAAAATTGGAGCAAACAGAAGCATACCAAGAACACATGCGAGACAAAGATAAGTGTAAAGACATATTTTTGGAGGATCAGAAACAAAGTAAAACAAATTCGACATTTTTGTGTGCAAGTTCTAAATACACCCCATGGAAAAAATGTGACATTATTTTATTCTCGAAAATATGCATACTATAATGAAAGCGTGTATGAAAACGGTACTAGAAACGTATATTGCTTTTTGTGGGGAGAAAGTAGTGGAAAACGGGGGTGTAATGAAATCTCAACCGTTGTATTTCAATACTTAAACCAAGTGGACAAAAGAAAACTGTACTCTTCCATCAGTCTTTACTGTGATAGCTGCGCAGGCCAAAATCGCAATAGAGCTATGCTCGCAACATTAATATATTTTGTTGAGATATCGAATTATATTAGCAGCATAAAAATAACATATTTATTGCCTGGGTATACCACGATGCCCGTTGACTCCATTCATAGCAAAATTGAGTCATTTACTCGCAATAGATTTGTATGGGCACAAAGTGAATGGTTTACTATGATCTCCAATGCAAGAACCCACCCATCAGTTTATAATTGCATTGAAATGAATTATTTTGATTTTAAAGATTGGAAGTCATATCAGCAGGCAATTTTGCCCAACTCAATTAAAATAAAGTTTCCAAAGTTGCGTTCTGCTTCATTTGAAAAAAAAATTGCGCTATTATAAAACTTAAATATGGATATTTTGAGCATTCTGAAGTAAAAGAATACGATGTAAACTCAATTCAACGATCCAGACGCAACTCTGCCATTATAACTACAGGCCCTCCCTCCATCTTTATATGATAGAATGCTAAAGATTTCTTCCACAAAGTACAAAGACTTAAAAACACTTTGTGATAAAAATACAATATCAGCAAAATTTCACAATGAATATTTGAATTTAAAATATGACGAGAATATCAAAGATGCACTTCCTGAAACGGACCAAGAAGATTGAATCATTTCTCTAAAAGTAAAAGTATTTACTAATGAAGTAATTTTGTTATTTTATATATTATTTTTTAATGAAAAACATAACATTTAAAATTGTTTTTTAGACACCTGAATTACCATGTGTCTTAACTTTGTAGTTTTATTTTCTTTATTTTTTTTATTTTATATTTAATTTCTAAATTATTGCATTCTTTAAGGACCAAATGAAGAAACAATCTCGTCTGAATTAAAAATAATTCCAAACTGAATAAGAATCAAATTTCTTATTGGAAATTATAATTAAAATAGTCCTCAAATAATGAACGTTTTTTATGTAACTCTTAAGTTAAATTGTGGCAGAAGGAATTTCTAAAAACTGTTGCATACTTTTAGAACAATAAAGTTAAAAAAAAATTGAGTAAGATTATCTGAAAAACTTGTTTCATATATTCAATCAAAATACTTAAACTTGTTTAATAAATGCATTACAGTGGTTTCTTATTTTGGATTACCATAGTTGCCTACTTAGGGGTTAAAATTTTTATGCGACTAAGTGTTTAAACAGAATTGAGTCTTCACTTCAGGCAAAAATCCTGAAGCCAATAATGAAAACGTCGTCAGTAACTTCCAATTCTCTCTGATTTTTTTGTTTTTATTTTTTATCTTCTTTTGTTTTTCCTTTCTTTGTTAAAAAATGAATGAAATTTAATGAAAGTATGGTAGCATTGTTGGGAGAATAAGTTTCTATATGTGAGAGCATTAGAAAAAACGTCCTAAAAATAAAATAGATTTTATTTCTCGACGGCTTTCTCTGACAAATTTTTATGTCAAAATTGTATGGAAAATGTGGTCTCGACGCATTCCTGTTTGAACACTAACGGCCAATTTCACCAAGTTCAGTTATAATTAACAATCAGAACTGTCAAAAACCTATGGTTAAAGTAATAGTTAGTTTTAACTGAACTTGAAATTGTCCGTCAAACAGGCTCTTAAAGTTATAAAAACAGAAAAATCCAATAATTTTTTTTTTTTTTTTTTTTTTAAGAACTTCATTATAAAGCATCCTTTTGGGCTGATTTTAAATTAAGCAATGTTATTTTATTAAGGAAATACTCCGATTTTTTACGATGATAACTCAAAAATATTAAACATTTTACCTTCGTTTTGATATTTCATTTAAAATTACATTTAATATACTTTGCAAAAGTAAATATTTAAAATTTATTCAAATTGAATAAAACAAGTATAAATATTCTTTGCATTTTCATTCATATTCCATTTATTTAGTTTAATTCAGCCTACTTTAGGGGTTCACCACAATATATGTTTACCATAACTCTTTAATATCTCATTTATTAATAATGTTTTGTTTAGCGAAAAATTTAAAAGGTTTTAAGTTTGAGGTTGGTTCTTTTTTAGGTATAATAACATAAAAATTATAATTATTATATCTAGTGCTGTAACTGCTGCCTATAGGGAGGCTGGTAATATTGCAATTGGTGGTGTTACTCGCATGTCTCATGTTTTGAACTTGTTATTATACATGTTTAGAATGTTTTTATTTTAAATGAGCATTTGTACTTGTTTGTTTGTTTGTCTACACAGACAATGTCATGATTGCATGTTAGAACATCCGTTACATGAGTGTGCATACGTATGTATGGAACTAAACATGTGTGTAAGTGTTCTTTATATACATACATCTGTTTAAAAATGTTATGAAATATTTAAAAAATCTAAAAGAAAACTTTAAAACAAAGTTTAAAATTCTGCTAAAAGTAAACAACAAAAAATCTTAAATTATTTAAAAGAGAACTTTAATTTCTAAAATAAACTATTAAATATTTTTAGAAAAAAACATTTAATTCTAGTTATATCAAATAAAATTTTATATCCTTTAACAAAAATTTAAAATTAAATTTTCAAATTTCTAACTTAAACTATTTTACAGTCATTATCCTAAAAGTACATTTATTTAATTTTTCTTTTATCGCTTATCATTGTCAATTATAATTGGTGGTAACAAAATAGCATTTGTTCAATGTTTTGTTAACAAATTACTAAATGAACAATAAAAAAAAATTCGGCAAACAAAACTGCAGCATTTACATACAAATTAAAGTTCGCCATTATTAATATGGAAACCACAAAAAAAAAACAAAGTTCAGCACAAAATAATTACTAAACATAATTGTAAACACAGTCAAAAACAATAGAAAAAAATTAAATTAAAAAAAATTTAAATATCGGGCTAAAATATAAAAAATTAGAAAATAATTCTAAAACAGCAATAAATTAAATTATAAAACACAAAAAAAAATTTGATATGAAAAACAACCAAAAAATACGAAAACCTAAAATGATATTTGCTCGGTAGTATTAAGCTGGAAATTTACTACGACTAAATTAGAACTCTAACCTGAATTAAAATCTGAATCAAAACTGAATTACAGGGTGGCACATAAGTAAAGCTATGATTTAATAAGAGAATACATTTTTTGCTTACTTTTTTTCAGAATTACCTTTGAAAAAATTGGGAAATTTATGATGAAAACACTCATTATAGAACAAAGAACCAAAGTTGTTCAATTGTATTTGCAGAGTCAGCATTCGATAACTAATACATTAAGATCATATCGAATAATGAGCGATGTGGCCCAATTACACCTCAATGGTGACGTGCATAAGTTGCAGAATATGCGGCACCTAAAATCTAAGAATAATTGTTGAACACCAAACTGTACATATCTTTATTTTTCTTAAATTTAAAAAAAATGCCAACGTTAAATAAAATTAGTACTGAAATAACAATGAACTAGAACTTAACTAGAACTGAACTGGAACTGATCTAGAACTGAGATAGTACTGAACTAGAACTCAACTAGAACTGAACTAGAACTAACTAGAATTGAACTAGAACTGAACTAGAACTGAACTAGGACTGAACTAGAACTGAACTAGAACTGAACTAGAACTGAACTAGAACTGAACTAGAACTGCACTAGAACTGAACTAGAACTGCACTAGAACTGAACTAGAACTGAACTAGTACTGAACTAGAACTGAACTAGATCTGAACTAGAACTCAACTAGAACTTAACTAGAATTCAACTAGAACTCAACTAGAACTGAACTAGTACTGAACTAGAACTGAACTAGAACTGAACTAGAACTGAACTAGAACTGAACTAGAACTGAACTAGAACTGAACTAGAACTGAACTAGAACTGAACTAGAACTGAACTAGAACTGAACTAGAACTGAACTAGAACTGAACTAGAACTGAACTAGAACTGAACTAGAACTGAACTAGAACTGAACTAGAACTGAACTAGAACTAAACTAGAACTGAACTAGAACTGAACTAGAACTGAACTAGAACTGAACTAGAACTGCACTAGAACTGAACTAGAACTGAACTAGAACTGAACTAGAACTGAACTAGAACTGAACTAGTCCTGAACTAGAACTAAACTACAACTGAACTAGAACTGAACAACTCAAATGACTCTTGCTCAACCGTCATTGAAACAGTTGAATTTTATAAATATTTAGGTGTATATGTAGATAACAGCTTCAAATGGAAAAAACATATAGAGGATCTCCAAAAGAAATTACGTAAGTCATCATATATGCTATATCATTTAAGTAACTGTGCTACATATAGTGTATTACGCCAAGCATACTATTCATTGGTTGAAACATATGTATATCCGACATGGAATAACAGCATGGGGAAATGTTAAATATATTGCTACTTTACAAAAAACACAGGATCAGATATTGAAAATCTTATGGAAAAGTACCAATTTACAAGAAGAAACAATTTTACCCAACAAGACAACCAATCAAACTCTATTATTGAGCCAAATAATAGCATCACTGCAACAAACATAGCTCAGCAATCAAACCCTACCAACTCCAACAACGAATCAAATAGTACTCGTATTATTGAAACACACATAAACGTTAACAACAATTACTTGGAAAACAACAACACATCCTCAAGTAACACACGTATTACACACAATAGCAACAACACACATGGTCATAATAATGGAATAACTGCAACAATCCTAACTCAACAAACAAACACTACTCTTACTCATATTAAGGAAACATCTTAAAACGTTGACAACAATTACTTTGAAAACAACAACGCATCCTTAATTAACACGCGTATTATACACAATAATAACACACAAGGTCATTACAATATTGTACCATCGTTAAACAACAACCCTCGTCTGGTAACTAACTTTGCCAAAGACTTACATGTGTTAAATATCAAGAATATATATTACTCAACAATATCAAGAGAATTTTATAAAGATTCAAGATATTTACAACCTATTGATCACATTTAAAACACCAGAAGACGTATACAAGGAAGATATAATGTACAAAGGTTTAGAAATGAATATGGAAGAAACACCCTCTCAGTATTTTTACCAACTATATTAAATAAAATGCCTACTAATATCATTAATTTAAAAAACAAACATAAAAGGAATAAATTTTTTTAATAAGTTTGCAATGAACTAATTTTTAAAGTTAAAAATTTTTTTAAAATTATTATTATTATTATTTATACTTATTATTATCAATGAATTTTTTGTTATGTATCAATACCTGCAGTCAAGCTAAAAAGCTTTGCGGGTCTAAGTAAGAAAACTTATACACAAATATTAAATTCAATAAATTCAATAAAAAAAAAAAAAAAAAAATAGAACTAAACTGGAACTGAACTAAAACTGAAATAGAACTGAACTAAAACTTAACTAGAACTGAACTAGAACGGTTATAGTAGAAACAAAAAAAAAAAAAAAAAAAAGAACACAAATCGTCACCTGAAATTCAACAGGGCGTAGCAACAAAAAAAAATCGAAATAGACTTTTTGATTGATTTTTGTTCGTTTTCTTAAACAACATGTTCCCAAAAATGTTAGATCCCTGCGATCAAAAACGGCTTCTTTATTGAAGAAATTTAAATGTCAAGTACACCTTGTTATTATTGATTTTGGAAAGTTTTTGCTTCTCCTTTAAAACAAATAAAAACTGCTGTTACGCCCTTTTGCATTTTAGGTGACGAAATAACCTATTTTATTTAAAGTATAAACTTTGCTTAGATTAGTATCTATCAATTCTTATTTGTAACTATAAGTTGCAATTGAAAAACTTTTTTCGTTTTCCTTTCTTATAATATAGAATATATTGAGAGCATTGTTAAAATGTTTTGTTACTTTGTAACTTCAGAAGCCCACATTTTCAAACAAACATGTTGTTACATATTTAACGTTTTCTTGAACAAGTTATTGAGCTTTTAACATGTTATCTCGATTGTAAGCCTAAATGTATGCAACTGTTTTTCACACTTTTTTTCTATTTGCTGTTTCTGCTATTGTTAGTGCTATTGTGTGAGTGTTTTCTTTTGTGTTCTTGTATTTGCTAACGACTTTTAAAACAGTGTTGTTACAACAAGAGCCTGCTGACAACTTAAGCACGATAAACATAAACACTGGTAAATCAGCTACACAAAGATAGAACAAATAAAGGTGGGTTCTAACAAAAAATAAGAAAATTGAAAATAAAAATGAAAATAAGGCACACCCACCGGCAGGAATTAAAAGAAAACTTAAATTTGAAACAAACAATTGTGAAAAAAAACTACCGACTTAATACACCTACGAGTGAGTACAAGGTAAAGGAATAAATTTTAAAGGTAGCTGAAAAAAGAGAGTT
Organism: Pollenia amentaria; assembly: GCA_943735925.1. Taxonomy (NCBI): domain Eukaryota; kingdom Metazoa; phylum Arthropoda; class Insecta; order Diptera; family Polleniidae; genus Pollenia; species Pollenia amentaria. The sequence goes on from OX031007.1 coordinate 47,621,486, forward strand.
ATAGTAACTTTACCTTTTTTGCCAACTGTTTAAAAATCCCTGGCAGCACATAAGCATATTTCCGTAGTTGTTTGCTTGGGGAAGAAGCAAAAAATGCAGAAAAGGAAACCAACGGAAAACTATAAAAACGGGAAACAAGTGGTAATTACATAAAGGCCTATGAAGGAAATGACTGTCTGCCAAGCATACAACAACACGAATTTGCAAACATACATACCCACAAACACATCTTCCACACTTTAAAGAATGATGGCTAAATGATGGAATAACCAGTAACCGTTGAAGCATTACTGAGAAGAACATACACTTAACACTTTTCAACACATACATTTACAAGATCTAAAGGAAAAAAAACTTATAAATTAAAGCATACTATAAGGCTGTTTGGTTTTTTATAAACTATTTTTGTTTCTTATAATTTACGAACATTTCGCATGTGTAAAATGATTTCATTGCTTTTTCGTTTCTTATTCTTTATATCAGCCTTCTTATTCCCTATTCCCTTATGTTATACGTAAGCTTTTTTCTATTTTTACTAACACACATGACCACATCTGTTGACCAAATATAATGCAAGCAAGAAAAGCAGTAACATACGTATGTAACAGTGTACGTAGAGAAGAAAATCTATTGCATATTTGTAGGTGCTAAGCCTAAATATCTAGTATAAAAAGGACGTCAAGTATGACGCTGACTACGACACCACACAAAACAGATAGTCATAGCCACGTCATGTTTTTGTAAGAGTGGATATTTTTTTCACACTCAAACATACACATCCGCACACTGACACTTTTACACACACACACATTTGCTATAACAAACATCCTGTGCAGTTTTTTTTTCTCTTTTAATGCATTTTTCCTATATATTCTGAGCTGTGCTTTTGAGGTTGTTTGGCTGACTGGTGTATGAGTGTATTTTTGTAGACAAAACGCTATAAAAATAAAATGTTAGTAAACCATAAATCTTGTTTAGCAAAAATTGTAATGTGCTGACATGGCTTGAAAAGCAAATAGCTATTTGTATGTATTGTGGTATTTGTATGAAGGTTTCCCTCTTTTCTTCTCTTCAGCACTTCTACATTTCGTTGTCTGTTACTGTTTTTTTGATGGTCTTTTTCAATTCAACTACAACTGCAGTAATATCATGTACATTTTCCTAGTTGTTTTTCTATAATAGACAAAAAAAAAAAAAAAACCGGGACGTAAAATTATGCAGCAAAAGACAATGGGAACATGTATGAGCTGGAATAAAAAGTAGTAATAAAAACAAGAACTTAAAGACAAGTAAATGTTAAAAAATTTTTACGAATTTAAAATTTGTCAAGAAAAAATTCTTTGTAAAAAAATAAATTTTAAAAAGTTTGAGCTGGTATTCTTTTATTTAAATTGTCTAGCTATTGTTCAGTTCTAATTCAGTTCTTGTTCAGTTCTAGTTCAGTTCTAGTTCAGTTCTAGTTCAGTTCTAGTTCAGTTCTAATTCAGTTCTAGTTCAGTTCTAGTTCAGTTCTAGTTCAGTTCTAGTTCAGTTCTAGTTCAGTTCTAGTTCAGTTCTAGTTCAGTTCTAGTTCAGTTCTAGTTCAGTTCTAGTTCAGTTCTAGTTCAGTTCTAGTTCAGTTCTAGTTCAGTTCTAGTTCAGTTCTAGTTCAGTTCTAGTTCAGTTCTAGTTCAGTTCTAGTTCAGTTCTAGTTCAGTTCTAGTTCAGTTCTAGTTCAGTTCTAGTTCAGTTTTAGTTCAGTTCTAGTTCAGTTCTAGTTCAGTTCTAGTTCAGTTCTAGTTCAGTTCTAATTCAGTTCTAGTTCAGTTCTAGTTCAGTTCTAGTTCAGTTCTAGTTCAGTTCTAGTTCAGTTCTAGTTCAGTTCTAGTTCAGTTCTAGTTCAGTTCTAGTTCAGTTCTAGTTCAGTTCTAGTTCAGTTCTAGTTCAGTTCTAGTTCAGTTCTAGTTCAGTTCTAGTTTAAACAACACAAAAAGCAACAATCTTGTTTTTCTATTAACTAAAATAAAAATTCCTTAATTATACATTGGAAACAATAAAAATGCCAAAGAATTTAAATGGGCGTAACAAAAAAGAAAATTACTGTATTCATGATGCTTTTTAATAAGCTCCTACGAAGCCTAAAGAAACACTTAACCATAAAGCTGATAATTTAAATAATTGATCAGCTTATTTATTTTTGTCGCTTACGAAGCAAATCAAATACCGTTAAAAAGGCAACTTAAAACATCAAAGATGGTGCTGTCGACCAGAAGAAGAAACTCCTTAAGAACCCTGAGAGCGTGTGCGAGTATTTGAATTTATTTGGGTAATATTTTATTTAGCGGAAAAAAGTTTTCAACCTTCCGTTAAGCAAAAAAAAAAGAAAACAAAAAAACTTTTGAAATGTTTTAATAATTAATAAACAAAAACATCAAGGAGAATTTTACAAACAAATTAAAAAACTGGTAGGCAAATCTAAAAATCAGAAAACGGAAACATTTCTTTTTGTAAACATTTTTAACTTTTTTAAATGCTATGAAAGCAATAAAGGCTACGGAAGTTAAAAAAAATATATTTTTTCAATAAGAAACATTGTTTTTGTCAATATGTTTTCTTCTTATATCAATCCCCTAATTATAAACTTGTCAAGTCAATACTCAATGTTGTTTCATTACTTTTCTTCTCTACCCCTTTTTTTTCTTTTTGAAAGGATCATGTAAAAAAAAACGTTTCTATTTCAAACTTTTTTTAGCTTCTTTATTAATTATTAATAAATGTGCCAAAGAAGCAAGCGAAAAAAATTGCAAAAAAAAAAGCAGAAATCATGCATCTTGTGCAATTCAACGAAGATTACAAAAAAAAAAAGCTACCCATGTTCTTAAAAGAAATTGAAAAATATTTACTTGTTTGTGGGTGTTAATGGAAATACAAACTCATTTGCTGTTTAAAATAACTTTGACGTTAAAAAAAAATTTTCGAATGCGCTACTTTTATAATTATAAAACAGGAACTGTACCAAATTTCGGTATCAAAAATTAGATCGAAAGCAGGCATACAAGCAAATATCTTAACAGTTCGTAGAGCCATCACAAGCTGTGAGCTCTTACAGTTGCGAAAGCTGAAGACAAAGTCCCCTTGAATGAGGAAATTCGGTTGACATGGAATGTACTAGAACGGAGTCGCATTAATGACTGGAAAGATGTGATTTTTACTAACGAAAAGAAATTGAACCTTGATGGACCAGATTGATATAACTACTAAATCCATGATTTGAGAAAAAAAGAGTTAAGCTGACACTCCAGCAGAGGGGGCAATGTTATAATGTGGGGTGGTGTAACGTGCTAAGAAACAATTTAATTACAATTTCCAAGCAGTAGAATGACTAGAAGCCCTAAAAAACAGAGCTTAAAAAGGCTTTTACATACTAAATAGAACTATAGGGCAGGCGATGAATCTTGCAGTTTATCTTCTTCTTAAGGTACAAAATGTGCTGGCGACAGTTTGCACCCGAAATTCAAACGCCTTATGTTTCAATATAAAGGGAAAACCAAAGTTTTTCTTGAGAGTCAACATTTGCATTGAAAGTTATTCTCCCATATCTTAATACAATTTATTAAAAGATTTTATTTGTTGTGCTTAATTCCCTTTTTTTTAATAATTGATAAAAGCAACCAGTGAAATGCGCATAGGAACAGCTTATCCTCCAACAATAAATTTCAGTATTTTTAAAACAAAATCTTTTAATAAATAATAGTATTCCCAAAAACAACTTTGATAATAAATTTTAGCAAGTGCACGTGCATAAAAAACTGAAAACAATAAAAGCACTTTGTTTTTGTTTTTAATATGTTTTTTCTTTGCCCACTTACAACTACAATTAATGTTGGGAGAATTTCAAATAATTGTAGCGGGAAATGTAAGAAAAGATAAACTCATCACTAATTTATTATTTGGTATTTTGTTTAAGCTTTGATAGCATTGCAAAAAATACTTTTTGAGTGTTTGAAGGTAATTCTCATTCCCTCTGTAGTCTTGTTTGCTGATAGTTTTGGCTTTTCTAAAATTATTATTATATTATATAGTGAAATGCGCATAAGAACAGCTTATCCTCCAACAATAAATTTCAGTATTTTTTTTATCAATTATTAAAAAATGGGAATTAAGCACAACAAACAAAATCTTTTAATAAATAATAGTATTCCCAAAAACAACTTTGATAATTAATACAATTTATTAAATTTTTATTATCAAAATCTTACGTAAGCTAAGGCATTTGTTCTTTTTAAATACTTATAGTAATAGGGCTGCTTTTAATTCGTTTCAAACTTAAGCAAACACTCTTTTCAATTTCTTTTTTCTACACTGCATTTTTAATACCACTTTTTTCTCAACTTTTTGCTCAAACAGTTCATTAAAAAGTAAACTTGACTAAGAGCAGGCATGGTAAATTCAGTTATATTGCACTTTTCTTAAAACTTTTGGAAACAGAGAGTACCGCAGTTCATCTGGTGCATGAAAAGTACCTTTTCTTAATTGCATCGCTTTTTATGTATCCACTATGAAGAATATATATTTAAACTAATTTAAGAGTTTTATATTTAAATGAGGGAGAAGAATATTTAACTTTGCACTCGGCTGACCCGGTAGGCTGATTGTTGGTAAGATAGTCTATAAGTGAGAGGGTTACGGGTTCAATTTCCACCAGGCACTCTAGTCCGTTGCACTACAGCGGACTAAATGTCTAAGTTACAATTTCTCGGTAAATAAAGTTAGAATATAATTTGTAATTGTTCTTGTTATTCTTAATTCGAAATCTTGGCACTGTAACCAGCGCAGAGGTAAAACATAAATCTGGGGATGAACAAAATTCAGGAGTTTACTGCATAAAATTTAGGGAGTGAAAAGTTAGACCTTACATTGGACTTTTTTTTAGTTAGTAACACAGTTATTTCTGTTTATAATAAGAATCAAGAGAAGAACCCACTAGCTTCCTACCACATGGAAATGTATTTGTCTCTCTATAACTAATTTGCTAGATCGGCTGGTAAAGTTGTTTAAATTAATGAGTCGATAACTTGTATATTACTATTCTCCAAGGACCGTAAATAACAGTTATCCAGACAATTTAAAATTAAAAACTTTTCATGTTAGAGTCAATGGACGCCTTAACTGTCATATATTAATACATACGTATTGACAAGCTCTTTTGAATCCATGGTGATCTTAAAAAACGATCTCAGCTCCACAGTTAAGAGTTTTTTTTTTCTAAGTTAAAAATAAAAGGTCGAATAAAGCTCTCAAAAGAAGTTTGACGAGTTGTATTTTTTTCCGTCTTAAATAAAACAAATTTAAGGAGTTTTATTTTATTTTTCCGGCTTAAATAAAACTTATATGAGGAATTTCATTTTTTACGTCTTAAATAAATTCACTTCGCCGTCATAAAATTAAAAAATTAAAGTATTAAAGAGTTTATTTGTTGCAATACATTTAGTAAAATCTGAAACATTGTAGATGTTAAACATATATATATTTATTTTAAAGTTGTAATCATAATAGATTAAATAAAAAAAAAACGTAAATAAAAACACAAAAAGACACAAAAACTCCCATATTCTATTTGTTAAAATTGTTGAGTTATGTACATCAAATTTTTAAATAAATGGTGGCGAAAAACATATCGCACCAGTCTCCTGGTGTCTGATGAAAATTAATTTAATTGAAAATATAAAATATTAAATACCAATAATAAATTTAACCAATTTGCACAATTATTAGTTGAACAAAATCCAATTTTTTTTTTAATAAACTAAACAAAAAAATAAATTGCTTGAATATGCAAAATTGATTCTGACGGAAAAAATAAAACTGCAATTTTTTGGTGAAAAAATAAAACTCTTTTTAAGAATTTTATTCGACCTTTTATTTTTAAGTTTTCTATTACTGAGTTTTAATTTATGACGGCTTAATAAAACTCCTTAAATGAGTTTTGTCTTATGACGGCGGAATAAAACTCCCCAAAGGGGTGTATATTATTTCGGTGAACTAAAACTTTTTTTTTCATTATCATTCATAAATGAACTAATTAATAATAAATATTTCATTCCCGAAAATAATTTTTGATAATAAATTTGCATGTGCCCGGCAAATAAAAAACTTAAATGGCAAGCTGCTTTATTTAAGCAACTTGGTTTTTTTTATTTTGTTTTTTCTCTCTATCCTCTTACAACTACAATTCGTGTTGGAAAAAAACCAGCCAATTGTGGGGGAATGTAAGAAAGAAAAATTGACGGTTTCTTGTTGTGTCTTTGTTGAAGCTTTGATATTGTTACATGCAAGACCTGAGTGTTTAAAATTCTTATTCACTTTATGGTCTTACTTTTATAATATTTTTAGCTTTTCTAAAGTAATTGGAAAAAGTTTCCTGACGAGCTGGTCTAAGCAACCAGCGAAATGCGCATAGAAACTAGCTTTCCCACAACAATAAATTTCAGTGTTTTCATTAAAAAATTGGGATTATTAGCACATCATTAATAAATGAACTAATTAATAATAAATATTTCATTCCCGAAAATAATTTTCGACATTTTATTTTCACTGTTTTAGATGGAATTTTTTTTAATTCACAAAATAACTGTTATAGAATAACTTTTTTAATATCAGTTATAGCCGTTACGGTCCCTGGTATTTTCAGCAAAGAAAAGTTTAGATAAGAAATTTATATGTAATTTTTGTTAATATTTGCATACTTTTATTCTCCAAAAAAAAAAAACTTCCATTTTAAAATCTAAATTTTCCATCCCTGACTTAGAGTGTCACTGGCAAAAGCATCAATTATTTGTGTCGTCTTACATAATAATAATAATACAAAAAAAAAAAAATAGCAATAACAACTATAACAACACAGTTAATTACTAGAATGCCAATTAAAAGTCGTTGGTAAGAACTAACAAACCAAAAAAAAAAAAAACACTAAGTATAAGGATAAAGAACGATGAACAAGCACTTTGCTGTGATAAAATAAACAATTGTAATTACAAATACAAAATCGAGTGGTACAATTTAAACAGTGACAGTAGCAGTCACAGTTCTAACATCAGTAGCAGAGGAATAGTTTGGTAGAATAGCAGATTAGGGAAGAATGAGGAGCAAAGAAAACATTTGAACTAAACACAAAAGCTATAACACAATTATTTGTTATTGAAACTTAGAAAATATATAAAAGAGTGAAAAAAAAATTTTTTTTTTTTTTTTTGTAATTTATAATTGAAAAGTAAAAGAGAATTGCACTTTAAGCTTGTACTAATAACAGAAAAATTTCAACAGAATAAGAAATTAAAAAACTCAAATAGAAAAACAAGCTTTTGAAGTACAAAGCGAAATTATTTAAACATAAATAATATAAAAAAGGGATCCATAAGGCAAATTGTCAAAGTAAAGTAATTGTGAAAAGAGTACGATTTTGTCTCCAAAAATTTATATCTTCGACATAAAGACGGCTAAAATAGAAAGATAGAGAAAGAGAGAGAGAAAATAATGTATTGCTTTAAAACTCCTCACGTGCATAGCTGCCAGTTTTGCCGATTTATCGTCATTTTGACGATTTTTAGGTACAAAAATGGTGAATGACGATAGGACGATTTATACCCTAAATTTGACGATTTTTCAAACGACAAACTTTGTTCAAATTTGCAAATGTTTTTAATACAATTTCACATTTTTTTTTTAGCTTCTTAGATAATTTGATTTATTTGATTGGCAGTAATTTTCATGTCTTAGCAGTTCATCATATAAAAACCGATTTTTTTTTAGAACGATCACATTTTTTAGAGTTCTATTTATTCAGTTAGTACTGCTTTATTACAGGTATTTTACAACCACTCTCTTTAGTCTGGGTTCACCATATGAAACTTTTCTTTCGGAGAGTCTTATTTAATTGATGTTTACCAGACTTAAGTATTTTTGACGTGAAAAATGGGTGTTTGATATTTCTTGGTTTAAGTTTATTTTCTTACTTTTCTTATGAATGCCAATACTTTAGAAACATTTTTGGTCGTGTTACTTCAATAATAAGTTTCTAAACGAAAAGTTTTAATTAATTTCAAAACAGGCAGAATTTAATTAGCAACGGAAACTAAAAATAACAATTATGTAATTCTCAAAACTTATTAAAAGTTAGTGGTTTTATACAATGACGATTTTTGTGATGATTTAGTTTAGTCAGTTTGACGATTTTGACGATTTTTTCCATAACATTTTACGATTTCTCTCCAATATTATCTGGCAGCTATGCTCACGTGTGAAGTGATCAATGAAATAAGCTCTTGTCTTACCTACACAATTATAGAGTTAGGTCAGGCTAAAAATACGCCGTCCATAAGCATAAAACAAGATGCAATACTGGCTTTAAAGACAATAGTTTAGAAAATAGTTGGCTATATATTTTTTCAAGGATTTCGAATATATTTTCCCAATCATAGACTTAAGTTTTTCATTTGACTGCTGCGTAAGGTTTTTCATTTCTCTCCCTCTTTTTTATACCCTTCACCATAGGTGTGAAGGTTACATATAAGTTTGTCATTCCGTTTGTCATTTCTTCAATAAAGATGTTAGACCCTTTAAGTGTATTGGATCCTCAAGAGTAGCGAAGTTGATTTAACAATATCCGTCTGTGCACATGTCCGTGTGCATGTTGAAATTGGTTTTCTGAAGACCTCAGACATAATTGGGAGTAGGTTGCTATACACTTATGTCACATATACACCGCTAAAGTTTGCTATTCGAATTCAGCCAGATCGGTCCATAAATGACGGAGATATAAGCAGAAAAAATAACGATCGCCTCTTATTTTTGTCATAAATTGTTGTTGATTTTAATTTTTTTGCTTTTTGAAGTTTTTTTTTACACTTAACCAATACACATGAGGCCCTATGCTTCTTATAGGATCGATGGGAACATATATATATATATAACACATTTTCCGGTTAAATAAAGAAATGTCTTTTTAAACGAAAAAATTTACTCATCATATTTTTTTTTTTAGATTCTGTTTAACAATGAGCGTTAGTGGAATATGGATGGGTATTAAAGATTTGGCACAGCCAAAAATAGCACACTTAGTTGTTTCCTTCTTCGTTTTAAATTAAATTTTATTAATTACCCTTCGATCGTGTAATATTGAAAAAGTTAAAGTTCTTTTGAATTATTATTTATAATATTTCCCCTTAAAATATGCAATAAAAAATTGATAGAGTCGGATGGAGCGGACCCTATCAATTTAGTTAATTTATTTTAGAACTTTTTTTTCCTTTAATAACGCTTATGGCTTAAAATTCGAAGCATAATTTTAAGTTTAAAGCGAGATCAAAGGTGAACATTGTTTTATAGCTTAAACAAAAAAAAAAAAAAAAAAATCTACATTTTTTTTAAATTTTTTAAAGCCATAAGGAATATTTTTTAAGCCGTTAAATATAAATACAATTCACTAAAGTAGACTTTTAGACTTAAAAATAATCTTATTTTTTACAAAAAACAAAAAAAAACTATTAAAAAGTATCCAATACATTGTTTCTGTTTCTTTTTTCAAATATACAGCATATTTTTATTAAAGAGCCTTTAAAGTAATTTCGTTCTTGCGAGACAATTCACATATTGTCAATCTTAAGTGTAGTGCCTAAAAGAAGACAATATAATTGAAAATACACAACTCTAGAACCAAGCCGACAGCACACAAAACTTTTTAATTTGATTTACTACTTTGTGGCCTACAGTCTAAGCGATAGTCAGTTTAATTAATTAATAATTTACAACCAAAAACCTATCAAATGACTTTAAACAATATTGAACTTTTCTCTACCATTCTCTGCAGAAACTTGTCTGTGTTTATTTAATATTTAACTTTGCTTTGACAAAATCTACGACTAAAAGTTTTAAACAAACTATTTTCTAGCTGACTATACAAAAGTCAATTGATTTTTTTTTTTTTTGGCTTTTTAATTACAAACTTTCTACAGAGCAAAAAAAAGAGTTAAACTTTTTAGTTGGTTTGAAGTGACAACTATTAAAGCAATGACAAAGTTTTCCTTATAGAAAATAAAAATCAATAAAATCGAAAAATTCTTTTACGAAACAAACAAAATAACTTTACCTTTAAAAAAATCACATTTAAAGCATAATTTTAGGGTTAAAAAGTAAATAAAGCATAAATCTAGTTAAATTATAAGTGACCTCTTTGTCAAAAACAATGTTTTTGTTACAAGCCTTTTCTTTTCAAATAAAATTTCTGTTTATAGTAAATTTTGTGAGCAGTATAGCTATGTACGTATATGTATGTAAAGGGTGTTTTTTTAACCATATTCAACTGACGAAAGGTTTAGCTGTCAAACGAACTGTTAAACTGTGATCACTGTATAGTCTGTCAAATCGTCATGTGTAGATTCACAATTGAATAAAGCTACCAAAATGTTCGGATTTACTTTTAAAATCAATCATCAATTCGCCCATAACCGTCTAACCTTGTTTGTAATTAACAAAATTGCCGCATAAGGAAGGTGACCAATCCACAATTATAGCCTAAGACTCCATTACACCCAGAAAAATGAATCGTTTTCTGCCTTAGCGCACCTTATTTCTTCAAAAATGAACGGAAGCTCGCGTTGCCGTCAATGGAGATCGTTACTGCACCATAATCAATGATTATTCATGTTTTAAAATGAATGCCAATGACTTCGGCCAGACGTGGTTTCAATAGAATGGCACTGCAGGCAATACTATGACCGCAACCATTGACTTCCGGAAATGGAAATGGATCTGTCAATTGGCCTCCAAGTCGTGCAATTTGACACCTCTCGATTATTTTTACTGTTGGGGTACGTCAAGTCACTGGTTAATGTTAATAAACCAGCAACAAGTGATGCCTTTTAAGCCAGGATTGTTCGTGTTATTCCTGACATATGGCTAGTAATGCTGCAAAAGTGGCCCAAAGAGGAAAGACTTGAGCATTTTTTTCGAAGGATGGTGACATGTGTATATGGGCTTAAATAAAGAACCCATATAACATCATACATAATATCACGTCTTGGCTCTAAAATGTGTTGTGGACATGAGAATTTGTCTTATGTTGTATAAGGTTATTAAGACTGAGACGTAGGTACTTATAAGAACTCATGTTTTTGTTGCTTCACGATATGATACACTATAACACAAAGGAATAAGATTGTTGTTGATAAAGAAGAACTGAATATTGTTTTTAAGGTTCTTTGGGACGCTGAATCCAAATCGGCACTTAGTTTTTTTTATCAGCTCGAGTTTTATGTCCAAAATTCTGGCACATACGGTACATATAACGGAATTACTTGACAACGGTTTACCATATTCAGTTAAAAAAAAATTTAAATTCGTCAAAAATATTATCTTTAAGCCGTGCTTACATTGGCTTTAAATTTACAAAGAAGTTTCTGAGATATCGTAAAGTTTTGTTGTTCTTTAAAAATTCATAAAATATAAAAATGCGACAAAAATCACAGTTTTGATCTAATCACATTTAGCTAACTATATTTCGAATGAAATGAGCTTTATTTCATTGTAATCGGTGCACAGCTTTTGATTTTATTCACAATTTACTTAGAAAACTCAATTGATTAAAATCGCGATTTCCATACAAAAATTAAATTTTTTAATGTGTGTGTATTTGCTGTTGCTCTATTTATGGACGTTTTTTCCTTCACTTAAAAAGGAGGTACCTGCACTTAATTGTCAATAAAAGGGAAACGCGTTCATTGATTTCTATGATCTGTCTCATTTTGTTCATCGGTTATGTGACTTTGCGTGAAAGTAATAAAGACCGCATTAGCCCACCGAAAGCTCGTTTGTCCACTTATAGATCATGTAAAAACGTGTCATCTGTTTTTACAAACATATACAAAAAAAGCCTTCGTATACATAAAACAACAAACACAGTGATGGGAATTAAAAACGTTCAAAAGGTGAGGGCTGTGCAGAAAAAGTACCAAATGATTTCAATGGTATTAAAACTGTATTTCGTGTATGTATAAAAATATAAATAATTTAATAGTTGATAATTGATAATTATATTGTTACGTTACTGCCTTTTCAATAACGTTTTTGGTTTATTTCCTTTATAATAAACCTCTTGAGTTCTTTTATTGCAACTTTAATAAAATAAATAAAACACTTTAAACACTTTAGTTTGTAGCGGTACTATTCACGCCACTTTATTTAGAACTTAGTCAATTTTAACACTTATAATTGCGATGTACACACTTAAATAATCGTACTAATACTGATTATCGATGCCAACCTTCGCGAGTATTTATACTCTGTTCGCTGACATCTAGATGTCTCTAGAGCATTCTACTCGTCGAAATGTCTGTAACATTTTCGAAATTTCTGTGCGAATCGAGATTTTATTATCTTACAGCGAATATCATTATGCATTAACACTGTGGCTGAATTTAAATTGATTTATACATCAATAAACTAAAGCATACTTTATGGGTTAAATATAATCTCAACACTATTATGTTATACATGTATCTATAACAATCATAACATTACATTTGTACTAGAAAATTCTGTACAGTGGGTTTACATTAAAAATATGAGAAACTTATACAATAACATTTTAAACTAATAAAATTACTAATAAACTAAACTTATTCTTAACTAAAGTTACTTTCGTAACAATATTATATATTTAAAAGAAACAAATGTGTATTATAGCACATACATACACATGTACATATATTATTTGCAAATGTGCGTACACATTACCTCTAAAAGCCTTTTATATATATAAGATTTTTATTTATGAGTTTATTAATGCAATTGTTTATTTTCTACATACAAACATATCTGTGGCATTTTGACAAAACATCTTAAGTCAAATTTAAAAAATTTAAAAAAATTTTGTTAATCATACGAATTTTCATTCTAAAAACATTTTTGTTTACGTTTTTATAATTTTGCATTATAAACGATAAATTTTTTTTAATTTTGGTTTATTTAATTATTTGATAAAAATGATTTTTTTACCGAGATTTTTTTTTAAACTTTTTTGCTTTCATAATTATCTTGCATAGTTCAAAAGTTGTACCACTTTTGTAAGTAGACTTTCCCAATTTTTTTATTTTTTTACAACCTTTATGACGTCATATTTCGGAACCTGAAAGAGTCTGCGGTCAAATTTATTTGTTTGATTATACTCCTATATGTATGACATTTGTGTTGAATTTCATTGAAATCGGAGGTGATTATGCCGAAAATACCATTTTTTCCTGATCGTTTGACGTGTTTTAACTTATATAGGATACAACTTTCTATTTTTTAATGAACAAACCAACTAGAACTTCCAAACAAATAAAAAAGCTACCACACCAGCTGTTTTCGCAGTTGATACAAGTAAGAACAATCGTGTGACTGTGCTGCGGCAATTATTGTACCAATTTCGCTTTGTATCAACTAGCGGCAAATAAATTTGTATAAAACCGGGCAATCGTGTGATTTCAGAATATTTGATTGCTGCAATTTGATTATTGTGCGTCAATACCGCACAATCAAACTTGTGGCATATGGGTGCGTTTGCAGCAATCGTGTGATCCTACCTTAAGGGCTTAAAAACTTAAATTAAGAAATAAATAAAAAAAATTCACATCGGTAGGAACAGGTGTCCATGTGCCTGAAATCATTTTTACAAGTTCTATTGGTGTAACAAAAACACCCTTTAAAAACACATTATTTTTTTTTTCTCTTAATTTTAATAATAATATTTTTATGTTTGGCCGATTTTAACGAGACCTGAACACGTTTTTTCGATGTGCCACAAAGGTGTGGCATGCGCAATAAAAAAATAAAAGAAATATGTACAGGTAATTAAGTTAATTAAACACTTGACTTTTATATCTAGTACTGCTCGGTCATACCATGTTAACGTCACCGACTATTTTTCCACACAATTTTGCTCACACTTGCCCTTTTTTGCCACACGCCGAAAAACCACAAATTCCATAGACTTTTCTTTCATTTTGATACTGGGCTAATAAATAGCTCATACTTTTGCTGCCACATCTGCATAATATATAAAATACAGGGTAAACAGCGAGTGTAATGAATGCAATATTATGTCAAAATTGTGGACAGATATTTTATGTAATTGACTGAAGTTGAAAGCGTTCAGTTAGTTTATGTAATAATATATTGTACAATAGTACGTAAAACAAAAAATAAAATAAAGCCGAAGCGTTTCTTAATTAAAAAACAAGGGAATAAATTTTTCTTTGGTATTTAATAGTGGTTTTGTAATTAAAATAATGTGATTTTAATATAAAAGATAACAGCTTTAATTAAAGGCATTGATGGCATTTTAAGCCACGAATACAGATAAGAATTAATTTTAAAATATTGAAAGAATTTCCGAAAAAAATAAAACATTAACTTAATGGAATAGTTTAAGGATTATTCTATACCATTGTGTAATCTAAAGGCAGTAAATAATCTATGCTGCAGTTTAGTGTAGATATTTGGTGTATAACTTTAAAATGCTAAGTTAACTCGTAAGAAAGTATAATTGGCTATTTGAGGGGTGGGCAGTATTTTCGGAGTGATCCAAGATGGAAACTGGCACTAATGTCGGTGTTTATATTGCTGACCCTGACGCGGAAAGGTCATTCAGACCCCCTTATGAGAGCAGCGTCTTCCAGGCTGCTCCTAGCGATCACATCATAGGGGGATCTGTGATGACAATTTAAGTCGATAGTCAGGCTACGCTCAAAGCATTGACAAATTATACGGTGCGATAGTGCCTGGTCCCTCGGTATAGGAATTCTCTTAGGGAGCTCATGGAGGTATTCACAGGAAGGCTGTGTTGGGAACCCGGACACTACAAGGTGAATGGTAATGAGGTAGCGAAAGAACTCGCGAGAGAGGGTTCAATTATGGACTTAGCGGTAAGGGGCGGGGGGACTATGAGGTGATACGGGAAAGATTATGTGATGGTGTTTACTGGTCCAGGAGGGATAGAACAGATTACAGGGTAATGGTAGTGACGGGGTAGTAAGGGTGATTGACTCATCTGTCCCTTACCAGTCCAGACCCGAACCCTCTCTCGCAAGGTCGTCCGCGACCTCATTGACATCCACCTTGCAGTGTTTGGGTACCTTACACAGTCTTACTGTGAATACCTCTAAGAGCTGCTAACATGGGACAGAATATCCCAGGCAGTGATGTTATAGAATTTTTTGAAGACTCCCTACGCAGCCCGAAGAAAATGCCTATTTTTCCTTACGCGCTCAAAAAATTGATCCTACAAAAAGCCATACAAATTGAAGATACAATTTTATCACTAAAGGTATGTTCGGACCTAACAATTATTTGAGGATAAAATCCAAAAAGCATGACCCGTAAATTGATGAAACTTTAGATTTATTTTTACCTAAATCTATTGATAAACTAACTTTTTTTCTAAAAAGATAATTGTATAATCTTATTTAAAAAACTATTGAATGATGTTTGATCTAGCCGTACGTTTTGCAAAGGCAAATAATTTTTTAATAAAACGTGTGTGAAACCCTTTCGCTTTCAGTGGCAGTGATAAATCAAAGATAGTTAATTCCGACTAAAGGGGGAAAGGAAATATTCATTCAAATTTTTTATTTTGGTGACCTTACTCCAAAAATGCCCATTTTGATGCGCATCTTAAACGAGTTATCTATTTAATGTTCTGAAAAATTAAATTCTTATAGAAGGGAGTTTCTCAAATTTACCTTAAAATCAAAGTTGAAATTAGGGCAAGCGATCAGCAAAGAAATTTAACAATTTGTAATGTTGCCGTACCGAAAATTTTATTATTATTTTGTCACAAATCTGGAAAGATTGTTAAATATATGCAGTTTTGCGACATTTCTATAAAGTGCCTACATTTCGATGACTTCAAAATATCTGACCTTCTTTTCCATACGGCCATTTTTTTAGAAGAAAATCCCAACGAATAGGAATTTGTCCCTACGTATAATATCACTGATCCCAGGCGACCCGTAACGAAAACAATTGCTTTGCTTGAAGCGAATATTGGCCGAAATAAGCGCAGCATACGCGACCAGACATGGAACTGTAACTTTTCCTTATAACAAGTCTAAACAAAAGTCTATATTATAATCTAATCTATAGTCCTAACTACAGGGTTACCTACCAATGTTAAACATGTTACCTAATAAAGGGCTGTATGAACAACTTCATTCATTAACATATTGAAATGTGTATTCACTGAAGTTCATGTACGAATCAAATTGAAATTACTAAACACACTACTAGTGAACACATTTTGCTACATATCGTTAACAAAAAGAGTTTGGTCAATGAAACGGCTTTTCAGGGTTCTCAGTTTTATTTGATACCTAATCCCCAATTTACGATTTTTCATCCCCAAAAATAGCGAATTTATTATCCCCAAACATCCCCACATATCCTAAAATAGAGTAACTTCGGGTATTGTGGAACCCCTATTCTTGTTTTGGCGATATTTAAGAGACTATTAGCCAAATCTTTATCTGAATAATTGGAATGTGTTTTTGAATCGATTGCCTAACAAGGTTCATCAGAAATATAATATTTTATTAATACTAAAAAAAGTTATACATGAAAAATCTGAGGTACCTGCAAAACAGTCATTTTAAAAATTGGAGGGTAATGTGGAACCCCCTAGGTGGATAATGTGGAATACCATTCGATTTTACCAAAAGCAAAAAAGTAATATTAAAAGGAATTCAGTTGAGCATATAATTCTTTATTTAGTTTAATTTTAAACATAAAACTACCTTCTTGGCATAACTTCTTATCTTAAAAATCAATTAAAAATTATTTCTTAGCCTGGAATACGGTTCCACAATACCCGCCTTTAGGTATTCCACATTAGACGATTTTCAAATTTTTTAAAAAAAATCTTATAAAAATTACAAGACTTATCAAATTGCCACACTTACCAATTAAAAGTATTATTTCGTTAACAATTTGTAAACCTTGTAAAAAAACACAAATAAAATATCAATGTGTGGAGCGAAGTAACTGTTTGACTATGCGCACAAAAAAAAGTCAACTACACTTGTTTTCACTTACACATGAACTGAAAAGTAACAGCGCAACCATTTGCATAGCAAAAGCCGTAATGTTAATATTTTTCCGTACGCTATGTAAAATTACAGTAACCGTTACTAAATAATATTTAGTTTAAGAAATAAAGGGGGGTTCCACAATACCCGCCTATACCCGAAGTTACTCTAAATAATATTATGTCAAAGGAAAAAATATGCATAAATTTTATTCTTTGATAAAATTAATTTGTATAATATTAAAAAAACTAATTTTTTTTCTAGTTTGAGTTCTAAACACTACCTACATACAAAAGTATATAAAAAGAGTAAATTGAAAAGACGCACAAGAAAAATAAGTATGCATTAAATGTTTATCATTTCAAAAACTTCAGAATTAAAAACTTCTGTACTCAAAAGTTATTTTCGGGAATACAAAGTTTACTTTTAATTCATTTATTAATGACATGCTAAATTCCCAATTTTTATTTTTGATAAAAACACTGAAAATTATTGTTGTGGGAATGATAGTTTCTATTCGCATTTCGCTGGTTGCTTAGGCCAGCTCGTCAGGAAACTTTTTCTTAATACTTTAGAAAAGCTAAAAATATTATACAAGTAAGACCATAAAGTGAATAAGAATTTTAAACACTCAGGTCTTACTTGTAACAACATCAAGGCTTCAACAAAGCCACAACAATAAACAGTGAATACTTCTGGTTCATCAGCCATTGTAATTTGGATAAACATGTTGTTTGTATTAAAAAGTGTAAGCATTTGAGAAGATGGAATGAATTTATCACTGCATTCTAAGAGCTTCTCATAACTCATACGACATTATTTTGCGAATTTCGGTTTTTATTCTATTTATTATAGAAACAAGCGTTACATGTTGGCACAGAAAGCATGTTTAAAACTATTTCAGCAAGCTCAGGAAAAGGTTTCGAACCACAAGCGTCTTGGTATGACAAAAAACTTCGGACCAAAAAGGACTTCAAGTTGTACCCACGTCTTGACCAAACTGTTCTTTACATTGCACAAATGGCATATCCCCAATAATCCCCAGCAAAAATTGTGTTTTCCCCAAAAAAATCCCCTGGGAATTTTTACGAAATTTGTATCGCCATTTATAAAAACAAAAATCCCTATTTTTTGGAATAAATCCCCAAAATTGAGAACGCTGCGGCTTTTGTTTCACAGTTCTCACTTTCTCTCATTTTGTTTATTATTAATATTCAATAGCAATCTTGCCACTTTTGTAATTTCATGTATTTTTTTTTTTTTTTTTGTTCCCTTTACAATAATCAGCCATGTCACAGAGTACAATTCCGTTCGGAAACGGAATTCATTTCGTCTTTTGGTGTTTCAGAAAATTACGAAAATACTTTGCGGAATGAAACAATTTTTGTTTTCATGAACGGAATGGCATTTTTTGTATCTTAAAGGCCAAAAAACCATCAAAATATACTTTCTATCAAGAAACAAATATGTTTTCTTCGGTTCCGAACGGAATCATTCCGAACGGAATTGTACTCTGTGACATGGCTGAATATCTGTGGTCACAAGCACTAACCGCCTAAGGCTTAGTTTTTGAGATCTCAGTTAAACTAGATTTAGTTTATCTAAAAACAGTTTTGTGCCGCCATTTCCAAGCTTGTATACAAAATTTGGACGAAACAGTTAAGTTTTCCTTAAAATGTTGGTCTTTAAAAAATAAATAATAAAAAAAAATTTAATTTCGCCGGAAAAATCCGAGTTTCAGAGAACATTAAATTAAGGTTTAACTCAATCCACATCTCAAAAAATCGGTATAAGTCGAAAAAGTTTATGAGAAAAGGCACTTTAATTTTAGAAAAGCGTTTCTGAAAAAATTAATTGCATTAGAAAAATTTATTTAGAATCACAGATTATTGCCCCCACAATGCTAAGATAAAAAATTATAACAACACAGAAAAAAGTTTTTTTTTATCAATTAAACAGATTGTTTAAAAAATATTTAAATTTAATTAATGTGTTAATTGAATCAGTTATTTTTTTTAGTTGAAAGAAAATAAAAAATATAATTTTGATTTAATTAATAGTTTGGTTGTTTTTAAATAAATTTTCAATTAAAATATTCATTAAATATCAAAAATATTAATTGATTTTTTTCGTTTAAAATAAAATAATTTAAACTCGTCGAATTGTTGTTGGGAATTGTCAATATTTAATAAAATAAATTAACACAATGTTTGAAATGGCAAAGTTTTTTTTCCATCATTTTTTTAATTAAAAATATCATTTATTGAAAAAAAATTTTCAAAATTAAAAAACTTTTAGTAATCAATATAATCATTTTGGTAAAAGAAGCAAAATCAACAAATTGTTTGCTTGATATTATGAATTTGGTATAAATTTGGTGATTAGAAAATTTTTTTAAGTTGTATTTGTTTCAGAAATATTTAATAAAAACAAATATAAACTCAATTCTTTCTTAAGTCGAAAGCATTTTGATTTTTTTTTTGCGAACTACTTTTTTATGTTCTTCGAGGCAAATTTTTAATTTTCTTTCAACTAAAAAAATAATTGATTCAATTATCACATAAATTAAATTTAAATAGTTTTTAAACCATTATTTTAATTGATAAAACACTTTTTTCTGTGAATATTAGTATACTTATCTTATTGCATTTACCCTTCATGTATATTTTTGTTTCTTTTTTTATCTTACTTAAACGTTTTTCTTTTCCTTCAACTGGCAACACTGATTTTTCAATCATGGTGTTTTTCAATGACCTTATTCGAGATTTATTCAATGGTAGTTTCGTTTCAGATTTGTTAATGTTCATATTCTCTTGTATAAGTGAACAACTAACTTCATCTTAAGCCTCTAGTATACGGCATGTAAAAAGCCACAAGCGCATGTGGTTCTGGCGTAATTTTGACGTCATCACACAACACGCAATGCTTATTGTGGCTTTGCATTGACGTCAAAATTACGTCAGAACCACATGCGCATGTGGGTTTTTACATTCCGTGTACTAGAGGCTTTACTGTTTAATGTCGAGTGTTAATTGCTCTCATGTCATAGTTATTCATATTTCTGAATACAAACGAAGCGAAACAAAATTATAATAAAGGTTTAATGAACATCTTTATTAAGTGCTTATTTCCTACCAATAGTTAACATGTCGAACTTTCTTATTATTTAATATCAATTGCTATGACACAGCATTCATTATTATTAATTATGTCCGCCGTTTTGAGAAACGGCAGAGTGTAAATTTTAAATTAACTAAGGTCTTCCTTCTTAAATCACACAACGAATAACATATTTCTTGCTACAAATACGCAACGATAAATAAACCTTATTTTGAATTATTAATTTTATTTAAAGAACTAAAAACAATAGTAAACTTCTAAGCTTAAAATACTTTGTAGACTCTCTTAGCTAACTCCCTTGCTGTTTCCATTTCTTTTTTTTTAATTTTAATCAAATTTCCGTTACTTTTGCAAAAAACCCCAATAATTTAAATTATTCTAGTGTGGATGGAGTATTTACTTCAAATGATTTTGTTTACTTAGAATTTATATTCATTTACAATTTTACATATACTTTAATAAAAGAAGCAAAGAATGGCTGTAGATGATGGGGGGACGGAGGGGGAGAACGAATTGAACAAAATAATTGCTGAAACTGGTTAAAAATAAAATTTGCTGTTCATAAAACTCTTTCTGCAAGTATTTGTGTTTCTATAACAATGTTTTAATTCAAAGACGTTACGAGTATTCGACGTATAGGAGTGTTACAAATAAAAGCAAATTCTTGTTTAAATATGTACTAAAGAAAATGCTTTGCAAATATTTTCAATAAATTTGGCTAGAAATCTAAATTAAATAGAATATCTTCAAGTATTTCAATAATTGTAGAAGAAACAGCAGAAACAAGAGCTAAAACAACTTTATTTATAGAAGCAAATGGTTGAGTTGAGAAAGAATTCCGAAAAAGCTAGTACTAAATCCAAATGAGTGTAGAGGCAAAAGCTGTAATCTCCACTTTTTGCAATTTCTGTAATAAATAACCAACAACGTATATCTTCATAGATATTCGTATTGGTTATATGATGTTTTGCCTTTTTGTAGAAATCAATTTGTAAAAAAAACAAAACAAGTTAAAAGCAAATCCATTTTTAGGTTAAGGAATAAAACGCTTAAGAAAATTGGAGATTGTTAAAATTGTAAAGTTTTTTGGAAAATGCGGAAAAATTTGCATTTTAATATGGGAGCATAACAAAAGCAGCAATTCCAATGGTGATTGCTGTCTGTGTTTTAACCAATAATTTTTGACCATAGATTTAAATGTTCACCAAGTTTACTTAAGGCGAAGGAGAAGAAATAAAGTTTATGATTATAAGAACTACGCTAAAATTCAGGTTCAATGGGTTAAAATTAGAGGCTGCCTTGGGTTTTGCTCATATCCCAGCCCCTTGTGAACCAGTTTGGCTGAACTTCAAAAGCATACTACTCCGGACTATACGTGATATAAATAAAAGACAAGCTCAACCTCATTATATCTGGGGTCTTCGGAAACACATTTTAACATACACGGACAGACGGTCAGACGAATATAGCTAAATCAACTTCGCTAATCATAAAACCCAAAATATATATATTTCATAGGTTCTGCGATCAATACTGAAGATTTAGAAGATTTAGAATTACAAATAGAAGAAAACCTGTGGTGAAGGATATAAAAATGTGAAATTGCAGTCCTTGATTCTGCATCCTTACATATGGAATTTAAACAGTTCTGCTGCATTTCAGAAAAATCTCCTTTCTCCTTAAATCTTTTGCTGGGATTTTTTAAATAACTTTTGACAAAACACAAGGACAACAAGATTTTGTAATCATCTATTTAAATAACAAACATTCAGAGGGGGGAGGGGGGGGGGGGAAATACAGTAAGACAAATATATTTTATATTTACAGACTCTTATTTAACTCCTTCTTGTGCACACTCACATACACAAATTGAGATATTATTTTAGTTGTGCTGATACAAATACACAGCTGATGGAAATAAACAGAATTAAGAGTTTGAAAGAAAGAAAAAAAAGGAGAAAAATAACTGAATAAAGAATTTGTGTATAAAAAAAACTAAAACATTTTACACATTTTTTAATCTGAATTTTTAATTTGTTCAATGACCAACACAGATATGAGAATCGTACAGAAATAATTTATTTATTTACATATCAGTACAGTGCTTGTACAAAATAAAGGTACACTAGTGTCCCAGTTTACAGTTTGAGTTATATAGTTCAGTCTATACTCTGAACTACAGACCAGTCTAAACTATAGTTCAGTCTATAGATTAAATGTTATATAAACAATAACAATAATATAAATTGTAATCCACTCTTATCTAATCTAGAGTTTGCTAAAAGCTGTAAACCGCGGTTTCGGGTTTAAAATGATTGAAACCGGTCGCTTTCGGTTTTCTTAAAAATCTTGGAGATAATTGTGTTTGACTGGTGCTCTTTGAAATGTTTCCAAACTCCAGATTTTTCCAGACATTTCTGAAATAAAATTAATGTAATAAATTAAGTAAGCAAATAAATTAAAGGTAAAACACCTTTTTAAAAAACATGCTTTATAGGATAACTTTCGAAAATCATTCCCGGAATTTCTTAGACTATAAAATTCTTAAACGAAGTACAAAAAAGATGGAATTTTTCGTTGGTACTGCCACTCTGAGAGTAAAATTACAAATTGAGCATTTTAATATCATATAACTTATTCAAATTTGTTGTAGCCACTACAACACACCACACAAGTAGCTAAAAAACGATTTGCTTGTTGTGTGTAGAAACAACAAAAACAACAGAACAAGAAGAAAACACATTAACGGTTTTCATCCTTTGTATTAAGAGAACAACTCTGTTATATTTAATACGATTTTATACATCAATACGTGAGTGTCTTTATCGTGTGCATTGTAAATAAATGAATTCGCTGAGTGAGAAAAAGAGACAGATAAAGTTTCTTCAACTGTTTTATTCTGGTAAATTCACACACTTTGTTTACTACTGCTTTTTGTGGGATTTTTCAACCACAGCGTAGAATATTTTAGTCTAATACATTTTGTTGTTGCAGTGTTGTAAATGTAAGTATTTTTACTAAAATTATAAGATTAACAAGGTCTACAAGGGACTATACTATCAAGGGTGAATTCCGCTATTATTTTCATTTTTAATCTTAATCACTTTTACTTTTTAAAGTGCATGCGCTTAAAAGAAAAAAAATTAGTTTTTGCTTTAAAACTTTTACTATCAACTAATAACGTCATTACACAATTTATATGATATAAAAGCTTGAACCGAGATTTAAGTAGTTGTATTTACTGAGTTTGAAAATTTTTTATCAAAGCTGTTTTTGGGAATACAATAATTTATTAAAAGATTTTGTTGGTTATGCTTAATTCTCTGTTTTTAATAATTGATAAAAAATACTGAAATTTATTGTTGGAGGATAAGTTGTTCCTATGCGCATTTCACTGGTTGCTTAGGCCAGATCATCAGGAAACGTTCTCCTAAATAATTTTAGAAAAGCCAAAGCTATCAGCAAACAAGACTACAGAGGGAATGCGAATTACCTACATACATTCAAAAAGTCTTAATTGCAACGATATCAAAGTATGTGTTTTGTAAAAAGAGTGTAATATACACCCACTATCTAATTTTAATCTAATTGCTAGTAAGAACTTTTTCTTATATTTGTGCGCCTCTTTATTGTGAACACGGGCCTAACTCTGTGTAAAGAGTAATGGTCAAGTTCAGCTTTAGTAGTATATTACGTATTTAGTAATTGACCACGTTTTTACGCAAATACTACGTGTTTCGTTAAACACAACATAAAAAATGCGTCTCTAAAAATTAGTATCTCTATTAATACAAACTCAACTGGAACGAATGACGAATACTGCTAAACACGACGAATTTGTCGGTAAAAACTCACTGTGTAAATTTGTGGTGTAAGCACAATAACAACGCAAATATAACAGCTTTAGCAAGGTAAATTAAAATACAGGTGGTGGCAACACTAAGACAATACTAGAAATAACAGAGGCTAGTAATGTCAAGCGTGTCTAACAAACCAATGTTGTTCGACCTGTCAAAATCAGATGGCCTTTTGCCACTATCAGTAGTTGAATTCGCCTTGAGCTTTAATAATTAAGAAAGTCGTTTATTGCTTGCTCAAAGAGAGAAAAATAGGTGACCATATTATTAAAATTAATTAATTTATTTACATTTTAAAATTATTTAAATTTTACTTAGCAACTACTCCCGCGAAGCCATGGCTTATCTGCATAATACTTAAAATGTAGCAAAAACACAACTTAAAACTATTTTTATAGTTCGCTATTTCGTATATTTATTTAAAATGCAATAAAATAAAACATAAAAAAAAATTTTAAAGTAAAACGCAGTTTTATTACCTAAACCCCTTGAAAACTAAAACAACCCATGGTCACCTGCTATTGATTTGTCATCGTTCGCCGACGTAAAAACAGAAAAACAGAAATAAATCTTTTGCAGAATTCGCCACGATTGTGCGTATTTTCATATACACAAATATGTTTTTTCGTTTGTTCCAGTTGTGTCAATAGCATAAAGTAAAGCATATTTTAGAAAAAGATACCATCGTTGGAACAATACTACAACTATCGGTAAAAACTACGTCAAAAATAAAAAGCTACGTGTAAATTTAAATACCACATCTAAAGACTACGTCTTAAGTAAATAACTACATATTTTGTAAAACACTTCGTCTTTAGTTAAATACTACGAAGTTAGTAAAGACCTAAGTCTTAAGTAAAAGACAACGTCGCAAGTAAAAGTAAAAGACCAATCTTTAGTAAAACACTGTGTCTAAATTTAAAGTTCATGTTTTAAATTTAAATACTGAACGCTTCATTCTTCTGTCGTGTAATCCCAGTAAGCAAAAGTTTATTGTTCGCTAAGAGTGTTTACGTTTTAATCTGTCTCTATCTCTATGAACGTGTGTATTTTCTCCAAGAATATATTTGTATTAATAAACAATGACTTTCAGTGCTATTGTTTTTTGGTATGTCATTGTGTTTGTGTGCGGGTTACATAAATAAATATTATTTGTATGAGTGAAAATTTAGCTGTAGATGAAATGTTTTTGTTTTGTTTGTATTTACTTCCATTTATATTGTTGTTTGACACTATTCTCTTTGGGGAGTATTTTATTTCCTCTTAAATAAATCTTAACAAATGCAACCATATAACCTCCTGTTTCTACTATACAACACTTCTAGTCAGCTTAAAATGTCTTATAATCTGTATTCAATCTATAATGCCACTTAAATATGGATTTTAGACATTCTCAAATGAAAACATCTATTATTTTCTATTTTTGACTGTCAACAAATTTCCAGTGTTTTTATAAAGATAATTGGTAGGTTGGCCCGTTTGGGTGGTTAGTTTGTTTAGCGATGTTTTTTGGGCTGTTGCCCGTGGTATTGTTTGGAAGAAACTGTTGTATTTTTTTTTTTGTTCTTAGGATTGTTGTCTTCATTTTAACTTACTGCTTAAGGCAATTTTCTTTTCTTTGGAAAATTTCCAAATTGTTTTTCTTTTGGTTGGTTTTTGTGGCTAGAAAATGACTGCTTAAATTTTATTTCGTGTTTTTTTTAGAAATTAATATTGTGAAGATGAGGAAATGTTTTTTTGTTTAAAATCGGTTTGAAATTTTATTTAACTAAGAAGTTTGGAATAAGAACAAAAAGAAAAATTACGAAAACTTTAGTAAGTACAAATTTAAGACGAAGTCTCTTAAAAACTTTTTAATTTTACTAAAAAAAATAACTGAACAATATTAAGTATTATTTTAGTATTTTGCCGATTACGTTTTTAAAAAACCACAATAAACCTATAAAGAGAGTATGTATTTTCTGATATATTCTGTTTTTGAGTTAAGACTACTTCTTAAATAAGTCGCTTTTTTCAACTAGCTCTTTTAAAAACAACGTCTTTAGAAGACTTCGTTTTTAGAAGACTACGTCTTTAGAAGATTTCGTCTTTAGAAGACTACGACTTTAGAATACAAAGTCTTTAGAAGACTACGTCTTTAGAATACAAAGTCTTTAGAAGACTACGTCTTTTGAATACTACGTCTTTTGAAGATTACTTCTTTTGAAGACTACTTCTTTTGAAGACTACGTCTTTTAAAGAATACGTCTTTACAATACAACGTCTTTAGAAGACTACGTCTTTAGAAGACTACGTCTTTAGAAGACTACGTCTTTAGAAGACTGCCCGCCTAAGTTATAAAAAAATAAAGCAGGTTAATAAAGGGATTTTCATACAAAATCCGTTTCATAAACCCATTATTAACCTGTTTAAGTTTTTATAACTTAGGTCGTACATCCTTAGAAGACTACATCTTTAGAAGACTACATCTTTAGAAGACTATGTCTTTAGAAGACTACATCTTTAGAAGACTACGTCTTTAGAAGACTACATCTTTAGAAGACTACGTCTTTAGAAGACAACGTCTGTAGAAGACTACGTCTTTAGAAGACTACGTCTTTAGAAGACTACGTCTTTAGAAGACTACGTCTGTAGAAGACTACACCTTTAGAAGACTACATATGTCTTTAGAAGGCTACGTCTTTGGAAGACTACGTCTTTAGAGGACTACGTCTTTAGAAGACTACGTCTTTAGAAGACTACGTCTTTAGAAGACTACGTCTTTAGAAGACTACGTCTTTAGAAGACTACGTCCTTAGAAGACAACTTCTTAAGAAAACTATGCATTTTAAAACCACTTTAGAAAAAAACATTATAAAGTCTTCAGTAAATCACTGCTTACTTAGCATAAATACTACTTTTAAAGTCAAAGGCTACGTTTTTATTAAACTGTGTGTGCGAAAAAGAAAACATTTTAGAAAAAGCCTACATCTTTAGAACAACATAAAGAACGCCTTAGATAAAGAACTACTTTTTTAAAAGGGATTACGTCAGTTTATGTCTTTAAAGCTGTTCCCTTTAAAAAAATGTCTTTAAAAATTTTGTTGCAGCATTAAATCATTATTATGTAAAACTTTTGTATCTGACAGATGAAACCTGCATTCTGGTCTAACAAAATTCTTTTTCCTAGACATTGCTATCTAAAACCAATCCCATAATTAAACTTTTAATTTTAATTGCATACTTTAAGGGATAACAAAACTTACGAACCACTTCACATGTAATTGTTACCAGTTATTATCACCAAAAACGTAAGAACAAATTTCCCAATAAACATTCAGTTCAAAGTAAAAATTTCATGATTACTAAAGCAGGAAAAAGAAAAATCAAACAACTACTTACCAACTACTCGAAATGAAGTGTGAATTAACACTTAACACTTGGTGTCATCCTTGATATTTTGATAACAAACGTTTCTTTTGCATATAGAGAAAATAATACAGAAACTAAATTTCAACATTTTCACAAAACTACATATATTTTTTGAGATAGTTTTTTCGTTGCAATGAAATAGAAATCACAGAGAAAAGGACCTTAGTCCTTTGCATACAAATAACAAAAACAAAGGAAAATATCTCCCCTTGCTAGAAAGTAGAAAAAGTCTTTATTTTTGTGCTATTTTTGTTTTCTATGACTTTTTCTTTTTTGTTTTTTTTAGCTTTCGTGTAGTTATTTAGAAGGCTTGTTGTTTTATTTAGAAAACCAAGAAGAGAGTGGAGCGGAAACAAGGATATTTTTTTTTTTGTATGTTTGTTTGTGTGTGAGTTTGTAAAAGAAAAAAATAAATAAAATTAAAAAAGGACTTAACTAAGCATCAAGAGCAGTGCATTTTGGGGTTCTGTGAAAAGGAAAGATTTTAAAATTAGCAACGTTAAGAGATTTTGTTCAAAATTTCTAGAGAGCACAAATATGAATAAGATTCAATATTAAGTTGTAAATTTAATAAAAATTTTAGTGTTAACAAGAATCTTACCCCCATATTTTAGGTTTATAGCAGGTTTATGAATAGAATTTTCTATGAAAATTTGTTTAATAAGCCTTTTATTATTATGAATACTGGGCTTAATATTTTTAATTTAAGAAAGGAGATCTATTTTTTTAGTACATTGCTCAAATAATATTCCTATACACT
Source organism: Pollenia amentaria (assembly GCA_943735925.1). Lineage (NCBI taxonomy): Eukaryota > Metazoa > Arthropoda > Insecta > Diptera > Polleniidae > Pollenia > Pollenia amentaria. The sequence continues at coordinate 47,649,730 of OX031007.1, forward strand.
GACTATAGATCCTTAATTGCCATCGACAACATTCTTTTTTTTTGAAACGCTCGCTTATCCAAGATTTTGTTATAAGGGCTATCGAGTTTTTGGTATGTAAAAGTAGATCCTAAATAATTCATTAGTTAAAATAAAAATTGATTCTTTAGGATTTTGGATTTTGGACCAATTATTTTAAATAGCAGTAATGTAAGGGCTGACTTTCTTACAGGTTTATGAAATATATGATTTAAACGGATTTGTTGCCTTTGCAAAATAGATGATTTCAACTAACAAATGCAGAGACTCAATAAATTACTGCCACTTAAGGCTGGTTTACACTATCACACAAGCAGTGCTGCCACGACTAATGAAATTTTTACAACCAAAATTTTTTAAAAAGTAACCAAATGTGAAAAAATATAACCAAATTAGAAAGCCTTTTGTTAATTAAGAAAAACATTAAAATTTATTGTTGCATTGTTAAACGAAGGTTATTTGCACTTAAATATTAATGACAAATTAAGAAAACAAAACTTGAAATGTAATTCTTTTACATATTAAAAAAATAACGAGAAAGTTAAATAAAAATTTTTTATTTATTTGAGAATTTTTTCATAAAAAATATTTTTATTTTATAAGAGTTAAACCCGTCAAATTTCCATACAAAATTCAGTATATTTAAAATTAATAAATAAAATTTTTTTGAATATGTCCCTTACAAAAACCGAAATTTGTACTTCACAGCTACAAATAACAACAACTGTCAGTGGCAGGGCTGTAAGATGTGCCAATTTTATAATCCCTTTGGCGATGGAAATACGTGTGACGATATGGCGAAATTGTAAACTGTTGGCGATATGCGAAATGTGAATATTTTCAAATTTACATACATATGTCTAAAATATTATAAAAATGGGTATAACTTCTTTATATTGTTGTAAATTGTATTTTAAATTTATAATTGCTATTATTACTGTTTTAAAAATTGTTCTATTTAAAATATTTTCTGAATTATTGTATAATATTATAGCGAATATAAACAAATTCGTATTTCAAAACGTACATTCAATGGGCAAAAAGTATATGACTGACAGTCAAAGGTTTTTTTTATAAATTAAAAATCATTATCTAAAAACCATTAAATAAATATACATACCTACAGGTTATAAAAAGTAAAATTTTAAATTTCTTAAATGCACGCCATTTTCTTACAGTAATTTCTATAAGTTCAAAAATTGTAGATTCTATATCAATTTATTTTTGAAAATTCTTTAAAATTCCTATGTGTATTTCAATATATTAAAATATAGTACTGGAAATAATGTAAATTTAGAACATTTTACTTTTATTCAAGTTGTTAGAAACACTTAAACTACTTTTGAGTACTTTTTTCAGTAATATTCTGAAATCGATTCAGCGTGATATTATGCACTTTCTACTTTAAGTACCACTTATCTTTACTACTCTTAAAATCATTAAAAACTACGCTGTTTTAACAAAAATTACTGAAAAATCTCCATCGATTAAAACTTCATTTGATTTCAGTTTCAGAACATGGCCGTTTCTAATATAAAAATCTAATTTTTTTCCTTAAAAAAATCAAAAAACTGGTAGCTTTTTTGAAAGAGATGAACTCACGTTCATTTGAAACAAATAATGAGAAAATCGTATTGCAAAGTACACATTATTCGAAGACGTTAATCCATTCGAATTGAAATACGCAATGCAAGTCTATTAAGAAAAACATATTCAAACTATTCATACGTATTTTATATTTTAGAAAAAAGTAACCAAAATGAAAAAAATATTCACATCTCCACATTGAGAAAAAATATTACCAATTTTGGTTAGAAATAACCAAAAACGGCAGCTCTGCACACAAGCCTGACGTATTTTCACAAAAATATATAACTGATCTAATTATTGTTTGAAAATTTTCAAAAAAACAATAACAACTTATCATGATAGGGCTGTGATTTCCTCAAAATACGTAAGACTTGTGTGGTAGTCTAAAGTACCCATTAAGGACTATTTGATCTGATTTTTCATTACGGTAATTTCAGAAATTTATTAACAGCAAATTTAGGCCAAAAAATAAGTAGTGAATAACTCTTGCTATTAGATCAAATATTGAGCTTAGTAGAAAAGTGAGCAGTGTACTCTCGAGATGTCCGCTATCGATGGGAGAAAACGCATTTTTCTTTATGGTTATCTCCACAAAAACATTTCTTACTTTTACCAAATTATTGTCACCGGCAACCATATTATCGTTAAATTAGTCCTTCATTTTGAAGCAAGAATCATATAATGGTTGCCTCCGAACATGTTTTGGTTAATAATAACAATTTGTTAACCACTGATAATAGAATGGTGAACATCTTGCTGTTGGTAAGAAGAAAAATGTTATTGCTTACATGTTATTGTTATTATTAACCATAACAAGTTCGTTGACGGATTCTAGATGGAAAACTAATTTTACCATAAAACAGTCTGTGACAATAATATGGTGAAAGAATCCACAGTTTATTTATACATTTTGCGTTTAAATAACCATAAAAAAAAATTCTCCAAAGTTTTCCACCAATTAAACCATTAATCAAAAGAAAATCAGTTTTAATTCAAAATTTAATGAAGTGCATTAAACTTTTAATGAAGTGAATTAAACGGTTAATCAAGTAAAATAAACGTTTCATGCATACTATTATTTTGTTTACTGGTACAAATTAATGAATTTTTTAATTAATATCACAAATTTTTTAATTGGAATCCATACAAATTTGGTTTCTGTTTATCAAAAATGTGTTTTCTTTGCGTGTAGAAATCGATCTTCCGTATTACTTCATGGTGCTGAAACATGAATAATAAAAGGATCTTACGAGACAGTGCTAACGAGCAATCTTCTGCATAAGATTCACGGCCCTATAAGCGTTAATAATGGGTTGATCAATGAGTTCTACAAGCTATACGCCTCGACGTAGCCCAGTACATTTAAGATGTAGCCCAGTACATTAAAGTTTAACGAATGGAGAAGGACGCTTTAGGTCTTAAGGCCCACAAGAAATAATCCCCCGATAGACAACGCAGAAAAGAGTGGCCTAATGTCTGTGGGAGTGATCATATGCTACTAGATCAGACACCACTTAGTGTCTCTTAATGGCGCCAGAATGCAGAAGACAGGAATAGCTGGCATTCCAATTTGTTTACGGCTCAAATCGACCCTCGGTAGTTATAAATATGTTAAGTAAAAGTAAAATGGACAAACTTGACTAAATTTAAACAAACTAAGGCCGGGTTTTTGAGCTATGGATTAAGTTTAAACTTAGTTTAATGTACTCAGATTTTTCCGGCGAAATTTGATTTTTTTTTTATTATTCCATTAAAGACCAACATTTTAAGCAAAACTCAGCTGTTCCATAAAAATTTTATATACAAATTTGGTTATGGCGGCACAAATCTATTGTCAGATTAACTAAAGCTAAGAGTCCGAAAGTTATAAGGTTTTGTAAATTAGGCTTTAACAAGCAAATAGGGAAAAGAACATAGTGTAACCGTTTGCTCTTTAAATTTTGTGCATTTTATATAGTATCATTATAAAATACTTTATTTACAAAACAACTTTATTCAACTGTAGTGTCCCTGGTATCCCTTTTTCAATATATTTCAGTTTTCTGCCATAAAAATTGTTTATTTCACTTTATTTATTCTTTTTCCATTACAATACGAATTTCTGTGTACCAACTACAATGAACAAAGTGGCCAAAAGGCATTTCTAAATACAACAAAAAAAAAAACGAAAACTTTAGAATACTTGTAGTTGTTGTTTATTCTTACTGAAACCGCTTCTACCCCTTCTACACATATCTACCACTTGAAGTCCTTTTTTACTTTAATCTCACTTACACAACAAACACTTTTTTGTGGCAAAAATTTATTTACAGGGTGGTCCAAATGAAACGAAGGAGTTTTTATTATCAATAACTTTATTATATTAATATGTCTTTCTTTTGTAGTTTAAGATTGTTGTAAAGGAGAAGAGGGAAATTTAAAATGGAAACTGCTGAAGAACGATTAAAAATAATTAAATTAAAGCAAATCATAATTTCGTACACAATCTGAAAACGAGGAGCACAGTTCATTTTCAGTAAAATGGCAATAAGCTTAGTTGCAGATTAAAGGAAATCTAAAATCCTATTGTTATTCATCAGCGACAATATTGTTCTAATAAATGTTCAGTTTGGTGTGAAACAACCTTCAAAAGAATTTTTGCTAGACATGTTTCCTTAAGGATAGAGTCGGTAATGCAGTAAACTTCGATGCTGCTGAACACCGCACTATGTTGGAAAATTTCTTGTCGCTAGCTGTAGAAAATCAACCAGAATTATTTTTTTTTAACAATAATGAGCCACAGCGCACAGAGCAAGGCAAAAAGTGAAACTGCTTTAGCTCACTTGCGGTGAACGGTCTTTTATTGGCCGGATTTAACTGCGTCCTATTATATATAATAAAAGGATCTTACGAGACAGTGCTTACGAGCAATCTTCTCCATAAGATTTACGGCCCTATAAGCGTTAATAATGGGTTGATCAATGAGTTCTACAAGCTATACGCCTCGACGTAGCCCAGTACATTAAAGTTGTGGCCCAGTACATTAAAGTATTGGATAAAAGTGTGTACGTGAATTGGATAAAAGTGTGTACGTGAACAAACCACAGACCATACCCTTATCAAAAAATAATCACCCTATCGCGAATAACAAGTGGGATTTTTGTTCCCATGGAAATTTGTATACCCCTCGATGGGAAAAATGTTATCGTGAAACTCCCGTGAATAATTTTTCACGCTATCAGTTTTCAGTGAATGTAAAACAGAAGAAAGATTAAAAAAATTAAAAATCAAAGAAATTTTTGTTCAAAAATATGCACGTATATAATATTAAAAAAACAAAAAACCAAATAAAATATATTGCATCGGAGTGATAGTTTGATTGCAACATTAGTGTATTGCACTTTTATTTAGACATTTCTAAAATTCTGCCACCACGCCTTACGAAAAGCTTCACCAATGCTCAGGCAATCGACCCGTTGTTTGCCATTTTGTTAAGCAACTTATAAATTTGTGCCATTTTAACGGATCTTGACCATAAAATTAATTTTGTAAACTTTAATATTTGAATTTTGAGAAGATCTACTTGCATAAATGTTCTGTTCCCCAGCAAAAAAAAAATGAGATAATTAAAGGGAAAAAATTATAAGGAAACAAATGTTTCACGATAAGGGGATTTTTACGCCGCGAACATTTTTTCGCGTTATTATTCTCCTTTGAATTAATTTATTTCTTGGGAGTTTTTCATGATTGCAAAAACGTGAAAAGGGAAAAAATTATAAGGGAAAAATTATTCACGTTAGGGGCTAAAATATATAAAAAACAAAGGAAAATAACTCGAAAAAGTTGTAGTCAAACAAAGTTATGAAAACGTCTTATAATCAAGTGCAATCAAATTTTGTTTTGCTTTCTTTTAAAAAAATTATATTCTATTTAACCCCTTCGTTACATTTTGGGGCACTCTGTAGTTGTTGAAGCAAACAACTAACACTAGCAGGTTCCTTTACCTCAAGTAATTTTTATTATTATTCTATAACAAACTTGAGCCCTGTGCTAGTGCTAGTACAATTGTTGTTGCAGTTTTTGTTACCCATTGTCATTCCTTTATAACAACGTCATCAATTTAGGTTAGTTTGTGTTTTTGCCATTGTTGTCGTAGTGGTTGTTGGTTGTAGTAGTGGTAGTAGTGTTTGTTTGGTTGTGGCCATCTTGCCTTGTAGCTATTTTTCATATTCGTGTTGGGGCACGTTTTCATGTCAAGTTGTTGCATTTTGTCGCTTTTTTTTTTTTTTTTTTTTTTTTGCTTTAACTGCTTCTTAGTTTCATATAGTTTTTCCCCATTTTCACTGCTTTACAAAATTGTTTTTCTTTAGATGTTAGTTGGTGTATGTATGTTTGTTTGTGTGTAAGAGTATTTATAAATAAGTTTTTGCTTACGGCTTAAATTTGCCGCCTATTTTTCTTGACTTTTTGCTTTTTATTTTATATTCTTTATTTTATATTTTGTGTAAGTGTTTCGTGTGAAACTGTTATGATGAGGTTGTCAGGTTGTTGACTATTTCGTTAAGGAAGATGTACACAAAAAAAAAAAATACTTTAAAAAGTTTAATGCATTTAGATGGCACTGTGATCCCTAAAAGTATGCAATTTAATTCTTTGTGTTTTTTTTTCTTAACTTCCTTGTTCATAATTTTGAAAGTAATTATTTTAATTAGAAAAGAATTTCTTTTCATAGTATAAAAAAAAAACTCAAGATTACACGTCAACGTTAAAGAATATAAAAAAAAAGTGTAGCCTACTTTTAGGTTCAAAATTTGCTTGGCACCTTAAGCAGGATAATAAAAGGAATTTAAGTAGTTTTTTCTTAACATAAAATTAAATAACAAAACACTTAAGCATATGTTAGGGAGGTAATTTCATAATAATATCCTTAATGGGAGAATACAAATACAAAGGGACAGTAGTAAACAGAATTTTTGGGGGACTTCTAAATATGTATATGATTTAAGATAGTTCGTCAAGAGAAAAAAAAAATAGAAGAAATTTAACTTTTATTAGGGGTTATTAAATAAAGAAACGAATAAATAAAAACTAAAGCCTATTTAAGGGAAAATTGGCAGTTTTGAAATTTAAGTCCAAGTTTTTTATTTTTATATTGATTTTAGGGAAACTTCAAAAGTTTATCTTCTAAGGTTTAAACTTATAAAACAAACACACATTTTTACATAATAAATTCTAAAAACAAGGAAATTCACTTAATAGGACCTTATATCCTCAAAGGTTAAGTAAAAATACAAAGCATGTTTTCAGAATAAATCTGGAATCCCTAATTTCAATCGAAATTTGTAAAGCAAAAAATTATTTGGAACAAATATTTATACAAATTAAATGAATATGTATTTTATTCGACCTTTACTATTTCAAGATGGCACTTCAAGAAGTGGCTAAATATTAGTTCGAATAAACGTTTAAAGTTTTTTGATAAAAAAAAGACTTCCGGCTCGAAAATTTAATTATACTTCAAATTAAATAAAATAACAAAATATCTATCTCGTTAACAAATTCTTGCTACAAGAAAATTAAATAGCTCTAAGCACTACTTTGGGGTGCTTTTTATAATTGCAATAATTTACTAAATTTTGTGTCCGCTCTATTTTTCTTTTTTTTTTACTTACATTATGTCTGTTGTCTTATCAAACTGCCCCTTCTCTCTAGATCTTCTTATCTGTTAACATTACTTCTATTTACTCTTTAACTATGCATAATTACATAAAAAACAATTAGCATAACTTTAGGATTACATAAATAAAATTCCTTTATTATGTTGTTTCTTTTAGACAAAAAAAATTTTTTTTTTTTAGAATATAATATTTTTATTACATATTTTATGGTCTCCTTACCAGTGTTTTTTTTTCTTTTGTATTATCAAAAATTATTTTTCTCAAAGGAAACAATAACAGAAAACTTCGTTATGTTTAATTTTTATGTTAACACGCAAACACGGACTAAAAACATGCCACGTCGCTGTACATCAGTACAAAAATAGCAAACAAGAATTTTTGTTTGTTCATGTTACAAAAATTTTGTACAAGTTTTGACATGTGTAGTCTTGAAAACAAAATTTTTATTAAGCAAAACTTTTATTAAGCAAAATTTGTCATTAAAACTAAACGTAAATGACAGTCGTCATCCGAGCTAGGTGTGTGTGGCATGCAACATTTAGGAACAGTTTCTTCATGTAGAATATTATATTGATAAATAATTAAAAATCAATTACTTTGTTTGGCAATTTCCGCGAAATATTTTTGTAGACATTATAAAAATAAAACTAGGGGGCTGAGGAAATAAATAGAAAGCAATAGGTGATGTAACCAGAACATTTTTGCTTAAAAGGCAAAGATTTTTCAAAACATACAATGCCTAGCCGGTTTCTTATATATAATCTTCTCTTAAATAATCAAGACCGTTTGTTGGTCGCAACAGATTAAATATGGTATCAAAAAAAAAAGAAGGAAAATGTTGTCTTAAATATAATTTGTAATCTTGTTCTACGAATTCTATGAGATTGTCAAAATAGAACCTCCACGATTTATTATTTTACAAGATGTTTGAAAAAATACGTTTTTTTAGGATTAACCATAAGAATTAAGTTTAAATTAGAATCCATGATTGGATCCAAGTTGGATCCACATTATAAACGAAAATTTAGGTTGTTCAAATCCGCGATTTTAACTTAATTTTAGAGTTAAATTAAGTTTAGTAAAGGCATTTTGCCTCTTTTTTGACTGCCTTGCCACTTTGTTTGCCCCGTTTTTCAATCCCCTTTAGTATCATTTTTTATTTTCTTGTATCCCTTTTGCCCCTTTTTGAAATAATTTTTTTTTTATATTGGCAGTCAATGAACGCAGATGTGCCTGACAGCTTTTATATCTTCGTATTACTTTACCACATAGTAGTGCATCCGCTGGGCGAATTTTTTCTTAATTCCTCATAATAAATTTTAATACCGTGAAGTGTTCTTTAGAAAGATCCAATTTTTCAAATATAAATTTGACTTTCATAAATTTTTGTCTCCATATAATAAATTATTTCAAAAAATTTTCTATCAGACGATACCCAAAGATGAAAACAGGAATAAAAGAAAAATATTAAGTGATAAAAGTTTTAACATCTGTCGCTCGTGTTCAGTGAAAGAAAATGTAGTAGCATTTCTTTTAAGAAAATATGATCAGTTAAAGTTAAAGCCGTAACACATAAGGTTTTTTACCTAAGCACTTTATTTAAGAGGCAATTCTAAAAATGTAGAAACAAGCAATTAAGCACTAAACGCAAAAGACTTCAAACTTGATATTTTAAGGATATTAATGAAGCAAAAGTCAAATCGATAACCGCCGTACGTGGAATGTAATCGAAACAAAAATACCGGGTTTATAAACAAAATTGAAAAAATTAAAGTTCTGTATAATAAAATTTCTATATAATGAAGATTTTCTGGTCCCATGCAGATTCATTAAAGGAAAGTTCGGCTTTTTACTTATTTCCCAAAATTCCCCTTTTTGTACCACTTTTTTTTAAACCCCTTTTTGTGCCCCTTTTTGAAAATTTGTAACGGTAACGCTGCAAGGCGGGTCCACCATCCTTTAGTTCAGGGGGGTAACTTAGTAAAAATTCGGTCCGGACAGCCTCCAGATCCAATTTATGTTTTTAGAATACCAGTAAATGACTAGAACATTGGAGAGAATGAAGACTATTCTCCCCCTTATATCCCCGCTCTTGTCTAGGCGATGATACTTTGAAGTAGGATTGACAATTAGCGATGAAATTGTAGTAGACAGAGATCTATGATCGCAACAAAGTTCAAATTGGGATACAAAATAAAAATTAAAAAAGTAGGAGCAACCTATGATAAGATCGAGGAATTTGAAAAAGATGTACTATTGGACCTATTATTTAAGTAGTCAAAAGTTAAAGACTAAAGGATTAAGTTATAAAAATTAAAAATTAAAAAATTAAAATGGATTTTGTATGAAAATCCGTTTATAAACCCTTTATTAATCTGTTTTATTTTGTATAACTTATTGCTAATAAATCAGTGAGTGTTTAAACGCTGGCTTAGTTGAACTAAACTTAAATTTATATGTTGTTTGAACTCAACAGTTGTAAATCAGTGTCCCATGTATTGTATGTAGTTTAAAAAGTAACATGTGGCAGCACTACGATAAATGTTGACAAATTCATATGGTTTGTATTGGTAGTTTAAGCGCCCAATTTTATGCTGTTAAAGATGGTTTATATGTTTTCTGATTTATAGATTTGTTGGCTTAAACACATTTTAAACCAAAAAGACAGTTTAACTTGCTCCGATTTATTAGCCCTTAGGCCGTAAAATATTATGTATCCGCTTGTCTTGAATGAGTCCAAGATGCTCTACTACACATAGTCCCCTACCACCTGTAGTGAAGAGCTTAAAAGACATTAATCTTGTAATATTGATTTTTGTATTCAAAACCTAAAAATCACACTTGAGGGACCAATTCATTAAAAAATCTCTCCTGTCTCTCTGCACCACTAAACAATTCATATTTACCTTTTAAGCTGTCAAATCATTTGAGCGAAGTTTATTTAAAAAAATCCGTTTTGCCATAATTTGCAAAATCTAAAAACAACAAGCAAATACAATTCAAGAAAGGATAACTGCATTTTGTGTGACATAAAACAAATGACATTGTCAAAATTTACATTATTCTATAGAGCAGAGTTTTTGGCGTTTTCCTATTAAAACCCTTTTCCTATGCGTGAGTGAGCGAGTATGTAAATGACTTTCAATGGAAATATTGCAAAACATAACATTTTGTGACGTTATGAGGTTTTTTTTTTTTGCACAAAGCACTTTATTATGATTGCCATCATATGGAATACGCCTTCCATAATATTAAACAAAAACAAAAAAATAACAAAAAATAACGCCCCCACAAAAAATCGAACGCCCACATTATTTGCTGTAACACTGGATGGCAGTATATGAAATCATAACGAACACACGAAAATTATAGAAAAAATTATTTCACACAAGATATTGCTACACATACACAAGCACTTTCAGCTTAATGTAAAACAAAAATACACATACTTAAACACACAAAAATTACTCATTGCTTGGTATGAATAAATGGCGCCTGAAATTATACAACATTCATAAGGTTTATAAGCTTTATTGTTGTCAAAAGTTTTTGAATATTTTTCATTTCATATAGAGGTTTTTTGCTTTAAAATAAAAAATAAACGAAAATTATGCATACTTGTCATATGACAAATATTAAGTGCTTTTTTTTGTTTGCTGTTGTAAAAATTTTACGAATTTTGTAGCATACACTACAGGCATAAGTGTTGTGGAAATCTATGAAGTGAGGTTTATTACTTGTGTCCTGCCCGTCCAGTCCATTTGTTTGTTTTTGTTTAATACAGATTCTGCCATTTTTAGCGAAATTAATCGTTTCACTCACACATTTGCCATTTGTGTCCATTTTGTTGAATATTTACTATTTACGCATTAACTCACATGCCTAAATATATAAATGTATATGTTGGTATGTATGTGTTCTTTACTTTATGAGTATTTGCAAAAGAGGAAACTGTATTACTGTGGCCAATAACAACTGCGTTTTGCGTATTACTGTAAAATTTATATAGCTAGTTATAGTTAAATTTTGTTGTTATTGCTGTTGTTGTTGTTTTTTTTTTTGTGTTCTCCATACAGGATCGTTAATAATAAACAAATGACTACGTGCAATATCCTGTGTATCTATTTTTCCAAAATTAAGCTGTATCCATATATGACTTTATGATTTTTTTTTCTTAGCTTTTTACAGCTGAAAATACGATTTAATTATAATTTCGTTTAAAATTTATTTGCATGAGAAATTTAAAGTAAAACTTTAAGTAAAAAATATTTACGTAAATTTCAAAATAGTTAAAAAGGGTTGCCTTTTATTGTCTTAGCTGAACATCCAAAGAACTGGACGATTAGCTAAAAACCTCTAATTCTTTGGTTTTAAAATTTATAATAAATTTGATTAGTGTGGAAAAAACATCACTTTTTCTAGGGGCATATCCTTTTAGGATGTTAGAATCAGATTTATATAAGGTTCTGTAGCAGTCTCGCACATTTCTCTCTATTCGTTTGCCAACTGATCTTATACTAGTCGAGTTTCTGATGTTGCGCAACCAGGACATCTGTTTTCGGCCAATACCTCGCCTTCCTTCGGTTTTGCGTTGAAAAATAAGTTTATCTATACTCGTATATACACAGTAAAAAGTGCTTTATCAATTAAAAAAATGGTTTATAAAGCATTTAAATTTAATTAATGTGATAATTGAATCAATTATTTTTTTAGTTAAAAGAAAATTAAAAATTTAATTTGGATTTAAGTAACATTTTGGTTGTTTTGAAATAAATTTTCAATTAAAATTTTAATTAAATGACAAAAAACTTAATTGACTTTTTTCGTTAAAAATAAAATAATTTAAGCATATAATTGTCAACATTGTTTTTGGCAATTGTCAATATATATTTAAATAAATTAACACATTGTTTGAAATGGCAAAGTTTTTTGATCACTTTTTTAATTAAAATTAAAAATATCATTTATTGAAAATTTTTTTCAAAATTTTAAAATTTTTAGTAATCAATATAATCATTTTGGTAATAGGTGCAAAATCAACAAATTGTTTGCTTGATATTATGAATTTGGTATAAATTTTGTGATTGGAGAAAATTAATAATTTTTTCTGTGTACGAAATTGTAACGTTACTGACTAAATCAATAATTCATCATCGTACAGTCTAAAAGCCTGAGGCTTAAAACTTGAAATATAATCCAGAGGTTGGTCTCTCCCCAAATCGATTCACTAGGACCGGCTTTTTCGAAATTCGAGTGTTTCGGGGGTAAAAATGGGTAACAATAATACTTATCGTTGTTTTAGGAAAATATGCGGACAGGTGGTAGTTTTTTGAAGTTCGGCCTTTTTACGGAGTAAATGGATAAAACCTGTATTTTGGCACTTTTTTATGACCTCATCTATCTTTAAATCCCATAAACGTAGAAATAAAGGTTATATCACATTTGAAGCTAATCTAAAAAATACAAACACCAAATTTACTTTTTCGAAATTCGGACGTTTAAGGGTAAAAACGGTAACTATTTTTGGTACTTTTTTACAAAATATTTTTCTCCATTCATTGACATATGTATACGTATTAAATTCTGGGCTCCCACTACAATATTGAAATTTTTGTTACTTCAATAGTGAGAAAAATGTTCCAAAAAGGGGAAATACGGGAATATCAATTTCTTTCCTTAACTTATTGATTCTACAACTGGTACTTTTTTTAATTTTCGTTAATATTAGACCTAGAAACATAAACTTCAACTTGCATTGTCCTTAGTACATAAGAATCTATGAGGGAACTTTTTGGTACTTTTTGTTCTTTAACTGGTACTTTTTGAATTTCCGTTAGTATTGGACCTAGAAACATACAATTAAAGGTGTAAGGTCCTGAGTGAATGAGAATCTATAAGAGGGATTTTTTGGTACTTTTTCGTTCTTTAACTGGTACTTTTTTAATTTCCGTTACTATTGGCTCTCGAAACATAAAATTATACATCCAAGGACCTGAGGTAATGAGAATCTGTTAGATCTTTTTGCTACTTTTTCGTACTATTTTTTCGTTAATATTGGACCTACAAACATAAAATTAAGCATCTAACGCCATGGATGAATGAGATTCTATAAGATGGTATTTTATTGTATTTTTTGTTCTTCGTCTGGTTCTTTTTGAATTTCCGTCAATATTGGACCTAGATACATAAAATTGAAATGCAAGTTCCTGAGTGAATGCAATATAAACTTTGGCTTAAAAATATGACCACGAAAGAAATGGAGACGCTTACGAAGTAGCGGGTTAAATGCTAGATATATTATATTTTTATCATCGAATTATATGGAACAATTTATAGTTTTCCGTCTTTTAATACTAAGAAGTTCTGTATCGTTCTATTTTTAATATTCGTAAAATTGCCGCATTGAGTATATGTTCCGTCCTTGATACTCATAGATGCCGCCGGTATGTATACATTTCAAAACCTTCTAATTTGTTCATATGTACTGTTTTAAGACTCACTGATTTCATAGAGTAGTGAAGTATCGGCCTTATATGTATAACATTTTACCATTTGAAGCTAAATGTTGATATTAATTTCACGGCTACATAGAATTTGTTTGTATTAAAGATATGCGGTTTCCCCATTTCTACCCGTCACTTATACAAAAATAATACACATAAATATATATATAAAAAAGAGTAAAAGTACCCTTAAATAGGGGTGGAATGGGTTAAAATGTTCCACAAAAATATTTGTCACAAATTCTACTATAAGTCTCTGAATCAAAATTCAACTTGAGTGGCAGAAACTACCAAAAAAAAAAAAAAAAAATTTATAGGGCTAATTTCATAAATTTTAACAATTGGTACTAAAATGTTGCAAAAAAAAAGACAGATTTTTGGTACTAGATTTTTTTAAAAAAAGAGCTACGTTCCATCTCAATATAAGTGACCATCGATGGCGTAAAAAATAATTACTAACAAGAATTTGAAAAGATCTGAGAAATTTAAAACCCCTTAAAATAACCTCCCGACTTAAACTTTTAAAATGCCAATACACATGTAACCTTTTGGTCCCCTTAACCATAATCACACGTTAGAACCTTGCTATCTTTTTCAGCGTACAGTAAGTCGTCGTCCAGGCTTTCAACTTTTGTTGCTATAATTCTTGAGTTTATTGGTGAAAGGGGTGAGAAGACTGGCGAGGGGTACTCAGTTCCATGTACTCTACAATTCTGATTTGCTTTGTAATTCTCACATCTATTTCCTAAAAGTTGGCTGTAGGTGTATTTGTATTTACGTTTAAAATATAAAAAGGAGAAGGGGAAAGACAAGATAAATATATAAAATTGCAAAACTATAATTTCATAATCTTGATAACTAATGCAATTTCAGAGCATAATTTTTAAAAATTGCAAGTCCGGACGATGTCTTAAGCTTCGTATAGACGGTGGTCAGATCTTACAATAATGTAAGGTCTGGCAATGTGTTGACACTATATTGTCAGAAAATGGAAACTGTGTGTATTTTTATAATTTGGAAAAGTGGATATATTGTTATTGAAGGGGAAAAGCAATAGCAGGAATTTTTTATGTTGTTTTAAGCTGCATTCAATAAAAATAATTTAAATTTTGCAAAATTTTACTTTTTTGTTTTTTCTAATCACTCATGTACATCAGGGATGGAAACAATGGTGCCGTTTTACTTTTTTTTTTTGATATATTGGTGGCTATCTTTAGAAAAATGTTCGTAATTAATAAAAAGTCTTTTTTCTTAATATACATATTAAACATCTGCATGAAACTTAATAATGATGTTCATGAAACTTTCATTATAATTTTGTATTTGCTTCGTTTGTATTCAGTGAAATGAATAAATACGAAATGAAAGCAACAAACAAACGAAATTTAAGAGACGAAAAAGATGCAGTGTTTTTGTTTACTTAAACAAGAGAATATGAATACTAACAACTCTAAAACAAAACAACCACTGAATAAATGTCGAATACGTTCATGGAAAACACATTAATTTTAAAGTCAGTATTGCCAGCTGAAAGACATGAAAAATATTAGGAAATATAAAAAATAAACAAAAATAACCATGAAGAGTAAAAGCAACAAGATAAGGAAGTACATTAATATTAAAATAATAAAAGTAATACAAATTTGACTTTGTTTTCAAGATAAATTAATTGTTTTTAATGTAAATTTCTAAACTTCAAGAAAATTTCATTTTATTTTCATAAACATTTTACAGCAATATGTTTTGCTTGGAAGTACATAAAAAAGATGTTAGGAAAAAATTTAAATTAAATTTAAAAAATGGTTTACAAATTACATAAATTATTGTAAAGGTAACAAAAAAGAAAAAATTGCATAAATTTACTAAATGGCAATATTGCTATTGAGTATTTATATAAAAAAAATGAAAGAGAGTGAAAACTGTAAAACAAAAGTCGTTTCATTAAACAAAGTCTTTGTGTTTGCCATATGAAACGAAATGTGTTTGCTAGTAGCATGAATAAAACAACAGTTTGTTCAGTGGTCTGAATTTTATTTGAATACGAGCTTCATTGAATAAACATTTCAGTATGTTCATGAAAGAAGTTATTCATGCAGCCCTTTAATACATATATATCAAAAGATGAGCCAGAAAATATATGATTGGTACCGCCATAGCAAATATATAATTGGTGCCGTCATAACCCATTTTCCATCCCTGATACGTATGTATTTGCAGCGTTTCCAATAGAAAAGGTCTCTGACAATGATGCCACTATCAAAAGCATAAATTTCGCATATCTGACAACAAAAAATAATCTTCCAATGTATAACAGTGATCTGCCAATGGCAAAGAAGATTGTTCACCCATTTACACGGTTGTAAAACGTTTTTAGCACATTTTGAGACAATATTTTTAGATCTGCCAACCGTCTTGTACGAAGCTTAACATATGCAAAATTTATTTCGGCAAAGAATTATGATGATGAGAATATGGTTATACTCGAACCATGTAAATTTCGAGTTCAATCCCGTGTTCAGTTAAGAATTATCAAAAAAAAAAAAAAAAAAAAAAAAAATATTTAATTCATTTCATGTTGTAAATTCATTTTTTCAATAAAATAATTTAATATTAATTAAATTTGGTGCACTTAAGCCGAATTAAAATATCAAAAACTTCAATTAAAACCAACAGTTCAATGAAAAATAACAATTCTTAGTAGAAAATATTTATGTACAAAAGCACCTGCTGTGCATGGCGATTTTATCCACGGGCTGACAAACAATAACATTTACCAACCGGCATTATGTGTGGGCGCCACAAAAACACACACACTTGTAGCAATTTGAGTGTATAGCTCGGCAGAATTAACCACTCGCCCCTTGTTCATGAGCTGGAGACCTCCTTTATGATTTTGAAGCAAGTAAGCAGAGTCTGTTAAATAGCAAAAGCACCTAGGGAGTTCCACCAGCAGTCCGAACTTGTCTACAAGTGGTGGTTAATCAGTCCTTGAAGCCGACTTTTAATAATCTTACTTTCCACAACTTTGGGTACAAACTTTCCGCAACCACCTCGTGATCCCCGAAGGAACATTACAAAGAGTTAGTCCAGAACCGTGCCTCTAGGGGCTACTAACTCCCGTGGTGCCGAGTAGGATCTTTGGTAAGCCACAATCTTAAGAAATGGGCCAATTTTGAACTCTACCGAGTTCCAGGTATTAACTGCACCTGAGAGGTTACCACGTCTTACGATTCTAAAGATAAAGTATACGAGTTCGAACAATTTGAACTGTGTATAACGATTTTCGTACTATTTGTTTCGAATGAACGAAAATGTTTTATACACAGAAACTCTCTATTATGAACAATAACTTTTCATCAACTTTCAGATTTGTTTATAACACACAGACAAAAAATTTCTTCGAAGTCGTTAATTATTTCTTTCGAATTGGAATACCCGGTAACCCCCTTGATTTCCCTGGAGAATGTAACATCAAAAAAGTAAAATATCCTTAAAATAAAATCTTACGTACACCCAGGGGGAATCTCTTGAGTATAATATAGCAAAATTGCAAGTTATTTACTTTTCTAGCACCGTGTAATTACTCTAAATGCATGCCAAAAACGTTAAGCGAACCAATTAAATTAAATATGTAGAGTCTTATTTTAATTAAATCTTTATTAACGTTTCATTTTTCTTTTGTTATTTTTATAAACATCATAAAATAGTCTGTTTTTTGTAGGCATTATTTTGATTTTACTCTTAATAGATAATAATAGATTTTTCCAGTTTTATTGGAGATTAACCATTAATTTTCTCCCTTATTGTTGATGCGCTCCGTTAATTAATTATTACTTACAAATCATTAGCAACACAACAAAAAAAAATTATTTTGAATGAAATTTTTAGATGAATAGAATAAAACAACAACCATTTCCCCCTGACAGGGCCCAAAGTTCCACACAAACTTTTATGGTAATGACAATGGTTTACTAATCAACTAGTAAATTCGAGGTTATAATTTACAACAAAGCACCAAAATTAGAAATAGAATTTGCTTAAACAAAAGACCGTGTTGTGTTAATTATTTCGTAAGATTTATACCATCATAAACAGAACTAAGAACCCGCATTCAGGCCATCATAAATAAAAAGACCAATTTAGTGTAAAAGCAAAACCATGGTGAAGGAAATTTTTGTATAGATTTTCGTAAACTTCTTGCCTAATAAAATGAATAACATGAAGGAATAGGAAGAAAAAATAATTAATTTCTTAGCACAAAAAAAAATTATGGGGAAATTTTGGCAAAGAATTAAATATAATCGATTTGTTTTGATGGTTGGGAAAAATAAACGAATTGAATTATAAATTCTTGTAGAGTTTCTATGTTCAAAGAATCTCCTGGAACATTCTGTAAATGCCAGTCATTTTATTTCAGAAAATTTCTGTAGTTTAAAAGTTTGTTTTAAATTTAAGGTTTTAAGCCGCATATTTTTTTAAATTGTTCCGAAAATTCATTAGTTCCTAGTAAAAACTTATATTTCCAAGTAATGTATATTGTAATGGGAAATTTCGTAAAAGACTTTCACTTTTAAACCTTTCAACTACAAAGACTAATTAGTTTTACAAGGGACGCACCCCTTTGAATGGGTTTCCGACCCCAGAGATCATGCACTGATCATGTCAATAGCTTTAAGGTGATAGTTGAAGAGTCAGTTGAATGGAGGACGTCACTTTGGTTAGGATTAATTGACTTCAAAAGACACGATATACCACGCAATCAAGCGTGCAATAGAGTGCAAAGGAGTACCGATATATTTGATCAATCTTACTAAAGACTTGTATGACAAAGCCTCATGCAGGAATCCTCCAAATGAGTGACAAATTGTCATAGCAAGTTGTGTACTTTTCCCCATTGTTTTTCAATATCGTAACTTAAAATGAACAAATCAATGAGACATTTCAGTGCAATACATTGGAAATTGCCTGCTCACTCACGTATGACAGATAACATACATGCATATGGTAATGTCTATCCACACTTTCCCAAACATTGATACCAATGGAAAAGTAATTGAAGTCGTCAGTTTGTTCATGCATCTTGGCACCGTCATAAACGAAAACGGTGGAAAAAACGGGATATAATACACCGAATCAGGAAGGGATGTAAGATTTTTTGAGCTTTAGATCATGTGTGGCGCAGACGAAACAATGGATTTTTAACTCGAATGTAAAGTCCATCATTCTGTATGACTGCGAGGCATGGAACGTAACGTTGACTGAAGTAAGGGTTTTCATAAAGAGGTGTCTGCGAATAATTATGAGGATGTTCTGGCCCAATGTGTTATCAAATGCAGCGTTATGGAGCGTAGCTAAATATAAACCAGTAAGACAAGAACTAAGAGAGCGTAAATGGATAGGCCATACCTTAAGAAAGCCAAGAGGCGATATTACCAGACAGGCACGGGAATAAGCCCCGAAAGAGAAACACAGAAGTGGTAGGCCGGCAAACACATGAAGAGTGTTCGTGCAGGCGTAAACAGCAAGTTTGGGTCAAAGTTGGAGTGAAATACAGTATTAAATCGATCTGAATCGAATAACATTACTGTGGCCCTTTGCTCCTTTTCGGAGCAAAAACGCCCACGTTGACTGCGAAATTTATACTCATCCCCCAGAGAACTTTAAAAATAATAAATTATCAATAAGTCGCTCTACCTCGCTCTGAAAAACTCTTTTTTCACAAATGCTATTAAATTTGTTTGCCCACATTGTCTCCCATTCCAGAAATTTGGACTTATCCCCCAAGGAATTTTAAAAAGGTTAATTATCAATAAGTCTTTCCAACTCGCTCTGTTCAAACTTCTGATAATGGAAAACGATGGAAGAATTCTTTGTTCACAAATCCTTGTAATTTTTGTTCACCCATGTTGACAATGGAAGAACTTTTTGTTCACAAATGCTATTCAATTTTGTTCGCCCACGGTGACTCCCTTTCCAGACATCTGGACTTATCCCCCAAAGAATTTTAAAAAGGGTTACTTATTAATAGGTCATTCCAAATCGCTCTGCTCAGACTTTTGATAATGGAAAACGATGGAAGAACTCTTTGTTCCCAAATCGTTGTTATATTTGTTCGCTCACGTTGACTCCTATTCCAGGAGTCTGGAATCATCCTGCATTATATCCTTACCCAAAGTTGGGTTAAGTGGTTTACATTATTCTGCAAGCCCAACAGAATGTGGCTATAAATTTTAAAATTTATATTCACACACATAAAAATTTTAATTTTCCCACAAAATATGCTTCATACTTTTTTCATATGATCGTGTTACCGTTTGTGTGTTCTATTTCGATAATTCTGAATAATTTTCACAATTTTTTTACGATTTTTATTGGTTTCGATTTCTAAAGTCATTTGAGGCGAAACATTTTCATTAAATTATTGATTTTAAATTACATTAATCAATTTAAAAAAAAAGGAAAGTTGAGTGACAGTTGGACGCTAACGTCTAAGCAGGTGTCAAATAATACAAAATTAGAAACCCTTATTACAAACTATTTATTCTAAATAACATGTTTATGTTCGGTTTCTTAATACGTATGTGAGAGTATAAGTAAGTTGCCATGTATTATATTTCCGAAATAAATACACATACATACATAATTTCTATTAAACAAATATCTTAGATATTTTATAAATACATACATTAACTTGTCCATTTGATGTCAAAACTAATCTTAACATGTGTGTGTTCATTTTCAATTGAGTAATCATTAATATCATAAATGTCGAATATTGATGGTTTCTCTATGTATACACACCTACACACTTAAATGTGAATAACTTTGTTTTTTTTCATATACAAGCTTAAAATATTTCCACCCACACATAAATAAGTCACAAACAACCCAGCGGGAAAACTCAGAATAAGTTCTTACATCAGGCCTTATTAAGGGCCTGCTTAAACTTTTTTTAATTCAACTACCATTCATAAGCTTCGTACAGACGGTGGGAAGATCTAACAATATTGTCAGTAAAATGTGCTAAAAATGTCATACGACCGTGTGAACTTGAAATTTTTGTTTGACAACGTGTCAGAAAACGCCTTGTCAGTCGATTGTAAGACAACAATATTGTTAGATAGCTGACAATCGCAGACAATTGGCAGATCACTGTCAGACATTGGAAGCTTATTTTTTTATTGTTAAATGTGCGAGGTTTATGCATCTGACAGTGGCATCATTGATAGCCACCAATGTATCAAAAAAAGTACCACTACGTCATAGTTTCCATCCATGATATGCATGATTAAAAAGAAAAAACAAAAAATTTAATTTTGCAAAATTAAAATTAATATTATAAATATCAATGAAACTGGTTTAAAAGGGATTGCTATTGCTTTTTCCCTTCAATGACAATATTTCCACTTTTCCAATTAATAAAAATACACTCAATTTTCATTTTCATACAATGACTAAAAACAGATCTGGTCATTCTTGCCATGCAATTATCTGACAACTGGGTGAGCTGACAATTTTTGTTGGCAGATTAATTTATTGCCAGCCAATTGTCTGCCAATGAAATTGTATGGTTTTCTTACAATCGTCTGAAATGGCAATCTATTTTTGGTGGCAATTTTTGTTTGGCAGTATATTGTCACCACATTGCCAGACCTTACATTATTGTAAGATCTGGCCACCGACTTTACGAAGTTTTATCTAACTGCTACATAATCCCTCATAGAAGGCCTGGGTTCTTTCGTATAAAAGATAAGATACACATTCCACATTCCCTTCTATGAGAAGGGAGAAGAGAAGGAGTAACATTTTTTGTTTTGTTTTTTTTTTTGTCAAAGCAAAAGCAAAAGAATTATAGTAGTCCCTCGATTTACGTCACAATTGGTTCCGGAAAATGACGACGTACAACGAAACAACGTAAATCGAATTTAAACATGTTCATATGTGTTCTATAAAATGTACCTTTATTAAAAACATAAATAAACACTAATTTATAAACAAACTATATAGCAATTACAGAATTAAACAAGTAAGAAAATATATTTAAAAACAATTTTTCAAAAGTGTACCCTATTTGTGACCCATGGACCCGCAAGAAAAAATATGTTATGAGGTTATATGTTCCCATCGATCCTATAAGGAGCATAGGGGTTAAGATTCATGTAAAAGTTCTTTATGCCGAATATTATTTAGATATTTTCATCTATATGAGATTAGTTTAAATGATTTTAGATAAAGGGATGGAGGTGGATCTTCAAATACCACGTTCTGCCATGCCAAACAATCTATCGCTAAAGTTTTTTTTTCGCTAAATTTTGTGTCAATACCAACATTTTTTAAAAAGATATTTTCGAGATAATATTTGTATGGGAACTTTGGTCAAATATGGACTAATTTCAATATAATTTTTTAAGATGATTTTAATTGCAATGAGATAAGTTTGGAGCAAATTTAAGCTAAATACCAACATAATAAGTGCGTTCATGGGTACAAATACTCAATTCCGAAAAAACCTTGTGTGGAGGCTATGTGAAATTATGAACCGATACTCAAAATTTTCAAATGGCATGTATGCCAAATTTAATGAAATTATCTCCAAAATAAGGAACTGTAATTTGCGTTCAATGTTTCCATTCACAGCCTGCAAGCCATCCGAACGAACGGATATCGCTAGATCGATTCAAAAAGTGATTCTTAGTCGATCGGTATACCAAAATGGTAGTATAGGACCAATATTTTAAGGTGTTACAAACATTAGCACAAACGCATAATACCCTTTCCACTACATATTCAGCCCAATTATAAATAAAAATTTCCGGGGAGTTTTTTCGTTTCTCCCATTTAAATTCTATTGTAAATAAGGCGACGTAAATCGAATGAGGACACAAATCGAGTAAATAAGGCACAAAAAATCTTAAGACGCAAGTCGAATGGCGACGCAAATCAAATTTAGAAGTCACACAAAATTTGGCGACACAAGCTAAAACAACGTTAATCGAGGCGACGTAAATCAAGGGATTACTGTATTCTTTTTTATCCAGTTAACATTCTTTGTAGCTGCAAAAAAGCGAGATCGAAAGGCCTACTCCAAAATGACAATGTGTGTAAAAAATATATGAATATGGAATGGAGCGAGCAGGTCTTGTACATCCAAAAGAAGGAGTACAGAGGCCTTCTAGAAGGCATCCGTACTCCTTCTTTTTCCCGCTGGGAAGGTGTTGCCTTAAATACATGTACATGTATTTTGTACGGCATAACTTTTAATGTAAGTGTAACTAATACTATACTTCTAACATTCCTATACATACATAAATACATTACAGTTATATACCTTTATTTCTTTACTTTCACCTTGTACACATATTTTTATGTCTGTCATGTTTATTTTATAGATTGTAACCATCTGTCAAATGCGTCAAATATTATTACAAATCAATATTTAATTGAATTTATAGTTTTCTATTGGGGTCCACAGTTTGCAGTACATGCCACAAAAACACAAGCACATACACACATATTAAAATGAATTCTACTCCTAAAATAATGAATTGTATTTTATGATTGATACATAATGATTGTAAATGTAAATTGTTATGGGTGCATATAAATAGGCTATTAAATTATTAATTAAATTCTATTATTATGATTTGAGAAATATATGCACAATAATATTTAGATTTTATTAACTTCAGAGAAAGTCTAACCTACACAGTTGTTGGTCTACATTTGAAATCGAAAGCGTTTTTAAAGTTTAGAAAGGAGGTTTAGGATTCATTTGGCACAAATCCTTTCTAATTTTATAATTACTAATATTATAAATGTGAAAGTTTGTATGTTTTGAAATTTTAATGTTTGTTAGATGGTAGCTCAATCACGCGGAAGCCGCTGAATGGATTTAAAGGAAATTTGGTAGACGGAGAGCATATGGCCCTGATTTAAAGATAAGTACTTTTTAAGAGGTAGAAATAGGGGGAAATTGGAACTGTGAGATTGCATATGTTTCAGATTTAAATATAGGGTACTGTTTAAGGGATAAAATTGGTACTTTACAAAGGTAAAAATATTGTATACATACGGATTTATAGCACTTTCTGGGATCCTACAATGAGGAAAAGTTAGTACTTTTGGTACTCTTTTACCTTTGGTACTTTTTTAAAATTTGGTATAGAGATAGCATATGGCCCAGAATGTAGGGTACTTTGTATGATGTAAAACCGGAAAAATTGGTACTTTTGCTACTTTTTTCTTTTGATAAATTTGGTATAGAGATTACATATGGTCCAGTGATATAAATAGATATTACAATATAGATATTAGGACATGCATAGCTTTCCAGACGGCCAGTTGAATTTCGGTTGATTGATGTAATTAAACTACATAAAATGTTTGTAAATTTCTTTCAGTATTAACCCTTTTCTTTAAATCTTACTCTAATTTTCATGTGAACGGTTAATTTAAAATTGGCTTTTTTCGATTAAGGACTAAACTGGTTAATTTAGTAGATTAACCGATGTAACAAAATTTTAAATTTTTTTTTTTGGTATTAAAACATAATTTTAATGATATTAATTATTTGTTACGTTTTATATACAAAAGGTTTGTTTTTTTTTTTTTTTTTTTTTTTTTTTTCATAATTTATTTATTGAATCTTCATATATTAAATATGAACTAACAATAATTAATCAAATCTTATCCTAATATTTGCTTTATGTCCTGCCAGTGCCAAACACAAAAGATTTAGTCATCACGGTTTCTGTTTACATATACAAAAGGTTTGTGTTTAGAAAATATTTTTTCATACAAACAAAGAAGGTGATCTTAATTTTAAATAAGTTTTTGCTGTCATCAGCTTTTATATGTATGTGTTGTGTTATTGATTTCTTCTCATATCAATCTTTTTAACAGAATTAACCGAAACAATTTGAAGTGTTACAAATTAAAAAAAAAAATTAAAATAGTTTTTAGATTTTATATGTTGAGAGAAATCCAGGAAAAAACTGAGAAATTAGATATTTTGCATTATGGGTTGCTTTTGATTTCTCTAACATTTACGATAAATGAAAGAATTTTCTCCAAGTCCAGTATTATCAAAACTTTAGAAAAGAATCGCTTAAATCCTAAACATTTAAACCAAATTATTTGTGAAAAATAAATTTTAAAAAGATCTCCTTAAACTAGTAAAATAACTAATAAAGTGATCTAACAGTTTATTTTTTAATTAATACATAATAAGTATTAATTTAAAGATATGTATTACATATTTATGAATTATTGTTTTCTTTGCTCGTTTTAGTTCAAGTATTATTATGTTTGTTATGTTATTGCTTTTTTTTTAAATAAACTCCAAGTAATAAATAATACTGCGGAACAAAATTGAACTTTTTTTGTGCGGCCGGGAACTTTGTGTAATTTTTTTTACTAATTTGAGGTCGCTGATTCCAAATCTAACCTTCATTTTTCTCTATCAGCTCCAGTTTTAGAGATATACCGTTATGTCCAAAATTAAGGTACTTTCAGCACATATATTGAAAAAACATGAAAATGGTGCATCATATTCCCTTAACCAAAAAACCGAAATTCACTAACAATATTATCTTTAAGACGTACTAACATTGTTTTAAATTTGGCCAGTAATTTCAGAGATATCGTTGAAGTTTAAAAAAAAACAAATAAAAATTTAAGAAAAAAAAAATTTTTTTGTTCTTTAAAAATTCATAAAAATTAATATGCAACAAAAGTCAAAGTTTGGATCTAAATGCATTTAGTTCAACATATTTCGAATGAAATGAGCTTTATTTCATTGCAATCGGTGCACAACTTTTGATTGTGTGCACAATCAGCGACCTCAAATTAGTAAAAAAAATTAAACAAAGTTCCAGGCCGCAAAATGGCAGTGTAATTAATGTATTTTTATTTATTGTACTTAATGTACTTAATTTATAAAAAAAAAACTTTATTAATCGGTCAACCGATCAATTACAAAATTAACCGATTATTAACCGATCGAGCGATTAACCGATTAAGCCAAAAGCCTGAGTCAATGAACTAGACAATAAATTGTTTAAAAGTCGATATCAATACTGTGGGTTCGGTTTTTAGTAACTGCCTAGCCCACATTGTCAACAAGAATATTCATTGCATATATTTATATTGAAAACAGAAACAGTGTTCAGATATACATATTTTATTGAGTCAATATTCTGTTTATTGACACAATTATCTTTCTGTTCACATATACACAATTTAGCTAACTCAATTAACGTTTGACAGCTAATAAAAAATAATATTGTTTATATTTTGGTCACGAGAATTGTGTTTTTAAATTTACAAAAATGGGAAAAAATTCTGATTTTAAAAACATTTTGCTAATTTATAAAAGAAATACTACGCAGTTGCAGTTAGTGCTTTCAAGTTTTGATTCAAAAGTGGCTTTACTTATTAAAAGAAGAAAAAAGAATTTGGAAATTCTGCAAAGTTTGAGGAAACAGCAGCTTTTGCTTTTTGAAATATTAGAGCAAAGCGCAAGTCAAAGGTCTTTATGGAAGTTGGTAAGTACAATGTTAACTATTTTTTTTTGAAACAAATAGGTTCTACTTTTATAATTTGCAGAATCGCCAATCTACATTCTGGGAATTCAATTGCAGCCGCAATGATGATCAGTTTTTTAAGAGGCATTTTCGTATGACCCGTGCCAGTTTTGACGTCCTCTGTGGCTTGTTAGAAAAATTAAATAAAGTCGATACAAAGTGGCAAAAAGCAATACCACTGCAAAAGCGCGTAGCCATCGCTTTATTTACACTCAGTTCATCTGGAGAGTACCGAGTGGTTTCTGAGCTGTTTGGTGTTGGGAAATCCACTGTGTGCACAATTTTAATTGAATTTTGTGAGGAAGTATGGCAGGTGTTGTCCACGCAGTATATGAAGAAGATGCCTCCGTCACAAGAGCTTGTAAATGAATGTGTTGATGGTTTTCAAAGTCTTGGTTTTCCACAGTGTCTTGGGGCCATTGGTAAGTTTGAAATTTTTTACCTTCAACTGGACGCGACATTTTTTGCTTTTTTTTTGTTTTCTTTTTCTGACATTTTACCTGTCAAATGTTAAAACAGTAACAAAAATGTTTTGTGCAGTCATTCAAGGCGAATTTAAATTCGCCTTGGGCTCACTGAACATACTTGTGACAGTGTTGCATTTGAATTTTTACTCAATATTATAACAATTTCGTATTAATTGAGCAATAACTTTATTGCAATTTTATATGGAATATTGAGCTCAATAATGGCATTTATTGCGTAAAACTCAATAAAGGTGCATATCTGAATACGGTATTAGTTTTTAATTATTTTGTTCAAATACAAATATGCGAAAGAAATGTTCTTGTCCACATTGTCGGCCTGCAAGTAGGATTGGTGTATAGCTAATATCACTTCTGAAATATTTTTACTCTCGGTGCACATTGGATTCAAATGGTATCAAAGTGGCGATTAAGTGAAATTTAGAAATAAAGTTTTTAAAATAAATTTTGGTATAGGGTAAAAGTAGATAAAATTCTGCATCACTAGCTGTAAAAATCAATCAGCTAAGTTTTTTATTTTCTCTTCAGTGAGCGGTCAAATCGAGCAAATTATTGCTGTTTTTAAAAAGAAGTGACAAAATTGGAAATTTTTACAATTCGAGAGATTATTATTAGTGTTAAATCTATTAAAAGTAAATCTTTTATAATGGAACCTTCAACATCAGGTATTAAAGTATATAGTAAATAAACTTTTTTTTTTTAAATTATGTGTAAATATTTTTAATATTTTTTTTTCAAAAGGTCCAAATTTAGGATAATTTCCGCATTTAATGGGCCACAAGTATTAAGTTAGTAAGAGTTGGAATTAGTTTTATGGATTTTAGAAAAGTATAGGATATCAGCTTATATTTAAAAAAAAGTCCAGACAATGCCCGGCCCTTTTTTTTTGTTTTCATTTTTGCGTAAAATCTCTCGAAAACAAAGATATCCCAAAAAGTATTAAATTTTTATTTTTTTCAGATTAATTTTTACACTTAATGAATTTAGTAAAAGCAAAAACTGGATAAAAATTTATACTAATAGGAATTAATATTATTGACTTATTTTTAAATTGATATTGATTTCAAAGTTACAGAGAAAATTGTGGATAATGTGTTTGCCGAAAAACAAGAAAGGGCTAACAGGTTAAAAAAATGTTTTCCCTTATTTTTTAAAGTTGTGTTTTTAAGTATTTATGATTATTCATTACTAAAAAACTGATAATATTCTCTATTGTGACTTTTTTGGAAAAAATTTGTACATTTATAAAATTTTGTGACAAACAAAAATTGGACTTTAAATTAAATTTATTCTAATATAAATACATATAATAACATCATTATTTAAATTTGTTAATAGCACATTAAGTATGCTTTAATTTCCAATTTTATTTATTAATTTATCGCTTTTCATTCCAAAGTTACAGTATAAATTGTGAACTAAGGTTGTTTTCCAAAAAACAATAATGCGCTTAACGGGTTAAAAAATTTTTTTTTTTTTTTTTTTTTCTAAAATGCTGTGTTTTATTTGCTTATAATAACTCAGCAATAAAAAATATAATATTTTAAGACTACGGCTTTCATGAATTACTCGCCACTTTGGGTACCATCGAACCCACAGTGCGGTGGAGGGTATCAAAGATTCTGCATAGCCGAATGTAGCACGTTACTTGTTTTGTGTTTATTGCTCAGTAAATGTTTCAAAATAATATATAAAACTTGTATTTTCTGTACTAGTTTTCCTAGCATTTTATAACTCTTGTTTGGTCTTTAGTTTACAAAATAGATGCACACAAAAATGTTTGTCTTACATTACTTATAAATGTTTCTTAACATTTACATATGTTTTGTGTTTTGTTTTTGCCTTAGAGTTTAAAGAACAAACTTTTCCAAGAAACACACACACATGCACTTACACAAGATACAAATTAAAATGAGTGTATATTAGTGTGTACGCTAAAAAAATTTGTTCCGGACTGTTTTCCTGTAAGCATGTGCTTGTATGTGCTCTACCTTAGAAATCTGCCATAACCAGAAAGAAAAAACAACATTTTAAAGTTTCTGAATAAGTAATTTTGTTTTTAGGATTTGCTTAAGGGCTATTCAAGAATGTAAAACTTTATAATTTTTTTTTAAATTATTATATTTAGTATGCTTGTGTCTGTGTTAGCATGTGTAAGTACTTGTATGTGTTTGTTTAAAGTTTTAACACTTGCTTTTGGTTTTATATTTTTTTTTTCTTTTAAGAAAATATGTTGGTTTTTTCTAGTGTAAGATATTTTACTATATGCGACTACTATTTAAGAACCCAACAGAAAATTTAAGAAATGTATTAAATTTTCTTATAAATAAGTAAAAATCCTTAAACTTTAAAAATTTTGAAAAGAAAGATTTAAAGGCATTTCGGCAAATTGTTGACCATGTAAAGATATTATAATAATATAAATGATAGATTTTTATATTCCAAAATTATATACAGTGAGTCTCAAAATTATTTTCCATATACAAAAAAATAAACTTTTTAGAAAAAACTTGATTGATATCCATTTATTTATTATAAAAAACCGGAATAACTTTTTATTAACGTGTTGGGAGGCAAAGACAAAGAATTAAACAATTTTTGGAATATCTTATTTATTATGCTCCTTATCCGAGATTTTAGAAGTATATAGTGCATTGTTAAGGTCTCAAAAGTATTTTGCTTTTTATATATATATATATATCACGTATTTTTTTACGTGTAGCAATAGATATGTCACAGTTAATAGTTTGTGGCATATCCGTTGTTTTTAGAAACTGCAGCTAATCGTCGTGGTATAGATTCAACCAAATTTCGGCACTTTTCTTGAGATATTTTTTCCCATTCTTCTGGCTAAACTTGTTTTAACATAGTTTTCGAAGATATCTGGTGTTCGAGAACCTTTTCATCCAAATACGCCAATTGATGTTCTATTAGGTTCAAGCCCGGACTTTGAGGATGCGTTGGCAAATGTTTAGTGTTATAAAGAAACCACAGTTTAACATCAAATGCTGTATGTTTGGGATCGTTGTCCTGTTTTGAAATAAAAATCTCTTCCCATTTTGTCAGCACAAGCGTCAAGGATTTCTTTAAGAATTGATAGATAAACATGTCTGTCTATAATTCCATCTAAATGGACGAGATTTCCAACTTCCGAGGATGACATGCAGCCCCAAACCATAACAGAACATCCTCCATGTTTTACTGTCAGGCTTGATATTTTTTATATTAAGGGACTCATTCGGCTTTCTCCAAACCATGCCTCGTCCATCAGACCCAAACATATTATATTTGCTTTCATGGCTAAAAAGAATGGGCACCCAAAAGTCAAAACCGTTATACGTTGATTGATTAGCGAAGGATAATCGCTTCTTTCTATGTATTTCCGAAATGAGAGGTTTTTTTCTTGTTACTCGGCCATTTAAGTTGTTTAATCGTAGCAGTCTACGAAGTGTTTCATTGCTAACATTGTTGCACAGAGTTTCTTTCAGCTCATCATTCATTTTTGGAGCCGATAAATGCGGATTTCTTTAAGTATTTTCCCTTCGTTTCTGGCTGCTTATAATTTCGGACGGCCATGTCGTGCTAAGTTTTTAATATTTCCACGTTCTTTTGCAGGCTTAATTATATTTGCGTACTGTATGTATATTAATTTATAGCTTGACATCATTCTTTGTTAAAGTAATTATTATTTAATTTAAAATCAAATTAATTTGTAAGATTTGGATTACAAGGGTTTTAAGACAAATAGTTTTTGCTATGAAGCTGAAAATGATTGCAAATTATAATGGGCAAATTATACCCGGCGCTTAACACCTCCCATACAAAGACAATATAGATATTCACCCCTATCGTGAATAATTTTTCGCTTGTAATTTTTTCCCTTTTCACGTATTTGCGATCAAGAAAAACTCCCATGGAAAAAATTAATTCATAGGAGAATAATAACGTGAAAAAAATTTTTGCGGGAAAAAATTCCCATTATCCTGAACAATTTTTTCCCTCGTAATTTGTTCACTTTTCATTATGAATTTCTCGCTTTATTTTTGCTGGGGAACAAAACATTTATGTAAGTTATTCTTCTCATAATTGGAAAGTGAAGTTTACAAAATTAATTTTAAGGTCAATTTTCGTTCAAAGAGACACATTATACATATAAGTGTATAATGTTCAACAAAATGCAAAAAACAGGTCGATTTCCTGAGGAGTTATGAAGCTTTTTTAAGACGTGGTGGCAGAATTTTAGAAATTATTTTACTTAATAAAAGCGCAATAAGCTAATGTTGCTATCAAACTACACTCCAATACAATATATTTTAATTTGTTTTTTTTTTTAACTTTTCTTTAAAATATACGTGTATATTTTTGAACAAAAAAAATTTTTTTTATGTTTCTTCTTTTTTACATTCACTGAGAACTGATAGCGCGAAAAATTGTTTACGGGAGTTTCACAATAGCATTTTACCCTTCGAGGGGAATAAAAATTACATGGGAACAAAAATGCAACTTGTTTTAGGCGATAGGGGTGGTTATATATTCAGATAACAATAACAATAAAATTATGCAAATTTGATACAAATTAGACAGATATTGTGTATTGATAACCAAGCTATATCAATACACAATATCTGTCAAACAGTAGATCGGATAATTTCTCTAATCGGGCGTGGCACCTCCAACACAAAGGAAATATTAATTTCTGTATATCTAGAGAAGAGTTATAGAGAAAAGTATCCAGATTCGATTCAAATGTTTCGTTAATCAATACAAAACATCTGGTAAAAAGTGAGCTGGGTTAGAGTAATGGGCGTGTCACTTTCCATACAAAGACAATATAGATTTGTGTATATTGGGATTACAGCCACAGTGAAATTATCTAAATTTGGTAGAATTAGCTGTCAACACCTCTCAAAAAGGAGGCTAGATAAGAGATGTGGGCGTGGCAATTTAAATTCAAAGACATTATAAATTTCTGTTTATCTAAAAAATGGTAACCATAAAAGTATCCAAATTTGATACGAATAGTTAAGTTATCAATACAAAGCACCTGACAAAAAGTCAGATGGCAGAAATCGAAACCGAAACGCTCACACTGATAGACAGTCATGCCCACTACCCACAAGCCTACCAGGGCAGTTATAATAACAAAGAAATTATTTTTATAATTGGTCGTTGCAACAATGTTAAAATTGACACTTTCCCATATTCAAAACAAATATACACATTTTTGCAGCTGGGCTCCAAAGATTGGATTCAGTGGAATATATCATTCTTACTTTTTTTTGTCCGGAGAGGAAACAACAAATAACTTTAAATTTAGTTTAAAAATCAGTTTCAAGCAGTAAGTATTTTTTAAACTATATACAAAACATTTTAGTAATTCCTAAAGCCTTAAGGTATGCTACCATATATTTGTCTACCCTTCACCGAAGTTAAAATGGTATATATAAGTTTGTCATTCGGTTTGTAATTTCTACAATATTGATCTAAGACTTATGCGAACTTGATTTAGTGACGTATGTCTGCCTGTTTCAAAAGATATCCAAAATATGATGAGGATTGGGTTGGTACATATTTATGTCACACGTTAAATTTTGATATTGAAATTCATCCTGATCCGTCGGCAAATGGCCGAGATATGAGGAAAAAACCACGACTGACTTGTCTGGGGAACAGCAAGAGCCAAAGTTTCCAAATAATAGACAAGCATCTTGGTTATTAATACAAAACATCCGACAAAACGTGGGCAGAATTGGATAAGTGGGCGTTGCACAAAAAATATCTATTTATATCTAACGAAGGTTATTTATATAACTTTCTGTTCTTATCGTACCATAGATAAGGGTATATAATATTCGGCATAGACGAATATAGCACTCTGACCTGTTTTAAAATAGTCTGATTTCGCAGCAGCAATATATTCCTGTATTATATTTAAATAAATATACGCCAAACTCTTGGTGGATGTTTCTACAGATTCGGTACAGCAAAATAAAAACATTCTCGCGTTTTTGAAAGTTAAGTTTGAAAGTCGTTTGCTCAGACTGTTATTTGTTGTTTAAGAACTGCAAAAAAAATTAAAGATAACTGATGCTTTTTACTACGTTTCCACTTGACTTTATAGTTTCCCTTTCGATAAGGAATTCAAAATAATTCCTGACTTTCCTTAAGAAGAAGATAAGAACTTCAAAAATATTTTATTTTACAACTTATAAAATATTCCTGGCTATATTTATGTGCTCTAGTCCTTAGATATCTGCATATATTCATACATACATACATTCATACATACATAGATACATATATTATTATAAAATTTTGAAAAGCAAATCATTAAAATCTCATAGTTGAATGATTTCTTTACACACTTATTCTGCTGTTTGTGTTTTTCTAAAGAGAATATTTTCTTAAGAGTTTTTTCTTTTTTTTTTTTGCGAATGTTTATAAAATGGGACTCAGATCAATATCTTTTGTCTTAAAGAGAAAATTATGCAAAAAGAATAAATTGAACTATTTCAGGCAGAAGTAATAGCGGTGATGTTAAAGGTACGTACTTAAAAAAAAAACCTGAATACAACCATCGAAAAACAGATTTCTGTGTTGTTTTTAGGATTTTCAATTTGATTTGTATTTGCGAAAAAGATTAAAGGAATAAATAAAAATAGATTTTAGTTTGCAATATTTAAAAGATTAAAGGAGATGGTTGATTTAAGAAAAGTAAGAAAAGCCGCCTGAAAGGTGTTAATTAAAAAAAAACCAAATCTCATTTGCAGAAAAAATTTTAACTATGCAAATATTCGGCTTTGCCGAGTCTCAAATATCTTCTACCGAAACTCTTATCTCGGAAGGATTTATGTATGTGGGATTTGTTTTGACTGAATTGGCAGGTTTTGTATAATGTGGAATTCACAAGAGACAACGGATTTTTTCATAACTTGGTTTACGTACGTCTTTAATATCTGTAAAACGTTTAAAACCCGCAGGATTCACCTTCTAGCATGGTAATTGGCAAGACAGTTTAATATGTTCCAAATGCTGCTTGAACGCCATAAAGAGACAATCAG
This sequence comes from Pollenia amentaria, assembly GCA_943735925.1. Lineage (NCBI taxonomy): Eukaryota > Metazoa > Arthropoda > Insecta > Diptera > Polleniidae > Pollenia > Pollenia amentaria. The sequence goes on from OX031007.1 coordinate 47,683,628, forward strand.
TAATTAATGACAATAAACAACGGATTCATTACGATAAGCTGAAGCGCAAGTAATCGTGTATGAAGCTTGGTCAGCCAGGTAAATGAACACCAAACGCAAATATGTATGGTGCTAAGCTAATACTCTTTGTTTAGCGGCACCAAAAGGATCCGATTAATTACTATCTGCTGAAATCGGGACAGACGATTACAGATGACCTCTACCGCAGGCAATTATTTCGTGTATAACAAGATTCCATCATGACAGCGCTTTGGCTACATGCTGCAAGACCAGGTAAGAACTTTTAAGAAAATAGTGGTTGGAAAGTGTTGCCTCACCTTCTTTATAGTCCAGACCTTGTCCCATCCGACTAACATTTGTTTCGATCGATGCACAACGCTAGAGTATTCATTCGGTTAACCGATTGGTTACTACCCGATTAACTGATCGATTAATTTAAATTTGGCTATTTTCGATTAACGATTAAACCGGTTAATTTCAGTCGATTACCCGTTTAACCGATGTAATAAAATATAGAATATTTTGTTTTATTATAAAATATTTTTTTGTGTTTTTAATTATTTGTTTCGTCTCATATACAAAAGGTATGCGTTTAGACAATATTTGTTCATTCAACAACTCTTTCAAAAGAGGTGTTCAGTGATCTTCATTTTAAATAAGTGGTTGCTGTCAACAGCTTTTTGTTTCACGTACTTTTTATATGTATGTATGTGTTTAGTTATTTGTTTCTTCTCATATTTTCTAATATTAATTTTTTAAAAGAATTAACCGAAGCAATTAGAAGTGTTTAAAATTTAAAAAATTTAACAGGACTCTAATGACATAATGAATGATTTTATATGTTTAAATATATCCAGGAAGAGGACTGAGAAATAAGATATTCCGTATTATGGGTTGCTTTCGATTTCTCACTAAATGAAAGAATTTTTCCCAAGTCAAGTTTTATGAAAACTAATGAAAATAATAATCACTTAACTAATTTTAAATCAACTTATTAGTCTAAAAGATTAGTTTATAAGATCTCCTTAAGCTATTGAAATAACTAATAAAACGATCACACAGCCTATTTTTTAATTTAATACATAGTAGTTATTAATTAAAAAAATATGTATTACATATTTATGAATTATTTTTTTGTTTACTCGTTTTAGTTCAAGAATTGATATGTTTGTTATGTTATTGTTGTTTTTTTTTTACTAAAAAACTCCAAATAATAAATAAATTATGCGTTTTTATTTATTCAAATTACTTAATTTATAAAAAATGTATTAATCGTTAACCGATCAATAACAAAATTACCCGATTAAGCCGAAACATCGGTTAATCAATCGGGCGATTAACTGATTAAAGCAAAAGACCGATTAAATGAATACCCTACACAACGGTCTATCTGGAATACGCACTACTTATATATGTTTATATCGGGCGATGCATCGTTATGTTTGATTTATAACATAGAATTAAACACATAAATTTAAAAAGAACAATTTTTTGGCCTTTACTGATTGAAAATGATATCGTGCAAATGTTGGTCATTACTACGTCTGAGGTGGTCCATTCTGAAGGTCTAATTTTGGGTGATTCATTCGATCATAGCGACTGGTATCTCGCGAACAACACGAGTAATGTTGGATTCCAAAGCGTCAAAAGAAGCTGGCAAGCTGGCATATTCCTGAAGACCTAAGACTTTATTGCACGATCTAGGCGGCAAAACGTAAAATTAAGTGCCCACCGAAATAATTTCTTAACCAGAGCTCACCCAGACCATGCGTTTGAACTTCAGGAAGCACATAGTCCGTTAACATGGTGCATAACGGTTATCATTGAGGGTAACATTTTGATTATTCATTTTTGAAGAAATAAGGACCAATGATTCCAACAGTCTATTAACCACACCATACCGTTGTTTTTAATACATGTAATGGTAGCTCTTGGTACTCTTCGTGTTTCTCAACGGCCCAAATACGGCAGTTTTGCTTAATAACGTATCCATTAAGCCAGAAATCTGCTTCATCACTGAACAGAATTTCATGATAAAGCACCGGATTTTCGTTGAGTTTTTTCGGAGCCCATTCAATTGATCCTGAACAAAAATCACAAAGCAGTTTGATATGAGTCACGCGAGATCTGTTAAAAAAAGATATTAAAAATCAAAAACTCATGATGAATCACCTTTTATATGTATTAGCTTAACCCTTTGAGCCCTTTGCTTCCTCCAATGAAATAAAATTAGTAAAACTTATTTAAAGCAGAACTGAGGTATTTAAAGCGAAGCCATTTGTACCAATATAAGATACTTCTCCAGTATTTCAGACATTTTTATTGTCCTTGTATGGAATGTTCTACGCTCACGTAACCTTACTTTTTGTTTCAAATTTGAAAATTTTTTCTTTAACCGTCCTCTAAATAGTTGATCGTACAGTGTGGTGTATTCAGTTATTACCGTACTGTCATTACCATCATGTTGGTAATAACATTGCTACGTTGGTGTATTAATTTTTGCCTGATGTTTTGGTGCTGCCATCAGGGTTGTCAGATTGATTTTGAACTTTTTCGCCAAATTCAATGTCAGAAATCGCCAAAGCATTTATTTTTTAGTATTTGACAATAATATATGTATTTTTTGAATAATTAAAAATATTTTTTTATAAATCCCAAAATCAGTATCGCTAAAATCAGTCAAAAATTCAAAAAAGTCGCCAGGATATATTTTGTTTAATTTTTATTTAAAACAAAGTAAAAATTATTAGTGACCACAAAAAAGGTGCAATGTTTGAAATATTTGATAGTAGTATACTTAAAGCAACAAAAAAAGAATTTTTGCAGTAAGTTTAAACAAATATTGGATATACAATACATTTTTATGTAGTTGCAGTTCTATTATATATCTTAAACGCTATATACTTTACCGAGAATACTCCCTTTGCGTTCTTTTTTGGAATACATTGTGAAGATACAAAAGAAATGCATTTAGATTCATGTAAAATTTAACTCGTAAAAACGTGTCGGAAACTTCATACCGCATTCTACTCCGAAGGCGAATTTAAGTGGCGTTCATTATTTCAATACAGGCATTACTAGTTGTAATAACCAGCATATAAAGAACAGACAATGCAATTTCCTTAAAATGGTACGTACCTGCCGAATCCTCTTAGCTATAAAATGCTGGCCTAAACTGATTTAAATTAGATTGAATATCATCATTAAAATTATCTTTTAACAAACGGTACTTTTCCATTGTGTTTCATTAACATCCATACGTTAGGATTCATAATAATCTTTAAAATATCTTTAATAACAACGAATTTTATCTGTGCTAATTTGTCACATTTTAAACCTTAATTATATTAATTTTTTAAAGAATTCTACATATTACATCTTTCAAGAGCACATTTTAATGAGAAAAAAAATTTTCTCGAAGATTTTCATTATCTTCATCAGCCATTTCAACATAATTTAGTTTTAAATACTGGTCATTCATATGAATGCATCAAATTTCATACATCGAAAAACGACACAGAAAAATTATTAAATTTCTCCAATTTATTCCAAATTTATAATATCAAGCAAACTAGTTGTTGACTTTGTACCTATTACCAAAATGATTATATTGATAACTAAAAATTTTAAAATTTTGAAGAAATATTTTCAATAAATCATATTTTTAATTCTAATTAAAAAAGTGATCAAAAAACTTTGCCATTTCAAACAATGTGTTAATTTATTTAAAAAAATATTGACAATTCCTAACAACAATTCTACATGTTTAAATTATTTGATTTTAAACGAAAAAAGTCAATTAAGATTTTTTGTTATTTAAATAAAATATTATTTCAAAACAACTAAATCAAAATTAATTGCCAGGCCCACAATGTCGACAAGAACATTTATTTCTTATATTTATATTGAAAACAAAAACAAATTTAAATTTTTTATTATTGTTTTCAATATAAAAATGCGAAAGAAATGTTCTTATCGACATTGTGGGCCTGGCAGTAAATTTTTAATTTTATTTCCACAAAAAAAAAATAATGGATTTAATTATCACATTAATTAAATTTAAATACTTTTTAAACCATTTTTTTAATTGATTAAACCATTTTTTCTGTGTAGAATAAGAACATTTTTATTTCTTCGTATTGAATTTGAAGACCAATTCATGAAATATGAAGACAAATTCATGGCTTATCAAAAATAACCAACAAAATCGCCAAAAAAAATCGACATTTCGGCATATCGAAAATTAGGTCGCCAAACAAGTTTGAAAATCGCCACGCTTGGCGAGAAATCGACACCTCTGACAGCCCTGACTGCCATCTACTTCGAGTAGCGGTGTGTTGTACTTTGCTGACTGTTTATGGTGCTACCACTTGATGGAATTATTTTGCTGTCTTTGTATGAGGAGTGACACAACCATTTAAAATTAACAAAAATTAGCATACATATATTTATATCCTATGGTAAGCAAATGATAATCAGGAAATAACTGCGAACATTTCAGCTAAATCTGTTAAGAAGTTTAGGAGTCAAACAAACCAACAAACAAACATATTTTCATTTTTATATCTATAGACAAAGATGGCATACATATCATTAGGAAAAGCACTATATTTTAATGTTTCACTTAAGATTTTGAAGCTAGAAGTTAAACTTTATGATGTCTTAAGAAAATTTGAAATACTTTTGGACACGTTACCTAGACAAATACAAAGCTTTCCTTTCAGATTATTTTTTGCGTGCTGGATTTTCCATATTTTTGAATTTATTTGCTTATATAAAAAAAAAAGAAAAAAAAACTGACCGTCTCCTAAAAGAATATTAAAAACAAAATCAACCAGTAGTAAAAGTAATAATAGTTTAGGTACTATTTCCTTTTAATAAGGCGTATATTTCATTTTTATGACATACCTGAAAGTAACCCAGTAAACTAACACAAAAAAAATTGCTTAAAATATTCCAAGCAACAAAAAAAAAATGACCGGAATGAACATGAACATGAAAATTATGACAACGTAAGCATTAAAGAAATAGTATAACGTTTGTGCTCTTTTTTGCCTTTCATGCATATAGAAAAGTACATTTTTAAGAATTTAAACAAGAAAAACTAAAAATTTCATTGTACATGCCTAAAAGTATGCAACATGAAAAAAAATTATGTAGGTTACTTTTAATAACCTGAGTGGGTACTCTTAACACGCAAAAAATTCTTACGTTTCTCTTTATTATTATTATTTTCTTCAAGGTGGTAATAAAAATAAAATACATTAAATAAGCAAAAATAATGGAAGAAAAGCGAGAGAGCAAGAGCAAACATAAATAATAACCCTTTTTTTCTTAAAAATTTCCAACCACTTAAAGGTTTTATTTGCTTATATATATATACATATATATATTTTTTTGTTTTGCCGCCATGTTTTGTTTAAATTTTTGTAAAAGTCGGTATACAAAGAAAGTTTTCAAGTAAATTGTTGATTCCTGCTAAGTTTTTATAGGTTTATTTAATTTTTTTTGGTTTATTTTTTATTTAATTTGTTTTTATTATTTTTGTTACCCCTCATTTTTTTTTTTTTTTTTTTTTATTTTTTTTTTTTTTTTTTTTTTTTTGGTGGAACACATTAAAACCCAAAGTAATGAAATTTTTAATTTCTTTAGCATAAAATCTACATAAAGTTGAGAATGTTTTTAATAACAAAATTTAACAGAAAGTAAAAAAAGCATATCGTTTAAGAAAAAATATGGTAGAAATTAGTTAATTGTTTATATTCTTCTGGATTGCCTAAAAGTATGCTTTGAAATATACAAAGCAAAAATTGTATAGACTTGGTAATTAAAAGTTATGACTTTTAAACGAAGTCAATATTAAAAGGCTTATTTGTTTATAAAGAAATTAATTAAAATTAAAACCATTTAAGTAGACCATAATAATTTTTTAAAGGAATATTTAATTTCACAGAAAAGCAAAAGAATTTAAACGCTAAAGGAATAAGGGAAACAAGAAATAATGTTAAAACATTTAAATTATTTGCAAAAAACAAATCGAATTTTTTTTAAGTATTGCTACAAATTATAACAAAATTTAAAACAACAAAGTCAGACTAAATGCATCTTAGTTTGACGGTGATGGCTCTGTAGTACCCTCTAACAAGAACTAGAACTTTTCGGGAGTGGATCGAAAGGGTCCGATTAGTTATGAGCTGCTAAAATCGATCTGTTATACTAAACGCACAAAACTTTATGAAATCTGATATCACAATTTCTTGTTATAAAAAAAATATGTGTGCTAAATTTTAATTAGGGAAGTCACGATTACCGATACCGAAATCGGCTATTCATCGTGTGATCCTCTTTCTATCGAACTCTGTGGTTCCGCTAAAGAAAAAGTCTAAAAATACCTTAGATCTTCTACTTTCTCTAGAGACGAAGATCCGCTTGTTAACTGCCACAATTAATTGTTAAGCCCAAAATTTAAGAGCATGGCGCAGAAATACTTAAGTTTTTAAATGCGTTCATTCACATCTGAGAGACTATTTTCCACTGCAGGTCTGCTTCAAGAGAAGTTGCGAAGTGGTCTTTGTCCACAAAAGTTGAGAACACTTGGTTTTTTAAACAACAATTTAATTAATATTAATTTTTAATATTTATAATCTCTTACACTGTAATTTTGTACAATAAAGAAATTACTCTACTTGAGTTTTATTTATTTTACCTTGAATTTAAGTTTAATATTCGTATCGGCATCGGCTTCGGTATTGCCAATATTTATTTTTGAGTATTGGTATGGGTTCGGCAAAAAGCCGTATCATTACCTCCCTAATTTTAATGCAGAATAAGTTTTCGTTAAGGTTTAGGCGTATAACAGTGTGTTCCGAAAGAGAATGCAAAATTTACTAGAAAGTAAGTACTCCGGAATTCTATGACAACGTCATAAAAAGAGCAGAAAACGAAAGGATTCCTTAGGACAATTGGTCAAAGATCGCGTTCTTAATGAGTATGACTTCATCGCAGCTGAAGCAGAGAACCATAACGTTTGTTACTCAAGCAATGAAGGAGACCTTGCATCAAATTGAGTATGGCCAAGCGCATCTATCTCAAAAACAGTTGGGCGTATGAAAAATGTTTGAGACCAAAATATGTCGCTATTTTAATGATCTTCATCATTGTTATGATATTATAATTTATCACTCTGATGATAAAATTGATAAAATTAATGACAAGTTACAAAATTATTTTGATATTATTGAAAAATATACAATAGATTGGAAAATGAAAATTAACTTGAATAAATGTGAAACAATACTTTTCCGCCCACCTGTAGGAAAATGCCGTAAAGTATCTGGGTATTCATCTGGATAAGTTTCTTTATTTTAATGATCATATTAATCTTCAACTAAAAAAAGCTAAAAATGGTTTTTTTATGTATAAAAAATTATTCTGTTCTAAATTGCTTAATTCAAGGGTTAAGACAATTATGTATCAGTCCTTAATAAGACCGATTCTTACGTATGGTTGTCAAGTTTGGTACAGCATATCCCCTTCTTATATGGAAAAAATGAGAATTTTTGAAAGAAAATGTCTTAGAAGCTGCACCTCACTTTACAGATCTGCAGATAGCAATTACAAATAATACATATCAAACCAAAGATTGTACAACGTAGCACAAGTTAGCAGAATTAACATTTTTATTATCCACTTTATAAGAAACCACATTTTAAAAAGACCTGAATGTAACGAAAATAATTTAATCTTAGCCCCCTATTACGTTAGTGATGACTATGACATATCAAAAAGCCTACAAGAGGGGTACGTCCCACCAGAAGCATTCATTTTTCTCGATAAACATGGATTTATTCAAAATGAAGCTGGCATACCTATAGTTTATCACATCTATAGACGAGCTAATATAAAAAGCATTTCAAGTAAACAATTAACAACAGAAAACTGTAAATTTGATACTAGTTTATACGTAACAGATAAAAACACAAAACCAAACTTATTGGTGGCTCACCGAATAAGTTTTTCTGTACTTTTAACCTAGGACTATATCTTTTATTTTACAAAATATTGTAGTGAGATTTTTTTCAACTTTTTTCACGCATTGGATAATATATTAATTAATACATAAAATTTAAAATCTAGAAATAAATATTAACAAAAAATTATATTTATACTCTAATACTGGCTGCACTCGAGTGCCCTTTTTAAGGGACAGTGTATTATATGTAACATTTATACGTACTATTGTTTATTTATAGTTATAAACATTAAAAAACAAATAAAAAATAAAATGTTAACATCATTGTAGCTATAAAAACCGAGATAGTCACGAAAAAAGGTTATTTGTGACCTTTGACCGTGAATAACCCTAGGGGAAAGGGAACTAACACCAAACTTGTCACGTGACAAGTCACTTTGACATGGCGATGTCACACTTGGTAACAGGTCACTGAAATAACCTTAATGGACACATGCAATTTCAGTTAAAATAATGCCTGTCGCAGATATTGTCACAAATAAACCATGTCTATATCATAGATTCCCTTCATATTAAGTAATAGAACTAGAGATAATCAGCCACTACCCGCACAAAATCCAGTCACATGAATAGTTTTGCGCCAATTACCTTTCGTCTGGATCAACTACACTCTAAACACATTATCACCAGTTAAGTGATATGTCTTGTTTTCACCTATCACAATTCGTTCCTTTTAATTATAAAATTTTGTTCACTAGTCACGGGATAAGTGCTTTAAGAGCAATTGACTCAAATTTCCCGCAGGGAAGTTACAGCGTAGACACGAGATTTTATAAGACTTTTGAGACAAGTTTTAGAACACCAAAATGAGGGTGGATACAAGTTGACAGCTTAATATCTCTCATTCCGTAGTGAAGCCCCTTATATGAATTTGTGAGTTTAAATAAATGTTAGTGAAGTAATTACGAGAAAACCGCCGAATGAACTTGGATAGTCTGTAGTGCAATTTACTAACATTTATAACGATAATCGTATCGTTAAAATAAATATAACGAAAATTGATCGAATTGGTTAATCATTCATATTATTAACAATATTAATTGTAGGTTGAAGTCAGCTGCTACTTTAAACGGTCTGTTTTCGTTATTTAAGCGATAATAATTAACGTAGATCTTATTACATCGGAAAAGTGTATTTTGTCTTTAAAATCGATTTTGAGTATTTGCCACACGATATTTATTAATATTAAATTCACGAAACTAAATTAAGCGAAGTCAAAAATACAACTGTATACTGTAGTTAAAAAGAAATTACAGAATCACACTATCTCCACTGCAAGCGAAAATATATGTCGAAAAATATTTATATTGCCGGTTCGTTAAAAGTAAGTGAATCGCACGACTGGTAGAAGAATAGCAAAAAGTCCAGATTAGGGTTCTCTTCATAGGTTGAAGTGGGGAAACAAGTGGTACTTTTACCCGTTTCGATAAATTAGGTAAACACTTAGCTTATAGCCGACATGTTCATACGGTCAACAGTCTGGGGGCTAAAATGAGCAAAAGCTGGTATTGCGTTCTAAAATAATAGTAGTTTGGAAAACGCTGTCTAAACAAAAAGCCTTCTACTATTTTCCACAAAACACACTATATTCTAAAAAAGACGTAATCTTTTACGGAATTAGAGTTGTTTACGTAGCCTTCTGAAATTACCATGGCTTATCTATTTCTGTTCTTAACGTGAATCATTCTTACATTAAAGAAATAGAGCACTACGTAGGTGCCGGGTTCACTTAGAGGAAATGTATTTCTGTTTTCAAGAAACGTAGTTTTTAACAAAACTAAGTTGTACATTTATTTCTTCTTTTTCTTCATTGAATTTCAAAGCTTTTTAAATAAATTCTTCTTTTTTTATAAAACTTTTTACATGTTTTCAATCAATAACTGTTCTCAATATATTTTCCTTTTTTTCACACCGCATGTACAAAAACCATTAAGTTTCTCTTAAAAAAATATATATATATTTTTCTTTTGACATTTTGCTTTTATACTTTTATTGGTGTTTTAAGAAATATCATACTTTTTTTATTTTATATTGAAAAATGTTTTCAGATCAATAAAAGTATAATATCATATGTGTATTTATGTATATACATTAAAGCACGTACTCTTCCCCACGGTTCTGGGGTCCCGAAATAGTATTTATTTATTTTAAAAAGCTGATTTACCACACTTATGACAAGTCTTAGTGATCAATTTGAATCAAAAAGGTAAATCAATCAACTTCCCACCGATTATAATAAAACTCGAACAGTCCTATATTATACTCTTTGCTTTTCTAATACAGGTAATGTGTGATAGAATCAATTTAGACTCTCCTGCTTAACTATACTTAACTGTTTTAAACGAGATTGCTCAAAATGTAATGAATAACTCTAAAGCAAGCAGAGCTCGACAAAGAAGCGCTCGCTTAATAGTCAAAATTATATACGACTACTGGAGGACTAAAAATCCGAAAAAAAGAGAAGAACTAGCGTGGTATCACACTCGTCAATATTGTGAGTAAAGTTTTAGCACAGATGCACCCGATCCCGATCTCTACAGTTAACAAGCTGGTTTCCAGCCACAAAAGTTATGAATAGAAGACTAAATCATGTGAACAGTTCACAGGTTCATAATAGAACCGCCAATAGTGCGAAGCACCTACTTTTTTTACGATAATCGCATCGTTAAATATATATAACAAACATTTATCGAATTTGCTATTCAGTAACATTTTTAACGATATTCGCTGTCGATTTAAGTCAGCTGTAACTTTAAGGAGTTTTTTTTTTTCGTTATTTTTACGACAATAATTTGCGTTGTGATAAAGTGTATTTTATTTTTAAAGCGGCTGAGGCCCTTTCCTACATATGTATGAACAAAAATAAAATACTACATTCAAAATGTACAAAAAAAGCAAATTATGAACAAAAACAAAATTCGAAAATGATGTTACAAAAACTAGAACTGTTTACAATCGTTAAAAATAAATTACAGAATCACACTATCGTTACTGTCAGCGAATATATATGTCGTTAAAAGTTAGTGAATCTCACAACAGTTGAGTGGAGATCCCCTCATAGACTTTAAGAAAGTACCCTTTTAAAATCGGCTAACTGTACTGCCCTTGCATGCAAAGGCATGTCCACAAATGTATGTAAAATATCTGAAATTTAAAAAAGGTGCACAAAATAAGTTTTTTATGAAAATGTTTCTGAATAAAAGTTTGTTAGATTTAATAATCGCTTTTGAATAAGGGGAATATCTGTGATACAAGACCTCCGCGATAGTGTAAGCTGCATGCGTCTGATGAATTTACCGTAACTACTGACGCACGGCAACACTGTATTACATCACCCCTCCTCTTTTACACAGGCTTAGACAATGTCATGAGTAAAGAAACTCCTCAGGTGGAAGAATTTCGTGCGGTTTCCAAAGAAGCTTGGAGGATCTTGATTATGCAAATGATATCTGCCTATTCCTTCACAACTACAACTTCATAATTGAAGCTGAAACTTCTGGCATCAAATTCAACATATCAAAGTGATGTGTATAAACTCTACAAGTAACAAAAACTTCGCAATAAATGGAAAAGTCTCCAAATTCATCTACCTGTTCAGTATATGTACATCTACCGGCGATTAGAGTGGTGATGTATTGAATCGAATTTACTTTTAGAAGCTGGCATTTTGCATCGCAAGTCCCATATGGCGATCTTCACACATATCAAAAAGAACAAAAATAAAAATGTTGCAATCTTCATTAAATACGTACTCCTCTTATGGCCCTATAACATACAATTACTGCTACCAAAAATCTTCTATGGAAAGGTATTCTATAAAAAATTACTTAAAGTATAATATAAAAATTAGTTTGAAAAATATACCACATCTAGTTTTGGAACATTTTTATGATTAATATAGTCCTATGGCTGCCTTTATTCTTCTAATGGTTACCAATAACTATAATTGGCTGACTCACAAGGTTGTAAAGTCATATATGTCTTAAAATAATTACAAGGAATATATATAACTGCTGTGGGCAACCGCTTATAATTAAGATTTCTACTGTACAGTTATGACAAATCAATGAATACAGCATTAACATTTTTATTTTGTTTGAAACACAACATTATTTTTTTTTAAACAATTGTTAAATATTATTTAGGACATTATGACGATATGACTTGATATCACACCTTGTGAATCACCCAAATATGTTTGAAACGTATATTGATATGGGTTTGTTGCCACCCGAGCAAAATGATACAACTTTGAAAATTCTGTGTCAGAACTGTCCATCAAAACTACTGGGTTTCAACCAACCTCTAAGCAATAACTCTCAAAATCTGTGTTGAGGTATGCTAAAATAGAGCAAAATGTATCTGTATATTTGAGTCAGTGTCCTACAAAACAAATGCAAATTGTTTTCAACGGAAACTGTTGCAAAGGAAAAGCAAAGAAATGGAAAAGGATAAATCTGCAATATAAAAGAAATCACTGTAATTCTTAAAGACACACACAGTCAGACAAACAGTGACTTTGCTAAAAGAAAAAAAAAATTTAAAAAAAAAAAATTTATAAAAATAACAGAAAAATATCTAAAGAATTTTTAGTATAATTCTTTTTTTTTTATCTTGTAAATGTTTATATTCTTATGGCTCAAACACGACGTGTTGTAGTAGAAAAAAGAAGAGCTTTATGAAGAAAAATGTTAAGAAACGAACATGATTTCTATGATAGTTTTCTACTACATTGTCAAAGTAGTTAGACGCAGTGACGACGCCGAAGAGGACAACTCCTGACTGTGTCTTGGATAAAGTACAAATATTTTCTTATGTTTATTTTTACTTTCTACATTCTTTTTCTGGAGTTTTGATTTCTTTGCCATTTAAAAAAAACAGTAGGCAAATGAAAAAGGAAAAAATGAATTGAAATGGATGTCATACTGTTGGAGAGTGGAAACAAACAATAGAAAAAATATGCAAAATAGGATTTATTGAAATAATTTTTCTCAACATCCTTCTAAGTAAAAGGGAACATAGTGTAAAAAAAAACAAAAAAAAAATTATGAGCTTCAAAAGAAAATTTGTAACAAAAATGTTTACTTTATTTTATAGGAATAGAATCTTAAAAAAAAATTGTTTCTTTAAAAGACAATAGATGCGCTTTAAGGAACGGAGTGCCGCTTTAAATACTGGGGTGTCATCAAAACAAATTATATCCAGGTTTTCATTAAGCGCGCCTATCTTTATTAAAAAATAAAATAGAGTTTGTAAAAAGGGTTAACATAAGCAACTGCCTAATATCATGGTGGGTCCATTCCGCATTGTTCACAAACTATGCGTTTGAGTTTTAGTGAATTCGTTTATTTATATAAAATTAGCGTGACTGACCAAGTAATCATCACAAGTCACAGACTTGAAATTTTGTTTGTAGCCTCCATTCCAAATGTGTAGTTAAATTCAATTCAATTCATATGGGGTTAGCAATGGGAATAACGGGCAAAATGTCTAACCTGATATCTCGTAATCCTACAGAGGAAGACGTTAAATGCGAAGAATATTTTTATTTAATCAAAAATTAAATTGACATTTGCTTGGTAGTTTTTGGATATTTGTAAATTTTGGGGACGAAAAAGGGTAAAAATATAATTTAAGTACTTTTCTGGTAACCCATTTATCTTCTAAAGTAGTAAAGATAGAAATAAAATTTAAATTGTGTTCTCCTCTCCTTAAGAAGCTCTCAAGTACAATTAAGTACCTTTTGGAAATTCGGATATATAAATATTTTTCGTACTTTTTCCAATGCGGTTATTTATGTATTGGGTACAAAAATTCAAATGTTAATAAAATAATAATTTTATGTGACGCCATATAAGACTAATATTTATTATATTAAGTGATGAGAAGGAAAAGAATTGTTCCCAACCCCGCCCGCCAAATCAAAAAAAAAATAAATAAAAAATTACCCCATTTTCATGGAGTTTATAAAAGAAGTTTTACAAAATAGGATGTTTCAGTTAAATCTTTTTCCACCATCAACTAAACTAAAGTGATGCCAAATTATTGGTGCAAAGTTAAAATCAAGCGGCCAAGTTTTGCGAGTATTATTTTACAAAAGTGACGTATGAGTCGAATAAATTTATAGTGCAAGCTCTGGGCAATCCTACTGATTGCGAATTAAAAAAATTGCTTGCAACTCCTCTTACAATAAGCCAATATCTTAATAAGAACATTGAATATTTTATATCCCAAAAATCACGTAATTTTTTTTTATAGGTTTAGTATTCCAACTGATTTTCTAACAAAAGATCCAAAGGAGTGGGTAAATAAACCTAGCTTTAATGTTGGCCTTAATATCGTTCGAAAAATGAATGTTGTAAATGACTCCGCTGAACGAGCAGTTAAGCTAATGGAAGATTTCAATTTAGTGTTATCCAAAAATGTAGAAGAAAAACCATTGGTATTGCAAATTATAGCGGATTATAGGAAATTTAGCCCCAGTGTCAATGAAAAATGATGTACCACAATAATATGTATGATTATATTTGCCTATTTTATAGATTTTATATTTCTGCTTTCCAAAAAACTTTCAAATATATATTTTTAATTAAATTATTAACATAAATAAACAAAATTTCAAGACCGTCTAAACCTCGCCCAATCGAGAAAATTTTTTGCACTTTGTATTTTCACACTACAACGAAAATTTTAAGGCGTAGTGACGATCGAAACAACAAAGTTTAAAAATAAGGACCACCCTAGTGTATATATATATAATGATATATGTTTCTATGTTTCATATATATTTTTTTACTCAGTTGGTCAAAAATTAGAGGACGTGTGTGGAGCCATAATCTTCATAAAACACCAAAGGTAATAATATTTCCTATACCCGATATTTAATGTTGTAAAATAATTTTGGGTCGTCAGTGCTTATTTGCCCAACACCTGTATGTACATGTCCAAAATGTTGTCGAGGGGTCAAAAATGCTATTCTTAGGTTGAGTACCAAATTTTAGCTATTTACCTAAAGAAATGAAGAAGTAAAGGATGGATTTTTGGCCGGAATTGATCTTTTACAAATTTTCTTACTTTTTTGTATTTCTATATGACTTTGTTGTAATTTGCTTCCAAAAAAAAACATGCTATAAAATTAAAATATCAATTAAGTAGTCGTTTTCGATGCTCCGAAATACAATAGCGGAATCCACTGTTTGCTTTTGTATATCTTGTACATCTTGTAGGTTTTGTAAATCTAAATTTAAGATACGACAACAACGAAATTCATATATTTTAAATTTAAGTTTTGTAGATGGCGTAAACATAGTAAATTTATTTATCGTGCATTTTGTTGTTGTTGTGCTTTGAATCAAACACATACAAGATGTACAGTAGAAAACCGAAAATTCCACTAATATTCATTTTTAATGTATTTTATTTGGTTCAACAAGCCTTCAAGCCTACATAAAATCTTAATTCATGGTAGCGAAATAATGAAATCTGTATATTTGCACATGTTTTCTGAGGAAGCAGTGGAGTCAAGATATAAAGGCTTCAGAAATTATAGGAAGTTTCGAGCTAGAAAATATCTCGTGAAAAATATCTCAGGCCCCGTTCGTTGTATTATCGATATCGTCAAAGACAATATAAAAAAGGACATTGATCGACTTTCTCAAGCCGAACAAGATTTATTGTTAAAATCTTGTATCCAAGAAGATTCAGAATCTGAGAGTGACTAAACGGGTAACGTTGTAAAAATATAAATATCATTATTAAAAGTTGTAAATTGTGTTTCATTTTAAATTTATATTGAAATAATACTGCATGTAGGGTAATTTTACAATTTCTTACATAGTTTGCAATAGAAAGAAATAAAACTGATAAAGTTGTCGACTTAAGAAATTTATTGTCAAAAGGGTTCTTATCTAACAACATAAAGCATCCTCTGTATTAAAAAATATCTGACTAATTTTTAAGGAGCTTGTAGCATACACGAATCCCTCTAATTCAGCGATACATATTTGTGGATCTGACTATTAGTTTGGAATATATACATTTTCCGTCGACTAAAGAATTTTCTCGAAAAAATTGTTCTTATAAATTAACATATAGGGCATACTGTATTAAAAAAAGCTGATTAATTTTTTACGAAACTTATAGACTACATCTTTGCCTATTTATTATTCATCCATACAATTTTTGTAGAATATATCATTTTTCCGCCACTAAATTAGCTTTATTTCCCAGTGTGTGACTCGCTGATAAGCCTTGATCTGTAAGTTATTTTTAATGTTCAAATTCAATATAAAAAAAATGTTAAAGCCAAATTACTCTTACGATTGGCACTTTGTAAATATTGCTGGGGCATTCGTTTTGCCGGACTCTTTGCTACAACAGCTCTTTATCCCGCATCGTTCTTATTTCCATTATGAAAAAAAAAAATTAACTTGTCAGACATGTTAGATATATTTTCTTGTTGAATTAAAATATTATACTTATTATTCAAATATTAGCATTTTTGTTTTGGCAATTAAATTTTATGAATATCATAATTTCATTTAACGCTTTTAAACCAACAACCAGAAACACACACACACACACACACACACACACACCTACTTTGCAGCATTTACTTTCTATAAAAAAACAACTTGTCATAATATTTCATTATATAAGAGGCTTTTAAAAACTCAGAAAACTTAGCAAACCGTCCCTTCAGTTTTATTAATAACTAAAACCACAAGTCTTAGAATATTTTAGCCTTATAAACCCATTATAAGATATTAGCATGCTATAAAGCTATAAAAAATTTACTATACTTTAAACACCCACCCTTCGAAAGACTTAAATTAAAGTAAGAAAAGAAAGAAGAAAAGACTCCTTTCACTATAATCTAAAAATGCGTTGATGATGGTCAACGACACGGTTAAATGGATATTTTTTTTTTTTTTTTTTGTAAAAACTCAACACTCTTAGAGGTGGGGTACTAAAAACCAACAAGAGGGAATTAGTCTAATGTTTGTCTTTTATATTGGTAATTAAAACCAGGGAAGAAAGTAACCAACAGAGAAAAAATTATGAAATGAAATCAACACGTGCATAAGAAAACAATGAAGAAAGAAAAGTCGGTCAATCCCGACCACATAATACCCCACGTCACTACGATCATAGAAAAACGCATCTTGTCATAATATATAATAAAAATTATTTTCATGTTTAAAAAGTAAAATTAGAAGCAAAAATTTCCATATTCTATTTTTGATTAAAATTTTTACTTAAATACATCAAATTTTAAAGCAGAATTTTTAGGAAAATATATTTGGTCATGCTGCTGGTGTCTTATAATTGACAGTTATTCTGTTAACAATGGACGCAATACAACAAAATCGATACAAACATGTCTATCGGGTAAGTAAATAATGATATTCTCGCAATTTGACTTAAATTAAATTACACTGACTCAATTTGATGACAGTTTGTCATCGTACTAATGGCATTCTTTATAAAAGCGACTCCGATTCGTCATTTCTGTGATGCCAATGTGTCATCCCATTGATAACATAATTTACATTTTTGACCCTGATGACAATTGGGTCAAGTGATGTAAGGCTGACATCACAATGATGAAAAGTGTCATGGTGTCAAAAACGAAGACACTTGTCATAGTACTGATGTCAAAATACATCAGCGTTATGATGCAATTTCAATCAGTGTAAGACTTATGCAAATCTGAGATATTCATGCAAGAGTTTTACTAGTTTACTAGAACAATTTTAAACTTTAAATGTGATTTTTAAAAATTTACTCCTATTTTAATATAATTATTACTTCTCTGCTAGACAGAAAAAATTCTCCAAAGTTCTTCACCAATTAAAGCATTAATCAAAAACAAAATTAGTTTCAATGTAAAATTTAATCAAGTTAATTTAACGTTTAATCAAGTGAATTAAAAGTTTAATCAAGTAAATTAAATTGATACTATTAATTTGTTTACTGCTGCAATTTTAATTATTTTTTTATTAATACAACAAATTTTTTAATAGAAATAATTTTTTTATTTTTTTCTGTCTATTATTTTTTTTTTAAATTTGTATTCCTAAATATTTCTAAAATCACAGATCGGAAGTGAACTTAAGTTTTTATTGCATCTGTTATTGCACACTGAAAAAAGTAATTTTGCTATAACTTCCTGAAAAATCGTACACAATAATTAAAACTTTGCTCACACGCAAAGAAAAAACATGTTTAAATATGGTCACCTCCAACAAATGTATTTTTAAAGAAAATTTTAAACATATTATGTTTAATTTAACCATATTATTGTCACCGACAACCATATTATTGTTAAATTAATCCTCCATCAAGAAGCCACAAATATATTATGATTGTCTCAGAACATGTCATGGTTAAACATGACAATAATTTGTTTTTAAATTAACAATAGTATTTTCCTCTTTTTGCAGGAGCAACATGTTATGGTTAAAAAACCAACCATGCTATTATAGGTGTTAAGCATATTTTAGTTATTATTAACCAAAACATGTTCGGAGGCGACCCTAATATGGTTGTGCATTCTTGACGGAGGAGTAATTTGATCATAATATGGTTGTCGATGACAATAATATGGTTAAATTTAACCATAATATGTTTAAAATTTAATCCAGCAATAGTTTTATTGGAGGTGACCATACTTAAACATGTTTTTTCTCTGGGTGCATGATTACTTTAAATGTGAAGATCTCAAAAGTGCCATAAACTCAAATTGAGTTTAGGTCATGTTAAGCAATTTTTCATTTTCGCCACAGATCTAATGAAAGTTAGAACTTTTGCAAAAAAAGAGACAATTGTTCACGGTAAAATGTTTCAAAATTATATTATTTTAATATGAACCTAACACAAATTATGCTACTAACACAATTAGGTCATACGTCGTAAAACTTAAGACGTAACGCCGCAAATTTCTGAATACACGCTTCGTTAACCTACAACTCCATCGTATTCCCCACCCCTGGGCTAGTGGAGAAATGGAATATATTTTTAAATCATAAACTGGCCTTGGAGGCTGCCCGACTAAAATTTCCCCGGCACTGAATGCTGAATCTGCACATGATGAAAATTTCAAACTGATGACTCGTTACTGATTTGGGGGAGTTAGCTTTACTTAATTTACGTAACTCTCAACTAAATACATGATGCCCCAGGATGTCGATCGATAGTTTAAGTGAGCGACAACAAGTCCTTATTTTTGTGAAAAGTATTTAAAGGTAATAACACCCATTCTGGAACTTCGACTTTAACAGTTTTTGACAACGCTTTAAATCGCAAAAAATAAATTCGTGCGCAGTTTAATATCGATAAAACATTTACTTTAGATTTAAAACACTAAAAGGGCCTAAAGAAAGAGTGAAGCCGAAGACAAATTTTAAATTTGATTATGAAGCCTTTTTTGATGTCAAACTCCCCCCACTGTCCGAAAGACTTGGTGTTCCCTGAGGCTCTGACTACCGATCATAAGCGAAATAACTCTCGTATTTGCATTGCTAAATGCATGCAAAAACTGTTATGACAGGTAACGATGTTGGCAGCCCCAACACCAGGATCGGACGCTATGGTCTAATAATAATTGTATATCTTAAGGTACCTTTATATGGTAATACAAAGTATTAAGACCATGTAGAATCAAAATATTATGCAATTCTCATCGTGTTTAAGAAAAAGAGTACAAAAGTCTATTGTAAGTATTATTAATGTTTACAAGGATGGTATAAGTCAAATGAAAGCAAATATATTTAACAGCTGAGCTAATAACAAAAAAAGCTGCTAACAACATGAACATTTTCTGAGTAAATTTTTATTGCTTTTGTTATTGAATTAAGATTCAAACATCTTCAATATATACTGTTAGCAGTGTTGCCACTTAGTGGGTAAGTACCCGAGTTGGGTGTAATTGCCTTTCAGGTGTACATAATTTAGGTAGCCGATATCGAATTAAATTAAATTGAATTTTCGAGATTTGGTCAAAGGTGTTATTTTAAATTCTTTCTTCATGTATGGGGCTTTGTTATTTTGTTCCGGTATCGGAACGATAATTATATTTTAACATTTTAGAGTATTTTGTATTTAATACGTAACCCAAAGAAATATAGGATTTGAGTTTGATTCTTGTAATAAATATCACCAGTACACTCACAATATTATTATATTATGATTGTAACATTTATTCAAAAACTAAGTGCACATTATCTAATATGGATTTTCGGTTGAATTAATATTGTCCTGATTACGTTAAAGTATTCTGTACGTAAATTTAACTGAAATTGTAATATAAAATAAATGAAAATTCACTTAAATAGCGATTTGCTTGTTTTGTGTAGAAACAACAACAACACTACAAGAAGAAAACCATACATTATTTGAAAAGTAAAAATTCCCATTCAATTTGTTAAATTCTTTAGTTAAATACATCAAATTGTTACAGTTCAAGATTTTTTCCTAAGCAAAAGGCTCAGTACAACAGTACAAAAGTAAAACAAACATGTGCATCGGGGTAACTTAATAACAATATTCTCTCTCTCTCTCTCTGATATTTTTATAGAAATTCGTCTCTTTTGGGAAGTAAACGAGTAAAACCTGTATTATATAAAATAGCTGAAAAACATAAAATAACTGAAAATTCATTTGTTTTTACGGAATTCGGGGCTAAGTTTTTAATAGTTAAATTAAATAAAATAATTGAAAATGTATTTGTTTTTCAGAATACGCGGTTGAATTTTTGACATTAAAATTTAAATGAACTTTTCGTTGAAATTAAAAGAAAAATAAGTAGGCCGGCTTTTAACTGAATTTTCATTTATTTTATAATAGCTGACCCGGCAAACGTTGTTTTGCCTAGAAAAGTATTGTTTTTGTGTATATTTAAAATACAGATACAGAATCAGGTACAGGTAATATTCGGTGCAGAAGTTAAGAGAATATCATTGAAGCACTTTGTGAAAAACAATATTTTTCGGGAACATGCGACATAGAGTTGACCGTGTGAAAAACTGTCGTTCTCCAAATTTAGGCCACAAACACTCAATGATTGCCCTTGGGTATGTTGATTGTCATGGCGAATGCGAGACGAATTGGAAATTGGATTCGTTTAAACTCGAATGGCATATCGGTTAGGATCATTGGAATTCTCGGAATGAGAACTTCCTCTCCTTTAAACTTTCCTTTTAGTATTCTTGCGTAAATCACATTTCTCATGAGTGTTGTGACCGCTAAACGCGTTCCGTTGCATAATTTTGGAGGATTTAGATTGCGAAGCATAATGACAACTGAACCAATCTTCAATTGTAAATTGTGCGGTGTTAAGCCAGGCACATCCAATGAATTTAAAACCAACATAGAAACCTTTGCCGGCTCATGCGCAACAACTTTACTAAAGACCATAGCATGATCAAATGATATAATTTATTTTCAGTAATTTTCAATGGTGCCGCCTATCGGAAATTGGTCATACCAACCTAGAAACCATTGTATGCTAATGCTCAACAGCTGTGCTAAAGATCATAGCATGATCAAATGCACAGTTTATGATTTAACTCATTTCGAGTCATTTTCAGTGGCGCCACCTGTCTGAAATTGGTCATATCAACTTATAAACCTTCGCCGGCTCATGCACAACAACTTTTCTAAAGATCATAGCATCGTCAAATGCAGAGTTTACGCTTTAATTCATACTGAGTAATTTTCAATGGCGCCACCTATTTTAGATTTTTTTTTTGCTATTCTTAAATTGGTACGAATCATCGAAATCGGTCCAGCCGTTCTTTAGTTATAAACGTAGTAACTAAGGCCATTTTCTTTTATATATATAGAAGATTACAATTCCAGTTAATTTTACGTGCAGAATATTGTGAGTGTATTGACTCTAACACTTCGATAAATTTTAGCTTCATAAAGATTAAGAGCGCAAAGTTGGCTGAAAAGGTATTCAAACTAAAAAAATTACCTGGGGAAAGATATGTCTTTAATATTACAAAAACACTTTGGTTCGGAGTATACTTAGAGCCCTCAACATTTCTAAAACTGATTTACACAGACTGTCAGCGGAAACCCTTGAAGAAATTTTATTCACTTTTGAGACAACAAAATGCATAAGTAGAACTCATATTTTTAGTTTTTATTTTATTTTATAAATTTTAATTTGGTATCAGGTGTAGTTTCATTTAAATTTTTTTATTTTACTTGATCGCAGGTGTAATTTTTAATTTTGCTAGTAATTACACTTACTGTTAGTGCTCCAAATGGGTACTTTAAAATACGCCTCTGGTTGGATGAGAAAATAAGTATTTACCGAGCGCTTGTCAAATTTTGTATTCGTATTCTCTCCTACTCAATACGTTTTGCTTTTAAATGATAAGATTTTTTTATTCTACATAATTTTTTGACATGTCGTAATACACATATTACCATGTAACAATGCCTGTAAGTATACACCTTTTATTAAAAACACAAGACGAAACAAAAAGAAAAGAAACTATGGCCCTATGTTTTCTGTAAAAGGAAGAGTAAAAGGAATACAATAGACAATTAGACTAATTTCAAAAAGGAGAACTCAGAGGAGACTTACCACGACAAAATTTCGTCGAATAGTTGATGTAATTGTTTTACTTGTGTTCTTAAGACGATTTTTATGCAAATATCAGTACATTTAAACGATTAATAAGCAATAGACTCAGTTTATGGTAGCCATTACTATTTGGGCTAGGTGAAATAAAGGGGACGGATTTTTACCAAAATTAACTTCGTCCTTACGCCAAAAGCAATATATTTATAGAAGTGATTCTGAGTTAATTGCCTTATTTGAAGGTGGGCCTGGTACCATTTTTTTTTTTTTTGGTGTTGAAAATATCAGCTCAAACGCATTATACCTTTTTGTATCTATGATGGTGTAGGGTATACAAATAATATATTACGTTTTTACTTAAGTCAATTTCGTGCTAAATAAAAATAAAAGCATTTTGGTGTTTTAAAAGAAAAAAAATACGAGCATATATATATTTAAAAAATAGCATTGTGTTATGACAAAAGACTTAATAAAATAATAGAAAATTTAAAGCAATATTTTAAAACTAAACATACATATAAGTATATAGTATGGAAACGGCCTTAATATTTTTATGAATTATTAAAGTCATAATTATAAAAAGTAATAAAACTTAATGTAGACGTACTCTTAAGGATAAAGCATAAAGTATGTAGTCAAACTCACACCTGCCGCACCTGTTTTGAATAGCCCCAAATAAAAATTAAAAAACCGAAACTGGTCTCATTAGTTTTAATTTTAAAGTTTTTTTTTTTTTTGTTAATGTGTTATTAAAATAGTTATTAGAAGAACTTGTAAGTTATGGCATTTTAAATATAATTGTTTGACAGCATGTTAGTGTTTAAACGATAAAAAATAAGCCACAATTAAAAAGATTTAAAAAGTAAGAGCACCAAGAAAAAATTTGTTAAATACGTATTAGTGATGTTAAGAAAATTCGTATTCGTATCATAAATGCCGAGTGTTCGGCTATTTTATAATATTCGTATTCGCAAATTCAAATAAATATTTCGCAAATATTTCGCAAAAACGTTAAAAAAAAATATACAAAAAATACATAAAATGAGACAAAAAATATTTTGGCTCAACCAAAAAAAAAAAGTATGAGAGTTATTTAAGGCATAGAACTATGGCAAGAAACCCTTATAAATTGAAATTTGATTCATTGAACACATTCGAAAAATCAAAATGGTTAATATAATAAGAATAACTTATTAATACAAATAATTTTGATATTTTGGTTTTTCACGAAAGGCGAATAATCATGATATACTTTTAGGTAGTTATATTAACAGCAACAAAATATATTTAAAAAATAATTTAAATAAACGTATTATTTGTTGTGAATATAACTAAATAACCATATAACCTGATAACCAGCCTTCCGTGAACAACCCAATTCTCTTTGTTGAAAAATATTAACAATTATTTATTTTATTATAAAAAATTGCATTTAACGAAAATAAAATCTGCTTTTAGTGAAGTAAAAAACGAAACAACTTACTGCAAATGTTGTTTCGTTTTTTTTTTTTGCCACCACAAAAATAATTTATGAAAATTACTCAAGTTACCTAGATGTACTACACAGAAACAATTAGAAATTGTCTCTAGTTACCAAATGTATACCAAATTCATAATATCAAGCAAACAAATTGTTGATTTTGCACCTATTAATAAAATGCTTATATTGATAACTAAAAATTGTAAAAATTTTAAAATTCTGAATATTTCTTTTTCAGTAAATGATATTTTTAGTTTTAATTAAAAAATGATCAAAAACTTTTGCCATATTGAACAATTTGTAAATTTATTTAATTAAATATTGACAACTCCCAACAACAATTCTACAAGTTAAAAATATTTTTTTTTTTTTTTTTTTAACGAAAAAGGCAATTAATATTTTCTGATATTTTTTTAATATTTTAATTAAAAATTTATTCCAAAACAACTTAAATATTAATTAAATCAAAATTATATTTTTATTTTCTTTCAACTAAAAAAAATAATTAATGCAATTGTCACATTAATTAAATTTAAATATTTTTTAAACCATTTTTTAATTGATAAAAAAAAAATTTTCTGTGTACCATTTAAAGCAATTGCTTGATTACACAGACCTGCAAAACTAGGAAAATGTCAAAACCCTGTGATCAATGAAAAGGCTTAATGCAAATCAGCACTTAGAATTGCTTCATCACATCAGGTTTTCCCGATAGCTTCAATAAAAGTTGAAATCCCTCTGTTTTTTACCATATTCAAGTCCTTATAACTGCGCGAATTAATCTGTCCTTCTAAAGCCTGATATATAGTCCTGTAGTCCTGATGAAAGTCGTAGCAATTATATTTAAAATAAACGTTTAACCTTTGTGATATCTTGTATTTTTTTTAAGATATCCTAACTTGAAACTTAACCCTAAGTAACTTTTTACCACTAAGTTCTCCTCTTGGTCTGGTCAGACCACAATTAGAACAGCTAAAACCCGAATTAAATTGAAAGTAAATAAATAATTTTTTATTGAACGTTTGCTTATTATTTAAGATTATAAGAATTTCTAATATAATTTTATTATTTAATTATCTTATTCTACATGCAAGTCATCGAAAACGTAGGCTTTAATTTCGCACATAGATTTTTCGCATCAACCACAGCTTAAACGTTTTGGTTTTTGTAGTTAAATTGAACTGAGCGCATATTGGGCCTGATTTGACTCAAACTTGATTCATTCGATTCAGAACATATCATTTAAAGAATAAATTTTTTTTTTTTTTTTTTTTTTGATATTTTAAAGAATTTGCAAGCACAAAACAAATTAGTATGCTGTTTTCACAAGACAAGTGATTAAACGTTTACTAAAATTTATATAAAAAGCACTGAGGTTTTTGAGTGTTTTTCACGTTCAATCTCTTGTGTTGTGAAAACAGCACATAGGTCTTACCAGACCAAGAGTGTACTTTCATAGACTTTTACATAAAATGGTCTTTCACCCCACTAATTTGCTCCAATCGAATCCAAATTAATTTCATTCGATTCAGCATATATTATTTATAGAATTCACGGATTTTTTTTTTATATTCGAAAAATATTGCAAGCAAAATACAAATTTGGCCTGGCCAGCCCAAGACGGTAATCCTAGGGTTAAAAAAAAATCCGATTTTTCGCTATATTCATGTTTTTTCGCCATTTTTTTAATTTTTGTGATTTAATTTTTTTATAAAGTATATTTGCTCCGTGGGTTAAAAATTTGTTATCATTAAAAACTTACCAACAACTTGAATGGGTCAATTAAATATCAAGATAATTCCAATCCCATTACACAAATTAGTTCGCTGCGGTGGATTAAACGAAGTGCATGATACATTTAAAGAAACTCATAGAGATCTTTTAGTTGTTCTTACTCCTTCTCGTGTGGAATTCCTCAAGGCGCTTAGCGAAACAAACGAAACGCCACTTGGGTTTTGCTAGTTTAGCTGCTATTTGGATTTTATGGTCTCGTGTATATTTTGGCTAAAACTTGATTTTTTCCAAGAACATGCAATTTATCTCACGATTATATCACGGAGACCAATTGGAAGTTTGTTTTCCTGTTTTCGGCGCAGTTGTAGCTGTAGACTAGGAGATAATTAGTGTAAAAGAAGCTTAAGCTTGTAGAAAAATAAGTAGTTTTGACATTAAAACAGATCTTATTAAGTTAGTTCAGTAAAATGGTAATTCTTTAAAAATACGAGTAAGAACCTTATATTCTTAAATAACGACAAATATGTATAATACAATGATAAAACCACACTTTGAATTCGGCTCCACTATTTTATACGCCTGCTGCTCAATAACAATAGAAAGATTACAAAATAAAGCTATGGCGCTCAATACTAGCATTCAATGTATATTGTTACGTTACTGTCTTTTTAATAACGTTTTTAGTTTATTTCCTTTATAATTAACCTACCGAGTTCTATTCTTGCAACTTTAATAAACTGAAGCATACTTTACGGATTAATCGAAAATTCAAAAACTGCAGTGGGTTTGAAGTACAATAATGCATTACAATTTTAACATTACATTTTTTCTAGAAAATTCTGTACAGTGATTTTTACACTAGAAATATGCATAACTAATACAATAACGATTTAAACTAATTAAATAACTAACAAATACAAAATAACTAATAAATACAAAATAACTATTAAACTAATTCTTATCTGAAGTTACTTTTGTAACGATATTCTCCAACTCAACTAGTGTTAGACACACTGAAATGGTTAAACATCAAAGACTGCAACGAAATAAACTGAAATTCATATAGAAAATAAAAATGGGAAACGCACCGGAATATCTTACTGAGCAACTTGAAAACGGGAAATTTTTTGGGTATTCTAAAATGTATCTACTAAATAGTCTGGGCTGCCTCATCGGTGACCAATCATCTACAACAACGTTAAATCAATATTTCAGTGTGCTTTCAATATTTTGAGATAATACATCTTATGAAATAGATAAGATCTAAGGGAATTTGTTAAATCTTTCTCAAAATAACTGCGTTTGCAACTCGGCTTTAAATATTTGCAATATTTAAACCAAGTTTTTACAATTTCCAAACTCCTTTTGCCATCCCTGGTGTAAACAGGCTGCTAGTAAAAATTTTTTTGTTTCTTAAACTCTAATTTACATTTTCTTTGCGCTTAAGCAAAGGCCAGCAAATGCTACCTTTGTCATTTTCGTCAATCTAAGTCTGTCTCTGCCTACAATTAACAAATTCGGCTTACATTTTACTTGGTATATAAGTTTCTTACCTGATTAAAACCAATTTGAATATACTGAATTTCGGTTCCTAAAGCCCGAGTAACAAGCTTGCAACTAGTAGGAAAGAAAAATATTAAAATTTATCTTTAAAAACTCTAAACCAGGAAAAACTTTCTAAAATTTCTATTGTATCAAAATTAAAGACTTTACAATGTTGTCTTGAAAACTGACAGTTTTGTATTAATTCTTTTCCAATCGCGACAACAAGTTTTTTTTTAAATTATAACATAAGTCAAGGCTTTAAAAAGATTTAAAAATGTTGCATACCTTAAGGAACTTATTTTAATAAATTAAATTCCTCAATAATTACTTTGATGTTAAGTCCATTTTATTATATCAAAAAATAAAAATATATAAATATATCATTATTATAGATTTCATTTAATTTTTAATTGTACCAGCCTTTACATTTTTAAAAATTTTTTTAAATAATTTAATCTTAGAACCATTTATTTCCAACATTCCTTTCATTTCACTTATTTTTAAAATTTTGTTTTCTTTTGTCTGTTTGAAGCAATTATATTTGTTGCTTTACTCTTTATATATATATATATATATATATAACCAAAGTGTTGACCCAATTGTGGCGCCTTAAAATATGCCATACATGCATATGCAATTACAATAACGAAAACAGCAGCAACCTTCCTTTCTTCCACTCAACATCACTGAATAAATGAAGTAACTGAGCACAAAAAAAAAATAAAACAAACTCTATATCTACCACAAGAAAAATCAAGCCTCTTTGTGTATTTTTTCTCTCTTCATTTTGGGGGCTTTTATACAACAAAACTATTATTTAACACTGAACATGCATACAAATGGAAACCTAAATTACATGAAAAACCCAACCAACCTCAATAAAAAATTTAAATTGTAGCTGTACTTTAGCACGGAAAAATATCAACACATATATTCATTACATTTGCTGTGTTTTTTTTTCTATTTTATTCTTTCCACAATACACTTGAAAAACCTAAATGATCTAGGGTAGAAAAAAAATTAAAATTTTTGGTTAAAAATTGCATACTTTTAGGGTTATCTAGTATTATGTGTATGTGTACGTATTTAGGCAGTTTTTGCTTGCTTAGGGAAAACAAATTTATGAAAACGAATGTTAAATGTATTTGGGAATTATATTGGGTAGAGCAGTTTTTAATTAAGACTAGAGATTTTGTTGCTCACAAAAAAGGTATGCGCCTAAGCGTATTTGGTTTAGCAGTAGAAATGGTAAGGAGTTTGTGGATATAAGTGGGTTTAAATTTAACTGTATGCATAAGTTTGTGTGTTGCTATTATATATATGTATCGTTCGTTCATTTAATGGCCATATTTTTTTTTTGCCAGCAAAATTTTACTGCTCTAATGTCTCTTAAATGAGATAACTTGACGAAGACTGTAATTATTGTCACCAAATGCAGTGGTAAATTGCATTTTTTTACAAAATTTTATTTCAAAATATTTTTTAGTGTTTCTTTTTATTGATTTGCCTAATTGATAAATTTAAGTGGTAAGTATTAGAAAACACTAAATGAGAGGTATGCAATTTTAAATTGAACAAATCTTAAATGAATCCTTAAATTTTCATAATATTAATGTTTTTATAATAATTTTGACACTCTTTTTTGTAGGGGTTATGAAAAAGAAAAGCCTTAATTCAGGCTTAGGAGTTTTTTCAATATGTTGTTTAATTTAAGGCTGTGGCATGAAATGTTCATATTAGAAAAATTATAATACCACATGGAGTAGCTTAAGAAATGTGCGATGGTTTGTTACACTCGTTAAATACTGAAATATTGGAATCATGAGATAATTTTTAATGTGCTTAAGCATATGCTTTCCTTAATTTTAGGTTTTAAAAATCTACAAAGATGTTATGTAATGTGAAAAATTGGTAGCATTATATTACGATTTCCACAAAGAATACTCATAGGTTTCGAAAATTCTATGATATGTTGCATACCTTCAAGATGAAAACTGAGTTTTGGATATTATGAGATCGCTATTTTCATACGCTTTCTTTAATTTCTGTTTTTTTCTCTCTTAAAGGCTGTCTAAGTAGAGTTTTCTGGATGCCACCTTTAATATTGATATTAATCAATCAACTAATGAACTTTCCTTAACCGCTTTAAAAATTACTTAGCTAAAGGCTCAAAACAGTTAATACACGTCTAAAAGTGGCTAACTGGCTTTGATCAGATAAAAGATAGTGGGGCAAAGCTAATATCTTATGAAAATATTAACGTTATTCACCAATTATTGTCATTTCGGAAAATATTTTGAGCTACAATTAATAATAAAATCCATAGTTTTTTAATTTAATTGTAATTTGATTACAAACATTTTTAGCCATAATGCACCGAAATTAGTTAAAAACTAAAAGTCTTTTAATAAAAAAACGAAAATATATCTATAATTGTTCAAATTTAATCATACTTAAACACATACTCGCAAGTATATTTAAAAGCTTGTGTTTTAGTTTTTTTATTATTAGATTTTGAGGTTTTATTTTTATAAATTTGCCTCTAGTCGCTAAATTTTTTACCCGATTTTCATAAGTAAAACTCTTCTGGAATGCTTGTAAAAGTATATTATTAACTGCTTTATCAGTCGTTTTAAAAAGCCACCGCAAGATTGCGCTTATCCAGTATTTGAAAAAATTGTTCGAGGTTGGCATGTTAAAAAAAATAAAGAAACAACCGTTTTAAACAAAATTGTAGAACATTATTAAGTCATATTTTGAGGTTTAAAGGGTCTAATTGGCGATATTCTTCAATAACAGAAAAATAACGGTAAATTTTCGGATAGGCCAAATATGGGGCCCGAAGAAACCATTTTCAACAATAAAAAAGTAATTTTTCGCAAAAAGCCGATTTTGATATATTGCTACTATATATATATTAAATTGTAACAGTACTGGCTTACTGGCTAATTACTAACTTCTAAAAACTAGAAATTTGAACCGGATGTTGTTCTCTCCCCAAATTGATCCACTAAGACGGAATATTTGAAAGTTCCAATTTTTAGGGGGTAAAACGGGTAATTTCGGTAACTTTATATCTCTAAAATTATAAATGTTTGTGAGGTTTTTTGCTCCCAAGCTTAAACTTAAGGACAGTCAACTAAATTGTTTCTGAATTTTTGAATACTTAAAAAATCAATGTGTTGATCCTTTACGGTATCAACAATTTTTATAATGATTCAAGTAGAGATACTTTTTTCAATAGCCTTGTTTTGTCAGATCACGTTATTTTATTTTTGTTTAGTATTGGTTGGCATTTCATAATGGAAAGACTTACGCCTGAACAACGTTTACAAATTGTTCAACTTTATTACGACAATTCACGTTTTGTGATGAATGTGTTTCGTGAACTTCGCTCAATTAATGGTCAACATAATCGGCCTACAGAGCGTACTATTCGCAACACCATCACCCATTTTGAGACTTGAGACCCAGCATTCATTATTGGATATTCAACCGAATATACCCCGTCCAGCAATCTGTGAAGAAAATATAGCGGCCGTAGCTGAGAGTGTACACGAAGACCGTGCAGAGTTGAATCGGCGCTGTTCGCAGCAACTTGGGCCGTTATCGTGCCATGATAACCGACTATTTGATGCCTGAAATTGAAGCTCGTGATCTCGGCGACATTTGGTTTCAGCAAGACGCCGCCACTTCCCATACATCGCATCAATAAGTCCGACGTAGCAACGGCCAACATTTGATAGACATAATCTTCAAATAATAAATGCCAAAGAATGTTCTGTCAAATGATAATAAGCATTCGCCATTAAATTTGAATTTTCTGTGTTTTTTTCTTTAAAAAAGTAGGGAACCTCGAAATGGATCACGCTTTATAAAAAAATGTTTTAATCATTTCACAATATGACCGAAATATATGATCGTAAATTGAATCCCAAATTCTCGGTTACAGCTATTTTAAAAAATTAAGCATATCTCTGGGCTAGAAAATTATTAAACAATGTTGCTTAATTTAAGGGAATTTATTTTAAGTAAAACTTTGATTTAAGGTTTAAGGCAAAATGTTGAATTGATGAAACCAAAGAAAGAGTTAAAAGTTCCAAATTGTAGCCTAAGCTTTTAGAAGTAGAAGCCAGGGTAAGCAAACTTCGACAATTATAAGGATATGATATGATCAGTTTAAGGTCAACCATCCTTTAAATTTTAAAATCATTATTATGTTAAAATTCTTAGAAAAGTTATTCGAAAGCTTAAATATGATTTGGTCGAAGAACATGTCACAGAGCACAATTCCGCTCTTAAACGGAATTCATTCGGAATTTAGTTTCTTCAGAAAATTAAGAAAAAACTTTGCGGAATGAAACCATTTTTGTTTTCATGAAAGGAATGGGAGTTTTTTGTATCTTAAATGCCAAAAAACTATCAAAATATACTTTCTATCAGTACAAAAATATGTTTTCTTTGGTTCCGAACGGAATTATACTTTGTGACATGGCTAATATTGTAAAAAAATCATTTCCCCCTAAAAATCTCTTACATTCATTAATACATCATTTTTGTTAGTCTGGTAACTAATCGTGTATTTATGTTTTTATGTCTCAAACAAAAATACAGCAAAAAAGAAATTTATTCAGTTTAGTTACCAAATCGGAAATTCATTTATGAACTGCAGGGTATCTTAAATGCTTGTAGTTGTATGTGTTGTTAGGTTATACGGTATTCGTATCTCCACCTTTTTGCTGACTGTTTAAGTAGGCTAAGCCTACATTCAACTGCGAATAGTTAAAGCTATCAGTAGCTGAAGCGACTCTTTAAACATGCTGCTGAATAGAAAGCAACAAAAAAAATCATTAAAACTTGTACATGAAAAGTGGCATTAGCAGCTTTTAAATTTGTATATATTTTAACTCTGGCCAACAAATTTTATATTTAAAATTTTTAAAATATTCCCTAATTACACATTTAAATTATATTATCTTTATTCTTCAAACATTTTAATGGTTTTACAAAAAACAGCCTAAAATGACCTTGTTTGCCTCTAAAAGTACTAGAAATTCCCTTTAAAACATTTTAAATTCCTCTTTTTTTTTAAGAATATTTAAAAAGGCAACAAAGTCATTATCATAAAATACAGGTACAACTTGTAGCATCCTTAAAGGCTCCTTTTTGTTGTTCCCAAACAGGAGACACAGGATAAAATTCAATACAAAACAAATACATAAAACACCAACAAATTTTGTCATAAATTTAATAACATTGTACAAAATGTTTGTTAAGCTTTTTAGAAAAAAAAAATAAAAAAAAGACGACAACAATTATATTACCACCTAGATGCTTCTGAGTTTAGTAGTTTGCTTCAAAATGGACATAAAAAGGAAGTAGCAACAACTTTAAAAGCAACAAAAATAAAAACAGGCAAAATCACAACAATAATAAATACGAATACATACACAATATTTATCACTTAAAGTATGCTCCACTTGTTCTTATTATTGTTATTACCCAACATAGATAAGACAAGGTTTGGGTCATGAAAAGCATTTCTGTTTCCCCCACTACCCCTGCTGGCTGCTAATGACGATGTTACTTTTGCTGGCTAACAATTAAATATTTTAAATATCATTTTATAACCACCTTATTAAAAATTTTGAATAACACCACTTATAAAAAAAATGCCATGGCCAGAAAATCTACTAAAAGACAACAAGGCTTTAGGGAATATATAAAAAATTTAAACAAAAAATTACCAGGATATTTTAGAATCATAAAGAGAATGATTACATATATATTTTGATATTAAATGTCTAATTATACAGTTTTAAAGAACATGTAATGTTGTATTTTGTCATAAAAATACTTTTATAAAAAAGGGAATTGTATAAGTGAATGTAATGGAATAGTTTTGGGTAATTATAATTTAAGATTTTAAATGGCATTTTATCGTTGTCATTAAAATGTCAAAAAAAAAACACACAGTGTTTCGAAAATGTAAAGCATATTTCAAGGTTTTGCAAGCTACTTAAATGTATTGCATACTTTAAGGTACCACATTTTAGGTAAATATAAGAAATTTGCAAATTAAATGTTAAATAATTTGTTATTTTTCCAAATGATTTAAATATAATTATTTATTTATTCACACGCACCACGGGATCCCCGAAAGTAGCTTTCCAACGGAGAAGCAAATCTTTCGCAAAGATAATCTTCCTGAAATAAAGAAAGCTTTTCCCGCAAGAAGCATGCATGCGGAGGCCTCAACCAAGTATCAGTCCGTTGCTATGCCACCGGGGGCTACTGACTCCCGTGGTACCAGATACGATCTCTGGTCAGCCGCGAGAGATCGGGAAGATCTCCTCAGATCTGTCAGTTTTGGTAATTAGCTGAATCCCAGCTATTGACTGCAGCATCTGATTTCCCGGGGAGATGTAACACAAAAAGATGTAAAATATTCATACGATGATCCCTACAAACCCCCGTAGGCCATTAACCAGCAATTAGATTTTTAAAACTCACAAAATCTTTAATTGAAATAAAGGACTGCGAAGGCATTCCTGGAATATCAATAATATTTTTTTTTTTTTGCAAAATCTCGGAAAATTCTTTTCGACTGGGAATCCTTTTTATAACCAAACAAATTTTATGAACTTGAAAAACTTCGGAAGGCAAACAAATCCTTTAAATAACCGAATCAATGGGATAATTTAATGTTCGTAAATTAAAAAAAAAACTTAATATTGAATTATTTACCAAAAAGTACTTTTCATGTCATGCAAATACTCCGGTTTTTTCCTATTTTTAAAAGTACTAAATGCTCGATATTCTTCCTGTAATTCAAGTCAGACAATATGTTGCTATAAAGTTCCATATTTACATATTTTGTTAAAAAGAAAAGTAAGTATGTACGCATGTTTGTGTGCTGCAGAGAAGAGTAAATAAGGATGATATGAATAAACTTTAAGTTTATAATATCCTGCTACTTAACTAGAAAAGTTTCAAAATTTTTTTCTGCAGAAATGTAGTGATTTCTACTTGTATTTTACGCTCGCTTATTCGCACTCGGAATGCATGCTTACAACTATTTATTTGTTTATTTTATATATTTCCTTGAAAATTAAAACCTTGTATGTAATACATAGATATATCTTAAACAAAAATCCAAAAACATTTATACAGATAAAGCAGCACAATCAGCTCATTTTCAAAACCGGAGGAACAAAAAGAAGAAACTTTAAACACACTTATACACATGCACATTTAGAGTTAAGGAAAATCACTTAAACTAAATCATATAAACACCACTTAAAGAGTAACTCAAGCGTAACTAAGTGCATGTGATAACGCTGGTTGAATGCAACATACAAGTTTGTACATACTTCTTACTATTACTGCTTTAAAAAAAAAACTAAGGAAAACAACTAACTATTTGCTAGAAATAATAACAGCTAGCAAATACAATTTTCCCTGCACTATGAATCTGTGTGTATGAATGTATATATGTATGTGTTTAAGTTTGTAGTGGTATTGCAAGGTACAACTGCTTTTAAGCACATTTCCTCAAGGATTCAAATAAAATAAATATTATTTTACTACTACTACTACAACTAAAGTTTTTAGATGCAAAACCAGTGTTACCACCACTAAACGGCTGTTTGGTCAAAACAGTTAAAGGTCATATGAAATCAGCCAAATTAATTTTTTTCCAAAAAAATTTTATACCCTGCCTGGGTACTTATAAAGGATCTACGGTTTCGATTCGGTAAAAAAAAAATTCTTTGGTATGCCCCGTAGAAATAACTTACGAATTCTCGGAAAATATATGTATACAATGACAAGAATTTTGAGACAAAAGTTGAGCTACAAATGTTAGACTTTAATATCTGAAGAGAATTCAAATAACATAAACCATTCTGATTTGATCTAATAAATCATCTCATATTATTATTCTTTTTTCATTATGTTTTACAAAAAAAAAAAAAAAAAAAAATCTCGTACATTTCTGGAAGTGAAGAAAGAATTGTATGCCAACCCGGGAGTAGAAAAAGTCCTAGAAGTTAGCAACATTTCACTTATAAAATAACGCATCTTCATACTAATGATTCCCTAACATCAGAATTGTGACATCAATGTTATTACAAATGGCATCATTGAGGTTAAAATGGCATCAATTATGCGTCATCTATACTATGACTACAGTGACATCAATTCGATGCCACATTTTGTGTACAGTGATAGAAAAGGCGTCTTAATGGTGATATATTTTAATATCAGTACACCTGTGCAATTTCAAAATTACATCAATGCGATGACAAACTGTCATCAGTTTATATATCATGCCTTCCGTGCCATGACAAATTGTCATCAGTGCGATGACATAATATATCATGTCATCAGAGCGATTACATAATAAATCATGTCATAATATATTATTAACATTATCTTCATATCTAAAAAGTAAAATTAAAAGCAAAAATTCCCATATTTTACTTTTTTTTATCAATTATTAAAAAAGGAAATTAAGCACCACAAACAAAAATTGTTTAATATATAAATGTATTCCCAAAAACAACTTTGATAATAAATTTTAGCAAGTGCACGTGCATAAAAAACTGAACTGGCAAATTGTTTTTATTTTGTTTTCTTGCGAACACAATAAAAGCCATTTGTTTTTGTTTTTAATATGTTTTTTCTTTACTCACTTACAACTACAATTAATGTTGGGAGAATTCCAACTAATTGTAGTGGGGAATGTAAGAAAAAATAAACTCACTGTTTTATTGTTGGTAATTTGTTTAAGCAAATAAGACTTTATGAGTGTATGTAGGTAATTCTCATTACCTCTGTAGTCTTGTTTGCTGATAGCTTTGGCTTTTCTAAAATTATTTAGGAGAACGTTTCCTGATGATCTGGCCCAAGCAACCAGTGAAATGCGTATAGGAACAGCTTATCCTCCAACAATAAATTTCCGTATTTTTTTTTATCAATTATTAAAAAAAGGGAATTAAGCACAACAAACAGAATCTTTTAATTTTCTTAATTATTTATTAAAATACATCATATTTTTAAAGTAGAATTATAACGAAAACCATATCGGGCATGCTGCTGGTTTTCTGTTCTTCTGTTAACTTAAGGTCAATTACTATGACTCAATTTAATGACAGTTTGTCATCGCACTGATGACATGCTTTAAGAAACTGATGTCGATTCCTCATTTCTGTGATGCCCATGTGTCATCCTATTGGTGACATAATTTAAATTTTTGCCCTGATGACAATTTGGCCAAGTGATGTTAAGGCTGACATCACAGTGATGTCAAGTATTAAGGCGTCAATAACAAAGACACTTGTCATAGTTCTGATATCAGAATATATCAGCGTTATGACGCCTTTTCTATCAGTGTTGTAGCAAACTTAATAAAATATTGGCCCTGAACCAAAATCGTACGTAACAAGTCACCCGGAATACAACTATAGAACGATATTTCAACAACATTTAGCAATTACATTGATACATAATGGAAAATGCATTTGTCTATGAGTCACTAAGGCAGGACAGTTACAGAGCAGTTATTAAAACGTATAAGCATCCATCTCATTGAATCTGCATTGTTTTGTAATGACATTACCTAATACAAACTGATGGTAACTGAGTCCAGAGTGCCTAGTGAATAGGCCAATCAAAGCCCTTAGTTCCCTTTTTTCAAACAGAAGAAAATCTCGTCATTTACCAAGCGATAAAGTGTCTAACATTCAAGTTTGTCAATGTACAGAAATATTTGACAAAACTCTGGTTCGGACAATGATTTAATCGTTACATTACAGTTACGATTAAATCAGGGATACCGAAAAAAATGCTCCGAATCAATAAAGCAGGGGTACCGAAAAAATGCTCCGAATCAATAAATAGACAGCGAGCGCCGCTTTTAGCGAAGCAATCTGCCCATTAGTTTACCGCGTGGCCTGGCAACCAACATAAAATCAAATTTAGAGAAATATTGCAGTCCATGAATATCTTAGACTTCACCTTGTAATAGGAAAAAACTCTAAGAACAGCCTGGGTATCTATTATTTTTTTTTTTTTTTTTTTTGTAAGTTAAGCTCAAATCTCCCGAATTTCTCCTTAAACATTCCCTAGAGCTCATGAGGATGGCGTAAAATTCCGCCTAGAAAATCAGGCAAGAAAATGGACCTAATAAACTGGCCACGGTATTGCCATTAGTCTGTTCCGAACTGTCGGGAGCCACACTTGAGCTCCAAGTTCTTGCCACCAAGATTGGTCTGTCCTTTGCTTCTTATCAGGTATGAGGATATTAAAATTCCGATCCAATATGAGAATTGGCAGCATATCATCAAATACCAAAATAGAAGGATCGGTTTCGGTAATCTTCAGAATCCGCATGTGTCCAACAACGTCAACTGCCTTAAATTATTTGACAAATTCTGATAGCACTCCTGCAGGCTTCATGCTTTACCGATATGATTAGCCTCAAGAGCTTAAGATGGACAGGTATTCAAAGCGCATATGATCGTAAGTCAAAGCTTACTTTGCCTTCGATTTCACGTTATTCCTGCACATACATATATGTTTATACCGTATTTTGTTCGGCATATGTCAGCTTGAATCTTTTTTATATGCTAGGAATATAATTGTAAAGTGCTATACCGAACATCACACCCACTCATTGAAATGTATAATAAATGGTGATATCAAGATAAGAATCGGCAACAATAACTTATTCTTGAACCTAAGGCCTTGAAAGTAAAAATTACAAGAATCTGTAACAGAAAATTTATACAGCATTATTTAAATTCCGTAATAAGTAAAATTAAGTTACGCAAAATGCAATGGTTTGATAAATTAATCATAAAATTCTAAAACAGTACAGTTTTTGAGTAATAATACTGGGGAACAGTCATTTTGCGGCATGGAGCTTAATTGCAAATTTTATCTAATTTGAGGTCGCTGATTTCAAATCTAATCTCCATTTTTCTCTATCAGCTCGACTTTTCGAGATGTACCGTTATGTCCAAAATTGAGGCAATTTCACTACATATATTGAAATAACTCGAAAAAGGTTCTTAGGCCGTTCTTACATTGTTTTTAAATTTGCCCAGTAGTTTCAGAGATATTGTTGGAAGTTTTGAAAAAATTACAATTTTATAAAAAAAAAATTTTTTTTTGTTAATTAAAAATTCATAAAAAAAAAATAAAAATGCGACAAAAATTTTTCGTCTAAAAACATTTAGGGCCTGGCCCACTATGTCGACAAGAACATTTCTTTCTTATATTTATATTGAAAACAAAAACAAATTCAAATTTGTTATTATTGTTTTAAATATAAAAATGCGAAAGAAATGTTCTTGTCGACATTGTGGGCCTGGCAGTTAGTTAAACATATTTCGAATTAAATGAGCTTTATTTCATTGCAATCGGTGCACAATTTTTGATTTTTTTTAACTGAATATTGTGAACTCTAGTTATACCAATATATGTAGTGAAAGTGCCTTAATTTTGGACATAACGGTATATCTCTAAGAGTCGAGCTGATAGAGAAAAACGGATATTAGATTTAAAATCAGCGACCTCAAATTAGTAAAAAGTTGCAATAAAGTTCCAGCCTGCACAAAAAAAGTTCAATTTTGTTTCCTTGTGTTATTTAAAAAGTGGTAACGCTGAGAAAAACGCACTCATTCACTTACGCTAACATTAAGGAAAACTAACAACAACAAGCTCTATGTTGGTTATACAACCCGATTAAGGACGTTTATGTACGTGTGTGTGTGTGTGTGTTTATTTTCATAAGATTGCATGTATTGGTTTCGATCTGGTAAAATGTTTTCGTTATATATGTTTGTATGTACTTCTTTTAAACGAAATGAAGGAGGTTACAAACATAAATAGGTTTATTTAAAAACAAAATAAAGTGGATATTAAACAATCTAAAAGAAAATTAAAATTATATAAAGAGAAACAACTCCCAAAGAGCGGAAATATTCTTGTATATTTTCAGGCTTTACAAAGATGATACGATTTTTCTAGACGCACTCCAGCTGTGACTTTATTTGGAGTTTGTATACAGATATTCGCTGATCTAACTTAAGATATGACAGTTTTAGCCACAGAGCAAAACATTTTCAGGTTTCATAAAAATCAACTTTCAGGGAGACATGTAACAGCTGTCTTTTGGCTTTCCATCACCCGAAAGTATGCTCTATATTTATTATATCAATAGAAATCCACAAAGAGAAATCATTGTAGGCTTTAAAAATGCAAAAAGGGAAATATACTTTACAAAAAGACTACTTAAAGGCTTCTTAAAATGAATAAATAAAAGCTTTGGCAAGGAAGAGCTTATCTGTGAACTCTAAGCTGTTTTAACCAGTTAACTAACAGGCCAACAGTTTCCTAAAATATGCTCTAAATTTTTATTAAGCTGGTCTAATTTAAGCACTTTTATAAATAAAAAAATCATACATTCGGTTTTAACAACACAATCGCTTATAAAATGACTTTTATCAAAAATATTTGATTCATCATAAAAATATAATTTTTATAAAATAGCTTAAGAAAAATTTCCGATTTATTTGATCAAAAAGATTAACAAATTGCTATAATCGGATGCACCGAATCCTTTTGCCGCAGTATTAAAACGCCAATTGTTCCCAAGCTCGAACTTGGTATGTGCGCTACCGTGTCAAAATCTTTATTTCTAGAGTATTTTTGTTTGGGTGCTCGCTGAAATATTATTTCGATTTCGCCAATTTTTCAAGCAAAACAAATCTCATATAAAGAAAATAATTGAGATTATTTTTTTTAACCTTTACCTCGTTTCTGTATTTCTCGCATCGAAAAAGTTTTCACATTAAGTGTAAAACAAAAAATTCCATCTTTCTCTGTATTTCAATGCGAAAATAGACCACAAAAATTTCGTTTTACTGGAATATTTCCAGCCATCAAATGTCAAAAAGAATAAAGCGGCAAAAATATAATATAAACAAGGTAAATTAATTACAAGGTGGCGTTGAAAACCAGATGTTTTTTTTAATAAAGACAAACAAATTATTTTGTAGAATTTTTAAAAATTTAACAATTGTTTTTTTTAACTGAACTGTTGGTTATTAATTGAAATGTTTGATATCTAATTCGGATTAAGCTTATCAAATTTAATATTAGTTTAAATAATGATGATCTTCTTTACAACCAAAAAGCAAAAACAAAATTGCGGTTGTTTTTGCAGTGTTGTAGGATTGGCGCCACCTAATATTTAACTTGCCTTGTAAATAAATTATAAAACAAAAAACAGTGAGTATTTATATGTTATAATTTGGCTTAAATTTTAAATAAAAGAAATATTTTGGTGTGGTAAAAAGTATGTGATCCCTTAATTAACAAGGAGGTTAAAAATACTTAGCCCTAATCATGTAAAACGCAACAAAACGCCAAAGAATTACATCGAAAGCAAAAACAATGTCATAAATATTTTTTAATTTTGTTGTTGCTTTCTAAAAAAAATTCATGTACCGTTTTAAAAATTTCAACGCCACAAGCTATGCAGCGTTTTAAATTTTAAAACGCAATGTGTATTTCTATTGTAGAAAGCAACAACAAAATTACAAAACATTTATGACATTCTTTGTGTTTTCAATGTTACTTTTTGGCGTTGCGCTGCGTTTTACATGATTAGGCCCTTAATACTTTAACATGTTCTTATGTGCTCAGCCTTGAATTGGCCCTTAGCGAAATTTTTTTTTCTGTTCTTTAAATAAAATAATTATAAAAAAACATTTACACTAATAATAGTGTTACTTAGTTTATTAACGTTTTCGGCTTATTTAGACTCCATATTTATTAAGATTTAATCACATTTTTGTTAACTTTGTTTTTCTCGTATCGTTTTTAAACGAAAATTGTCTTGAAAGTTTTTGCGAAAAATTTCTCACATTAAACTGTTACAGAAACACTTTTTCGCACATCATTCCAGTATTTTTTGGAAAAAAGCAAAAGTGACAGATCATTCTCGCATTGTGGAGATACAGAAACACTTATGTGAGAAAATCTATTTTCTGTTTCAATTTCCATCGTTTTCTTTCAATTCACTCGTTTCATGTGAAAACTTTTACGATGTGAGAAATACAGAAACGAGGCACTGGATACTATCGAACCAAACTTCTTAATTTAGGAGGACACTAGTGTGGGAGCTGGCTGAAAAAATAGAGCGATTTTACCTGTTTTCATAATTTAATAGTCTTTGTATTTAAAAAAAATATCTGAGCCAAATTTGGTCTTACTAGTTTATGTGGTGTGGTCCAATATCGGCAAAACCACTATTTTAGGATAATAAAATAGTTGTTTGTCTATAACATGGTTATTTATAAGACGATTATTTATATTCACTTTTAGTTTATTTAGGTTGAAAATGATCAAATAGAGTTCATAGATTATAAGAAGAATTCAAAAAGTAAAGGTTTATGGGTAAAAATTTGAGATCTTTGGGAAAAA
Organism: Pollenia amentaria; assembly: GCA_943735925.1. Classification (NCBI taxonomy): domain Eukaryota; kingdom Metazoa; phylum Arthropoda; class Insecta; order Diptera; family Polleniidae; genus Pollenia; species Pollenia amentaria. The sequence goes on from OX031007.1 coordinate 47,725,511, forward strand.
AAATTTTCAACATGAATCTAATGAATCGCTCACTTTAAATCTTGTAAACTAAGAAAGTCTTAAAAAATGTTTGCCCACAAAAAAAAACAATCATATTTCAGCCATTTGTACACCGATCTGGGTTAATTGCAATAGCAAACTTTTCCGCACTCTATGTGGAGTAATATCTGTGGTCTGCAAAGACCCCGTTTCAATAGTCACACGGGCAGAAGGACATCGTTCATCAACTTCGCTACTAAAAAGGACCCAGATTATATAAACTTTATAAGATATAAGGGCGATATTGTAGAAATTGCAAACTGATTGACCAACTTGTATATACCCCTTTTACGTTTCCCCAGGATATTTAGTAAAACACTTACATGATATTCCACCTTTTGTTATTACAACCTCTGGGGAAATCGGGTGCATTCAATATTTAGATTTCGGCAACTTTCAAAATTGTGTCACATCTCTTAAGTTCACGGCTGACCAGAGATCCTAGCTGTTAACATGGGAGTCAGTAGCCCATGAGACATCGGTCCCAGTAGACTATTCGCTAAGGACCATTCGGAAATCACGTGGTGGCTGTGGTTTGGACCCAAAAGCGAGCGAAAGCAGATATTAAAAATTCAACCTCAAGGGAGGATTTTTCACCACTTGTGGGAATGTTCGGTCTATTGGCTCCGAGCTGCTGTTGCTATTTACCAGATGCTGCCGGCTTTTCCGAAGAGGTTAGATAACACCTGCTCTTAAGCCAGGGGCGAGTGTATAACTTTTCCGAGTTATACACTACCTGTGTGTGCTGGAGCTGTCCACACATAGAAGCATCTGAAAAGCGCATTGTTTGTCACCCTGTGCTTAAAACCACCATGAGATTAGGTCATTAGACGTCAGTTGCTGATGGCAATTTTCAATTTATATTATTTTCATCGGTGGTAAAGTTTTAAAAATCTATTGGACTAAACAACTGATTAAAAAATTTTAAAGGGGCCACTTAGAACGATGTAAATAAACGGCAAAATGACTTAACTAGAAATCTCTAAAGAACAAACATTTTTATTGTTTGTCTTTTTTTGCAATAATCCTCTTAAAGTATGCTCCAATTTTTTTTCAAATCAATCAAATATTCTGTTTTTTAATTTATTTCAGTACTTTTCATTTAATAAAACTAACAAATAATACGTACCTTAAACATAACAATACGCCCTTAAGTATGCTTTTAGCTAAATTCCTTTTCATTCTACCAGCATCAAAATTGGAAATGATGTTCTTCTTATGCAACCACATAGAGAAAACATGAATTTAAATGCCTTCAAAAGTTTTTACAACATTTGTATTAAAGTAAAAAGCAAAAAAAAAATCGTCTTAATGTTCAATATTATTTCCAGAAATTTTATATGTATGTATATTTTTATTTCTTCTTTTTTATAAAACTTTGCATTTCCAACTAAATTTTTTACAAAAAAAAAAAATAAATAAATAAAAAAACATGCATTCCTTTGCTCTCTCACCGTATACGTATAAGAAAGAGCTGACAAGAAAGGAAACTATATGTATATAAGTTTGGATTGTGTTTTCAACCGAACACATCACTGGTGTTATATAAATTCTAGCAATTTTTTAAATTATTTTTCTTATATACACAGATTTTGCTGTTTTCCGTTGATGTTGTTTTTTTCTTCTTCTTTACTGTGAATGATTCTGTGCTGGTTGTAGTTGTAGTCATCATCATCATCACCACCACCATCGTCAATTCTTCTACCATCAGCTGACGCTTGACGATGTTGGTATAAGAGAGCAAAAAAAAAAAACGAGAGATGGAGTATATAATCACTGTTAAGGCGTTAAGCATACAAGAGTGACACTTAATGTTCAGTTTAAGTATCAAATAATACATACTGACAAACACTAACACATGCATATACATACATATTTACTATCTTAACAACTTAAAGACACAACCATACAGACAATATAAAATCTAGTATTAAATACTTAAACACATATTAAGGATTAGGTGAGCTTCGCTTATGATGGGAGAAAAGGATAGAAGGAGCTAGGCACTGTTATTTGTCGATCAGTTCTGTGATCCCAAAGATATTTTTTAAAAAACTCTCAAATAAAAATCTTTTTCCTACGTAATCGGTAATCGTTAAAGATTTGCTTTTAGGAATATTTTCATCAGATCTTCTTTAGGTTTTTTAGATGTTTCTCCTTAGGCAATAGTCAGACATATTTTTGTCTGATTAAAGCTAAAAGTAACCGTTTTTTTTAACAGGCTTTTATTTCAATTGCTTTCTGAGGCCTTAAATTAGTTTTTTCCTAACTAATCGGTACCCTCCTAATATGGATGTACTTTATGGTGTCCTATACATGCACTTATTGTAGATGATAAAATTGTAGTGCTTTTTTCTGTTGTTTATACTATTGCCATTTTTTTAAGATTTATTTTCTCGTATTTTTTTTTTATATTTCAGTTTCTTTCATTTTATTGTTATTTAAAACTTAAACACTTGAGCGAATGGTTTGATTATATTTTTAGTTGCCATTCATTATTATTTAGTTAAAGGACTCTACTGTCGGCATCTTTACCTAATAATGTGTAGCAGTATTTCCTAAGTTTTTTTTTTAGTGGTACTTTCGTGAAAGGAGATTAAATCCCTTTGTTTAAAATATTATTTTAATAATTAGATAACGGAAATATTTTTCAAATTTCAAAGAAGGAAACCTGGGGGTATCCGTCTTTGAAATTTGGTATTCCTCTAATACTAACAGGTTATTTGCTTTCAATAATTTAAAAATAAAATCTTAAGATTAAAAGGAAATAACAGGGTTTCCCCTATATAAAGGGTTCTACCTTAAAAGTTGGATTATAGTAATACAAAGGGTACTCCCTTTAAACTTATATTGCAAGAATTTACCTAATATTTTAATTTATATATTTATTAATTACTATTTGTCTATGGAATTGTATTCCTTACAGACAATTTAAATAATAATTGATTAAAAAATGAAAAAGAAAAAAAAAAAAAAAAAAATTACATGTATGTACATACATACATAAACACACATTTTTTTTCATTATCGGTGTTGATAAACAATAACAAATAAGAAGAGCACAACTGTAAACAGTAAAAGAAAAAAAAAACTCTTATGAGTGCAAACAGTAGAAATGCATATATCACAGTGAGTGTTAGCGAAAAAAATACAGAAATAAAAAAAAGAATCGATGATAGCAAATACCTAACGGCTAAACCTATTACTCGTACGCGATCCCTCTCGCCGTCTGTATTTAATAACACGGTTGATACAATAACAAATACAAAACCTGCTAGCGTTGCCTCAACAGCAAAAACAATTTTAATAAGTGATGTAAATATTAACCCCCAATCAGGCATAATAGAAAACTCAGTATCACCTTCGGTGTCTAATAATACGGTTGATATTAATACAATAAAAAATATAAAACCTGCAAGCGGTGCCTCAGCGGCAAAAACGATTTTAATAAGTGATGAAAATATTACCCTCAAATCAGGCATGATGGAAAACTCAGCTCCACAAGTAAAAAGTGGTCAAAAGCCTCAAGTACAAGTTGGTATGGACAGGTACATAACAGTGCTTAAACGGGGTCGCAGCCCTACCTCTGCAGCAGTTGCTTCGGCCTCAAAAGTACCATCTTTTGATAAAATAAATTCTCAAAATCGATTTGCAATTCTGGAGGATGAATCCTCTGAAGCACCAAACGTCATAAAATCGTCCAAGCCTCCCCCGATATATCTTAGGGAGCAAAACTCAAATGAGCTCATAAAGAGTTTGATATCGGTGATAGGTGAAAATTCGTTTTACGTAGCTGCTATCAAGCGTGGTAGTATAAACGAGACAAAAATACAAGTCAATAATGAGAATGATTTTCGCAAAATTATAAACAAATAATAAAAAACAAACCAACTGAAAAGCAGTAAAGGTCTCCAGGTAGTGATTAAGGGAATTGACTCATGTGTGGACCCAGAAGAGGTAAAAACATTCCTCGAAGAAAAAGGCTTCAAAATAAAACATGTAGTAAATATAAAAAATAGAGAAAAAAACCCCCAACCACTTTTTCGAGTGGAGTTTGAACCCGGCGACGTAAAGCTTAAAAAAAATGAAACGCACCCTATTTACAATTTGAAATATATTCTCTATAGAAGAGTAACTATAGAAGAGCCACACAAAAGAAATGGTCCCGTTCAGTGTTTAAACTGTCAAGAATATGGTCATACTAAGGCATATTGCTATTTACCCCCTGTTTGCGTAGTATGTGGTGAATTACATGGTACAGATCTTTGCGATAAGTCTAAAACCGACCCCAACGTAAAAAAATGTAGCAACTGTGGCGGTAATCACACTGCCAATTATAGAGGATGCCCTGTATATACCATCGTCAAGCAGTCAGTTGGACCGAAAACTAATCCCCCTCAAATGCAGGTAACAAATCAAGTAAGCACTGGTGACATTCAGGCCCCGCAGCCTAGTTATAACAGAACCTCTTATGCTAACGTCGTAAAATCAAACCATGCGCCAACGCAAGGTGCTGCGCCAAGTAATGATGAAACTCCAGTTTCAAATTTAAGTCGTCTGGAAAAAACCATGGAAACATTAGTGCAAACAGTAACTAATTTTACGAACACAATGGGTAATATGATGCAGGAAATTCTTAGAATGCAATCGATGTTATTGCAATCTGTACTTAACAGGCCATGAACTGTTTAAAAATCTGTTTTTGGAACGCGAACGGCATCCGCCAACATAAAAATGAATTAGAATACTTTCTTAAAAATAAACAAATTGATGTCATGATGGTTTCTGAAACTCATTTGACCTCAAGAAATACGTTTAACATCAATGGTTATATACTATATGATACCAAGGACCCTCGAGATAGAGCTTGTGGTGGTTCTGCCATTTTGATAAAAAATCGAGTCAAACACTACCTAATGTGTGATCATCGTGAGGATTATCTCCAAGCAACGAACATTTGTGTTGAAGAGCTGAATCGTAGCATTGTAATCTCATCTTTATACTCTCCACCTAGATTTTCAATATCAGAAAGCCAATATTGTGAATATTATAAATCACTAGGACCCTGTTTCCTGGCCGCTGGCGATTATAACGCTAAACATACCTTCTGGGGGTCACGACTAATAACACCAAAGGGTCGTGTTTTGTTTAATACAATCTCTAAAATGAATTTAAATGTTGTCGCGAGCGGCCAACCAACATATTGGCCTGCTGACCCGCAAAAAATTCCAGATGTCATCGATTTTGGCGTGGTTAAAAACATCCCCACAGAAACGATTCACGTTGAAGCTTCCCTAGAATTATCTTCCGACCACACACCTACAATTGTTACTATAATGAACCCCAATAGAATTGTATCTCCGACTGGTTACCTAGCGACGTCAGCCACACAAATAAATTGGTTAAAATATAAAAAATATCTCAGTGCCCATTGCACAGAAAATATTCCGCTCAGTACACCGGAGTATGTAGATCGCTCTATTGATAATTTTGACAGTTTTCTGAAACTAGCTGTTCAACATTCCAATATTGCCCCCAAAAAAACAAAAACTATTAAAATATATTCCACAGATGTCGAGCGTCTCTTGTCTGAAAAAAGGAGGGCACGAAGAGAGTGGCAATTGCACAGATCTCCTCAACTTAAGAACTTGCTAAAAGAGTGTACAAGAAGATTAAGAAAGTTATTGCAGACTCAGAAAACGGCTTCTCTGGAAAAATATCTTAAGGAACTTGATGCAACTCCACAATCGGACTACTCATTATGGCGTGCAGCTAGAAACCTCAAAAGGCCAGTTGTCTCTAAACCACCATTAAGAAACTTGAATGGAAGTTGGGCAAGAAATGATGTTGAAAAAGGAAATCTGTTTGTAAGTCACTTGAAAAACGTATTTACACCTAATATATCTCACAATATTGCGGTCGATTTACCACCTGTTGCTGCTAGAGCAGCTATTCCCCTAAGATTTGAGATGAGAGAAATCGAAAAGGTTATATGTGACTTAAACACTAAGAAGGCACCTGGCATTGATAAGATCAGCAATAAAATGCTATTAGAGCTACCTCGCGTAGCAAAGAAAATTATTCTTTTTATTTTTAATGCTATTTTACGCCTTGAATACTTTCCTCAAAAATGGAAGGTTTCCTTAGTTACCATGATACCAAAGCCAGGTAAAGATCATACGAAAGTTGAGTCTTATAGGCCTATTAGCTTATTGTCAAATATGTCAAAGCTATTTGAGAAATTATTAGTTTCAAAATTAACACCGATTTTAAGTGAAAATAGATGTATTCCAAACCATCAATTCGGATTTAGAAGAAAACACAGCACAATTGAACAAACTCATCGAATAGTAAATGTCATAAGAAAAACATTTGAAGAAAAAAAATATTGCTCAGCACTCTTCATCGATGTTTCGCAAGCTTTTGACAAAGTCTGGCATGAAGGCTTATTACACAAATTGAAGCAAAATTTACCAGCAAACACACACAAACTGTTAGAAAGCTACTTAGTCGGTCGTCAATTTATTATTAAAGAAGGAAATTTCTTAAGTTCACCTCAGCCGATTGGCGCTGGAGTCCCACAGGGCAGCATCCTGGGCCCTCTATTATACTTAATTTATACTTCGGACATGCCAACAAACAACTACACCCAAACTTCAACATTTGCAGACGACACAGCTTTTCTAAGCGTCCACGAAAACCGTTATGAAGCATCTCGTTACCTACAGCATCATATATTTCAACTAGAAATATGGCTAAGACAATGGAGGATAATGGTCAATGAGCAAAAATGCGTACATATAACATTCACCCTGCGCCGGGAATCTTGCCCCCCTATTACAATCAATAATCAAACTATTCCTCAACATTCGCATGTAAAATATCTCGGTATACATCTGGATCGGCGATTAACGTGGAAATGCCATATAGAGGCAAAATTAACTCAAATGAAACTAAAAGCCATCCAAATTCATTGGCTTATTAGAAGAAATTCTGTTCTTAGACTCGATTGCAAGCTTCTACTTTACAACTCTATCTTAAAGCCTATCTGGTGCTACGGTATTCAACTATGGGGCACTGCCTCGGCCTCTAATATCGAAAAAATTCAAAGGCGCCAAAATAAACTTCTTCGTATAATCACAGCCGCCCCCTGGTATGTTAAAAACTCAAACATTCATAAGGATCTCAACGTGCCATTAGTAAAAACTATGATTACAAAATATGCAGTAAAATATTTAAAAAGACTTGAACAACACCCAAATCCTTTAGCTCGAAATATTTTAAATCATGGCGGCCACACTCGCTTAAGGAGAAGAGACACTGCAGCACTTATTCAACTAGATGAGAGATAAACACCTATATAAGTGAACAGAACCCGTGATGAAGAAAATTTTTGTCTGGCACTGGCAGGACATAAATAAAGTATTAGGTTAAGATTTGATAAATTATTGTTAGTTCATATTAAATATATGAAGATTCAATAAATAAATAACGAAAAAAAAAAAAAAAAAAAAAAAAAAAAAAAAAAAAAAATGATTAGGAAAATAAAACATATTGGCTGTTTTACGGCATTAGAATTTGATGAAACGTTGAAATTTTTTTTGATTTTTTTACCAATTTCAAACTAATATTCCAAATAACTCTATACCAGACATTTAGACCAATAAGCCAAGGGGAGCATCAGAGTCAATTACCTATATAAGCTTTCTTTCTCATGTTTCCAGCTTCGAAAGCAACAAAAAACTTTAGTAACATTATAAACAAAGAGTTTCTTCCCAAATCTTACTGGAGTACTTGTAGGTGCCTTCCGCTACTTCTTCGAAGGGCTTTAAATTTCAAGATAAGCTTAAATTTGTTAAGCGCAAGAGTACAGCTACGGTTACATTTATTAAACATTTGGCAAAAAAAAAAAAAAAAGAAGCATTGCCACTACTTTTGTTAATAGTAAGTGGGATTTAAAATAGTCTTAATAACACAAAATTAAGCTAATTATACAGCTAGACATAGCAAAAAACTGTTTTTTAAGATGTGTTATTCTAATCAAAATAAATATTGGAATTAAAGAATATTATATATTCAGCCTTATTACGGTTGTCGATGTCGAAAACGACTCTGAAGTAGATTAAAGCAACACACAACCTTTAGGCCCTAATCATGTAAAACGCTGCGCATCGCCAAAGAATAGCATTGAAAGCACAAACAATGTCATAAATATTTTGTAATTTTGTTTTTGCTTTCTACAGAAAATCACATTGCGTTTTAAAAATTTAAACACTGCATAGCTTGTGGCGTTGAAAAAAACGGTACATGAATTTCTGTAGAAAGCAGCAACAAAAATACAAAATATTTATGACATTGCTTGTGCTTTCAATGCTATTCTTTGGCGGTGCGCTGCGTTTTATATGATTAGGGCCTTTATCTTTAATCTACTATAACATTTGACTTCAGTTGTTACCGATATCGAGAACCGTAATAAGCCTGATAAGACTGACTGTGGCTTACGTCTTTTTCGTCAAATATTTGCCAAGTATGGCCGTATCTTAAGTCAAGAAAGTTAGCGGACTTAAACATCCAAGTTACAAAGCATTAACTTTAAAAATCGAATAGAACTCCAATTCAGTTTAAAATTATAAAATTTCCAAGATAAAAAATGCTTAGCAAAAAAGGGGAAAGGTCTTTGACCAGTTCAGTACCGATTTTGAGGGGTTATGATTTAATTTTGATGGTGTAGTAAGTTAAATGTTTTAAGAAAATTTTCTACACCAGCCAAAGAAAGGAAGAAAGCTTTTAAAAAGATTTCAAAAATTCTAAAACTCAAATTTAATCAGTGACAAAACAAAAAGCAAAAGAAAGTTTATATATATCTTAAATAATAAGAGATTTTGAATGATGTATAAATACGTCAAAAAGGTATAAAACGGCTGTCAAAAAAAAAAAAAAAAAAATAGGTAGCGAAAACCGAATAGCTTTACAGCTCCAAAGTGGTTTTTTTAAAGTAACAAGAAAGAAAATTATTAAACTCAACTATCAGAATCGGTGTCAAGAGTCGTGGGTAGAACGCGGGTAATTTCTTTTACACTCATAGAAAACTGTATCTTCCTATTGATGATGCCCTAAAATCAGAATTGTGACATCAATGCTATAACATATGGCATCAATGTTGCAAAAAGTGACATCAATTCAATGACGTACGTCCTTAAAACATTTTGTCATTCTTTAAGCGTCATCTATGCAACGACTACAGTAAAATCAATTCGATGCCATATTGTGTGTTATTGTTGGAGAACAGTACTGAAAATGTACTTGACAAATTATAAAATTATTTATATAGGAATCTTTGAATCGTATATTAAATATTGTAAAATTATTTTTCTGCTACTTGCTGTAATACACAACAATTATTTACATTATTTTCATGTTAAAAAAGTAAAATAAGAAGCAAAAATTCCCATATTCTATTTTTTTAATTATTAATTTAAATACATAAAATTTTTAAAGTAGAATGATTACGAAAACTATATCGGGCATGCTGCTGGTGTCTTATAATTGAGAGTTCATCTGTAATCAATGGGCGGAATAGAACAAAAGTGAAACAAACATGTGTAACGGGTAAGTAATAATAATATTGTCTCACTTTGACTTAAGTCAATCCCAATGACTCAACTTAATGGCAGTTTGTCATTAAATTAAGCCTAGTGAGTCCCTTCTCCGATGTTACCGACTCACCGAAACTAACACCGATTTGTCATTATTGTGATGCCAATGTGTCATACCGTTTTTGACATATTTTCAATTTTTGAAATTTTTTGATGAAAAGTGTCATAGAGGCAAAAAAGAAGACCTACATATCGTATTTGTCAACTCTTTATTAAAAAAAAAACGTTAAATTGATATTCAGGTGTAATTTCTTTCAAATCGGGTAATTTTGCTTAATTTTAAGTTTATTAATTTCTCTTGCGTTAACACTGATTACTGATAACATATTATAAATTCCCGAGATAGCTGGCAGACTTTAAAAAGATCAAAACTCATTTTAAAGGCTTAAAAGAAGGGCCAAATTATAAAGTTTTCGACAAGCTTATTGCTAGTCACGGGTGTTTAAGAGGTCTTAATGAATGCACGAAGCTTCACCTTCACCAAACTGGAAAAAATTATAGTCTTTTTAGTTTCAAAAGCTTAAAGTTCCCACAAACTTTCAAAATAATTTTTCTATTGGAAAAAGCTTAACTTTTTTTATAATCTGTTTTTTTTCAGTCAGCCATGTAGGTTAACTACAAGTAAAACTCTAGTATAAATTTCCTAAAGCCTGTTTCTTTTATTCTCTATTCTTTTAGCCATTCGCCTTTTTTTTTCTTTTTTCTATATTCTTGTGATAGTCAAGTGTTATTTTTATAGCTTCCTATTTGTGTTTGAAGTTGAAATGTGCTGCTATTGTTTTACTTTTAAAGTTAATGATGGCAATACAAAATGAAAATGATTTTTCTACACGTACTATTTCTTAGAAGAAAAAAAATATAAAATAAAATAACAGAATATAAATGAGTAGAAAAAAATTAAGGACTTTTAAGAGTGCATTTTTACTTAAGTGTATGACATACAATTAAGGAGGGAGTTGAATAAGAAAATTGAGACATGGAATTTTTTAAAAGGACGTTTAAGAGATTGTATTACAGATAATCAGGAAGAAAAAAAGCCTAAGGGACAGTTTTATAAAAAATTACAAAGATGAGTAGTTTTATTCTTTTTTTAATTAACTAATGAGTCTTTGAAATTAAGTTATTAAATTAATGCAATTTTTTTTTATTTAAAGTTAAACTATTTAGTTATATAATTAGTTAAATAATTTATGTTATATTTAAAATAAGAAGTTCGATTTTATATTTTAACTTGTAATTTAAATATTATTATCATCTTATTATTCTAGGACATACAGATGATATTACTATAATAACCAGAACAATAACCAGGGCAAACTGTACCAATCGGTGCAAATGAATTCAAAAGAGTCGATATATTTTCATAAGTAGGAACTAAAGCAAGACCCTTTAAAAGATGTGCAAGCGAAAGTGCCTAAAAAGATAATAATTGTTCATATACAATCTCCAGATGTTCTCGAGGCTTGGAAAACGAAAATATTCATCTTCAAAATACTACCAGTACTGATATGTAAATATGTAAAATCCTCAGAATAGTTTAAACTAAGTGAGAATTGATAAGAATTCGTGAATAAAACACTAAAACGAATAAATGATCTTTATAAAAAAGTGTATGTAATAAAAAAGCTAAACTGTGGCGGTTACATTGGCTTGTACCTATACACTACAGCCCTGTGTAATTCCATTTGAACACACATTAAAATCATTTTCAAACCTTCTACTGTAGTATCGTTGGCACAAACAAATACTGAAGAAATATAAAGACGCCCGATATACGTAAGTGTGTGAACGTGTAGAGGCAAAAGCAAATGCTTTACTATGGCGAAAGTGCGGGTATATAAAATACTCTGAAAAAGTAACAAGGATACATAAAAAATACACGCAGCAATGCAAGTGGGAATAAAAAATACCAAAAAATTTTTTTTTATTGTGACTTTTGGGATATGCGTGTACGAAATATCTTGCATGTCCATTTCTATAATAATATTACACAAACAATTGGTTGTATGCGTAAGCAGATTGCACGAGATAATGTTCAAATACCAAAAGAACATAAAATGTTGGAAGGGTTTGAAAGAAACAAGTACTATCTGGAGTGTATTTGTGATTGTGCGATAAGCAGTAACGCATAGCATTTGTCATTGCGGTTGTACACAAATATTGGTACACACATTTTTTAATACATTTATGTAGTCCTTTAATATAAACCGGATGGAAAACAATGATATTGCTTGTCTTTTAAACAAGAGATGGGCAAACTGAAAAAATATATCGATATATATCGTATCGATTATTAATTAAAAATGTCGACATATCGATGTATCAAACGTATTAAGGTGAAATTATTACCAAATTTAAAATCTTAATATAAATATGTCAACACATATTTACATATGTACAAGCATATTACATGTAACTTCATTCTAACTTTTTATTGTTTCTCTTAATTTCAAATTTACTGCCTGTCCCTCGATTTCGAACGAAACTTTCATTCGCTTAACTTTTATTTAAAGCAGAAGAAAATTTTAAAATTTAGTTTTTAAGGTAATTTATGCGAACGAAGTTTGCATTTGAAATCGAGAGACAGGCAGTTAATTCTATCTATTTATTCGCCTAATCTTCGATGGAGCGATGGTGCAGACCACACCCAGAGAAAAAATATGTTTACATTTGGTCACATCCAACAAAACTATTTTTAAAGAGAATTGCAAACATATTATGTTTAAATTTAACCATATTATTGTCACCGACAAACATCTTATTGTTAAATTATTCCTACATCAAGAAGGCACAACTATATTATGGTTGCCTCCGAACATCTTTTGGTTAGTAATAACTAAAATATGTTTACCATTTATAATAGCATGGTTGATTTTCAACCAAAGCATGAAAATACTATTGTTAATTTAAAAACAAATTATTGTCATATTTAACAATAACATGTTTAGAGGCAACCATAATATGATTGTGGCTTCTTGATAGAGGACTAATTTAACAATTATATGTTTGTCGGTGACAATAATATGGTTAAATTTAAACATAATATGTTTAAAGTTTTGTCTAAAAATAGTTTTGTTGGAGTTGACCATATCTAAACATATTTTTTCTCTGCGTGCAGTATGCCCAAATAAAAGGTTCAAATAATGGCAAAATGATAGCAATTAAATAAAATAGAAGAATATTTTGCGACAGACCCCATACTACGGTAGCACTGTTTTTAGGCAATACATCACATCTAGGGATGCCAATCGGGACTGGTTTTCGCAAATCCCGGGATTCGGGATTTCAAAAAATCAAATCCCTGAATTTTTCGAGTTTCGGAATTTTTGGAAGTCAAAAGATAAAAGCTTTTTATAGACATTTATTTAAAAAATGTCTTTTAAAGAGTTTAACAAACAAAACTTTTATAATTCATTTAATATTACAAAGTTGTTTAATGATTAAATTGATTACTAAAATTTGTAACAATTGAAAATTGTGATTTTTTTTTTCTTAATTAATTTTAATTTTTATATTAATTCATATGTGTGTTGTAAGTCAAATTACTATTACAAACAACCAAAATTGTCAAAGTGCATGGAAAATATTCCTGGATAATATTAAAGGAATTAGACTATTAAAGTATAAAAGCTTTTTAAATTGTACACAGAAAAAATTTCTCTAATCACCAAATTTATACCAAATTCATAATATCAAGCAAACAATTTGTTGATTTTGCACCTATTACCAAAATGATCATATTGATTACTAAAAATTGTAACATTTTGAATTTTTTTTTTCATTAAATGATTTTTTTTTATTTTAATTAAAAAAATTATCAAAAAACTTTGCCATTTCAAACAACGTGTTAATTTATATAATTAAACAATTCTACAAGATGAAATTATTTTATTTTAAACGAAAAAAGTCAATTAAGATTTTGTGTTATTTAATTAATATTTTAATTAAAAATTTATTTGAAAACAACTAAAATGTTAATTAAATCAAAATTAAATTTTTAATTTTCTTTCAATGAAAAAAATAATTGATTCAATTATCACTTTAATTAAATTTTTATAATTTTTAATCCAAATTTAGGTATTTTTATTTAGGCTTAAGTTCATTGAATTTAATTTTTCATTAAATTATTTTTATGAAGACAGGAATTTTACAACATGAAATTAATTAAAATTTTTTTATTGATAATTTTTCATTCTTGACTGCGCTGAGATTTGAACCCAGGCGTTCACGGACAGGTTGCCCAGACTAGTTTCGATTGTAACCACACAATCTCGTCGGTGGGGTTTGCCGTTTTACTCACTCGGCTATTGAGGCCGGGCGACGTCAATAGTCAAACATCAATCCATAAACCAAATGGTATTTCACTTTGGTAGATCGAAATTTGCTTTTTGAATGAATGATTATCTATTTTTAATTGATTTACATGTTCTTCCTAACTTCTGTTTTTTCTCAGCGCAGTCAAGAATGAAAAATTATCAATAAAAAAAAAATTTTAATTAATTTCATGTTGTAAAATTCCTGTCTTCATAAAAATAATTTAATGAAAAATTAAATTCAATGAACTTAAGCCTAAATAAAAATATCTAAATTTGGATTAAAACCCATTAACAGTTCAATAAAATAATCACAATACTAATTATTTTTATAATTTTTAAACAATTTTTTTAATTGACAAAAAAACTTTTTTCTGTGTAATTTGACTTAGAATACACGATCAAATTAATATAAAAATTTATAAAAAAATTAAACTGAATATGAGTACTAAAATTCCCAGTTTCTATTTGTTAACTAATTAAATTAAGAATATGGTAAAACAAAAACAACGTACGATTTCCAACAATATGTTTATTGATTCAATTAAAAAATAATTACCATATAATCTATATTTTACTCAATTAGTTGTTTCAAACTTAATACAAAAAAAATCTTTAATATAGTTATTGAATAGAGCAAACTAGTAACTGATTTATTTGTAAGATGCAATTTAAATTTTTATTAAATGAATTAAAATGAATAATTTTAATTTGAATTCGAAATATATTAACAAGATCAATTTTTTTAGTTAACCATAAAAATCTTATTTAAACAAAAACACATTTTTATACCTCACCAGTGGTGGTAGGAATTATGTAGTGTATAAATTGCAATACTTAATTTCATGAACTCGATCCATAAATTACCTTATGTCCTATGCCCACTCTCGGAATATACTTTAATAAGCTTTAACCTGCAAAGAGTAAAGTTTAAATTTTGCACTTGGTACGCCAGTGGAATCAATAAGATAATACAACTACACGGAACTTTTGGGTTTTCTTTTGTTTTCTGCATTTCAAAAAAAATTTATTTCTTTAAATCATTTTCTTCTTTAACTATTTTCAGCATTTCTCACATTAAAATTTCTTTACAATTGTTGGACACGCTTAAAAAGAATAACAAAGTTTATATTTTTTCTTTCGTTTTCAATGACAGTATGAACGCAATTAATCATATTAATATATATAGTATGTTCCCTATCCTCTCTAAGGAGAATATCATGATGAATTTCTTTTTATAAAAATAGGTAAAACAAAAAAATTAAGTTAACGATTTTGGGATTAACTAAATCCCGAAAATTCCGGGATTAAAAAATTCAAATCCTGGAATTCGGGATTCGCTGAATCACTTAAATTCCGGGATTAGGATTAGCGTCTATAATCACATCATTATTGTCTTATTTTTATATGACAGCCTAAATGTACGCCTTAAAATTAAATATTCACTAAAAATTATTAATGTGAATTCCTTAGAGCTAATAAATGCTTTCAAGTGTTAAAATTGTTAAGGATAAAACATTTTGTTGGTTATATTCAAAAGCCTTAGAGTATGCCTAATATTTAAATATTAAGCCATCATAAGAAGTATGCATTATCCACTAGCGAAATAGAGAAATAAGTATTTAATATTTAACCCTAGGATTACCGTCTTGGTCTGGCCAGACCAAATGTGTGTTTTGCTTGCAATATTTTTCGAATATAAAAAAAAATCAAATAAACAGGGATATGAATTCTATAAATGGTATTTTCCGAATCGAATGGAACTTGTTTGGATTCTATTGGATCAAATAAGAAGGGTGAAATTCCATTTTAATGTAAAAGTCTATGAAATTACCCTCTTGGCCTGTCCAAACCAAATTTATTTTTTTTTGCTTGCAATTTCTTTCAAATAGGACAGAATATTAAAAAAACAGAAACGTAAATTCTATAAATGATATGTTCTGAATCGAATGAATCAAGTTTGAATCAAATCAGAACATTACGGCAACTTATGTGCTTAGTTCAATTTAACTAACAAACCTAATTCAAAACTAGTTTCAGCTGTGGTAAATGTGAAATGTATAAAATTAAGGACCTCATTTTGGATGACTTGAATGTGGAATAAAATAATGAATTAATAAAATTGTTGAATAAATTCGTATAATATATATTTATAAGCATACGTTCAATAAAAAATAAATTTATTAACTTTTTATTTAATTGGGGGTTTTAGCTATTATAACTGTGGTCTGGCCAGACCAAAAGGATAACTTAGTGGTAAAAAGTTACCGACAATCCTAGGGTTAAAAAGTATTAGAGAAATAAGTATTTTTTTCACTAAATTAAGTAAAAAAAATTTAGTTTTATTAAATTTATTTGTTTATTGGTGTTTTTTATTCTAAATATACTATTAAATATGCATTTATTTATGTGAAACTATGACTAAAACTAAATTTTGGAGAAGGTTATATTTTAAAGCATAAAAATATACCTAAAAATTAAATATTTTGCAAAAATTAGAAATACTTTTTTCACTGACTTATTTTTCTATGTTGAATTTATTATTTTTTTTATTATTAAACTGAGTTTTTTCTGCAACATTAATTTGTGTTTATTAACAAAACTCTTTTTCACTTTAACACAAAAAAAATGAACACAAATTTTAATAAATACAAACTCATATATTTATTTTCCTAAAATATATGAGCCAAAGAAAAAAAAACAAATAAAAAAACCGACATTTAACAAAAACTGTCTGTTAATTTTTTTTTTTTGCCCCTAAAAATACACAACAAATTTACTGGTATAAACAGTAACAAACACATGTGGGTAATAAATCTAAATAATAGAACACTACTAAAAATAACCATAAATTAAACAAAATACAACATACAAACTAGAAAAAAAAGATTAAGAAAAAAAAATCAAATGAAATGCTGAAAAAAAAACTGGGGTACTAAAAATTTCTCAAACTTAAACATATGAGTACCCTTAATACTAATACGTATATTAGGAACTAAGGAAAGTATAAACACCCATTTGTGTTAATTTTGTTTTATGTCATTTCATTACTCCAACTAAACCAAACAAGCTTTCAGTTTTCCACTTCGGTTTTCCAGTTTTATTTATTCTCCGCAACCAAACAGAAAAATAAAATCTGTTTTATACTTCCTTTACTATCAACTTCCTAAACAAATAATTAGGTTTAATTTGAAGGGACGAAAGAAAAAAACCGCAGCCGGAAGTGGAGCATAAGCTTATGCGGTAGATTCAAGTATCTGTAAAGGCAGGTTGTTACTTTAATACTCCATCTAGCATTTTCCCTCATCTCAAACTTTTTTTGGATATCTGTAGTTTACGAAATAAATCATTAAATATAAATAAATTTGTTAAGCTGTTTGCCAAATGATGTATTTGCCACATTTAGTTGACTGTGAAATTTTCTATTTCTTTTTTTTCTTTATTTGGACATATGTTTATTATTTTTTTCGTAAGATTTATATAAATGTTTGTTTTTAATAATTAATGCAAAATTACTGCGATAAATAATTTTATGCTCTGTTCAAATAAATGGTTACTTTTGTAAAAAAAAAAAAAACAAACGAAGAGAAAAGGATATAAAGGGACTCTTTTGTATTTAAAAGGGCCGAAAATTAAACGAGATATAAACTGCCTGATAACATTTGAGGGCATTCGTTTTGATAATATTATAAAGACAAAGATAGGTAGGAGTTAGAAAAGGCCGGTGTGAGGATAAAACTTCATAACTTCTCCCAGCAGCCAAGAGAAAAATTGAGAAAAGACAAAAGAATACAAAAATAAAAGGGGTACAATGCTTCAGAGCATCACAGCCTGAAGAAAAATAGCGATGTGATGTTAAAGGGTAGTGAAAAGTAGAAAAACATCAAATCAACCAAAAAAAAAAAAAGCAAAACCAGACTAGAAATCTACCTAACAAATTCATATAATGGAGTGTCGGTGATAATTTCTTTCGATTTATATCGAGCTTTCTCAGAGATCGCACTATACGGGTTGTTATAGATGGGGTTTCATCAAACGAGTTCAAGATTCATTCAGGGGTACCGCAAGGCTCCGTTCTTTCTCCTACTCTATTTCTTATTTTTCTAAATGACCTCTTATGTCAAACTTCCAACCCTATCTATTCTTTTGCAGATGACAGCAACCTTTGCCATTCGTATTCATTTGGCTACAGACCGGGCGTGTCCGATGTTTGTGCTATGAGACAAAACATGAATGATACGCTTGGCCGTGACCTGGACATAATCTCAGAATGGGGTCGTGCGAATAGGGTCGAATTTAATGCCCGAAAGACCCAATGTTGCGTACTAACGCATAAACGCGCGACGGATCAAGGTGCCTCATCTGTATGTATGGGTGGTATAAATATTGAGGAAACAGAATCTCTTGATGTTCTGGGCATGAGGATACAATGTGATGTCCGATGGACAGAACATATATTCAAGGTGTCGAAAGAAGCATTCAAGTGCCTCGGTTTTTTGAAACGGTGTAAGATATACTTCACTCCATCTGATCTCCTTACTATTTATACCACCTATATCCGACCGCGAATGGAATACAACTCTCATGTGTGGGCCGGTGCTTCAAAGTCTATTTTGGAGCTTCTCGACCGCGTGCAGGAGAGGGCGAAGGTTCTCATTGGCGACAGTAGGGTATCCAATTCTATTGACTCCCTTGAGCACCGTCGCAATGTGGGTTGTACTTGCCTATTTTATATTTACTACAACGGGATGTGTTCTGATGAAATTAGGGATTTGGTTCCCGAAACCCATAGCTTTGTTCGTAATACACGTTTTTCCTCAAGAGCACATCCTTTTGTGGTCGATTGGCCGGTGAATCGTACAACGCATTACAGGGAAAATTCGTTTTTTGGCCGGACTGTTCGTATGTGGAATAACCTTCCTGCTGAAGTCTTCCCTCTCACTTACAACATGAAAAAGTTCAAGTCGAATGTTCACAAACACTACTCCCTCTTTCCTCCATCCCATAACCTATTTTCCTAGTTCCAACACAATGCATTGCATTAGTAGGGGTCATCCCCTGAGTGCTGGTCCCAACAAAAAAAAAAAAAAAAAAAAAAAAAGCCACCTATCCTACGCCTACAAAATCCACTATAGCTCGCGACATCACTCAATTCGCCAATGAATCTTCTACCAAACCAATTTATTCTCCTGTTATGCAGTCTAGGACTGTTCCACGGAATGTGCTCTTTTGCCTGTATCTTGTTTGTGCCTTCACACACCCAAAGAAAAAATATGTTTAAAAATGGTCACCTCCAACAAAACTATTTTAAAAGAAAAATTTTAAACATATTATGTTTAATTTAACCATATTATTGTCACCGACAACAATATTATGGTTAAATGGGTCCCCCATCAAGAAGGCGCAACCATATTATGGATGCCTCCAAACACGTTTTGGTTAATAATAACTAAAACATGTTTAACACTTATAATAGCATTGTTGGTTTTCAACCATAGCATGTTGCTCTTGGAAAAGAGGAAAATACTATTGTTAATTTAAAAACAAATTATTGTCATATTTAAACAAAACATGTTTAAAGACAACCATAATATGGTTGTGGCTTCTTGATGGAGGACCAATTTAACAAAAATATGGTTGTCAGTGACAATAATATGGTTAAATTAAACATAATATGTTTAAAAATTTTCTTTAAAAATAGTTTTGTTGGAGGTGAACATTTTTAAACATATTTTTTTCCTGCGTGCACATTCTACACAAATCCAACCACAGAGATTAGCATCACTGCCATTTGGCCTATTCTGCAGTGGCTTATCACGGTCCTTACAAAGACCTTTCCTCTATCCAGAAGTGAAATGTAATTGGAATTTTTAAGTACCAGCCATAACGTCCCACTAAGGTCCCAAAATTTAAATTTTTTGCCAAAACTAAATATTTTACATGGGCTACGATTATAATTTTGTTTTTGCAATCTAATAGCAAATACAACAGAGCAACCACGAATGCATTTTGTTTTTGTAAATTGCAATTTACCGTTTAACATTACAGTATTAAAGTTGATAAACTTCAGTCCACTTGAAAAAATAGTTGAGTGCAAGTGTTTTTTAACATTTTTAAATATTTTCTAGTTTTTTTTTAAAAAAAAAGTAATTTCTTAAGTTCAAAGTGGAAAATAAAGCTGAAGATGAATAGTTTATTTAAAACATTAAAATAAAATTCAAAATATTTAAGGTGAAGTGAATAAATATCAATATGTTATTGATATGTTATTCATGTATTCAATATGTTATTGATGTATATTTTTCATTTCACCTTAGCTTGAATTGCGAAAATTTGCTATTTTTGAGATATTCAACTTTTTATATGCCGTGCACGGTGCTCTTGAAGCAACTTTTGATCAAGGGTCAAAGCACATCCGTTTTTTTTCTGATTTCGGTTATTTATGTCCAAATTTTGAACTTATAATGTGCTACAAAAATGTAGCCACGGCATAGGCGAACAACTTTTGTAAACATACTAATACAATCTAAGCCTGTCTAGGCAGACGAACATCACTTTGTGCCTCAAAAACCGTCTTTTTTACTTTTTGAGTATACCTTGCAGGGAATCAAAACTTCTTACTACTAGTATTCTACAAAAATGTGGCCAGGGTATACGTGAATAACTTTGCAAAAATTTTACAAATTTATTTTTAAAACAAAAAAAAATATTTTTAAATTTTTATAAAAAATTTTTTGTTAATTTAAAAAAAATTTTAATTTTTTTTAGTACTTATAAGGCATATTTTCCGAAATTCTTTTTTTGTGATTCCTGTTTTAGAAACCCTCAACCTTAAAAATTTCGAAATTTTTCAAATGTGGATAAAACACACAAACAAAGAAGAAAAGTACACTGTCATTCTTAATCATATGCTGGAAAAAGTTGAAGACAAAGACAAATCTGATCAGTACTATAAAATGAAGTTCATAAAATATAAAGAAACTAGGATTTCTATTAAAATTAAATGGGTTTTCTTCATCATTCGATGAAACATCTGAATAAGATTTAAAAAAGATTGATTTTCGGGTCAAAAGATTAATTGAAATATTATTGTATAATTGCAGGTTTGAAATTTTAAAAAATTTTTATAATTGTGTAATTGCAGGTATGGTGTTTTAATTAGTTGTTACTCAGAGTATCATTTCAAAGAAAAATAGGGTATAAAAAGCATACACTATTTTTATTATTCACTATATTTATTATTTCATAACAAAATAAAATCGAAAAATGACGTATATTGATATACAAAATTTTGTAATAATATATTTGGTGTAAAATATTCAAATAAAATAGTGTATACAATACAAAATAAAATAGTGTATTATGATTTTAATACATATTATAAAATAAATAAAATAGCCTAAGTGACATCATAGTACTTTGAATCCCATTTATTTGCAATTAAAGCACTTGTAAATTAATGAAATATCATCTCCTAGTAGCCTGATGATTCCATCACATATTTAAATGACCACAACTCAAAAATATCGATTATTTTCTGAGATATTAGTGCTTTCCCATTTGTCTAATAACTCAAAATTTTAAACTCTATTATCTCGAAATGGCAAAAAAATTATACACTATTGTTTTATTAAGGGGACGATATATTCCCTTTTGAACACCATTGATTGACTCCTGAAATATCTTTCTGAGTATACATTAAATAATGGAGGCGATGCCTGATGCCAATACAAACTCTTTATGCATCGAACGTCGTTATCTTCTATACCAATAGACAGAAGGATTTCTACCAGTTTATTGTGTTGCACAGTATCGAAAGCTTTTTCATAATCAATGAAACACAGAAAAACATCCTTTTGTATATTCCTACAATTTTGAACAACCACAATTTTGAAGACTTGTAAGGAGAATAGAGCTTTGCGTGTATCCATCCCTTCTTTAAAGACAAGCTGTGAGGCTCCCATTTATTTTTCACACTTGTCGTAAGTTCTTGAATGAATAATTTTGAGAAGTATTTTGAGCGCATTTATTATTAAACTAATGAGACGATAGTCATTTCAAAATTTTGGGTGATTTTTTTTTTTGGATCGTTATAAAAGTAGATATGAGCCAATCCTTGGGGTATTTACCAGTTTCATAAATGTGGTTACAAAGGATCCTCAAAAGGTTGATATTTTCATCATCTATTAGTTTTAATAATTCGAAAGAAATCTAATCAGGTCCGCAAGCTTTTTCTTTTCTTTTAAGGATTTTAATTGACTTTTCAAAATCTGTTCAGTGATTAGTTCTTTCAGGTGAATAAAATAAAAATGTTTTTACCGATTTTAATGACTTATGGCTTTTTTTATGAATTTTTGAAAACAAAAAATAGCATTCATTTTGCTATTTTTTAAGATTACTTGAAGAGAACTAAATTCCAAATCATTCGTTGGTAATTTTACTTACACTAAAAGCTTCTCAAGTTGATGGAATGTACTATTTCGGGCGAAATATTAGTCATGCCCATAATACCGAACATCGAATAATATTAACATTCTTTTACCGATTTTAATGATATATGGCTTCTTTTATTCGTTATATAGATGGCCTTATGATAAATATGTGTAATTTTTTTTCTCATAATTTTTTGAGTTTGAATTAAGCGCTTTATATTCCATATATTTTTATTTAAAACCGCAGTACGAAAACAAACAAAACGAACCTTTTGCTTTCGTTTTGTTTTGTTCTTTGTAGTGAGTAAAACATAAACAATGAAACAATAAAAATAAACAATGAGAATGATTGAGCCATTTTGTTTTGTTTTGTTTGTGCTCGTGAGCGAAAAATGTACAATAAAATCGATTTCAAAATGTTTTACTTTTCATAGATATTGAACTTCTGTAGGAATAATTATATAACTTTATTACAAAAGTATGCTGTTATTTATACTGAAAATTTAACTCTAGAAAGTAGGGTAAAAACTCTAGTTGATTAAATGAAATAATGAACTATATTTAAACCTGTCAATATAATAACGAAATAAATTTAAACAGGAGAAAAAAGATTGCAACAAAAGAAAAAAGAGAATGAGTGCTGATGACTATAATCACCGGTCGGCGCAAATGGGCTAATGACAATTTGCTGGGAAAAGGCTCACCCAAATAATCTTAATAATCTGAAAAAAGGCATATGTAATTTTTGCTTTTCAAGCTTTCCCTTTTCGCTTTTAAATTCTTTGTAAAAAACCTAAAAAATACTTTCAAAAACTTGCCCAAAAAGTTTCTTTTTTAAACTTCACATTATTTGCCATTTGCATACTTTTAGGTGTTGCTATATAACCTCCGAATATTGTTAACAAGCCCAAGCATTTTGTAGTTTTAATTTGACCAATTTGTTTTTATGTTTTTTTTTTTTTTTTTTTTATTTAAATTCTTTTGTAAATATTTGTAAATTTAAAATAAAATATATATTTTTTGGTCTGTTATTTGTTGTTTGTAGTGAAAAACAATTTTGTACTAATTGGCTTTGAGGTTGCAATATTTATATTTGAGGTCATGGTTGGAGTGTGATTTTTTGTTGCAAACATTCTACAAAACCTAAAACTTTGCTATGGAAAATATTTTAAAAGAGAGTATTAGCAGACGAAAACTATTTGTTTTGGCCAAATAAATTTTTGTGTGAAAATACAGTTTTGAAATATTTTCATATTTTTTGAGGTGTTAATGATTGTTGTTTTATGGAAAATACAAAAGCAAAAAGAAGTGGAAATACTAAATACTCGTACAATTTTAAAGCCTTAAAAATCAATAAATTTAAAAAAAGGTAAAAACAATTGAAATATTTGGTAAATATAAAAATTTTTCAATAGTCATTTTAAACATGCTCTTAAAAGTACATTAATATTTTTGCCAATTCAATTTAATTGCTCCTCAGCTTTAAATTTTTTATAACCCTTAGGTTCTCTTAAAATTTTAACACCCTATAAATTCTTTGAAATTTTGCTTATCATGCTAAATTTGCCAACTTTATTAGCTCTATAACATTTCAATTTTCTTGCAAAAAAAAAAAAAAAAAACACACACACATTTCTATAATTTCTCATCAGCTCAAAATAAGGCAGCAGAAAATCCCACATGAAACCAGAGCAGCCTCAGAAAAAAAAAAATAGTTCTGGAAAATTGAGCCTTCCGACCTTGTAGGGCATACGCTTTATAGTTGATCAGGCCCAGCTTAACACGTTTATAGTTTTTCTTTCTTTTTCTCTTCAAAAATGAGATGAGACGGTATGATTAAAATGTCAATTTTGTTAAAATCCCGTTTTAATTTTTTTTGGCAATTGGAGTGAGGTAAAGAGCAATCGGTTTACAATTTCAGCACATCGGAGGGACAGACATACAGGCATACACACAAAATATTTTTGGTTGTATTTAGGATGGAATAGCAAATTACTAAATAGTCAAAAGCACCCATAAAGACATAAATAAAATACAAAGAAAGAAGAGAAAAAACTTTTTCAGCTTTTTTAATCGAAATCTTCTTTATAGCTAAAACGAAGCTATCATTAAATTTTCTTTAGAATAGAACAGTTATCGCCAAATTTTTTGAAGAAAAAAAAAATTTATCGCAAATCGGTTTAAAAAATAGAAATTTTATTGCAAATTTGTTTAGAATTAAAAACTTATCTAAAATTTTTCTTTAAAATATAAATCTTAGCGTAAACTTTTTAATAAAATAGAAAAGTTCTTGTAAACTTTTCTAAAGAATAAATAGTTATCGCCAAGTTTTATTATAGAATAGAAAATTTATTGCAAACTTGTCTGTAGAATAGAAAAGTTATTACAAATTTCTTTATAGAACAGAAAAGTTATCGCAGACTTTTCTATAGAACAGAAAAGTTATCGCAAACTTTTCTATAGAACAGAAAAGTTATCGCAAACTTTTCTATAGAATAGAAAAGTTACTGCAACCCTTTTTTATAAAATAGAAAATTTATCGTAAACTTTTCTATAGAATAGAGAAGTTACCGCAAACTTTTTTATATAACAGAAAATTTATCGCCAACTTTTCTATAGAATAGAAAAATTGTCGCAAACTTATCTATAGAATAAGAAAGTAATAGCAAACTTTTTTATAGAATAGATAATTTATCGCAAACTTTTCTTTAGAATAGCAAAGTAGTAGCAAACTTTTCTATAGAATAGAAAAGTTATCGCAAGCTTTTCTATAGAATAGAAAAGTTATCGCAAGCTTTTCTATAGAATAGAAAAGTTATCGCAAGCTTTTCTGTAGAATAGAAAAAGTTACTGCGAACTTTTCAATAAAATAGAAAATTTATCGCAAACTTTTTTATAGAATAGAAAATTTATCGCAAACTTTTTTATAGAATAGAAAAGTTGTCGCAAACTTATTTATAGAACATAAAATGAATTGCAAAGTATTCTGTAGAATAGAAAAAATATCGTAAACGTTTCTATGGAATAGAAAAGTTAAGGCAAACTTTTATATAGAGTAGAAAAGTAATCGCCAACTTTTCTATATAATAAAAAAGTTATCGCAAACTTTTCTATGGAATAGAAACGTTACTTCAAACTTTTTTATAGAATAGAGAATTTATCGTTAACTTTTCTATAGATTAGAAAAGTTATTGCAAGCTTTTCTATAGAATATAAAAGTTATTGCAAACTTGTTTATAGAAAAGAAGAGTTATTACATACTTTTTTATAGAATAGAAAAGTTATTGCATACTTTTCTATAAAATAGAAAAGTTCCGGCAAACTTTTCTGTTAAATAGAAATTTAGTTGTAAACTTTTGTATAGAATAGAAAAGTTATCGAAAATATTTTTATACAGTTGAAAATTTTCTCGCAGACTTTTTTATACAATAACACAGTACAACACATGATTTGCCAACTCAATTCTGTGAACTGTATGTGAAATTAGACCCAAAAAGAAGAATTTCTGCATCATTCGTTTTGTCTTCTTACCTGTGATTTGAAGTTAGTATCGATTTGAAGTTAGTACTATCGTATAGGGGAATTTATCACGTTTTAGGCCCTGTTGTTTGACATAGCTCGACAACCCCTAGCCCAATTTAGTTGAAATAAATTTTAAAAAATTAAGAATTACAATTCCCTTAATCTGTTCATATATTGTTTTCCTATACAAGTAACACTTTCGAAGTTAAAAATGAATGTATGAAGGGAAAAAATTATTTTTTGCCTAAAAATTTAAATTTTTTTTTTAAAAATACATAAAAAATCCAAAATGGAAAAAAGTTTCAAGTCTAGTTATTTTTTCGCAAAGTTACATAACCTATGAGCAAAATGAGACAAAGATCATAAAAATCGATGCACGCGTTTCGCTTTTATTCGCAATTGAGTAAATGTATGAATTTCAAAAATTTGCTCGAGATATGCACAACATTATTTGGAGAAAACATTGACACCTTTTTCATGATTCTGAGAATTAAAAAAAAAGGAATAAACAAAAGGTTATTTGATTTTTATGATTTCGGTAATAAATGTACGTGGACAATTAAACGGAAAGTGGACCTTTTTATTATTTGGGTTTTTCCGGTGGCTACCTATATGATTTTTTTACAGAAATTGCACCCACATTTAAGGGTGGTCATTATTTGGAAAGTTTTGCACAGTTTGAAACGTACAAGTGCTGAATCAGGTATATAGCCAGCCGCCCTTAAAATATGCGCCCATTTATAAGTACCTGGCAGTAAAATATTCAAAAATACGTAGTATTTATAGGTGTGCATTGATCGATTTTTGGCATTCAGCCAGTGCCGACGAACGCGAACAGTAAAAGTGATTTTTCTCCAGTTTTTTAAAAGTGAATAACAACAAAACATAAAATATATCAATATGGAAAACAACAAGTGCCCATATTTGGATGAATATTGTTACGTTTGTCCGAAAAATACAGAAAAAGGATCGAAAAAATTTGTTTACTGAGCAATTCAAAACCATATTATAATTGCGTATTAATTGCATATTATTTTATTTTCATTAAGTTTTTATAAATAAAGTTTTTTTTTGCATGATAATTTTTTTATTTTAAGGGTGGTGGCTATAACTGATTTTTGAAATTCATACCTTTACTCAATTGCGAATAAAAGCGAAACGCGTGCATCGATTTTTATGATCTTTGTCTCATTTTGCTCATAGGTTATGTGACTTTGCGAAAAAATAACTAGACTTGAAACTTTTTTCCATTTTGGATTTTTTATGTATTTTTAAAAAAAAAATTTAAATTTTTAGGCAAAAAATAATTTTTTCCCTTCATACATTCATTTTTAACTTCGAAAGTGTTACTTGTATAGGAAAACAATATATGAACAGATTAAGGGAATTGTAATTCTTAATTTTTTAAAAT
The DNA here is from genome assembly GCA_943735925.1 of Pollenia amentaria. Taxonomy (NCBI): domain Eukaryota; kingdom Metazoa; phylum Arthropoda; class Insecta; order Diptera; family Polleniidae; genus Pollenia; species Pollenia amentaria. The sequence continues at coordinate 47,752,884 of OX031007.1, forward strand.
TTATTTCAACTAAATTGGGCTAGGGGTTGTCGAGCTATGTCAAACAACAGGGCCTAAAACGTGATAAATTCCCCTATACGATAGTACTAACTTCAAATCGATACTAACTTCAAATCGCAGGTAAGAAGAAAAAACGAATGATGCAGAAATTCTTCTTTTTGGGTCTAATTTCACATACAGTTCACAGAATTGAGTTGGCAATCAATTAACTGAAAAATGTTGTACTGTGTAAGTAACACTTTTCGAGAAGTTTTATAGAATAGAAAAGTTATTGCAAAGTTTTGGAATAGAAGGCCAATTTTTCCATAGAATAGCAAAGTAATTGCAAACTTTTCTATAGAACAGAAAAAATATCGAAACCATTTCTAAAGAATAGAAAAGTGATCGCCAACTTTTCCATGGAATAGAAAAGTTACCGCAAAAATTTTCTATAGAATAGAACATTAATTGCAATCTTTTCTATATAATAGAAAAGTTATTGCAAACTTTTCCACAGAATATAAAAGTGATCGCCAATTTTTCCATAGAATAAAAAATGATCGCAAACTTTCTTATACAATAGAAAAGTGATCGCAAACTTTCCTATACAATAGAAAAGTTATCGCAAACTTTTAATAGAATGCAAAGTTATCGCAAACTTTTCTGCAAAATTGAAAAAATTAATCCCAAACTTTTCCATAGAATAGAAAAGATATCGCAAACTTTTCTAAAGAATAAAAAAGTTATCGCATACTTTGCTATAGATTTCAAAATTAATCGAAAACTTTGTTATAAACATAAGTCAATAGTCATTAAACAAGTGTAACAACATTTTCTCTTACCTTATTTATTTAGGCGCCTAAATATAGGCACCAGTTTTTACTTTAAGCCTAGATTGCATGTTTGTGTATATGTATGTGTGTATACATATTAAAGGACGAGAAATTGACAACATCAAATGCATTTATCGTTTGTTAGATTGCCAATGATTTTGAAGTTTTAATCAATTGAACTTATATAAGTATGTGTTTATAACTGTGTATGTGGCGAGTAGACAGTGTTATGGTGGTAGTAGTGATTTTAAATGTATATACATACATATTTGTGAACTGGTATAAATTTGTTTAAAGGTTTTTTAACATAGAAATGAATTGCATGTGAAAGGTTAAATGTTTTTACGATCATATACAGCTAAATTGGTCTATAGCAAACTTTGTATATTTAGTTTTGAGGCCAGACATTAATACACATTCTGTAAACTGCACACAATTATAAACACTTTTTCACAAACACACACAATCTGATACATTTGATTACTAAATACATGATTGACACTTGCCCAAAGAAGGATAATGTTGTATAAATACAAAAGTAGAATTTTGGTAAAGCAGAGTGTATGTAGTAGTTCACAAAAACATTTTCATTTACTTAAGCATTTCTGAGAATGCCTTTGGTTTCAATTTCTTAGTGTTAGAAAGTGTACTTATATGCAATTTTCATCATTCTTATTTAGTTTGATTTGAAATGTTATGCCATGTAATTCATTTACACATACAAATGCATTAACTTTTCAAAAGTACAGTAAGTCACAATAAATTGCTAATATTTTGTTTAAGTTTTTAATAGAATTAGAAGAATTCCTAATTTCAAATTTATCAAGATTGATTTTATTATAAAAAACTATATTTGGCAACTACTGTTCGAACTAAGTTCGATATTTGTATTATTTTTTTATATGCATTAATTTCATAACAAACTTTATATTTATAAATACATGTATATGAAAGTCTTCAGTATTCTATTGCTGCTTTGCAAGACGGATTCATTTAAATTGTAAATTGTATTGTAATTATTAGAAGTTGCTCTTGTTTGCAAAATACTATATACAATTTATCCAGCTTCTTTGAAATGCATGCAAAGCTTTAATTGCATTTAATTCATATTACCCCTTAAGATAGTCTAAACATTTAAGGTTAGTATGTGTTATGGACGAAAAGGGAAATAGAATATTGTAATTTTGAAATACAAAGTTTTTAATTAAAGACAACTTACGAAGAGTTTGCAGATACATTTGATCAGTATTTATTAAGTTAAAGTGACAAGTAAAAAGAGTTTGTGTAAAAGAAATCAAAAGGAAAATAAGCAAAACTGACTAAAGTATGCTACAGTTTTAGGAGTTTTAAAGTTTGTGTTTTAAAATGTATAAACTTAATTAACATCTGAAAGATTTCTTGGTAAAAGAACTTAATATTTATTTCTAAATTAAAACAAGTAGCAGAGATAGATTTTTAAGTGAATATATAGAATTGTTGAGCTGAGTATATAAATTTTATTTTAAAGTATACTTAAAAGGGCGTTTGGAGTAATAAATTTCCAAAAAAAACTTTTACAAAATATGTATAATAGTCTTAACGAGTTGTAAAGAAGTTTTTATTTAAATTAGTGAAAATTAAAGTATAGAATTAGGGGACATATTAATTCATAGAATACTTTTCAAAAAATATACATTAATTCATAAAGAATTTTTAACATTTTTTTCGCTATGCTTATCCCGCGAAGTTTTACGCTTGTCTGCAGGAGACCAGAGCCTCTGGCGGAAATCGAACCCGCAACCCCCGCGCGGATAGACAAGCTCACTACCAACTTGCCTACCGGGGCACCCTGATAAATAATAGAAGTGTTATACTTTCTTTTCCTGATGCTTAAACAAATTTGAAATAGTTTAATATTAAAAAATATTCTAAATTTATTTTAAGCAAATTTCAAAGAACTGTCAAATTTGCAGCAAATTTATAGGACATTTTCGTAAAATATTGTAAGAAACTTATTCAAAATGTGCCTTTCGATAAGAAACACAAGCTTTATTAGAATACAAATTTAAAACCTAATTTTTAGAGTAAATAATATATTTTGGTTTCATCTTAAATTAGGTATGTTTTAATTAAATTAAAATGCAATTTTAAGGTAATTGAGAAAACGTCATCAAAACTTCAAGCATAAATTTGGACACAAGTCGCAGACGAAACATGCCAAGAAACGGTTTTTTTAAATAACATATTGTAATAATAATTCCCTTAACCTTCGAAATAATATTCCCACAAGGCTTTGTAACGTCTCTCGATTTCTTCGATTGGGCTCCACAAGGGTTTGAGTGGGACCATACACCGAAAAACACAAAAGTACTGTTATCTAAAATCGGTACTTAGAAAAAAAAAAAATTACAGCGTTTTTCGTGTTCAGGAGGTCCCAATTAACTTATCTAGGCGTGTAGTGTTCTTGGTATTTTTCCAAATTAAAAATTTGTAAAGCAGTGTAATGAATCTGGGAATTGTTTCTTTTTCATAAGCTATTTTATTATATTAAACATTTTTTTTATTTTTCGAATTTATTCTATGAGCTAAATTTCAGTTATGTATTTTATAAAGCTTTTTTGTAATAGTTATATTCCTTAAATTTTTAGGAATGACTTAAAAATTTAAGGAATATAACTATTACAAACAAGCTTTATAAACTACATAAACGAAATTTAGCTCATAGAATAAATTCGAAATATAAAAAAATGTTATTTAGAATGTTTTTAAACTTTTTGTGATATTCCGTTTACATACATGGAAGCAAAAAATAACGCATACTTGTGAAGAATGTGTGAACGGTCATAAGATAGAGTAAGCATTAAAAAGTAAAGTATAATTTTAGGGATATTTAAGAACTAGGGCTGTAACGATATGCCTTTTGCGAAATACAAAAAGAAATATCGGCGATACCGATAAGCATTTATAATTTGAATTCAAGCTTTAATTAACAAAACTTAAGAAGAGTAAATGTTTTAGCATACAAAATTAGAGTGTTAGTGATGATTAATATTTAAATTTAATATTAATAACATTAACGTTTTATAAACAAAGTATTTCCAACTTTTGCGTAGATAAACGATTTCGCATATACAATTGATCCTACAGTGGAAAATAGTCGACCTGATGCGACAGAGCTAACCAGGAAAAAAATTTTGGATTTTGGTAATAAGTATTATATATTTTATACGTATTGGTAAGTACTTGTCATTACAATTGTCATTATTCTGAAAACCTCAATAAGTACTTACTAGTAATAACAACTGTAACTACTTTTTACTTCTATTATTTTTACTCAATGCCTAATTATTAGCTGTGTTGTTTTCAGTTCTGATTATTAACTTACTGGTAACGGGCTAATTAAATACATATTAGGTCAATTAACTACCCAGGAAAAACTTTACTTACCGGGTAAGTTAGCAAGTAACGTTGGAGAAAAATAAACACTACTTATTTTTCAGCTGAATAACTACTTATTTTTGTTCGAGGTGTCCACAGAATTCAGTACTTAAAATATACTTACTGGAAGCCAAAAAATAACTAGTTTTTATTTAATTGGGGCTAGTTAATAGACCTAATAAGTAGTTATGGAGCTAGTTACCAGTAAGTAAATATTCAGGTCTGAAAACAATACAACTAATAAGTAGTTATTTAGCTGATTATTAGTAAGCAAAAATTCATAATAGTAGTGAAAAGTACTTACTAAAGTCATTACTAGCAAGTACTTATAGAGGTTTTCAGAATAATGACAATTATAATGACAACTACTTACCGGGTAACGTATGAAATAACTACGACCTATTACCAAAATTCAAAAAGTTTTTCCTGGGTAGCGCCAATAAAATAAAAACTAGTAATTTTTTGGCTTCTAGTAAGTACTTATAATGCAATTTACTGGTAGTTAAATAATAACAAGATATTTGTTGGTTTCTAGTAAGTGTAAGTACTGAATTCTGTGGACAACTCGAACAAAAATAAGAAGTTATTCAGCCGAAAAATTAGTAGTGTTCATATGTCTCCAATGTTACTTGCTAACTTACCAAGTAAGTAGAGTTTTTGCTGGGTAATTAAAAAACTTGAGTATTTCTACGAAATATTTTTGAACTTTGGCAATAACATGTCATTACGCTAGTAAACAAGCGGATCGGCGTCTCACAGTGGCGCCCGTAGAGCAAACGAGGTTGCAAAAATCAAAATTTTCATGAGCGCCGACGAAGTTTTGAATAAACCCATGTTATAAGAAACTTTTCAACGATTTCAAATATGCCACTCTTAATAATATTACATTTTTAGTTTAGAAGATATAACCGTTCAAAGTTGACCGACTTTCGGTTTAAAAAAAAAAACACAATTTTTAGTCAATTTGTGCGATTTCAGGTGTAATATCACGAAAAATAGGTAGCGAATCGCCTTATTTTTTGTTTGTATTGATTGATGTATTTATTAAATGTATAATGATAAAAAAAAATTAACTGTTTGCTTTGTGTTTCTCCTGGTAAATCACTATTTAAAAACTATCCATTTTTTCACTATTTTTCAACTTTGACGGAAAATAAAAAAAATCTATATTTTTCTATATTTGCCATATTTGCAAAACCTGTTCTTTGATTATTTCTTTACATAATTCAAAAGGGTTTATCTGCCCGTACGTGCCCGTTTGGCTTCTAGAGGTAAAAAAGTTTAAAAAGTAATTTTAACGATTCTACAAATGAGGAGAATTACGAATATGGAATGTGACCATTGCACGCAAGGATAAGGTGTATGGAATTCTTGCTAAAATGATGAAAATACATCAATAAATGATAAGGAAAAGATCAGAAAGAAGCAAATACAGGATGCTTTTTTTAAACAAGTTGGACTTAAAGTAGACTGTCCCAAGCACGGATATGGTAACTCAAACGATGGAAACACTTCTAGGAGATTTTTTAAAAATGATGAGGCAGTAACTAGAATCACTGGAATTGACAATCAAATCGTGAAAAGATTGGGAACGATCTTGGATGTTTTAAACTGCAAAGAAAATGTCAATTCTACAAAATATGGAGAATATGCGTCGAAAACTGCATCTCTTTTAGCAGAAATGTATCCACAGAAGAAGTTGACCCCGACCGTCCATAAAATATTTGCGCATGGCAAAGATATAATTGAGTACCAGTCTTTGCCAATTGGAGAGATTTCTGAAGAGGCACAGGAGTCTCTTAACAAATTTAATAAAAAAATATAGATTGCAGAACACATTCAAAGCATCAAGGGTAAGGCAAAATGAGGACCTCTTCAACATGTTGGCAGCATCTTCCGATCCACTTATTTCTTCCCTGCGGCATGTGAAGTCACGAATAGAGTTACAAAATAATTATAGTATAGAAATGGTTAGTCTTTTAGATATACCTTCTCTTACGAATTGTGATGAATATTTTCCAAAAAATTGAAAAAATAAATTTTAAAAAAAAAATTATTTTTTTTTTTAATTTGTTGGGTAATAATTTAAAACATAAAACCCTAAAAAAAAAAAATTAAAACAATCTAAAAATGTAAAAATAATTTTTTTTAGTTACAATAAAATTGATTTTTCTACTAATTTTAACTTTGATAACCCATAAGTAGGCCCCTACAAATAGTATCACCCTTTCCGAACGCTCATTTCATAGGCTGAACAGTTATCTATCATATGCTGTTTAAACTGTTCAATTATCTTATTCGGTTCAAAAGATATGATTTTTGCAACGAAAAAACTCAAATGGCGCCACAGTGCGTCTGTAGAAATGTAAGGAGATCTAAGGTTTCTCTCTTCTTCCTCTTTAGCAGAACCACAGCCTTGGATGACCGGGCCTTATCATCATCTGATCTTCTTAAAATTTATTCACAAGCACTCCAAGGGCCAAATCTAGTAGATTTATCAGAACTTTTACTAGGTGTAGAGGTGAGTCTTTAAAATTTTCGGAATGCAGAGTCATGTGAAGCAGCTCAATAAGACGTTTTTTTTTCGATACGATAAAAGTCGGGTTTCTTTCAAAAATTCGAGCTTTGTATCGAGGGACAAGACTTGTAGATAAACAATAGGTGTCATTATTCCCTAAACGCAACGCTCAAATCTTTCATTAATAGCTAGTGCTAAGTTAGTCAAAATTTAGATATTTTAAGGTCAACAAGAAAAAAGAAGGACAAAACCATGAAAAACAAAAATGTACTTTGGATTTCAAGAAGAATTCTTGACAAAAAATATGAAAAAACAGAAGTTAGAAAGAACATGTAAATCAATTAAAATAGATAATCATTCATTCAAAAGCAAATTTCGATCTACCAAGGTGAAATACCATTTGGTTTAAAGATTGATGATTGACTATTGACGTCATCCGGCTTCAATAGCCGAGTGAGTAAAGGCGGCAAAGCCCCACTGAAGCGATTGTTTGTTTACAATCGAAACTAGTCTGGACAACCTGTTCGTGAAAGCCTGGGTTCAAATCTCAGCGCAGTCAAGAAACAAAAAAATTTTAAGAAAATTGTAATTGATTTCAGGTTGTAAAATTCCTGTCTTCATAAAAATAATTTAATGAAAATTAAATTCTATTAACTTAAGCCTAATTAAAAATATCTAAACTTGGTCTAAAAACCATTAACAGTTCAATAAAATAACCACAAGACTAATTATTGTTAGTCAAAAATGTTTAAGGACTTTGAACTATTCTCCACCTCCGTTAATTCATTATTTACATAGCGTCAGAAAATGTAGCAATGGCTTTACTTATAGATTTTGTAGCCTCCTTGCATTCGGGATTTCAAAAAATCAAATCCCGTGTTCGAGGGATTTTTCGGGATATCGGGATTTTTAAAAGTCAAAAGACAAATGCTTTTTATAAATATTTATAAAAAAAAAACTTCTTTAAAAGAGGTTTACAGTCAAAAGTTTTAAAATTCATTATATATTACAAAGCTGTTTAATGATTATATTGATTCTAAAAATTGTAAAAATTTAAAATTGTGATTTTATTCTTAATTCATGATTAATTTAATTGAAAATATGATAAAAAAAAAACTAAATAAAATTTCCATATTTTAACAAATAGATATTGGGAATTATTTCTTTTTCATAAGCAACTTTATTATATTCAACATTTTTTATTTTTCGAATTTATTCTATGAAAATGCATTACATTCTGCTGATGTCTAATAATTGTAAATTTTTCTGTACATAAATATACTTCATTGCTATCCAACGGAAAGCTAAGGTAAAATGTAACAAGAAAATACAATATAATAGTCTGGTAGTGTATTGAGTCATTCCTAAAAAAATTTAAGGAATAGAGCTATTACAAAAAGCTTTATAAAATACATAACTGAAATTTAACTCATAGAATAAATTCGAAAAATAAAAAATGTTGAATATTTCCATATTTTACTATTTTACAGTTGTTTCAAACTTAATAAAAAAATAATGAATATTAATTGAATAGAGCAAACTTGTAATTCATTTATTTGTAAGATTATATTAAAAATTTTATTAAATGAATTAAGATGAATAATTGAAATTTGAATTCGAAATTAATTAACAAAATAAATTTTTTTATTGAACCATAAAAATCTTTTTTCAACAAAAGCACATTTTTTTAACCACCACCACTAATTGTAGCAATGCTAGTGTATAAATTACACTACTCAATATCGTGAAATCGCTCAATAAATAACCTTAGGTCGCATGCCCACTCTCGGAAAACACTTTAATAAGCCTTCACCTCAGAGCTGCCGTTTTTGGTTATTTTTTTTCTGAATGTGGATATGTGAATATTTTTTTCATTTTGTTTACTTATTTTCTAAAATATAAAATACGTATGAATATGTTTTTCTTGATACACTTTAAATTTACGGTTTTTTAAATTTTTAACCTTTTTATTTACGTTCGAAGGAAAATTTTTACGAATTAAAACAATGTGTACTTTGCACTACGAATTTCTCGATATTTGATTCAAATGAAGGGAAGTTTTTTTATATCTTAAACAAAAAATCCCTTTCAAAACAGCTAACAGATATTTTTTAGGATTTTTGCTAAGAAAAAAATTGCCAAATGTGATTTTAATATTAAAAACCGCCATGTTCTAAATTTAAGTCAAATGAAGTTTTATTGATGGAGATTTTCAATTAATTTTTTAAATGAGCATAGTTTTTCCTGATTTTAAGAGTAGTTAAGGTATCGATTTCGCGGAATCGATTTCAGACCATGACTGAAAAAGTACACAAAAGTAGTTTTAGTGTTTCTAAAATCCTGGAAATACGTGTTCTAAATTTTCATTACTTCCATTATTATATATTAATATATTGAAAAACACATTGGAATTTTAATGATTTTTCATAATACATAAATTGATATACAATATAATCTATAATTTTAGAACTTATGAAATTTACTGTACGAAAATGGCGTGAATTTAAGAAATTTGAAATTTTACTTATTATAACCGGTCGATATATATATTTATTTAATGTTTTACAGATAATGATTTGGCGATATTTTTAATGTATAACAAAACAACATTTGACTGTCAGTCATATACATTTCCAATAAGGTAAAAGTTCATCGCCAAAAGACAGTTAAAAAGCGAAAATACTTTAATTTTTTTAAAACTTTGAGGTACAAATTTCGCTTATTGTAAAGGACATATTCAAAAAAAATTCAATATATTAACTTTAAATATAATGAATTTGGTATGGAAATTTGACGGGTTTAATCTTAAAAAATAAAAATATATTTTATGAAAAAGGTATCAAAAAAACTTTTAATTTAAGTTTTTCGTTATTTTTATTTTTATTTTTCGTTAATTATATTTCTTGTTGAGTAATTTATATTTTCCTATCAAGTGCAAAGCATTTATATTTTCCTATTAAGTGCAATCACAATGCAACTTAAAATATATTTTAAGGTTTTTCTCAATTAACAAAAGGCTTTTCTAATTTGTTAATATTTTTTTCACATTTGGTAACTTTTTCAAAAATGCTGGTTGTAAGAATTGTATTAGTCGTGGCAGCACTGCTTAACCTGTTAGCATTTGGTGCACCAGTGGCATCAACTAGATAAGAAAAACCTTACGAAACTTTTCGTTTTTCTTTTTGTTTTGTGCATTTCAAAAGACTTTTATTTCTTTAATTAATTTTCTTCTTTAATTATTTCCGCACTTCCCGCATTAAAATAAACGTTAACGTTCGCATAGAAAATTACACTTAAAACAGCAACAAAATTATAAAATTTGTTTTTGCTTTAAATGTTATTTTCTATGCGAACGTTAACGTTCGAAATCGTTGAACAGCCAGTAACTTTTTTCTTTCGTTTTCAATGACAGTACTAACGGCGTTAATCAAATAAATATAAAAGATCAATATTGTGGTCCCTATCCTCTCAAGGGAGAATGCCATGATGAATTTATTTTTTGAAAAAAAGGTAAAACCTAAAAATTTAGTTAACGATTTCGGGATTGACTAAATCCCGAAAATCCCTGGTTTAACAAAATTCAAATCCAGGGATACATACAAGATTTAGAAATGAGAGAACATTTCACTAGAATGGTGCAAAGCCAAGCGGCTTAAAATTAAAAGAACCCTAGAGGGAAGCGAACTGATACTAAAGTAGTCCAGTGATAGGTTCTTTGGTGGCAGGGACCGGTCCTAGTTCTAACACTTTATATGGATGGGACCTCGCACTTTTACATCATAGGAGGGGGTTAAATGTTACCGCACAGTCACCATTTCACCATTCACACATCTGTTCTCAATAAACGTGTTTAGCATTAGTTACTACAATGCTAGTCCTTGGTATACTCCCAATGAAAAAGTCCTAGAATTAATTTACAGAACAAATCTTAAAAAAATCCCAAACCAATGAGTACTGAACATTTTACAAAAACGGTCCAAATAAATAAATAATAAATCATTTATATAAACAATTATTAAAACAAAATAATACAAAATTAAAAATTCTACCTTTTTGTTTTTACTTAATATACCAGTTAAGTGATTAATTCTCCTTTCACATGTCGTTTGTTATTTATGTTTATTCTTATTCTCTTTTCACAAATCCCAGGACCAGTACTGTTTTAACGAGTGACGCAATTTCCCGCAGGGAAAGAACTTCATTATTCTGTTTTGTTTTTATCTCTTAGTTGTTATGCAAAAAATAAGCATTGTAAAGATAATTTGTTGTAGAAAAAATGTAAGAATTATCGTCCCTTAGACAGTAAAATATCACTGATACCGATATATCAGCAAACCTGAAGCATCGCCGATATATCAGTATCGGTTACATCCCTTATTAGAATATTCACAATGATTTAATTTTCAACAAATTTTTTTCTTAATTTAAGCTAGATATTATGTGTGCTTTAAACACGTTTTGAGAAAATTATAGAAATCCAAATCAAACTTTTAGAAAAAAATAAAACACGAGTTAAGTAGTTTAAAACGTTAATTTTTGAAGCATATTTTAAGGATACATTTTTTACAAAAGGACAATTATAATTATTTAAACTGGTATGAAACTTTGGAATATTTTTCAAGTCTAATAAAAAACTGATTAAATCTTTTCTTTACCGCATGAATCTGTTTTGCTAAGACAACAATTCCGGCTCGGCGAACATATTGCAAATTTTATGCCGCTAGCCCTGTGTAATATCGACTGATAAAATAATTCTAATCTTAAAAATATTAAAATGTGTGTTAAAGATAATTATATAAACTGGAGGGATTTGTAAGAACTGAACCAATTTAATTTTTTTATTTTAAATTTAAAAAAATATATAAAGTCTACTTCTGTGAGAAACTTTCAAAGCTTTAAAGTAATGTGTGTTACAAGCAGTTTTAAAGACTTTAAAGTTGCATACTTTTAGATGAAGTTTAAAAAAAGTTTAAAATAACATGTTAATATAATAATTAAATAACAATAATTTATAAATAAAATAATTTTTTCAAGCTCGAGGTCTGTTTTTTTCTTTTAATGCTTTTGAATGAATGATTATCTAATTTTAATTGATTTACATGTTCCTCCTAACTTCTGTTTTTTCGTACTTTTTGTCAAGAATTCTTCTTGAAGTCCAAAGTACATTTTTGTTTTTGATGTTTTTGTCTTTCTTTTTTCTTGTTGACCTTTTTCAGCACAACTTGAAGGACAAATGTAAACATAGCTCGTGCCTTAGCTGTTAACAATAATTAGTATTGTGGTTATTTTATTGAACTGTTAATGGTTTTTAATCCAAACTTTAGATATTTTTAATTAGGCTTAAGTTCATTGAATTTAATTTTCATTAAATTATTTTTATGAAGACAGGAATTTTACAACATGAAATTAATTAAAATTTTTTTTTTTTTTTTTTTATAGAAAATTTTTTTCGTTGATATATGTTCCTTAGAGGATGAAAGAAACCTTCTCAGCAAATTTTATTCAAATCGAAAGGGGTCGGGTCCAACTCTTGGTCGATCTGACATTGAATTACCCATTACAAAAAGGTCGAATAACTAAAAACTTAAAAAAGATTTTATAACAATAGTGATTTTTAATTTAACTTTTGGGTATTAATTGAAGTTTTTGATATTTTAATAAAAAGGCTTAAGTTCAAAAAATTTAATTTTCATAAAATTATTATTATTGATGGAAGGAATTTACACCATGAAATGAATTAAAATTTTTTTGATAATTCTTGACTGAACACGGGATTGAACTCGGGTCGAATTTACATGTTTCGATAATAACAACATTCCCATCATCAGAATTCTTTGCGTTCTACCGCTTGCGCTACTGCGGCGCCTGCCAGTATATAGTCAAACATCAATCTTTAAGTCGGTGTTCACATGGCTCATGTCTTATTGACATGATTCTTCCTTTTTCTTCTTTAAACATGAATTGGTGTTCAAATGATTCATGTCATGTTTACGACATGTTTTTTTTTTTTGTATAGTCTTTAAATACGAATAAGAAAGAACAAAAAATAGCGAATGAGAAAGCAAAGCGTACTGACATGCATGTCTGTACTCGTTTATTTTCCCCTCGTCTCTCTCAGCTATAAAGTGCAATCATGTCAATACTTCTTGTTATTTCGTACTTTTTGTCAAGACTTTGTCTTGAAAACTTAACTACATTTGTTTTTTTTTTCTTAATTTAATGAAAATTAATTTTGATGAACTTAAGCCTAATTAAAATATCAAAAACTTCAATAATAATTTAATTTTATTACAGTTTTAAAATAATGTAAATTTATAGTTTAGCTTGATGAAAATTTTTTGAGAATATTAAATTAAGAGCATACTTTTAGGTTAGAAATTATTAAATGACTGAAATTAAGAGCCTATTTTTAGGTTAGAAATTAAACCATTCAGCAAAAAAAAAAAAAAAATAATAAAGGAAGCTACAATTATTTGTTTTTTAATCCGCAAAATATTTGTGAACTTCTGTACTATTTATACTTGTTTTGGCCACTATTTTATTCCAACGCTCCGCTATTCTTTCTCTACCACTACGATTTGTCTGTCTCGCTTTAAGTACATTACAGTTTACGTGTTTGTATTGTTCTCACACCCCTACAGTTTGTAGTGTTCAAATGAGTAAGTTTAGTTAATATTACACCAAACGCAATATGAATGGGTAACATTTGCTGTGTTGTTTGTTTGACCTACTTTTTGATAACACGCCGCCAAAACTTTTCTAATTACTTTGCTTCACTTTATTTTTTATCTCTTTTACTCTTTATATTTATATATATTTATTTATTATTTTTTTTTATATAGTATTTAAGTTTTTTTTTTTTTTTTTTTTGTTTGTCGAAAACTAATATTTTATAATTTTAAAATGAGTGCAAATGAGTGTTAGAAAAAAATAAAGTTCGGTGAAAACTAGCGTAAAAAATTATTAAAATATATAAATATTTGTATATAAATTCTATATGTTTATACAGATAGTAAATGGTATTTTTTAAGCCTGATAAAACTTTCGAAAACGTATGCTGTTATACTATGGCAAATCATCATCAAAAGATTTACGCTTGGACACCACTACCAAATTCTACAAATTTACTTTAAAAATCATGAAATTTACTTTAAAAATAAAATTGTGTTAAGTGATGAGGTTAATTTTTGGCTTAAGATTTGTTTTTAAAGAAAATATTTAGCAATTTTGATTAATAATGGAATGACATCAATTCATAACATACCCTACAGAATTTTTTACTTTCAGAAAAATCGGCCGTTTAGTGCGGGTTGAACACTGGTGCCAACATCGGACCTAATTTCTTGAAAAATTAAGCATTAACTCGCGTTACGGTCAAAGGTGATCGTAATCGCACCACGATCAGGAATTGTTTGTTAAAAAATATGGATGAAATTGGCCGGGCGAGATCTGATCTCAACATGACGGTGTTATGCGCCGTTCTAGGACCTCAATCATCGACTAATTAAAAACAAAATTTGGCGGCAGGTTGATTTCGAGAAATGGACCTATCTACTGGCCTCCAAGGTCGCGTGATTTGATACCTCTAGAGTACTTCCTGTTTAGTCAAGTGAATTCTCTGTGTTATGCTGGTAGATCAGTAACAGTTGACGCCTTGAATGCAAATATGGTTCGTGTTATTCGTGGCGAAGAAATGGGCCAAAATAGGACTCCCAGTCTGTCCTTCGTCAAGAACAGCCGCGATGCCCATATGCCCGAAATCATTTTCAAATGGTGATACGATGTTTTGTTCTTGCGAATAAAAATTTTTCAAATAATTTTTTTTTATATTTTTTTGATTTTATTTTTTACAATTTCAACTTCTTGTAACTATTTTAAAAAACACCCTTTATATATTAAGCTTAATCTGCAAACTTCCTACTTTTGTTTATTCTCTATTTATTCATTCCATCTGCTTAAAATTAAAGAATAATTTTCGTATTCATTAGTAATTAAATTGCTGATAGAGGAAACGAAAACAAAATGTTCGTTCTCGTCGAAATTTTAAAGCAAACTGAAAACAATTTAAAAAATATAACAAATAACAAATTAAAATAAATTCAATTGTTTTAAGACAATTGTTTAATATACTTTTTGTTATTAGGAAGCTTACTAGGAAGGTAACTAGAAACCACAACTACAAAAGTTTTTAGTAACCTAAAAACTTTTCTAGGGAATGTGATTTTAGTTGATTATATACATAAACGATTTGTCATTTATTTTAACAACTTATTGTCTATTAGTTTCTATTTCTACTAAAAGAATGCTTTGATTTATCTTTTTAATTGTTCTCGCTGGAAATTTTTTTAAGACCAGAGTGTTTTAAAATTCTTATTCACTTTATGGTCTTACTTGTATAATATTTTTAGCTTTTCTAAAGTATTTGGAAAAAGTTTCCTGACGAGCTGGCCTAAGCAACCAGCGAAATGCGCATAGGAACTAGCTTTCCCACAACAATAAATTTCAGTGTTTTCATTTAAAAAAAATTGGGATTATTAGCACATCATTAATAAATGAATTAATTAATAAAATATTTCATTCCCAAAAATAATTTTTGGAAATTTTTTTCTTTTAATTGAAACTATGATACATTAACACGTAATAACTTTAATTCTCAAGATAAAAACCATAAAAATTTTGCTTTAAAACTTAAACCTTGTCTCATTGAAAATGACAACAACAAAATTCTTTATGTGAACCCAGACTGATCCCAACACTTGTTACTTTTTATCTGGTTTCAGTTCTGTTGTTATTTTTCTGTTGTTGTGAAACCATTTAGCCGTAAGGAAGCATTTAAAATACCATAACTGCTCGTTAAAAAAACTCAAAAGCAAAAAATCCTAGAAAAATTAAAAAAAAAAACACTATATAAGCCTAAAGCTATGCTATGGAAAAGAGAGCAAGACAAAAAGAATTTAATACAAATAATATATACCCATGTACTATATATATTATTCATTTTAAAAGACTTAATACACACTGACGATGTATTATTGTTATTATTGTATAGAGTTTTTTTATGCTATTTTGGAGAAAATTAACGTTGTTGTCATTATTGTTGTTGCAAGAAGACCAATGGCCCTAAGCTAAGGCTTAAGCATTTACAACATACAATACAACCAGGACAACAGAAGCGGTATTGTGGCTAAATACTTTTACCAACAACAATGATAAAGAAAAATATAAAAATTGAGTTAAATGTTTTATGAGTCTGAGGGGAATATATCTTGGATCTTATTTAAAGCAGCAGCTGCTGCAGCAGCATTTGTTGGCTAAGGCATTTTTTCACTACGACAAAATTTAACTGGACAGCCGGTCGTAAGTATCAAGAATTATTTTGTGCCAAAATTTAATAATTCTTGGAAAATTGCTTAAGAATTTGGCTAAGAAAACTAAATAAGAAAACCAAGTAAAAACGTATAGTTGGTCAAGCCCGATAATACGATACCCTACACTACAGTATTTAAAAATAAATTTTCGATAGTATACCCTATTTGGGTAACCATCGGCAATCATGGATCCGCTAGAACAAAATTATGTTATGAGGTTAAGTTTCATGTGGCAATTATTATTTAGATATCGCACACTAGATCACAAACAGGTACAACTCAAAAGCCAAAAATGTTTAAGAAAGGCAGAAAACTGCCTTCAAAAACATGTTTGCAATTTTTTTGATTTTTGCACTTGATGAAAAAAAAAACGATTCTGATATATTTTTATTTATGCCTGTTCATGATTTAGTGTACGATATATTCATCTGTATGAAATTTGTTTGCATTTAAGGGATTTTAGGAAGGTGGTAAATATGGGGCCTATGGCTAATTTTGGACCAACAAGCACAAGATTTTTATCAAAACATAGTAGCTATCGTAAAAGTTATTGTCGCCAACATTTATAAACCAGTTATGGCATTAAAATCTGTTTTCGGGAGTATTTGTATGAGAAATATATTACATTACACACCGATTCTAATTAACCCTTATGTGTATGGCAAGGTAGCCGGGGACAATCCACATAGCTGAAACTTCTTGAGAACTCCTAACTATTAATACATTTTTAATTATCGTTATATTTTAGCTTAAAAAAATTTTGAAAGGGCGTTGCGGACCAATTTTCATCGTACACCCTTAACGGTATGGCTAGATACCCGGGTACCTTCATACATTAAATATCAAAAAACGATTATTCCAAGTATATTCTATAGTGAAAGGTTACTAAAATGAAATTTAAGGAAGTCGTTATGAAGATTTTGGATCAAAACTTTTATTTGGTGAAAGAAAAAGACACAAAAAAAATTATTTCTTTTTTCATTTATAGGATTCCTAAATAAAACACAACCAGAAATTAACACTTAGCGGCAAATTATTTTTCATTGATCGCTTCGCGAACAATTTGGAACATCTGGTACAAGCTTTGCGTGTTTATCTTTGCTTCATATGTATGTAATTACGAGCTCACGTCGTGACGACTCCCTACTACGGGAGTACGGCCGCTTTAATTATTTTCTTTCAATCCGAAAATGTTTGATTTCAAAGTCTATCCCAAGCACACTCTGTATTGCAGATTTGGCTTATGATTGGGAGATAAGGATAAAAAGTGTCCGCAGTTACATTTCTACCTGAGTTTTTGTACGGAAAACCCAGATCCAAAAGCATCCTTTCGCCTATGTTTGTTTGACGCTCGCCTTCTGATGGTTTTCCAGTGTAGTGTATAACTTACCACGTAGAGTTTAATGCATCGCAAGCCAAAAAGTTATATAGCTCTGACATATGCACTGTATCATCATTTTGAATCTGCAGATAGACATTGCTGTCCGTAAAAACGGCAAGTCAGTATGTTTCCACAACTCTGTTATGTGTTCTCTATTCGGTTTGTGGTTGTTAGCGTAAATAGGAATTTCTATAAAAGTCTATATAATTCTTAAACAATGAATGGGTCCGATGTTTTTCGCTGTTCTGCATATTTTTGTGCTGTGGTTGTTTATTTGGTTGTTATATGCTAACAATACACATAAAAAGGTAAAATTTCTTTGCAATGAGGCAAACCACAGGAATACTTTTTAGAAGTTTTTTGCTTTACATGTACTAACTTTGATATGCATAGAAAAATATTAACGTTAATTTTCCAATTTGCACATCTTCGCAGTAATACGTTGCAATGAAATGTTACTGAAAATTAACATCTATTGTACGTCTCGGCGTTGTTTTCTTCGATTATGCACATATTTTCGACAAAAGATTTTTGTTTTCAATACTTTTTGCTATAGGTACCCGGGTACCTTGCCATGCTTTTAAAAGTGTTTTATTTGCCATTCACATAAGGGTTCAGCCAGAAGGGTGGACATAGTTTCATCGAATTTAAAAAAGTGATTCTAAGTCGATCGGTATACTTAAAGGTGGATCTAGGACCACTATTTGTAGGTTTAACAAACATCAACACTAACGCATGATACGCTCTCCACTACTGTGGTGCGGATATAATTAGAGGGTTAAATTTAATTTATGGAAATATTTCGGAAGATATCGAACTTGGAATGAGACTGATAGAGATTGTTGACTGTTTTTTTTGGAAGCATAAAGGACAACTTGTTGTTTTGTTACAAATTACAAGCTGGCAAGGAAATACAGACTGGAGTGGCATATTTGTCTTATCAAAGGTGGTATATTTGTAGGTCAGGTTACGCTCTATTTGCAACCGGAATTTAACATAACGTGGGTGTAAAAATTCGTTTCCATTGTGTATCCATATGATCCAGACATCCTATATTTCATGACCGCCAGCATTTTTCCTCAGCCAACCGATTTATTCACTTTCTTATTTGTTTTTATTTCGTTTGAAACTATTTTGAGCACAAGAAAATTTGTATGGTGAAGCTGTCTTATAAGGCTTTAAATCACCTAAAATGCAAAACTCTATACTAAATAATTCGTTTTAAGCTGGATTTTTTTTCGCTATTTAATTTGACTTTTTGGTATCCCAAAAAAGTACTGTAGGGTTTCAGGAGCTTAGAAATTTAAAGTGAAATACTTAAGTTTAAGTTGGTTTTTTTCATTTCTTTAAATTATATATACAAAGAAAATTTTTTTTACATATTTACTACGAGAGACTTCTACGGGTTTAATTTGTATACAACCAAAATTTTTCTTTCTATTTGTAGAGTTCATTATGAAGCATATCTTGAGGCTTAAAATTATCTAAAAACTGAAGCATAGTTTTAAGTGTTTCTAGTGTTATTTGCTAAAATTTGTATTAAATAAGTTCCGCCATATACATAAAAAATATTTAAGGTTTATTGCTGGTTTATGAAACGAATTTTCTATGAAAATTTGTTTAATAAGCCTTTTATTAGTCAAAAATATTTTTTATGAATATTGGGGTTTATCTCTAAAATTAATTTACATTGCAATTTTTTCCCATTAAAGTGAAGAATACCTTGAGGAGTTTAATAGTAAAATCACTAAACTGGCAATTATCGTTTACAGTTAGTTTAGGGTAGTGAAGGCACACTACAATTTGTGTCTTGTTATAGCATTACTCAAAATTATGAATATTTAAGGGTTAATTCAAACTCAAAAACTGAAGCATAATTTAAAGTGTTAAATGCTTAGTCTAAAAATGTAAATGCTAAAATTTGTATTTATTTCTTAAAAAAATTAAATGGCTAATATTTACCATTTGTTTTATTTTTCTTTTCGATAAAGTGAAGTATATTTTTTAGGAGTTAAAGTGTAAAAATATGAAAGAAACATCTAAGTTGAGAAAAAACTTAAATTAGCTACTTAATTTTTTATTCTGTGCCAGGTTGTTTTAAACACACAAAAACCTTAACGCTTAAATAAAACTAAAGTGCAAAACTATATAGTAAATGATTAATTTGTTTGCAGACTAGTTAATTTTTCCAAAAAAGGAAAGTATATTAATATAAGAAATTTAAGACCAGTTTTTTGAAAATGTACATTATGTACCGTACTTTAGTATTCTGTAAAATATGGAAAACACAAACAGTAAAAGTGCTGTGATATGGTCATGCAAATTGCTGAGCGACAACAACAATTCTAGTGAGATCGGTTACTATAATGTACTGTTTTATAACAAAAAAAACAGAACACTACATAATGATAGTTACTTTTGCTCAAAATAATTATAAACGTTATTAAAAACTAAAGTACATCAGACTAATTGGCTTCGTACGTAGCCTGAATCTGTCATGGTGAATAGCGTAGCTTAAAATAGGATCCAGTGTTTAATGCCTCCTATATATGTCTACCTCTGTTCCTAGTTTACATATGTTTCTCTTTCCTATAATTATATATTAAGTAAACAATATACTTTAAGTATAAATAAAAGAACTTATTTTGAGCTCGAGGTCTTTTAAATAATTTTTATTTTATAGCCCAGAAGATGTTTTTCAATGAAAAACGGAATATCGGCAAAATTTAATAAATTATTATAAAATATTAATAATTAAAAAGACGTCGAGCTATAAGTTCTTTTATTTCTACATTATAAAGATCGAATAAAATACAATATAAAATTTAATACTTTAAGTATTGCATAAATTTAAAGAGACTAAAGAATTTTGCAAGATTTTCGTTTTTGTATTTATCATAACCAAAGGACGAAATAAAACTAAAAAAACAACTTACGTTGATATACTTTATTTCAATTATCAAATGTCTTTTGCAATAAAGGTTTATATTTTAGGTTTTGCCTAAATTAAGTCAATGTTGAAAAAGGAAGTATACTTTTAGGAAGTAAGAAAAAAAATTAATGGTTTTTTAAAACTTATGAAATCTTTTGGCGATTTCTGTTAAAACAAAACTGGAATTTTAAAGTAGTAAGAGTGCCAGATTCGGCTATGCCGAATCTTATATACCCTTCACCATAGTATTGAAAAGCCAATAGTTCCCTAGCCAATAGTTCTATAATATTGGGAATATTTGAGCTCAGCTAATTTTGTATTGACTTCGTATTGCCAGACCCTAAATTCAGGGGTGAATGAGGAACAGGTGAAATAATGGAATGATTTTCAGTACTATATACTGAAAATCATTCCATTATTTCCCCTTTTCAGTACTATATACTGAAAATCATTCCATTATTTCCCCTGGTTCTCATTCACCATTGAATTAAGAGTAAAAAATGCGAGTTGGTATGCCAAACCGTTTTTCAACCGACACACGGAAAGACGGACTTTGTTAAATCAACTTCTTGACTCTTAAGGACCAAAAAATTTAATATATACTTTATAGGGTCTTAAGAATATTTCTACTCTTAGAACTGCATCCTCCGGGGAAATTAGGTGCTACAAATATCTTGGATTCGGCAGTAATTCAGAATTGACAGATCTTTTGAGATCGTGGCTAACCAGAGATTCTACCAGATAATCCGGGAGTTAGAAACCCTTGGTGCTTCGGCATCAGGCTGACTATTTGTTAAGCCGCCCAAGTGCATACTTTCTGTAAAAAAGGGCTTTTCGTCACGAAAAGATTGTTGTTGCAAGGAGCGTAATTTTTTTCAGAACATGTTAGTTTTTTCTTGAATTCTGTGAGAAATACACGTAAGGTAGTTAAATGGGTCATAAAGTTAAGTTGTAATACTGAGCTGATGCTCTTGCTTGACGGAGAATGGTAAATGCTGAATCAGGGGTAAAGACTTGGGGTTGGTGAATGAATGAAGGGTCGAGGGATCAAGGATGAACTTTCACTGTTGATTTACCTTCACCGTTCGATTTTGTGAAATTCAAAGAGTCAAGGAACGGAGAATGAGATAGAGAGGAGTATGTTTATTGAGGGGTAAAGACCTGGATTTGGTCAGCGAATGGAGGGTCGAGGAACCGAGTAGGTTAGATAAAAAGTTAGGCTTGCACTTGGTGAACGGATAAAGTCGAGAGCCGTGTTTTTCACAGAAGGCTACTCTTCAACAGAGAGTGATTTTCTCATTCAAAGACTTGGGGATTGCGTTGTAGCTGTGTTTTAAGCCCAAAATCGCAGGAAGGGAGTTCCTGATCTGCAAGAGGGCTTTCCACTTGCGAAAAGTCTGAATTGTGAGGACGGATGATCACTAGGTGCTATCGCTAGCCAACAAATGCTGCTGGCTATCCCCTAAACAGCTGACATAAGATAGCTCCAGCTTCTAAACAAGGGCCGAGTGTTTAATTCTGACGCGGTTGTCACCCAAATTGCTCCCGCATACAGAGGCGTTTGGTAAACACATTGTTTATCATCCAGTGGCTAAGAGCCAACATGGAGTAGGCCTCAAGGCAAGTATTCATGTAAATCTTTTGTACATACTCTTTCTAACCTGTGGTGAAGGGTATACAAATTTAAATTTATAGAAATATCTTGACTTACTTTTATTATGTAAAAAATAAAGAATATTCTGTAGAGATTTTATAGCTAAACAATAGAATCGAAATTAATTTTTTTTCGTAATTACGACTTATATTTTTAGATTTTCTTAACTTTATTAAGCGGCTGTTAAAAGTGAAGTATACTATTTTTGAGTTTAATAAAAAAGAGTAGTTAAGTGTTCTTTAAGGGTTACAAAATAAAACCTTTTAGCATATTTTTTCTAAAACAAACTTAGGTTTACTGTCTAAAACTTGTATTTACTTGATTTGTTTTATTGCTCCGATAAGTGTAGTATACTTTAAGGTTTCTGCATATAAAATAATTAACTTACTTAAAAAAAGTTTTCATTCATTTTATATCTTAAAATAAATAGAATTAATATAAATTTTTGTTTTTGTACTCACGGACTGCATTTATAACATCAGGCGTCCAGGTTATTAATACAAGGAGTGTAACTGCAACAAAATTGGCTGCTGTTGGCAATGCTGCCATTTGCAGCCCCATTATTTACAACCAACAAACTCTCTTACACACACACAAAAGCGTAGCTTTAGGAGGCACAATATGTTACAACAAATTGTAGTTTAATACTTAAAATTCTCTGACTACTCCGCTAGACTGTAGCCTTCTTTCTTACTTTATCTTTAGACTATATATGGATGTGTATAATGACAATGACGTCTACAAACAACCTTTTAATGTGTGCAACAACAACTGTGGCAAGTTGTTTATAAATATGGAAGATTTTTTTTATATATATACTGATATGTACAGAAGTGTATATATATCTTTTGCTTTACTTTTGTACAAGTTTAATGCCACAATATTTGCTAAATGTTTCCTTTTTCTTTTGGTTTCCTTACTAGACTTACTCTATGGCTAGTAGTAAAAAAAGTATTAAATATATAAAATAAATCGTTGATAATTTTACAATGGTACTTATGATTTCGTTTTATAAAAACCGGGTTAATAGTTGTTAAAATTTAAGCTGTCGAGGGGCATTGAAAATGGTTGTAAACGGTAAGAAAACATGGCAAGAGGGCGCAAAACAAAAAATAAAAATTATTAAGTGCAGTGTTAAAAATTTTTTTACAAATGATTTTTATTTTTCGTATTTGGTTTTTATTTTTTGTATTAAAAAAGTTTTTTTTTTGTTTGGGGTTTTTTTTAGAGATACAATTTGTAGTAGTTGTAGTAGATTTCAGTCGTTGATTAAAATTATTTGATTGTTTAAATGTTTAAGCCGAAAATCATCGGATATAACAAGATGGGTTAATAGATGCGATGTCATCATCATCATTAGCAGCATTGCAGCAAAAACATTTAGTAATTTTAATTGATTGGATTTTGTTGTTATTTTATTAGTTTCGCCCAAATGAAAATGAAATATTATTTTGTTTCAACCAAACAAAATAGTGGTAATAATGAAACATATTAATGGCATGTGTCACGCAATATTTAATAAAATAAAAGCCATTTTCATTAATTTTTTTTTTTGTTTTTGTTTTTATTAAAAACAAAACGTAGTATAGCCCACAGTTAGGCGTACAAGTGAAAGTAGTAGCGAAATTCGTAATAGAAAAATTTAATTTTTCATTATTGAAGTTGTTTCAAAAATATTTTAGAGGTTAACGAAATATTGTGTGTGTTGTTGTTGGTTGTAGTGGGGATGTTGTCGCAGAGCGTGAAAATAAATTTTGAAGAAAGAAATTTGTTGTCATTAGTTAAGTTGAGGTTTTACCTGTTTGCATACTCTTTTTTTTAGTATTAAACTTAAGGTTTTCGTAGTAAAATAAAAGAAATTTTCTGGGCTAAGAATTAAATAATTATTAATTTCTTAAAGAGCTAAGAAATGGTATTGATTTGCATCAAGTGTTTGCTTTTTTATTTTTTGATATATTATTTTTTTTATTATAAATTTTGTTGTATTACTATATATTATTTATTGGTGAGCTGTAAAGAAAAAAAATATATAAAAAATTTTATTATTGTAATATGTCTTATAGTCAATATTTCAACCAACCATCATGTGTGAAAAATTTGCAATATTTTCTAAACAAACCAGTTTTCAAAAATCTCTAAATATTTCGATCAGAAGAGTCCAATTTTTTGGCACAATTTGATTATTATTAGATACGTTTGTGATGCTGGCCGTAGGAAGGCAAATGCAGTAGTAGCCAATGATGTAGATACGTTGTCAAACTTAAACGTACAAAATGTTATAGGCTCCCAATATGTAACGCACACTTCTGCACATTATCACGAGTTTAATTCCAAAAAACTGATTAATCGAAATATTATGATTAGATATGAACTTAAATCTTGCTAAAATGACATGTTAATAAAGGTGTTATGATACTTGCTATTTTTTGTATTTTTTCTATATTGGAGAACAGTGCAAATATATTTGCATAGGAAAACTGACTAAGTGTAAAGAGTTTGATTATACCATAAAAAATCTTGAAATGTCAAAAAAATATACGTGTGTTATCGATAAATAATCTTAGACTGTCAAAAAAAATATAAAAATTTGTAACTTAAACTTGACATTTCCAGATTAAATGTTAGCACTGCTGCTAACTTTTTTAGTTTTTGATCGAAAGTAGCGGGTTTTAACTTTTTTTTTGCGATTTATAGCTTTTTTCGACGGTTTTTGTGGGAACAAAACGTGGGCAATATTGTTTGTTTTGCTTACATATTATATTGTATTGTATTTCTTGTTCTTTCTCGTATTTGTTGTTTCATTCAGTCAATCCTAAAAAAATCCAATATAAAAAATAGCAAGTATCATAGCAATTTAAGCAAAATTTCCTTATGAGAAGTGAGAATAAACCACATGGGATTCTCTATGCATGTTTTTTGTCGAGAGTCGAAGAACGATGTCGACCAAAATTATTTTTTACTTATTTATTTATTTATTTCATAGATTTTCTAATACAACAAGACAAACATATCTTATAAATTACAGTATTAGAATTCGACAAGTCACATATACAAAATATAAATAATGGACAATTGATTGATTATTTTTATATAAAACTAGCTTAACCCGGTGCGCTTCGCTACACTGGCATCCTATGGGAGGTATTTCCCCCCCTGCGCCTACCCGCTTTATTTTTATTTTCAAAAGTGTAGTATACCATAAGAGTGACTTTTAGAAAGTTTGAACATTCTCACTATTACAGTTCTTAAGATATGCGATGTTAAACATTGGCGTCCTATGGGGTATTCCTATACCCCCGCTGCTATTTTATTTCAATTCCGGGGCTCAGAAGATTCTACTACAAAAAGTTCAGCAAAATGCGTGCAGCGGCTCTTAAGATATGCGATAATTAATATTGGCATCCTATGGGGGGTACCAATTCCCCTGCCCCTATCGAAAAAATAAGTAGCCTATTTTATTTTTAGGGCTCACGTGATGTTACTGTAAAAATTTCAGGAAAATCGGTTCAGTATAATATTGGCATCCTATGGGGGGTACCAATTCCCCTGCCCCTATCGGAAAAATAAGTAGCCTATTTTATGTTTAGGGCTCACGTGATGTAACTGTAAAAATTTCAGGAAAATCGGTTCAGTATAATATTGGCATCCTATGGGGGGTACCAATTCCCCTGCCCCTATCGAAAAAATAAGTAGCCTATTTTATTTTTAGGGCTCATGTGATGTTACTGTAAAAATTTCAGGAAAATCGGTTCAGTATAATATTGGCATCCTATGGGGGGTACCAATTCCCCTGCCCCTATCGAAAAAATAAGTAGCCTATTTTATTTTTAGGGCTCACGTGATGTTACTGTAAAAATTTCAGGAAAATCGGTTCAGTAGTTTCGGAGTCTATAAAGCGACAAACATACAAACATACAAACATACAAACACACATAATTTCATTTTTATATATATAGATGAGAAGTAAATATTATAATACTTGTAAAGAGAACAAAAGTAATATACGAGGGCGGATCAATAACTCCGTGACTTTTTGAATGAAACACAGTTTTTTTTAAAAAAAAAAAAAAAATATTTTTCAACATAATCTCCTTTTAGCTCAAAACACTTAGTCCAACGTTTCTCCAATTTGTGTTTCCCTTCCAAAAAATAGGATTTTTCGAGGTCCATAAAATAGGCATTTGTTTGACCAATAATTTCATCGTTGGAGCTAAATCTCTTTCCACCGAGCCATTTCTTTAGGTTCGGAAATAGCAAATAGTCACTGGGGCCTAAATCCGGAAAATATGGCGGATGAGGTACCAATTCGTAGCCCAATTCATGTAATTTCGCCACTGAGACTTCACAAGTGTGCACCCGTGCATTATCTTGATGAAAAAGAACTTTTTTTTTTTTGTTTAAGCAAATGCTATTTTTAATAATTTATTTAAGTTTTTTAGGCATATTTGAATAGCATTTTTTATAATTTGTTTTTACTAAAATTTAAAATCTATTTTTTATGGAAATTTTTTAAGTTTTTTGTGCATATTTTGGATTTTTAATGCATATTCTAAGCGCATATTTTCGATTTCTTAGAGCATGAAAATGAAAACACAGGTTTTCTAATAGGGCGTTTAGTGTTCTAGAATATTCCATTACAGAATGTTATCGGTAGCAGTTTCCGTTTTCCCGAAATGAAAATACAAAGCCAATATCTTAAAGTTTCTTAAATTAATTATGTTAATTTTCTATTAAATTCACTAACCTTTATATTTTCTAAAACACTTTGAAATTACAAAAAATTAAAAGATATTGTTTGTTGTGCTTAATTTCCTTTTCTTTAATAAATGATAAAAATACTGCAATTAATTGTTGGAGGATAAGCTGTTCCTATGTGCTTTCACTGGTTGCTTATGCCAGATCATCAGGAAACGTTTTCCTAAATAATTTTAGAGAAGCCAAAGCTATTAGCAAACAAGACTTCAGAGAGAATTCCAACTAAGTGTAGTGGGGAATGTAAGAAAAGATAAACTCACTGTTTAATTGTTGGTATTTTGTTTAAACTTTAATATTTGCAAATAACAAATAAGAGAAGGAACATCTTATGCTCCAACAATAAATTGCAGTATTTTTTTAGCAATTATTAAAAAAGGGAATTAAGCACAACAAACAAAATCTTTTAATAAATAATTGTATTCCCTAAAATAACTTTGATATTAAAAAAAATTGTATACAAAACATTTCCTTATGCAAAGTGAAGGGATTTTCAAAATAACCACCCTAATATGTGAATATGAATTCAATTGAAAACAATTTGTAATTATTAATCTAAAAAAAAAAAGAATCCACGCCTAAATATATACAGCATATAAAAGCAATATTTTTAACCCCTAATCATACTTTAAAATAAATGTAATTTATAAATTGATAAATTGACTATTTAAATTTTGTTTTGCCCTCAAATATATTCTTAATAAGTGGTTTTAGAAAATTGTTCCTATAAATATGCAATACCTAGAGAAAAATTAAAAATAACATATTTACAACATAAAAGCCAAAAAAACATGATACAAAGTAAAAAGCCGAAAAATTTACGAAAATATTATTTATTTCAAAGAAAACGTTTTTTTTTTTTTGCTACTATTGTTATAACAAAACTCTGAATATATTAAGAAAATAATTTTAAGCCTAATTGTACGCTTTAGGTTTTGTGGCCATCAAAATTATGTATTTCAATTTGTGTGAAAAAATTTATAAAATGTAAAATAAAATTTCCTAAAGTATAACTTTTAAAAATCAAACAATTTTTTTGCTACCAAAAAAATTATCTTTCTCTTTCTTGATATCTAAAAACATCAAAAGTATATGATGATTTTATTTATGCGTTTTTTTTTTTTGATCTCATTAAAATTACTAATACGTTTTCCCTTGTCTGCTGGCTTCACATTTGAAAACAACTCTTTAAGACTTGATAACCTATTTTTTTAAAGAAAGCGAAACAAGAGCTTTTACTCAACTAGTGCTGCAGTCAAGTCTTATACCAGATATAAACGCCTATAAGTGTACCCGTATTTTGCTTTGTCTTTCTTTTAACCAAAAATTCGTTTAAATAAAAAGCATTTCTCTACTTTTTAACTAAAAGGTTAAATAATTATTTAAAATTAAAGTTTTTTTCGTTGTTTGTTTTTTATTTTTTTATTTTTCTTTTAACAAAAAGAAAAAAACTGGCAAGAAAAAAGGCCATAACAAAATAAAAAAAAGAGTCCGTACAATAGGAACAAAAGGTTATTTGTTCTACTTTTTTGGAAAAGAAAATAAAATAAAAGCATATGTGCAGAAAAAGAAATCACACACATACGTTAGTTTTTTCTTTCTACACTTCAAGTGAAACTTGAGGTCCTTGCTAGAGCCTGATTTTGCTGTTTTTTCCTCTTCCTTCTGCCATTTTTTTTTTGTAGCAACAACACCGAGGGAAAAAAGCTTATAACAAAACAAAGAGTTAATTTAATTTGTTCTTCTCTGTGCCGAAAAAGAAAACAAGAGTAAAAAAAAACTTATATAATAAATAAAATAAAGAATGAATGAACTTTTGCAAAGAAAAGAATAATTTATATTTTGTTGGTATGAGGATTGATTGTCTCATACAAATGAAATACAATAAATGTAGGGGTGAAGTTTAAAGAATAAGTTATCGGGAATTATTAACGCTATTGAAGTTGAAAATTTTTTTTGGTGAAAAATAAAAAAATTTATTTTTCTTAATTCAGAATGAAGTTGTATAGTGATTTTAAAGGAACTGTAAAAAATATGTTGCATATTTCAAGTATTTTATTTTGATTTAATATTTATTTTTTTTTAAATAAACGAAAATAAATTCTTAAATATACATATACAAATTGTAGCTAGTAACAAGAGCGTCAACGTCGTCTCACGAACGATAGTGTTAACTATCTTTTTCATAAAACTCACATAATAGAAATAATAAATGGAGATAAAACCGTAAGATTGAACAAAAAATAGCTTAATTGCCACTTTTTATTTTAACAATAGCGGCCAACTTCACTAATAAAGGCGCTGTCAAAATCAGATTTTCTAATTGCAAAGCTTTGACGGCGCGCTATTTAGGGATGCTTCATACAAATTGTATGGGCATGACAATTTTTGACACTGCGTTCACTTTTTGATATGTATGATCAGTACACTCTGGCAACACATCATCAATAGATTCATTCTTTAATAACACTAACAAATAATCAAAATTTACTTTAAAAATCAGTCTTCGATGTTTCATTGCAAAATATTGTTCAGCATTGGGATTAATTTCTGGCATAATGATTTAGTCTTTGATTATTTTAAGGTGTTGCAAACATCAGCACAAATGCATAATACCCTCTCCACTATTGTGGTGTATTATTCGTTTAAAAGATTATTTGGTAAGATCTCCTTAAACTATTGAAATAATTAATAAAATGATCTTACCGCTTATTTTTTAATTAATACATAATAAGTATTAATTAAAAAATATTTAATTCATATTAATGAATTATGTGTTTATTTCCCCGATTTAGTTCATGAATTGTTATGTTTGTAACACAGAAAAAATTATTAAATTTCTCCAATCACCAAATTTAGTCCAAATTCATAATATCAAGCAAACAATTTGTTGGTTTTGCACCTATTATCAAAATGATTATATTGATTACAAAAAATTTTAAAATTTTGAAAAAATATTTTCAATAAATGATATTTTTAATTCTAATTAAAAAAGTAATCAAAAAACTTTGCCATTTCAAACAATGTGTTAATTTATTTAATAAAATATTGACAATTCCCAACAAAAATTCTACAAGTTTAAATTATTTTATTTTAAACGAAAAAAGTCAATTAAGTTTTTTTTGTCATTTAATTAAAATTTTAATTTAAAATTTATTTCAAAACAACTAAAATGTTAATTAATTAAATCAAAATTAAATTTTTATTTTCTTTCAACAAAAAAAATAATTGCTTCAATTATCACATTAATTAAATTTCAATACTTTTTAAACCATTTTTTTAATTGATAAAACACTTTTTTCTGTAAATGTTATTGCCTTTTTTACTAATAAGCTCCAAAAAATAATTAATTCATGCATTTTTATTTATTGAATAACTTATTTTATAAAAAAAAAACTTTATTAATCGCTTAACCGATCAACAACAAAATTAGCCGATTATTACCCGATTAAGCCAAAACCTCGGTTAATTAATCTAGCGATTGACCGATTATGACAAACTTTCTATGTGTTTCACATTGTCGTTGTCGTAAAATATTATTGATATTGATAAAAAATTCAAAAGACTAACTGCCGTATTCATAAAAAATAAAATAGATTTCAAACGTATTTTAAAACTAAATTTCCATAAAAATTTTTCTTAAAACAGATTTTATATCCATTTTAGTTTTTTATGAATACGGCAGTAAGACTACAACTACGACAACGGCTCTCGTAATATGGCTGAGTAAGTTATACATATAAGAACTGAAAGTTGTTTTTTAGCGTAACTTCAGAACGGTTTGCAATATGTAATTGAAAAGAAAATACAAAATTCGTTAACAAAATTATCTTTAAGCAATGTGTAGTAGACATTGTCTACATCATTTGAAAATCTGCCTAGGAGTTTCAGACGCAAAGTGGAATTTTCGCAGCAAAAAAAAAATTAATTTTTTTTGAAAAATTAAAATTTTTCTTTTTTTAAAAAATAAAAATATTTTTTCTAAAACTATTCTTTATATTTGTAAAAAGATTCCTTTCTAACAGTTAATAGAATTTTATTAATTTTTTTAAACTTATTGAAGTTTTATGGGCTCTGCAAGCATCGGTCTGACAGGCCGGGAGCGAGTATGCCTGTTTCATATTTTGACATCAGTTTATTAAGGTTAAAGAAAAAACAATATTTAAATGTTATAACAACTCATCGAAAATATTTCTTTAATAACATTTGCTAAATACACAGAAAAATGTTTTTTTTCAATTAAAAAAATGGTTTAAAAAGAATTTAAATTCAATTAATGTGATAATTGAATCAATTATTTTTTCAGTTGAAAGAAAATTAAATATATAATTTTGATTTAAATAACATTTTAGTTGTTTTGAAATAAATTTTTAATTAAAACATTAATTAAATATCAAAAAATATTAATTGATTTTTTCGTTTAAAATAAAATAATTTAAACTTGTAGAATTGTTGTTGGGAATTGTCAATATTAAATTAAATAAATTAACACATTGTTTGAAATGTTAAAGTTTTTTTAATTAAAATGAAGGCCCTAATCATGTATAACGCAACGCAACGCCACAGAATTACATTGAAAGCACAAACAATGTTATTTTTATTAATTAATTCATTTATTAATGATGTGCTAATAATCCCAATTTTTTTAAATGAAAACACTGAAATTTGTTGTTGTGGGAAAGCTAGTTCCTTTGCGCATTTCGCTGGTTGCTTTTTTTATTTTGTAATTTTGTTGTTGCTTTCTACAGAAATTCATGTACCGTTTTAAAATTTTCAACGCCACAAGCTATGCAGCATTTTAAATTTTAAAACGCAATGTGAATTACAAAATGTTTATGGCATTGTTTGTGCTTTCAATGTAATTCTTTGGCGTTGCGTTTTACATGATTAGGGCCTAAAGATATCATTTACTGAAAAAATTGAATATTATCATTTTAGAATAATATCATTTTAGTCTGCCATCATATGGACTTTCAAGTGACTGTGGTGTCGCTCCTCTATAATACGAATGTCTTGATGAAAACGTACTTGTTACTTAAAAATGTGAGCTGATAAAAAAAGAGTTTAGATTTAAAATCAGCGACCAAAAATTAGTAAACAACAGCTAAAAACTATATGCAATAACCAAAGAATAAGTTCTATGTTAATGTAGAATACGCACCGATTAACGGAATAAAAATGTTGCCTACTTTAAGGAACATAAGAATGAACACGTTCCCTAAACATATGACAATAAATTTAACAATTTCTATACAATTTAAAACTTTCGCATCCTTAAAAAAGACTCTTTTCATGCGAACCAAACAAAAAAAGAAAACAGTTTTCCCTGAAATGTAGGCGTATTTACTCCCATTTATGTATCTGCTTATAACTGTATTGATCCTTCTTTTTAAGAAAGAAAATAAAAATACTTAAAAAGCATTTCTTTTGTGTTTTATAAATTTTTGTACATGTGTATAGATGATTATCACCCACATAATGATAATAAAATAAAACCTTTACGTGTTACAAATATTTGTATTGTGTGTCAAACAGAGCCGAAAACTAAATAGACACAATGTTTAACAAAAAAAGGGGGGTTCACAAGAGTAGAAAAAATGACAAGCAAACAAAAAGAATTAACTTATGTTCTTTATATATAAAAATACTTTGCCTTACTTTTTTCCAAGGAATTCATTTCTACACTCTATTTCCTTCTCTAAACACATCTTCTAAATTTAAGTTTATAACCAAGTTCTAGTTTTAGTTCTTCTTAAATTAACCCTCAACTTGTTACACGCACAATTATGTGAGTAAAATGAACTAATAAAAAATGAATGAACAAATGTATGAATGAAGAAAACTTGCAACATGTAAAGAATAAAGTTTATTTTCTTTTTTGTCTAAATAATAAACAAAGAAATCACAAAAAGTTTCAATTCTTTTTTTTAATTTTTTCCCTATTTAAGCAATTTTTTGTTTAAATGCTTTGTTGTACGTTGTTTTATAGAGTGCAAAACAATGTCTAGAGCGATTTCACATTATAGTATGAAGAGAAGAGAAAATAAAAAAAGTATTGTTTAGAAGTTTGTTCTTTGCCAAAGCGATTTAAGTAAGCTTAGTTTAATGGTTGCGAGATTATTTAAGGATAAACGAAAGAGAAAATTTGTAAATTTGTAAATTTGTTAAGAAAGTTAAAGCAATAGAAAACCTAAAGGAGGCTTTTTCTGGAGAGCATAAAATTTCTTTTAAAAATGCAATAAAATTTAAGGCAATTAAGAAGTTGTAGTACTATCACTTCATAATTAAGGCCCTAATCATGTAAAACGCAGCGCAACGCCAAAGAATAACATTGATTGTCATAAATATTTTGTAATTTTGTTGTTGCTTTCTACAGAAACTCATGTACTGTTTTAAAATTTTCAACGCCACAAGCTATGCAGCGTTTGAAATTTTAAAAACCAATGTAAATTTCTGTAGAAAGCAACAACAAAATAAAAAAATATTTATGACATTGTTTGTGCTTTCAATGTTATTCTTTGGTGTTGCGCTGCGTTTTACATGATTAGGGCCTAAATTAAAATTTGCAAAAAAAAATCCTAAAAGTAGGCAACACAAATCAATAGAGAGTCAAAACTATTAAAATGAATGCAAAAGTATGCTACAAGTTACAGACCTGTTAAAAGTATTGTGAAAAGTAAGTGTGTTTTTCTTTAAAGATTTTTCAAATACATATCGTTACCTTAATATAAAAAGGCCCCAACTCATTATTTTTGGAAATCGGTTTTTTTATTGATTATTGTAGAATGGTTGCTAATACACATTCTATTAAAATTTCAAGCAAATTAGATTAAAAATAAAGAAGTTATAAGCAGAATACAAAAAGCCCTAACTCATACACACAATTTTTCTAAAGAAAAAAAGGCCTAACTCATACACACAATTTTTCGAAAGAAATACATATTATGTATTTCAATCTGAATTCCTCGTTTAATTTTATAAAGATGTTTTTTGACAATGGTTGTGTAGCTATATTATTTCAGCTTTTATTAAGTTTTTTCCTTCTCCTGTAAAAAGTGTTTTTGATGAGTTGGGGCCTTTTTATATTAAGGTAACGATATAAAGGGTGTTTTTTTTTAGAGGCAAACGACCTTTATAAACATTAAACACAAAAAATTTAATTGAATGGCCAAAATTTTGGTCTAATTAACTCTCAAATTTCATGGCATTTAATGCTTAAAAATAATTTCTAACATATGGCATCCGCGATTATGACTTATGAACGCCATCCTGCCGGTCCAATCTTGCACCACTATTTCGAGCATACCCGGTCTTATATCGTCAATAGTGTGTGAATAGCATAATTCATTACAAGTGCGTAATATTTTGGCTTCGTGATGATCATCGTTGTGGATTTATCAGCATAGGACAACGATTTGGCGTACCCCCGCAGAAAAAAGTCAAATCACATGAATTCGCAGCTTCATTTCTAGAGATAATTCGGCCACCTAACGATTGGCTCAACAAAGTGATGGTTTCATGCGCTATACGGCACACAGTGCTGTGTCCCTTAGACAAAAATAAAAAAAATAAATAAAAGTCTTATATTGGATATAAAAATGAATAGATCGATAGATTACAATATAATTCGAATGCATTTTAAATAATTTTTTACGTTTAACTCTCTTTGGCGGCGCTAGAGGACGCCAAAATCAAAGAATTTAAAGAAAAAATGGCTAAAAACCTCTTGAGTTTTACATTCTTCAGGAAAACAGTTGTAAAAAATTTATTTTTTGGAGTAAGATATTGAAATATTTCCTGTAGTAGTTAACTATATTTAGAAATAACTGTGAAAATATTTCATGTGAATTCTTTTCTTAAAGGTATTTTTTATTGGTTTGAAAAATGGTTATCATTTACTTGAGCTCTAACAATTTTTTAACTTTGATGGAATATTAAAAAAGCAAGAAAAATATTGTCCGTGAGGTTTTTTTCTGTTAAGCCTAGTACTCTGTTCCAATTTGTGAAAAATGTTCAGCAACATCTATTATTTCATGCGAAAAATTTGACATGTATCAATGTTATCTATCTCGAGAGTTTGCACAATTTGACGTTTTTAATCTTTCAAATTATGCGACATTGTTTTGGATATGTAAACAAAACCCACATGTATTTTACTAAAAAGTATTTTTTTAAATAAAAAATTAAGTAAAAATGAAAGTAAATATTTATGAAAAACTGTTACCGGTTATGTTATTTATGTTTTGCAGTTCTCATTTTTATATTAAGTTTAAACTTTTTTCATTTGCTTAAAATTCCACGTGAAATAAGTGCAGCTTATATTATTTCGCAGTTGTAAAAAAAATGTTGCCAGAAACATTTCGCAACTTTTTCACAAATTAAACAGAGTACAACTCTACCAACATTTTTTCATAGAAATTCCGCACAAGTTTTTTTTATATGAGTTTTGACAGCATTTCACGTGAAATGTTGAACAGAGTACTAGGCTTTATCGAAAATTCACATTGTTTTCTAATAACTGCGAGAAAAACAACTGAAAATTTTTTTACCACAACATAAAAAAAAGAATTTTTTTAAAAGCTATTTTCGTGATTTTTGCTCAAATTTCCATAGTTTTCAAGAGTTTAAAAGAAAATAAACTAAAAATATAAATTCAAATTTGTTTTTATTCCTACGCTTATCCTGCGAAGCTCATAGTTTGTCTGCGGGAGACCAGAGTTTCTGGCGGGAATCGTACCCGCAAACCCCGGTACTGATAGACTTCCAGCTAGCCTACCGGGGCACCCAATAAAAAAACAACAAAAATTGAAATATGTATAAAAAGTTTTTGTATTTGTCTGTATTTTACGGTACAAGAGGGCGCTAAAATCACAAATGATCTTGGTTTTTTATTGTTTCAAGAAAATATTTGTAAAAATTCATTTGTTGGATTAGGTGATTCAAATTTTTATCTGTGACAGCTAAGAATATTTTAAACCAGCTGTAGAAAAAAATTTAGGTGAATAATTTTCCTATGTATATTTTTTATTGCTTTGAAAAATGCTTGTTATTTACTTAAGTTCTAAAAAATTATTAACTTTCATGGATTATTAAAAAAAAAGAAAAATATCGTCTATGGCTCTGTTGTAAATATGAACTGTTTTCTAATAAATAAAAAAAAAAACAAAAAGTTTTACCAGAACTTGAAAAAGAAATTTATTTAAAAAAATTGCTATTTTCGTGATTTTTGCTCAAATTTCCATAACTTGAATTGGTTTAAAAGAAAATAAACTAGGAATATAATAAGAAATAAATCCAAATAGATACAATTGAATTTGTTCTTATATACTGGGGTGCAGGGTATCATATGGTGTGCTTGACCGACTATACTCTCTTACTTGTTATACCCTGGCAGGCCGGCTGGCTGGCTGTCCATGTAACCTTGTGCATACAGTTCGCAATTTTGCAGATAATTTTAATTTGATGAATTTTTTCACATAGGTTCTGGTTAGCACAAGGACCAAGCCTATTGAAAATAAGCCGAATCGGTCCAAAATTTTACATAGCCCCCATACAAGCTTCTTTTCGCAATAGGGTCCTTGTGCCGATAAGCAATCAGCCTTATTCCGGTTGTCGTTGTCGTTGTCGTATATGACTTTGTCGTTTTTTGTAGTAGATTAAAGAACACAGGTTGTGTTTTACTTTAATCTATTACAAAAAACGACACAGTCGTATACGACAACGATAACTGGAATAAGGCTGAATATTATTATATTGGTGTCAAGATTAAATTTGGTCCTAACTAATTTTATTGCAATCAAAAGCATCTTCCCAAATTTAATTGGAATCAGTCCATCGCTCCCATACAAATAATACTCCCGAAAATAGCATTTAATACCACAACTTCCTTTATAGTATTTACATAAAAAAAAGCTACTGTCATCAAAGGTTGTCCTGGTAGGTCCAAAATAAACCATGGGTCCCATATATAGGGTGTTCAATGAATCGGCTTTGTTTTTTTTTTCGATTAAACGATTAATCGATATTTGGCATTTTTGACTTATTCGATTAACGAATAATATTTTTAAATTAATCGATTAATCGAATAAGTCAAAATCCAGAAATTTTATATATTAAGAGATTTATTTTTGTTTTGATAATTTTAAAAAAAATTGGTACATAAACATTATTAATTACAAGTATTTTAATATTTTATTAACAAAAAAAAAAAAAAAAAATTTGCCATACTCTCTCACTTTTTTACTAACACACAGAAAAAATTTAAAATTTTCTCTAATCACCAAATTTATTCCAAATTCATAATATCAAGCAAACAAGTTGTTGATTTTGCACCTATTACCAAAATGATTCTATTGATTACTAAAAAAATTCAACATTTTTTATTTTTTCGAATTTATTCTATGAGTTAAATTTCAGTTATGTATTTTATGTAGTGTATAAAGTCATTCCTAAAAATTGAAGGAATAGAACTATTACAAATATCTTTATAAAATACATAACTGAAATTTAACTCATAGAATAAATTCGAAAAAATAAACAATGTTGAATATAATAAAATTACTTGAAAAAGTAATAATTCCCATATTCTGATTACTAAAAATGTTTAAATCTTGAAAAATATTTTCAATAAATGATATTTTTCATTTTAATTAAAAAAGTGATCAAAAAACTTGGCCAGTTCAAACAATGTGTTAATTTATTTAATCAAATATTGACAATTCCCAACAATAATTCTACAAATTTAAATTATTGTATTTTAAACGAAAAAAGTCAATTTATTTTTTTTGATATTTAATTGATATTTTCATTAAAAATTTATTTCAAAACAACTAAAATTTTAATGAAATCAAAATTATATTTTAAATTTTCTTTCAACTAGAAAAATAATTTATTCAATTATCCCATTAATAAAATTTAAACACTTTTTAAATCATTTTTTTAATTGATAAAAAACTTTTTCTGTGAACGCACTCACACTTTTTAAATTGACCACGAGATGACTCTCAGTTTTACCTTTCAATTTGTTTGCCAATTTTACCTACAATTTAACAACTGACCACAAATAAACTTTGGCGCTTTCGTTGTAAAAATTATATTTCTTAAAAAAAAATTGTGTTCCAAAAAATTCCTGTGGTTTTTTACAAAATGCTATGAGTCATGCTACTATTTTCAGTTGTTTCTTCGTCGGGGCATTTTTAAAATTAAATTGATTATAAAAATGTGTGCAGTCTGTGACACAGCTGTCAATTCAAATAAGTGTTGACATGCAGTTTTTGTGAACAACTTGAAAGTGAATTATTGAACGTGTGGCTTTAGGGTTAAAAATATTTTTTTTTTTGCATTTCTTTCAATTATAAGTAAAAATTAACGGATTGCTGCATTAGTTTTCAGTAAGCAGTATGCCCATGTATGTGAATTTCTCACTAAACATAGCCGTTTTTTTCTTTTATTTTTTAATTCTAACGGACACATACATTTGGTTTGTTTATTTGACTTAAGATTAAAAAAAATTATACATTTGACAGAAAAACCTATATGTATTGTTATACGATTAATCGGCATAAATTCTTCGATTAATCCTTTAATCGAAATCAGCAATTCTAAATGAACCGAATAATTAATTGTCTTAAATTGTTCGATTAATTGAAGAAGAATTAATTGACTGAACACCCTAGTCCCATATAAGCCCCCATGCAAAAATCTCATATAGATGAAGATATCTAAATAATATTCGGCAGAAATAAGTTTTAAATGAATCGTAACCTCATAACATTAATTTTGTTCAGGCGGGTTCATGATTGAACATGGGTCCCAAATAGGGTACACTGTAGGAGCTGTAGGTTATCATATGTTCGGGCTTTACCGACTTATTTTTTCAAGAGCATTTTAAGTGTTTTTAACCCATTTTTCAATAAATGATGTTTCTGTATTTTTCACATTAATAATCCGATTCTGCCCATAAATATATATCTTACAAATATCAATTTACATACCAAATTTTATAACGATCGGACAATTTTTATCGGTGTTTTAGCGTTTTTAAATAAAAGAGTATATGGCAGGATCTTGAGTCCTTGCTCCGATTTAAATGAAAATTTACACACGTTTTTTGTAATGTTATGGTCATTTTTGAAGCTTAACTACCTTTTTTCAATTTCAGGACACATGGAAGGTAGTCGTGTCCTTGGGCCGAAAATTCATATATTTCCTAATTCAGCTATTTTATGATAGTGTACCAAATTACAAAAGTATCTGGCAACTACTTCTATTTTGGTCTTTTCGTTATATGGGGACAAAGCACTGTGCCGCATGTTGCGCCGTCTTGGAACCATTTCTCCTTCAAATGATTTGCAATGACATAAGGAATAAAAAAAATTCGGCATGTAAAGCACTAAGCAGTGATTTTTTCGGAATGTTATGAGTCTCAAGTCTAATAAGGATTGTGATCTCTCCAGAGACAACTATTCTGTTTATTTACATACCCGTTAAGCCAGAAATATGCCTCCTCAGTAGATTCTGAGCCAACTCACCAAAAAACTCGACAGAACTGATGGTCCGCTGGCTTTAATTGTTGCAACAATTGGATCTTATATGGATGTAGGTCAAAATATTTCCTCAAAATTTTCCAAGTAGTTGCTGAGAACGGCATCGGATCAATAAATTCGAGTTATCTGTCCTACTCACTTCTACAGCGGCAATGGCTTCTTCTGTGCGCATGGTATGGGCTCGAATTGCATGAATATTATCCGAAAGATTAAATGTGGTTAACCCAACCGGAAGTTGTATACATCCCAAAAAAACACCCTTTTTAATAAACGGTATATATACTGCTGCCTCTTCAACAATTTCAAACGTTTACGTTCGTATAGAATTTAAAATGGATTCAATATTCTTAAAACTGGGTATTTTTTATAGAAATTTTCTACGCGAAAGTTAACGTTCAAAACTTTTGAACAGACAACAATACTCAGACATGTTTCCATTTTTTCACATTTTTGACACTTTAAATTTGAATATTAAGGAATTATGTCGTAGTAGACCTACAAACTCTTCTGGAGAATGACAACAGAGAGCATAAAATATTATTTTGTGCCTAAAGAAAATTAATTAATTTAAGAAAATTATTCAATTGAAATTTTTTTTAAAAATTATTTTCGGGAATGATTTTTTTTAACTTATTCAACAAGAGTGTATTAATACAAAATTTTAACTTTTCACTTTTTGGAAAAAATCGGCTATTACATGCCGTATAATTAATCGCTGTAAAATGTTGTCTACTTTTTGGTAATGAAACGGTTGGTTTTAAAATTCTTTTCTCTCCTTTAATGTAAAATTCAAAATTGTTCTGCTTCTACTGAACATTTTTAAATTTTGAGTTAATACAGTATTGCTGAACAAGTGCGATATTTCAAATTATTTGAAAGTAAACAAAAATAATGGCTTAAATAAAGAGGACATTTGCACGGTGTGTTTTCAGACATGTCTGTTTTATTCATTCTCTTTTGAACATGCTTCCAAAAAAAAAAACTTATTGTCTTTTAACGATGTCTTTCCAAACATGTCTGTTTTCATGTATCGCCAACAAACAAAACAAAGGTGTTTATTAGACATGTCTGAAAAGACACCGTATAAACTCCATCATAAAAACGAATAAATCAGCTAAATAAACAACATAATCACGGTATCAGAAGTATGTTATTAACTCAAGACGAAGTGACACATACTAATAAACACATAATTATGACATAAACTCGATGGTTATACTATTGAATCTTAAGAAGATTAAAAACACCGCCTGAGGGTAGGCTGTAAATCCTTAAAATTGCTAAATAATTTATCCTGACTTAAATAATGCTATAAATAAGATAAGATCTCTAACAGAATTTATCAGTACTCAAATACGCCGCACATTTAAAATCCAAGAATGCAAAACAAAAATAGATATAACGCCTAAAATCATATTGAAGCTTAAAATTATGCAATAAATTTTAGTCCTTAACAAATGAAGACAAGAAATGAGGAACAACATTTTATTAGAAGAAGAATAATTCACAAAAGGACACTTACAAATCGGAAAATACCGATAATTACCTAAAAGTAGGCAATGTTTATGTGCAGGGCTCAAAGTTAATACAGAAAATAATAAAGTTAGTCCCAAAATATTTATGAATTCACTTTAAGGAAATTACTATTCAGTGTTGCAAAATTATGCAATTAGTAAAAAAATATTTCCAAAAATGTTTACCTTACTTAGAAACCAACTCCAACTGTTGCACTGAATATGATCCTATAACGACAAGGCTTATATTTAATAGATTAAAGCATAGGGATGAATTGAGCAATTTGCCTTTAATATACCCGACAGGGAAGTGGATATACATGCAAGAACACCACAATCTTGAACTATAGAATTGATGAGACCTCTCAAGTTTTGGTTGACAATCGTCAGTATGC
The DNA here is from genome assembly GCA_943735925.1 of Pollenia amentaria. NCBI lineage: Eukaryota > Metazoa > Arthropoda > Insecta > Diptera > Polleniidae > Pollenia > Pollenia amentaria. The sequence continues at coordinate 47,794,172 of OX031007.1, forward strand.
AGAGCTGATACCAAGGCGGAAAAAGTGGACAAAAGGTTTTTTAGGTAGAAGGAGAATTTATGCACAGATGTATTTTGAATCACGAGAGGGAGTGGGCTTCGGAGTATACTCAAAAAAGCTTTACTTTAATGCAATGCAGAGACTTCCGGATAACTGTAGTGGTGTTTCAGGCAGAAATACTAGCGATCAAGGAAGCTGCGATTTGGCTTAGATTATCTGCCGTATCCACGACTGTTGTGGATATTTAAATGGATAGTACCGCCGTTATGCCCTTTAACTCCCCCTCCCTGAGAACGAGAAGAGCCCTTGACTGTCGTTAATCTCTGAACGAGATAGCTGTTATGCTTGACATCCGAATTATATTGGTCTAAGGACAAAGTATATTTTGGGGAATATTAGGGCGGAGAGTTTGCTAGGCTCGGTACCATCTTATGTGTTCAACTGGATTTGTAAGGCGTTTGGGCACCAATGCCCGCCTGAAATTATTAACGACAGATGGTTCGATAACACTGATTATAGGATGCGAAGGCAATTGCGACCTCGCTTGGATGACGGCTGTACTATATCTCTGCTAGGACCAAAAGGGACGTGTCACTTTTGGTAGTTGTGATCACGGAACATTTTTTATAGGCATGCATGCACAGCGTCTGGTAGCCAGAAACTAAGATTACATCCGCAGTTGCGGTGACGAATAATATAGTGAGAACATGGAATACATCTACTATCAACGGCCAGGATAGTCGCAAATGAGCCTAAACGATAAGGGATTCGGATTGTGCAATATCTCCATCATTGAACCAGAATGCTTCTTGAACTTTCGGCTTGGTCCTACTATGGGAGTTCTGTTTAGTGAAATTCCAGGGTACTTTATCATTGACCATTGACTCTAAGTGTGCCAATTGCGAATATCTTGGAAAGAAGGCACTGGTGCGAATACCTTGGGAAAAAAAGCATTTAAGTTTTAACATTCTTTGGCCCTAAATTAGGCAAATTTGTGTATCTAAACAAGTAGAACAATAAAGTAGGCTGCATTTTTTATTACTTTTTTTTTTTTTTGTATTTTCTCACAATTAAAAAGTTCAATTTCATCATTAGCCTTCACACATTTTATTATTATTTTAGAATATTTTGCTTTCTTGAAATTTATAATTTGTTTGTCATTACTAAGCCATTGTACTGAAATTTTGTACAAACTATTTGTCCACAAATGAAATAATTAAAATAAAAAAAAAACTGTTTATTATAGTTTGTGGGTGGAATTTTGTTGTGTTAGTTTTTATACCTATTTCTTGCTGTTTTCCAAGAAAACTAGAGCAACAAAAATAGAACAAGACTTTTGTGTAAATGACAAACTAAAATCTACATTGAGAGAGAAATAAAATAAAAAATTACATTTTTTTTTTTTTTTTTTGCAAGTTGGTCTTGTAGTTTAACAAACAAACAGTAAAGCAAAAAATATTAATAATAATTTCTTTGTTTTCTAGATATTTTTTTTTTTTTTTTTCATCCTTATTAAGGAAGAAAGTTTGTGCCAGACTGGCTGCATTTCGCAAGTTGCAGTAACAAGTAAAACATTTATATACGTACATATTTTTTTGTTTGGTGAAAGTGGTGGAGGCAAAACTTCCAAATGAAAATATAAAGAAATTAATGAATTTCCCAAAAAAAAAAAAAAAAAAATGCAAAAAAATAAAAGTTTTTTTCATTTGTTTTTGTTTTGGTTGGTTGATAAACAAAAAAAAAAAAAAAACTACAACAAAGTTTCGAAAATAAAGAGTTAGAAAATTATTACATTAAAGGTTTTCAAAAGGAATTTTAATGGAAATATTTTGTTTTACAAAAGAATGCTTAACAAACAAATTGTGATGTATACTAGGGCTTCCAATTGGGAAATCCCGGGATAAGGCGAATCCCGAATCCCGGGATTTCTGATTTTTAATCCCGGGATCCCGATTTTTTTTATATTTTTTAATACTTTCACAATTTTTTTTGTGCGCTTATTTAAATGTTAAGTATTTAAAAACAATTCTATTAACGAGTGTTGAGTGCGAAATATGTTTTTCAACTGCTCCATATCTTAGCAACAAAATTCGTTCGTGTTTAGCAGATACAACATTGGATGCTCTAATATTCTTAAGAAACTACTTGAACTTAGGCATTAAGTTCACGCCTTTCAAAAGTTTGAAATACATTATATCCAGTGTTATTATTAAGCTGTTTTTGGGAATACAATTATTTATTAAAAGATTTTGTTTGTTGTGCTTAATTCACTTTTTATTTAATAATTGATAAAAATACTGAAATTTATTGTTGGAGGATAAGCTGTTCCTATGCGCTTTTCACTGGTTGCTTAGGCCAGATCATCAGAAAACGTTCTCCTCAATAATTTTAGAAAAGCCAAAGCTTTCAGCAAACAAGACTACAGAGGAAATGAGAATTACCTACGTACACTCAAAAAGTCTTATTTGCAACGATATCAAAGCTTAAACAAAATACCAACAGTGAGTTTATCTTTTCTTCCCCACTACAATTAGTTGGAATTCTCCCAACATTAATTGTAGTTGTAAGTGCACTTGCAAAAATTTTATTAGCAAAGTTGTTTTTGGGAATACAATTATTAATTAAAAGATTGTGTTTGTTGTGCTTAATTCACTTTTTTTTAATAAATGATAAAACTACTGAAATTTATTGTTGGAGGAATTTTGTTTCAAAAGTTTCAAAATGTTTTTAAAAATTGTTCAAATGTATTTTAAAAATTTTCAATTATATTTTAAAATCGTTCATACGTTTATTAAAATTTTCCAAATGTATTTAAAACTTTGCCCAATTGCATTTTAAAATTTTCCAATTTTTTTTTTTTTTTTTTTTTTTATATTGCCCAATTGTATTTTTAAAATACATTTGGACCATTTTAAAAAACGTTTAGAAAATTTTGAAATAAATGTGTAAGATTTTGTTGAAACACATTTATATAATTTTGAAATAAATATGGACAATTTAAAAATACGTATGGAAAATTTTAAATTGTATTTGAAAATTTTAAATATTATTTGGAAAATTTAATATACATTTCGAAAACTTTAAAATATATTTGGGCAATTTTTAAATTCATTTGAAAAATTTGAAAATACATTTCGATGCCTTACTTTCCCAGGATTCACGGGATTTTTAAATTTGTTTCGCGATTTTTTTTTTATGATTTTTTTATTTATATCCAATATACGAAACTGTTTGAAAAATTATAATAAAAACCAACTTAAATTATTAATTAATCACAATTCATAAAGATCATTCATGTATTAAAAAACGTAGCAAAACACATAAAAATCTTATTTTTATCCATATTTTATTGATATACAAAAATTACACCATTTCCAATTGTATTTTAAAATTTCCAAATTGATGACTTACTTTCTCAACTTCGTATCTTAAAAAAATACGGTTTGGACTTTTTCATATAAAACGATTGTTTTTTTTTTGTGTTCTATTACTGCAACAACTTATTATTTCAATACTTTGTTTCAATTCTGTAAATATTAATAAATTATTGAAATAATAAGTTTTTTCAGTAATAGAACACAAAAAAAAACAATCGTTTTATATGAAAAAGTCCAAACCGTATTTTTTTAAGATACGAGGTTGAGAAAGTAAGTCATCAATTTGGAAATTTTAAAATACAATTGGAAATGGTGTAATTTTTGTATATCAATAAAATATGGATAAAAATAAGATTTTTATGTGTTTTGCTACGTTTTTTAATACATGAATGATCTTTATGAATTGTGATTAATTAATAATTTAAGTTGGTTTTTATTATAATTTTTCAAACAGTTTCGTATATTGGATATAAATAAAAAAATCATAAAAAAAAAATCGCGAAACAAATTTAAAAATCCCGTGAATCCTGGGACTCAAAATATCCCGAAAATCCCGGGATCCCGAAATATTTTCTTCAATCCCGAAGCCCGGGATTCAGAGAAAACCAGTCCCGATTGGAAGCCCTAATGCATACCTTAGGGAGTATGGAAAAAAACTAAAAGAATAAATAACAACGAAGTTGCTTAGATATATTGACCCTGTTGAAAATGACGCATCCAAAACACATAAATGATTTGAATTCCTTTACAAAACTGCATATTAAAGGCTTTTATATGAATATACGTTTAAAAAAATACATGTCTTAAGGGTCCTCAATAGATGAAGTCAGTAAAAAAATATGGTTTTTATTTAAGGCATTTGTAATTTTTTTAAATCGTTTTTCTATTAAAACTGCTGCCTATTAAAAATAGATGAAGAGCTTATTAGTGTATTTTAAAAGTTATAAAAAAATATATATCTCAAATGATAGTTTCGAAACCTTAGTTACTTAAATTTCAAAAAAAATTGCCTACTTTAGATCCCTGTATTAAACTGAAACCCAGTACACACTTTACTATTTAGAATCTAAAATGTTTAATAAAATTGCATTAAAACCTGCAATTTATCGATTCAAACCTCCCTCCTCTTTTAAAAACTCATAAATTCAACTTCTCTTTAAGAAATTTAATTTTTACACCATCATTTTTAAAACCCAATTAATTGCAGCCGTTGTGTGTAATAAATTGAAGTATACTTCTAGGAATTTAATTATTTCCAAAAGTACGTACGGAAATGTTATTTAATTACAAGCAATCAGACTTTATTATTTTAAAATTTAAACGATTTGTGTTAATGTGTATTGAAAAGTAAGATGACGTCTAGTTTTTATTAGGAATAACTTGTTTTTTTATAATGAGAAATTTTAAATGAATTAGAAATAAAGTAAGAAACTTGAATTGAATTTGAAGGAAACTTTATACAAATTAAAATGAACAGTAATAAAGAACTTCTGACTTTTTGGTTTATTTAGTCGTTAAACAAATTTAAAATCTAATAAAAATATTGAAATGAAAAGTTACATTGTTTACAAAAGTAGTAAAAAATCGCTAAATTTTTAGAATTGTTTTAAAATAAATTTAAATAAATTAAAGACAAATTTAAAAGGCATAAAAAATTCGTGAAATCTACAAAAAAAATATGAAAATATCTTGAGGCAAGAAAAACGTTGTGTTTATTAATTTAGCGTTTAAGTTATAACAGCTTAATTTTGTTTCTCGATCCAGATATTTATGAATGGTAAAGAACTTTTCGGAAAAGTGACCAATGCGAATAGACAAACGAAATATGTGAAATTTTTAAATAATGAAACCGGTTGCTCTCAGAAGAAATTGATAAATATTGTTGAAATCTAGCATTTTTAATAAATATTTCACTTAAGTCTTAGAAGTCTTAAAAAATAAAACTATTTAACACTCTAATCGCTTCTTCATCCAGAAAAAACAACGGTTTGGTGCGTTTTGTGGGCCGGTGGAATCATCGGTTCATATTTCTTTAAAAATTATGCCGTTGCGAACGTAACCGTCAATGGCGACAGTTATCGTGCCATGATAACCGACTATTTGATGCCTGAAATTGAAGCTCGTGATCTCGCCGACATTTGGTTTCAGCAAGACGGCGCCACTTCCCACACATCGCATCATTCAATGGATTTATTGAGTGAACACTTCGGTGAGCACATAATTTCGCGTTTTGGGCCTGTCGATTGGCCACCAAGATCGTGTTGCATCACACCGTTAGACTTTTTCCTGTGAGAATATGTAAAGTCTTAAGTTTATGCGGGCAAGCCCGCTTCGATTCAGGCCTTGGAGGAAAACATCACGCGTGTCATTCGCTAGTTACCAGTCGAAATGCTCGCACGAGTCATCGAAAATTGGACTCAACAGATGGACCATCTGTGACGTAGCAACGGCCAACATTGGATATCTTAAAAAAATAAATGCCAAAGTATGTTCTTTCAAATGATAATAAACATTTTCCATTAAATTTGAATTTTCTGTGTTTTTTTCTTTAAAAAAGTAGGGAACCTCGAAATGGATTATGCATTAGCTAGGAAGCTGTTAATATACTTTTATGAATACCAGTTTTTATAAAACTTTGAGCTTAAAATAAGAACTTTTTATGAATTTGGCAGTTAGTATTTTATAATTATAAAACATTTGAATTAAAAGAGATCAAAAAAAAAAAATAAATTGACTATTTAAAATCGAAAATATAAAAAAGTTATATCAATTGTCAAATAGTCAAAAATAAACTAAACCAAGAGTGCTATATTCGGCTGTGCCGAATCTTTGATACCCTCCACCGACAGGAGTGAGCTCTATATGATAAATACATATATATTATTAACTAAGCTTCACAAAAACGAGCGTCAGCATTAAAATTAGTTGCGGCTTAGACATGAATTAAATTATTGACCGACAATAAGAAAATTTTATGCGTTTCTTGTTAGGACTTTGAACATGCTTGAGTAAAATATCATTATTCATAAAAGTTTTAGCCGAACTAAAATAATTTTTAGGAGGGTAATTTGTATTGTACCTATGGTAAATTATGGCCCAATCATCCCAAAATTCTGAAAACTGATTTCTAGTATTACAAAATATAAATAAGAATAAATTTCAATACAGCAGTGTAATTAGTTTTAGCGTTTACAGAAAATTTCACAAATTTGCATGATATTTTTTCTGGCCATATGAATTTAAGTAAGACATTTTACCGCAATATCTATATCTGTGATGGTTTAAGGCGAATTTTATTATTTTTCTAAGGTGAGCTTTATTTGGTTTTAGGCGCAATAAACTGTTTTCCGAATGTAGGGTTTATATGTGGCCTAGGGTAAATTATGGAACAACCTTCACGAAATTTGGCAATGTGATTTCTCGTTCTATAAAACTGTGACGTACCTAATTTAAGTATGCTAGCGGTATTTATTGCGGTTTTAGGCGTACAAAACTGTTTTCCGGGAGTAGGGTTTATATGGGGCCTAGTGTAAATTATGGACCGATCTTAAAAAAATTTTACAGTGTGATTTCTGGTCCTATAAAACTGTGACGTACCAAATTTAAGTATGCTAGCGTTTCTTATTGCGGTTTTAGGCGTACTAAACGGTTTTCCTCGAGATGGGTTTATATGGGACCTATGGTAAATTATGGTCCGATCGTCACGAAATTTACCAGTATGATTTGCAGTCGTACAAACCAAATTCGAGCAAAATTGTATGTCATTCCGTGCATTAATAAACCATTTATGATAGTTTTTGTATCAAAATTATCAATTTTTTCAGGGTGGTGGTTTAACATTTTGATTCATAGTTCTGATCCTACTGAACCGATGTTGCTGGATTTCAATCCCAAACTGCTTAGGATAACTAGGATAACTACAAGCATTTTGAGACCAAGTTTGTTCTTTTCTTTTGCGTTTTTTAAAAGTGAGCGTGTTTTCAACAGACGGACAGACAGACGGACATGGCTAAATCGACTTAGAATTACTCAAGGAGCCAGAATATATATACTTTATGGGGTCTTAGATGTATAATAAAAAAGTTTCACACGGAATGACAAACTTAGTATACCCTCATTCACCACAGTGGTGGTGGAGGGTATAAAAAACATTAAATTTACTGGTTACTAAAAAAACTGAAAAAAAAGATCAGTAAGCAGTAAAATTTTACTGGTGGCAGAAAAAAATTGCAGTAACCTGTAAAAACGTTCGGTAAGCGGTAAATTTAAAATTGTTAACGCAGTATGTTTGAAAAATATATAATAAGTAACTCCACCTTTTTTTAAAATTTTATTCTCTCACATGTACAGGTCCTGTGTGAATTCAACACACTTGTGAGAAACAAAAGCAAAACAAATGTTACGAATTTTTGGTTCAAATATTTTGTAAAATTGGAATTGTTCGAGATTTTTATGAAAATCTGGATTTATTGTTATTAAAATAGAATTTATTCAGTCAACCGATGTCTCTGTATTACCTTTGGTATCGAACCCGACAAACGCCGTTAGAAATTGATATACGCTCAATATATAGGAGCTGCGTGACCATAACCATTTGTAAAGCAAAATTAAGCCATTGACGACTGACAAAAATTAAAGGAAACAAGGAAATGTTTTGGTAAGGCCCAATATTCAAGCGCGAATAAATATAAATATTTGAATGAAAATAAATTGCTCAGTTAAAGGGAACACATCTTCTTTTATAGTTTTCAGAAAACCAAAACTAATTCTAATAATTCATAAAGTCTAGAATGTAAAAAAAAACTTTTAAGGTGGAAAGAAACTTTTAAAAAGCCAAAATTAACTTTAAAGAGAAAAACAAATTAAATTTTAAAGCATATATTTAGGCTTTACCAAAGTTTAGGCTTTACGAAAATAAAGTATTAACAATTTAAGTTGGACATCCTTTATTTTCATTACACCACAATACTTTTTTCTACATAGTTTTCTTGGTTTTTCGTTTCAGGAAAAATTTTAAACTTCATTAGCAACAGACAAAAAAACACTCATAATTTTCATGTCATATACGAGTTCCCTTGACTTCGCTTTAGCAAGTCAGTAAATTGCGAATGTCTGTAAACAAAATTCTTCAACTAAAAGTTTTATTTCTTTTCATTGTTGGTGTTATTGTCTTTTTTTTAAACTTGTTCAAATATCTGCAGTTTTATTATTTATTCTGTTTTTCATTTCATTTCTTTTTTTTTTAATTTTTCCTTAATTATTCTTTAGCAAAAGTTTGTTTGCGTGTATGTGTTGTTTTCCTTTTTTTATACTTAAACATCTTCAACTTGAAAGTTATTTCAATTTGGAGTTGGGTTTGTGGAGTATACTTCCTGGCTGCTGTTTCTTTGGATGTGTAAGTGTGGTTTTAGAATGTAAATAAATTATATTTTGATTATAGTTTTGCTTCTTTTTTATTTTGCTAAATATTCTTCTATTTGTTTTTACTGCAGCATCTTTAGAGTTTTAGTATAATTTGTCTTTTGAGTTTACATATGGTTTGTTTTAGAATGGGGAACAAAGTGTATTAAATTAATATTTATTTGTATGTAATTTACCAAAGTAGGGTATTAGGAAAAGTTGAGTGGGTAGAGGTTGATTATGCAGAGATTTTCGTTTGGTTTCATTATTATAATTGTATACTAAAGCCAAGAGGTATGCTATGTTTTATTATAATTTGATTAAATACGGCAAAAAATTAAAGCTACAATTTCTTTAACCCCAGGATTACCGTCTTGGTCTGGTCAGACCAAATTTGTGTTTTGCTTGTAATATTTTTCGCATATATAAAAAATGAAAAAACAGGGACGAGAATTATATAAATGATATGTTCCGTTCGTTTGGAGCAAATAAGTGGGGTTAAATTCCATTTTTAGATAAAAGTCTATGAAGTGACCCTCTTGGTGTAGCCAGACCAAATTTTTTTTCCTTGAAAAATATTTCAAATAGAACAAAATATTAAAAATTAGAAGTGATATGTTCTAAATCGAATGAATCAAGCTTGAATCAAATCAGAAAACTACGGCCCATTATGCGCTTAGTTCAATCTAACTACAAAAACCTAACGCAAAACTCAAAATTAAAGACTACAATTTCGATGACTTGTATGTGAAATAAAACAATGAAATAATACTGAAATGTTCGTTTGGCAATTTTTTTCAATGTTCCTTTAAGAAGTTTGAGACCGTAAAGCGTGACTTTTTCTACAACACAATGTTCTCCTTTAAAAAAGGATTTGTTTCTAGAAAAATTCTCTGCATTTAAAATAATTTTTTTTTATAAAAAGAAACCCTTTGCATGACAAATATCTCTTCTTTAGTCTCTGCATTGAAGCAACTTTTTCTATACAACAATTCTACTCATTGAAGGGACTTTTTCCGTAGAAAATTTCTTTGCATTTAAGAGACTTTTCCCAACGAAAATTTTCTGCATTTATCGTCAACATCATATTTTGGTGTTACGCCCGGTATGGGTCTCAACCTCTTTCACTTTCTTCTTTCAATCGAATCTCTCATGAGTAGAGTTTGTTCCATACTTACATGATTTATGAGATTGGTCTAAACATGGAGCCGTAGATAAATTATGGACCCACATTCACGAAACTTGTTACCTTATAAAACGAATTTGTGGAAATTTAATGAAAAAAGGTGCATTTTGCACAAATTTATGTTAGTTTTGGTTCAGTTTTTAGGGCGGTAGTTCCACATTTGGGTGCATAACTCTTTTCCTACTGATCGGCTTAGAATTAATGAAGGACTCACGATATTAAAAAAAGATTCACATGGAATGACAAACTTGATATACACCACTGCTGATTAAGGGTTATAACATTGTAAAAAAGTATGTAATTAAATATATGTTGTAAATAAAATTTTTCATTCCTGTTGAATTTGTCAAACGGTAAAATTGTTTCAGAATTCCTACTTCGTAATGTTGTGCTATCAGTGTCTAGTCGCCCTTCCAGAAATTTTGTTCCACTAAGATAGACTTCAATACTTTCATTCTAATTATGCAAATGAGCTCTGATCCTATTGGCATCAAAAACAAAAAGTTACCAAATGTGAAAAAATATAACCAAATTAGAAATGCCTTTTGTTAATTGAGAAAAAAAATTTGAATTTATTTAAGGCACGATTGTTAAACAACGGTTATTTAAATTTAATAGCAAAAAATAATAATTACAAATTAAGAAAACAAAAAAGAAATGTATTTCTTGTACATATTGAAAAAAAATAACGAAAAATCGAAATTAAAAGTTTTTATTCATTTGAGACCTTTCTCATAAAAAATATTTTTATTATATAAGAGTTAAACCCTTAAAATTTTCATACAAAAATCCGTATATTGAAAGTTAATAAATTGTATTTTTTTGGAATATAAAATATAAAATACATAACTGAAATGTAACTCATTGAATAAATTCGAAAAAATAAAAAAATGTTGCATATAATAAAGTTGCTTATGAAACAGAAATAATTCCCAATATCTGTTTCTTAAAATAGTTGAGTTAAATACATTCAATTTATAAAGTATCACTATCCAGTGTGACACAAAGAATGCTGACGAAGGCCGTAGCGGGCCAGAAAATGCATTACATTCTGCTGGTGTCTTATAATTGTAAATTTTTCTGTACATAAATATACTTCATGCTATCCAACGGAAAGCTAAGGTAAAATATAACAAGAAGATACAAGATAATAGTCTGGTAGTGTATAAAGTCATTCCTAAAAAATTTGAGGAATAGAACTATTACAAAAAGCTTTGTAAAATACATAACTGAAATTTAACTCATAGAATAAATTCGAAAAAATAAAAAAATTTTGATTATAGATTTTATGTATGTATATTAGAGCGACTCAAAAAAAAGTGATTTTGTTACCCCTCTGAAAATAAAGGTTGATATGTTTTATGATGATTCCCAAAATATTTTGGATCTAGCGTTGACCATCCGTGAGCTGGACCATTTTTAAAAAAGGTATTTTTTTCAGTTTTTCGAATTTTTTTGTACTTTGCTCCAAGACGACATAAATAAAATTTGGTATCATCGAAAAGAGTTTTTGAAGCAGCATCCGATGGTATATAAAACTTGACCACTTGGGAACTACAAATTGAGATATTTAACTAAATACATATTTTCGTTTCGAGTCTTTGGATGTGAAAAAACCGCCCTAAGTTATGCTATATTAAACAATCAGTTAAAAATAATATTTATTTAGGTTTTGAAAGTATTTAATTAATAACACAAACTAAAATATTTAATAAAATATCTATTAAACTAGTAAATTAATGATCTATTAAACTAGTAATTGCTTCATTTGATTTCCATACCCGGATAACAGGGGTCCGAAGCAAAAACCAATTGCTTAAAAGCCAATATCGATTAAATATTACGATAATTGTAAATTAAAATAATACCCAAATGGCCAAAAAGTATGAAGCAGAAAATGAACAACTACAAAAAAAATGGCATAATAAGACAATACTAAAACTTAAATGAAGCAATTGAAATGCAAGACAATGTAAAAAAGCAAATGTTATTTTTTGGAAACATAAAACCAGCAAATATTTGCCAAAAAAAAAAAAAAAATTAGCAACACAGCAGGTATGTTGGGTTCAAGCAGCCAACTAGGAAATTAAAAAAAAAAAAATAAAAAAAAATAATAATAATCAAATTAAAAGAGAAAATGTAGAGCTATAATACAATCTACATTGATACATTTTAACAACCGAATAATGGCATTCGTTTCCTAGACCATAGTCAAGAAATGAAAGAAAACTGCCTAAATTAATGCTTCACAAACAAATAACCAAATGTTTTACAATCAGAACAAGTTAAAAACATAAACAAAAAAAAAAATACAAAAAAAGCTATTAAAAACATACAACTTTAACACAAATAGGCTGTGAACTTTCTGTCTGAAGAACAAAAATAGCCTGAAAGTATGCTTGAGAAAAAAAATACCCGTATCTTTAAGAAGGCTTTAAATAAATATTATAGGAAACCTGCCAAATGCCCGCGACCACAAATGTTGTAAAAGTTTTAAACAGTAGCCCAAGTAAATGCTACGGTTTTATATCAATAATTGTTGTTGTTGTAATTTTCCCTCGCTTAGATTAGGCATTTTTGGCTTGCTTTCTCACTTGAAGGTGGCTGTTGTGTGTTCAAAGATCGTTTATTATTTTGTAACCATTAGTTTTTTTTTCTTTCTGGTCTTAGGCTAAAATTTTCTTGTTTGTTCATTTTTCTTCATACTATTTTTTGTTGCTTTGTTTTTGTTTTTTGTTAAAGAGCATACTTTTAGGTGTCAATTTCTTGGTGTTTGTTATAGTGATAATGAAGTCGTAAAATTGATTTTTGTGTCCGATATTACCGGATAAGGAAACGAAAGGTAATGGAAAAAATAAGCAACAATTTGAAATAGGCAAAAAGTAGGTCATATAGAAAAAGCCTTTAAATATGCAGTAAAAAACTAGCAATATTCTTTAAAGCATTAACTGACAGTAACTTTTAGAAATTCTTTTACAACTAAAAGTTTGCTTGAATTTTATTTCTATAAAATTAAACAAACACCTAGCATACTTTTAGGACCTTAAAGTCTTTTTTTTACTTTCTATGCCATAAAAAATGATGATGATCCCCAGTGACTAGAAAAAAATATTTATATTCACACAATTTTTTATACGGAAAATGTGTAATATAAAATGTTGTTGCGCAAAGCATAAAAGTGTTGTTTTAATAAAAAATATTTTGAATTTCATGTCACATTCAATTTTGTGCAAAACAACATAAAAGTAATGGCAAAAACATGTGTATTTTTGAGCAAAACTAACGTAGATACACAAGTACTTGCTAAAGCAGATTTTTTTTGGAAATATGTGCGCTTTAGAAAAGGTATTGCCACAATTTAAATTTTTTTTTTTTTGATGGTGAAAAATGTAGAGTGATATTTTAAACGAAACTCTTTAGACTATGTTTAAGAAATAATTGTTCAATAGAATAAATTTTATCCTCAAGAACTCATTTAAAGAAATCTCTGTTCATTATTTTGCTGCAGAAAAACTCTTTAAGCTAAAAGGACTTTACAAAGATTAAAACTCCCAAAACTTTTTCTATATAAAAATTTTTACTAATAGACACTTTTCCCCCATCAAGTCATGACCCCCTGTGCTAGTCGAGCACCTGTAATTTAAAATCATTCATTGGGTTTGAAGGCTGTCTCGCCCATACAGAAGATTGGATCCACCCTCGTTCCCAAAATAAATTCTATGTATTTGCAGGACTTTGAATAAAAATATCGAAAGCTTCTCCGCATTATTCAGAGTTTTTTTTATAGAGACATTATTTACATTTAAGAAAATTTTAAGACATAAATTATCTATATTAATTAGACTTATGCTTTATAAAAAAATTTTCTAATTAAGAAATTTTCATTAAAGATATTTTTTCTAAAAAAAAAATTTTATCTGAATATAAAATATTTTAACATTTTTGCATTAAAGAAAATTTTATTTTTAGAAAGGTACTTTTTATTAATAACAAATACCCTATAAAAAAAATCTTGATTTTGAAAATTTTGAACAAAATTCTTTGCATTTCGAATTTTCTATGAAAATTTGTTTCATAAACCAATTAATCAAAGATATTTTTTATGAATATGGGGTTTAGATTTGACTTACGGAATCCAATCCTTAATATAATCCAAAAAAGCGTGACCATTTACTGATCAAACTTTAGCTTTATTTTTAACAATTTCTATTTATTTACTAAACTTTATTTGTAAGAAGAAAATTGTATAATGTTACTTAGAAACTGTTAAATGATGTTTGATCTAGTCAAACGTTTTGCAAAAGCAAATAAAAAAACTATAGGAACTTAATAAATTTGTTATTTGAGATATTCTTACAAATTTATTTTAAATGTGTTTTAATTTGTTGGTAATTAAGAATGTCTATATGAATCAGTAGACTTCAACCATATTTTTGAAAAGTTGCAAACAAACCCTCTTAGCCAGGATTATATATTTCAAATAATTTTGTTTCAGCACTAAAGAAACGAATAGTAATATAAACATGCTTTTTGTATGACATATTTGTCAATTCGTCGACTAGGATTTAAAACTTCCATCAATATAGTTTTTTATTTCTTGGTGTTTTAATAAACAAAACTGGTGAATTTTTCTAATATCGTTGATTCCGCTGGAATGTTGTAGCTGGAGGCATGAAGATATGCTAGAACTGCTTAAGAGTTTTTAGTGCCTTAATGGGCGTTTCGTCCTCGGCAACACAACGGGTTAATATTTCACCCAATGATTCATTTTTGGCAGCGAATTTTAGTAAATTACTATTTGTTGTCTCTTTAGAACTACTCCGAACGGCGCACAGTGGCGCCCGTAGAGCAAGCGAGGTTGCAAAAATCAAAATTTTCATGAGTGCCGACGAAGTTTTGAATAAACCCATGTTATAGGAAACTTTTCAACGATTTCAAATATGCCACTCTTAATAATATCACATTTTTAGTTTAGAAGATATAACCGTTCAAAGTTGACCGACTTTCGGTTTTCAAAAAAACACACAATTTTTAGTCAATTTGTTGCGATTTCAGGTGTAATATCACGAAAAATAGGTAACGAATCGCCTTATTTTTTGTTTGTATTGATTGATGTATTTATTAAATGTATAATGATAAAAAAAAAATTAACTGTTTGCTTTGTGTTTCTCCTGGTAAATCACTATTTAAAAACTATCCGTTTTTTCACTATTTTTCAACTTTGACGGAAAATAAAAAAAAACTATATTTTTCTATATTTGCCATATTTGCAAAACCTGTTCTTTGATTATTTCTTTACATAATTCAAAAAGTTTTATCTGCCCGTAAGTGCCCGTTTGGCTTCTAGAGGTAAAAAAGTTTAAAAAGACATGGTTGCAGAAATTGTATGGCGTCCATCCCTTATATGTTTTGACTGACAGTAGTTTGATCTAATAGTTATTATATTAGCAGGTACGTACCTCACATAAACAATACTTTGGCGTACAAATGGTCAGGAACAATATTGACTTATGGTCCCTACAGGTAGGCACAAATCTTATTTGGACACGTGCATAATATCAAAATTGCATTATTCAGCCTAAATCCATATGTATGCAGGGAACAGGTAAATTTTTAGGCTTGGTAGCATAAGCCTATATATTGCAAAATAAGCATAATGCCTGGATTAGTCTACGCCTGAAAGTTGGCGCAACAATTACTGAAACCATTAAACAATTTAAGTACTGAAAACATGGCGTTGAACAATTTAAAATTATTTGAACTGTTTAGAAAGTCAACCACACCAAAGTTTTTCACGGAAGTGAAAATTCTTCCTGAGAAGTTGACAGTGATCAGCAAATGGGGCTGCGATGGATCATCCGGACAAAGCGTTTATAAGCAAAGGATATCTTCCGATGACGCTACAATATCGGACGGAAATATGTTTATGGCATCTTTTGTTCCTTTGCGGCTAAAATCGGATGATTCCCTACACTGGAAAAATCCACGTCCGTCATCAGTGCATTATTGCCGACCAATAATGTTTCAGTTTGTAAGGGAATCGGCAGAACTCATAAGGACTACGGTGAAGGACATTGAAGAACAAATAAGCAAGATTAAGCCTACAAAGCTGCAAATTGGAGAAGGAAAATATATTGAATGCAATTACGAGTTCCACCTGACCATGGTTGACGGAAAAGTCGTAAACGAACTGACAGGAACAACCTCAACAATGTCATCCCCGATTTGCAAAAAGAGTCAGAAGAACATTTTCAATTCAATTCAATTTATTTCATATATAATATGTTACATCTCAATTTTATATAATTAGTTGTAAAGAGTTTAAGATTAGTATCTTTTTCTGCTTAATTATAATATATTTCAATTAGTTATCATATACATATATATAGACAGAATTATATTGGAGGTAAAAATTTAGCAAAAACCTATTTAAACCCCTTTTTTCGTTTTATTTTTATATTTTTTTTATCGATTTTATATTATTATTTGTCAGAAGAACTTTGGTAATTTAAACGATTCTACAAATGAGGAGAATTACGAATATGGAATGTCACCATTGCACGCAAGGATAAGGTGTATGGAATTCTTGCTAAAACTGGCATATACCCTACCACAAGAGGAAGAAAACTTCGATGAAAATACATCAATAAAGGATAAGGAAAAGATCAGAAAGAAGCAAATACAGGATGCTTTTTTTAAACACGTTGGACTAAAAGTAGACTGTCCCAAGCACGGATACGGTAACTCAAACGATGGAAACACTTCTAGGAGATTTTTTGAAAATGATGAGGCAGTAACTAGAATCATTGGAATTGACAATCAAATCGTGAAAATTGAGTACCAGTCTTTGCCAATTGGAGAGCTTTCTGAAGAAGCACAGGAGTCTCTTAACAAATTTTATAAAAAATATAGATTGCAGAACACATTCAAAGCATCAAGGGTAAGGCAAAATAAGGACCTCTTCAACATGTTGGCAGCATCTTCCGATCCACTTATTTCTTCCCTGCGGCATGTGAAGTCACGAATAGAGTTACAAAATAATTATAGTTTAGAAATGGTTAGTCTTTTAGATATACCTTCTCTTACTAATTGTGATGAATATTTTACAGAAAATTGAAAAAATAAATTTAAAAAAAAAATAATTTTTTTTTTAATTTGTTGGGTAATAATTTAAAACATAAAACCCTTAAGAAAAAAAATAAAAACAATCTAAAAATGTAAAAATAATTTGTTTTAGTTACCATAAAATTGATTTTTCTACTAATTTTAACTTTGATAACCCATAAGTAGGCCCCTACAAAGCGTAGCACCCTTTCCAAACGCTCATTTCATAGGCTGAACAGTTATCTATCATATGCTGTTTAAACTGTTCAATTATCTTATTCGGTTCAAAAGATATGATTTTTGCAACGAAAAAACTCAAATGGCGCCACTGTGCGGCGTTAAGTTTTATTTGGAGCACATTTATGACAAGCATGTGAACTAATTAATTAATAAATCGTGATGTGAAAAATCCTTTGCAACTTATAATTTTAGGGCACTTTAGGCACTTAACTTTGTCTTTTTAATTCCGTTCGATATATCTCCAGAGATAACATCTATCTTAAAATATATTTAATACTTCGAATGCTCTCGCACAAATTACTATTTACTCTTTAGCTGAACACTGTTTTGTAGTCATTTGAATTGTTTTTCGATTGTTTTTTTTACAAGAACGCACGCTTTTATTTACATTTTTCATAATGTTTTTTGACTTTTGTTACATTTTCTTTTGACATTCTGCATTGAAAGTTTAAGTTTGCCAAATATTCAATTAGAAATATAATTAAATTACGGGTATATTTACAACAAAAGTAAGGAAAACGTATATAAATAAAACATTATTAAAATAACCGGTTTATTATATCAAAATAACCGGTTTATTTGATATTCGAAAAATGGTCAGTTTAAAATAGCCGGCTTGGGCAAAACTAAAATAACCGTTTAAAACCGGTCGAATAATAACCGTTCGATCTCCCTAAGTCACCATTTAGACAGGGAAACATTTGGTAGGGAAACATGTGGAATTCTCTTTTGCTTTTTTATTCTCGGTCACACAGACGAACATGTTGCCGGCAACATTCTGTTACTATTGTTGCTTTTTTTCTCAAAAAGCAAAGCAAATGTCAACAAAGAAACTGAGAACAAAACGTGTCACCGAGTACCGACACAAAAACCATTTTTTCTTCCCCACCCGTAATTTGCTACCAAACAAAACGTTTCCCTGTCTAAATGGGTACTAATAAAAACGTTTGTGCACCTAGAACTCAAGAGCCGCTGGACCGATTGACACCAAACTTGGAAAATAAATAATCTTAGGCGAGAGCTAGATTTCTCTTAGTTTAATCCCGATCAAATAATTTTTTTTTTTTTTTTTTTTTTTTTGTTTATGGTACGATTTAGCTGAAATTCAGTTTCCTGATGAAGTTATTATAAAGATTCTTCAGTATGAAATTTTTTTATTTTGACTAAAAAATTCAGAGCAGCGCTTGGTCAAACTAGCAGTGTCTCCATTTTCGCATTTTTGCAGCTAAATTTAGCATTACAAATTTTTATTTAGCTGCAAAATTTTCATTTAGCACTTGGCATTTTATTTAGCATTTTTGGAAAAGGTTTTTAGCTTTTTTTAGCATTACTTATTTTAAAAATTTGGACGAATACGTTTATTGATTTTACTAAAATAGCTGTACCCAAAATGAAATTTCGTAGGATAATTCTTATGTTAAGAAACATGTCTTGTTAAAAAAATTTAATATTCGGGGAATACGTATTATAAATGACCTTATCATATTGATTGTAAATATTATTTATTAATAAATATTATTACGATATAAAAATACAAGGAAATGTCACTTTGTATTCAGATAAAAATTCAATAGTGTAAAAAAATTTTCGCTCTAAACTGCTGAAGAAATGATTATTTTAAAGCTTCAACTTTTCTTAAACTATAAAAAATAAAATGATATAAAAATGTTGTATATCATAGAAATAAATCGTTTAAATTTTTCATTAATCAGAGGTTTGAAGGCCTAATAAATTTAACATTTAATCTTAACCCCCTGTGCTTCATATTTATATGTATCACATGCTTTACCAAAATCTAGGCATTTGCTTACATATAACTATTCATTTCAATCAAAAATCAAAAATTAGTCACTAAAATGTATTTAGTTTCGAATAAAATGTCATACTAGTGATACATTTCTAACAAAAATCTTAAAAAAATTTTAGAATTAACTTAAGCATTTTTTAAAATCATTTTTAGCATTATTTGGCCATGTTTAACCCTAGGATTCTCGGTAACTGTTTACGACTAAGTTTTCCTCTTGGTCTGGCCAGACCACAATTTGTACAGCTTAAAATTCCAATTAAATAAAAAGTAAATAAATATATATTTTTTATTGAACGTATGCTAATTACTTTAGATAATACAAATTTGGGCATTTCCTCCGAATGGTCAACCAGGCTGGAAAAATAAAATGTTGATAATCTTCGTGTTTTATTGTTTAAAATAAAAAAAAAGTCTATGTTTTTATAATAGAATGGTATATATGACATTCTACGATATCTCAGCTGTTTTACTTGAGGAAATTGGGCTGGAAACTGGAAAATTTAATATTTTCATTTAAAGCTACTTCTAAAGACATTTTTATCTTTAATTTAAAATATCTCTATAATAATCAATTAAGAAGGGAAAAGTATTAGGAGAACAAAAATAGGTCGATTAACGGTTAATTAACGGTTAAAACATATGGAAAAATCGTACGTTTGCGACCCGTACGTTTGCGACAGGTACTTAAGCCAAATAAACAAAAACCAATAGAGATATTTTATTGCGTAAATACTGGATAGAGACCTACATTAAGATGCTTTTAAAATAGATTAATCACGTTTGAATATTCCGTTCCATTTTGCAGAGTTTTACATTTCACTACTGTCAGCCAAAGTTGACTTCTATTTTGCGTACGTTCGTGACCACATGTTTTGTAACTATCATTATGAAAATTAAAACTCGACGATAAATAAATAGCTACCAAAATGCTATCGAATAGCAAAAAAAAAAATGCTGGGGAAAGTTTTGTTTTCTATATTTTTTGCACATCAAAAGCGTACGATCGTACGTTCGTGACCCCAGGAAATGCCCATTTATTATATAATTTTATTATTTCATTATTTTATTGCATATGCAAGTCATCGAAAATGTAGTCTTTAATTTAGCACATTGCTATTTTGCATCTACCTTGATTCATTCGATTTAGAACATATCACTTATAGAATTCACGTATCTGTTTTTTAATATTTCGTCCTATTTGAAATATCTTTTAAGCAAAAAGAAAATTTGTTCTGGCTAGACCAAGAGGGTAATTTCATAGACTTTTACATAAAAATGGAATTTAACCCCACTTATTTCCTCCAATCGAATCCAAATTAGTTTCATTTGATTCATTAAATAACATTTAAAGAATTCACGTCCCTGTTCTTTGATTTTGTGTTATATGCGAAAAATATTACAAGCAAAACACAAATTTGGTCTGGCCAGACCAAGACGGTAATCCTGGGGTTAATGCCTGGTTTAGCTGTAAATTTTTTATTTGACCTGGCCACACTTCCAGCTAGTATATTATAGATAATTATTTGCATTAAAACACATCTTTTGCTTTAAACAAAAGTATTCGAGTATAATGAGCTCAATTTCCTATTCTTAAACCTTTATTAAAAACTCCTGCAAAATAAAGAAAAAACTTATACTTTTTATACTCGCGTCTAACAAAATAAAGTTTCAAAATTGTTCCCTTAATTTAAGTACAATATATGTATATATATTTGTTGGTTCGTTTTTTTTTTACAATTTTTGTGGTTTTTGGTAGAGGATAATAAACTAAAATTTGCGAAATAGAGTAGAAAAGAAAACGATGTATGTACAAAATAAACCAAACTAAAATTAGAGAGAAAAACCTTTAGTTTAAAGCTTATATAAACTGGTACTTTGTGTTGAGTGTATTGACTTACTTACAAAAGAACATACACATGCATTCATACAAACATGTAAACTGAAAAGCATATAAACCTTGAATGCAAACACCAACACACACACTTAAACATATAATTCCATCTGTAAAATAGAAACGAATCGTTTACTTCAATAGCAAAAGGTATACAATTGATTGACAAATATCTGTTCGACTCAGAACTGCTATTGCAGCAGCAGGAGTTTAAAGAACCTTTTTACTTACAATAAAAGACAGACACACATGTACTAACAGGAATACACACACTCCAATAAACACACACACATTTAAAAAAAAATTTCTTGTTAAAGAAAAATCCTTTTGTGTGTGTGTTTTATTTACAATAAAATAAAAAATAAAATCAATTTTCTTTCCACATGCACATTTTCCATTTAGCAAAATGAAAAAAAAATAAAAAATTTAAAAATAAAATAAAAATTGTCCTTTAACGAAAACCAGTATTGCGTTCAAAATTTTATTTTCTATGGGATTTTAGCTCCTGTTATTTCTTCTTAACTTTCCTCCAGCAATGATTTCTTTTTCTTTCATCTGCTGCTAGCAAAGCTTTGAAGCATAAGTTTTGTAGAATTTAAAATAATATATGTTGTTGTTGTTTTTTACTAAAAAATGAATGATAATAATCTTGTATAAACCAAAGTAGGAAAAAAAAATTACCAAGTATTTGTAACTTTCCAAAAATTCTTTAGTCACACTCTTAGTCTGCGTTTGGTAAAAAAAACATTGGTTGTCCTGTAACAAATAAAATGTTGCTGTTACGTTTAACAACAATGGCAAAGAGAATACAGCGATTTACTATTTACCATTGACAAATTTCTTTCGTTTAGTTCCTTTATTTTTCACTATGTCAAGGAAATGTAGTTAGAAAAAGTGACTGAGATAAAAAAAAAATAGTTTTTTTGCACAAAAAAAAAAAAAAAAAAAAAAAAAAAAAAAAAAAAAAAAAAAAAAAAACACAAACCAAAAACATCTAATAAGTTTTTCACAATTTTTAGTTGAAATAATCGATCAATATAAAAATGGAAAAGAAGAGTGCTTGCTCCTAAGCAGACTTTCTAGTTCTTTAGTGCTGGTTCACACCCATCAAGTTTGACTCGTCAAGTTTTTAATGATTAGTAAAGAGGGGAAGAAAAGAATGGAAGGGGTTACAGACTTGACCATAGCGTCAATTTTATTTTGCCATTTTGTTTTTGTATTCGTCATATATGCGATAAGTTAAAGTTTAAGTTAAAGAACAAGAAAATAGACGACACAATCTGATTGCGTATGAACGTACATGCCGTTTCAAGAAAGCTAAAGATGACTTGTCTGAACCCGTGCTAAAAACTTAGTCCCTAATGAACTAAGTCCCGAAAGCAAAACTTAAATTATTCCACAAAATTTAATATAGACAATAACCACATTAAGGGATTGTTTCATATAAAGTAAGTCCCCAAATTTTATATATGAAATTAAGCCCAATAATTATTTTTAGAGATATATTTCATATATCGTTCAAATTGTATTTAACGTTTCAAATATTGATCTATGTAAATTTTTAAGGGTTGGGGCCATATGCACGAAACATAAAATTCCGAATTTAAACACCCAATTCAAAATTCCTAATTCCAAAATCCTGAATTTTAAAACCCCGCATCATTAACTAAAAGAATCTCAGAATAGCCGGCCTTTGACCAGGCGCAAGGATTTCCTCCTCTATGGTATAACAATCACCAGCTTCGCTAGCTAAAGTTTCTAAATTCACGACTTATATCATTGGGAAATAAGTTTCTATTTATGGGATTTTAGGTAGTTAATTTTTTTTTTTGGGTCTTTTCATATTTTTGGGGACTTGTTTCATTTTCAGATTTGGCGTTTTACTTCATAATGAAAAATTCCTTAATTTTAAGGACTTCGCTCATTTTTGTTTTCGCAGCTTAGTTCATTTGGGACTTAGTTCCCAGCGCCGTCTGAACCAGCACTTAATGGCAGAAAATTTGTTCTAAAAAAAATAATCTTTCAGAGGCAAAAAGAAATAGAATCAGAATAAATATCTATAAGTGAAACATTTTTTCACAAAACCTTTCTCAAAACCACAGAAATTTTCTACAAACAACTCTATGGGTAGCAAGACAATTTTTATAGGTGAACTCTGCTTAATAACTTTGCAGAGAAATTTTATTTTGACAAACCCTTTTTCATCAAAGAAATTTTTTATTGAAAAAAATTTTTATTTGACAAAAATTTCTTACGGACAGAAAAATTATCTTCAGAGGTAGAAAAATTTTCTTTAGGAAAACTTTATAAGAATCTATATAAAAAACAAAATCTCTCCTTTAACCTACAAATAATCTGCTAATAAGCTCTCCCTCTCTCTCTCTCCCTCTTGCCAACAATAGCGGATCCAACCACCAGTGCTCGAATAACGCATAGGGTGTTATTTTCCCATCCGATCATGTGGTTTGACCCCGTTGGACTTCTTTCTTTGGGGATATTTGAAAGAAAATGTGTACGTCAATAAGCCAAGAACAATTCGAGACCTAAAGGATGAGATAATTCGGCACATTAAGGACACTGAACCTCAATTATTCCTCAGAATCATTGAAAATATGGACTATCGGATAGAGGTATGCCACCGAAGCCATGATGAGCATTTGGTTGATATTTTGTTTTACACATAAAGGTCATATATTTTTCCATCATAGTAAAAAATATTAGGATAATTCTCTGAAAACTTTTTGTTTTATTTACAATCAACATTATGCGTTTTGTTTGGACCACATTTTATAAAATCGACTTTCTACTTAGAAGAGAAATTTTCTACATCAAACTCTGTTGCAAATAAAAAAGTTTTCTTTAGAAAAACTCTCTCGGAGAAATTACTCAGTCACTACTTTCAACAGAAGAACTCTCTTATAGGCAGAGATATTTCAAAAAGAACTGTGATATAGAAAGACATTGTTTATAAAAAAACTCTCTTGTAAACAGAAATATTTTCTATAAAAAAAAAATTGTCTTACAAGAAATTTACTTTAGAAAATTTCTAGAAAATGTTCTTTCTAATAGTAACAATCAATTAATGCCGATAAACTGGAAGGCTAGAAGTTTTTCCTATGCGAAGTCAAGGTCAAAGAAATTTTTCATAGAAAATCAAGTTTAAAGTTCAACGTTTTCTAAAAGTGACAGAGATTATTGTATAAAAAATCTGTTTTAATGGAAGAGAGAGAGAGTGTTTTCTATAGAAAAACTTATTCAATAGCAGAATTTTTTTTCTGTAGAAAACTGATTGAGGAGCAGAGTTTTTTTTTATAGAAAAACTATTTTAGAGAAAAACTCATTTTATAACAGAGATTTTGTTTTTACAAAACTGTCTCAATGACAAAAGATGATTCTAAAGAAAAACGGTCTCAATAACAGTGTGGCCAATTTAGCCATTCAGTGGCTAGATTTAGCCATGTTTCACCTTGTTTAGCCATTAAAAAATTACTTTAGTCATTAGCCGTTTAGCTAGTTTAGCCATAATTTTTTTTTCCGTTTTGGCTTTGAAAATAATAATTTTTATGTTGCTATAAAAATTTATCAAATTATTAAAAGTACACAGAAAGAAAAACAGTCGGGATAAATTAAGCTTTTTATACTAACTTTGAGTACGAGTCGTACTCAAAAATTCAAGTACGAATAACACTAAAACGTACTCACAACAATCCTAAATGGGATAACTTTCGAAAATCATTCCGGAATTTCTTAAAGTAAGTATAAAATTCTTAAACCAAGAACAAACAAGATTGAACTTTTCGTTGGTACTGCCACTCTGAGAGTAAAATTACAAATTGAGCGTTTTAATCTCATATAACTTATTGAAATTTGTTGTAGCCACTACAACAGCACTCACTTCTCACTTCTCATTTAGTTTATATTCTTAGCTAAATATGTACATTAAGTTTTTAAAACACAAATCATATCGGGCATGATGGTGGTGGTTTATAATTGGAACTTTGTACGGTCTGAAAAAGGCAAGTAAATTAATTAAAATAATATTCTTCTTCTAATTTCAGTTTTGATTTATTTAAAGTACGAATCCGGGATTTAATCAACTTTATAACACTTGACCTAAGTACATTTTGAGATTCATTCAATCTCAGTTTTACTTAAATCAATCTCATTTTCGGATTATTTTAAGTACGAATCCGGGATTGAATATGAATAACTTGAGTATTTCGCAATTGAATAATCCGTGCTTGAATCAATCTTTCTGTACTTGATTTAAGAAAATCCGTACTCACCGTACTATAGATAACGCTTCGGATAGAGTACGGATGGATTGATTTTTCTTTTGAGTGTAAAGTTAACACTTTTAACAATAAAACGCATTTAATTTAATTCACAAGTTTTACAAATATTAAAAATCGCTATCAGTTTTCACCAAAGAAGCAGCATCTCTTAGCGTCAAATAATGCAACAGTGTATTGTGTGCAGGTAGTAACAAGAAATTTTAAGCAATTTCGGAATTTACTTCCATGGTCTTATGCTGAAGTAGAGAGGATATTTAGCCAAGCAATCATCGTTAAAAGTAATTTGAGAAATAGCTTACATTTAGCAACCGTTCGATTTTATTAATTAGGTAAATATTTTTACCATAATAATAAAATCATTTTTATCTTTTTTTTTGGAGATTTGGACTCAAAAGGTTGGGTAAATGTTGTCACGATTATGATTTACCTTCAAAATATTTCCTATGAGATGATCAATAACAACATCAAATTTATAGGCGATTTAATTTTTTAAATGCTAAAAAAAATTTAATTTTCGTTTATTTTTAAGTTACAAATTGATCCCAATTTTCAATATCATTGTATAAAACTTTTAATTAATTATTTTTGTTTTTTTATTGAATTTTAATGTGTTTTTATAAAAAAAAAATGTTTAGCCAATTGTTTGCCATTGTTTTCCGTAAATCTAGCCATTTTTGTTCCCCAAGTTTTGGCAACACAAAAAATTTTTTTTTAAGATAAATACTTTTCATGGCAGCAACAGAGTTTTTCTGTACGATCACTAATAAGAGGTGTAAAAAAAATCAGATAAATGAAAAAAAAGTATTTCCAAAAGAAAAATTTATTTAATTACAGAGATGTTTTAATACAAAGCTTTCTCTGTTAAATAATTTTTTTTTTATAGAAAAATTATTTCAATGGCATAACATTTTTCTATCTTAAAACTGTATTAAGCGAAGAACTTTTTTTAATAGAAAATCTTACTTAATAGCAGAGAGTTCTTTATAGAAAAACTGTAACAGTGACAGAGCAATTTTCTTTTCCATAGCAGAGAGTTTTGCCATAAATAATCTACCTCAATGGCAAAGAGTTTTGATAGTTTAAAACTGTCGCAGTAACGGGTAATTTATTCTCTTTCAATATAAGTTCTTTTGGTTTGCTTTCTATAGTTTGCTTTCTATAGAAAACCTGCTTGAAAGGATAAAGTTTTGTTTCTATGACAAAGCTTTTGCAAAGACAGAATACTTTTTCATAGATACATATAAAAAACCAATTTTTTTTATGGAAAAACTTCATAATTTAGAAAACTTTTTTATAGAGCGAGGACTTTTCTATATTGTATGAGTTTTTATTTCCTGTAATTCCTTCCTTTCACAATATCTTCTTGTTTAGTTATTCATGAAATAATAATAATTTTTGCGAAATAACTTTTTAAAACCCTAGAAAATTTCCTATTTATTTGAGCAGATAACAAAAAATATCCTAAATCTATGGTATACATTTAGGCATTCACCTCTATTTTTGTTAAAGTATTAACATTCAACTTAATTTTGGGTTTTTCCTTTTTTTTTATTTTTGCGAAATGTACATAAGAACAATTTAAGCCGAAGGCAAAACTTTGATATTCATTTTCATTTCTCAAGCCAGTAATATAAAGATCTATATCACACATTTACACCCACTTTAATAAGCCAATAATTTATGTTTATTTGCTAACGCAGTAGAGAATATTTAAGCGGTTAGAAATATGTGTGCTTAAAAAAAGTATAGACAAATATTCCTTTTGAAAGAAAAAAAACCTGATAGAAGAGGCAATCACCTGTTAATAACTTAAATTTAAAGAGAATGAAATACAATAATATGACTTTGTTTTTCCTAGAAAAACGTTAAGAACAATAATAAAATTATAAAAACGGATGATGAGTCTTTTATAAAAGAGAATACAAAATACTCGTTAGATAAATATTAAAATAAATTAAAAAAAAATTTTGAAGATGAAACAAGTATAAGATAAGAAATAATATAAAAAAAATAATAAGACTGCAGAATTAGTAAGTTAACTGGCGGAGACTTCTGGATTACTGTAATGGTTTCCAGGCAGAAATACTTGCGATCAAGGAAGGCGTGGACTGGCTCAGATTATCTACTGTATCAACGACTATTGCGGATAATTACACTATCAGCCGTACTGCTGTTATGACCTTAGATCAAGAACAAATTCTCACTGAGAACGAGAACCGCCCTTGACTGTCGCTTATCTCTAAAAAAGATGGCTGTGCAGTTTGGCAGCAAGAACATTTGTATGGATCCCTAAACATAAGGGCGGATAAGCCCGCTACACTCGGCACCATACTAAGGTTCTACAGGCTATCAAAGCCGTAAGGGTAGCTTTACTCTCTTGCAAGCTCAAACTTAGGCCCAAAAAATTTATTGTTGGATTACCAGAAAATTGTGCCCCAGCTTGGAAAACAGGTGTACCACGTCTACCAAGATATCAATTTCGATATCTTTAATCACAGGGTTTCCTGTTACTATCTGGCATTGGTCCGTCCGGGGGTTATAGGAATCAGTAGCCCGTTTCTGTATTTCTTGCATCGTAAAATTTCCCGCATGAAACAAGTGAATTATAACAAAAACAGTGCAATATGAAACAAAAAATGGTTTTTCTCACACAAGTGTTTCTGTATCTTTACTTTGGGAGAATTATCTGTCATTTAAATAATTTACCTGCAATTATTGGAAGGATGTGAGAAAAGTGTTTCTGTATCAATATTTTGCTAAAAGTTTCTCACAAGAACTGTGAAAATAAGTCACATTTGAAATTGATGCGAGAAAAATAAAATTTCAAAACATGGAGCACAAATTATAGGTGTATGTACACAAGAATGTGTATTATTTTTTTTATTTGAAGAGAAAGAATTTAAATGATGAAAATAATTAAAACACAATTGTTATATTTTGTTATTTAAATTTTTTAAGCTCTTCATTGTTTTCGTTTTATGCAGGTCTGCCAGATAAATTTGTGAAAAAATCATTAATTTCCTAAGAAAAAATAAAATATAATAAAAAAAAATCAGACAATTTAAAATTAATTTTTACAAATTTTGTTCGATTTTTATTAAAACATAATCAAAAAAAAAAAAAAAAAATAGTTTAAGTTCATGGGTAAAATACATATTTTATACATACATTCATACTTAAGCTTTAGGTCTATTTAAATAAAATTATTTATTTTATTTTTTCTTTCATCCCATAACAATTTAAAATTTCAGATTGTTTTTTTTCGTGAACAAATCACACAAAGGCATGACAAAATATCATATTGGACTAAACTAACACTTTTGGCCAAAAAAAAGGCAAAATTTCCTATAGTGCATTAACTGAAAAATGGGGTAATAGTTTACTGCCAGGCCCACAATGTCGACAAGAACATTTCTTTCGTATAAATATATTGATAACAAAAACAAATTTTAGTTTTTTATTATTGTTTTCAATATAAAAATGCGAAAGAAATGTTCTTGTCGATATTGTGGGCCTAGCAGTTAATGTTTTTATCACATAAAAAAATGTATTAAATAATCTAAGGAAATAAAAATTAAACAGTTTTCCTTCGAAATTTTGATTTTGCCGATAAATTTTTTAAGCTGTCTTGTTTTTAAAGATATCGGTTTTCTGTGGTACAAACATAGTAAACTATTTAAAATTATTTTATCTCGAAGACTGAATAATATCGTCACTAGAAAAAACCAGCAAATCGGCACTTTGCCAATTTTGGAACAAAAAATCGTCAAAATTACGATAAAACGTCAAATCTGGCAGCCCTATTTTTATAGATATTATTTCTTTCGTTGACGTTTCGCTTGCATTTGACACTTAATTACTGAAAGTATTCCAGCTAAAACAGAATCTGTGTTGTCTGTTCTCGCATTCAAATACAGAAACATTTTTTTCGCACAAATCGAGAAACGATGGAATTTTTTGTTTCACACTTAATGTGAGAAATTTTGCGATGCGAGAAATATAAAAATGACCTACAGGTGAATTATATTTCATGTTTTGTTGTTACAACATATGGGGCAAGTGAGGTGCAGCCAATACCTGGGATGCGGCTTAAGTCAAAAATTGGCAAATCTCTTGAAATCGCGGCTGTCCAAAGATCATATGGCTGTCAAAAACTCCGGTGAGCAGTCACCGGACTGAATATTCGTTGAGGCCTCCTTTAGGCTTGTCTCTGCACAAGCTTTAGTTTTTCTCATAGAAAGCTGCTTTTCATAGAAGTTTTTCTCCGTCCGATGGGGGAGTGCTTTATTCAAAGCACTTATTTACAATTGGGTGCAACAGAAGGCTACTTTTTTGACGATAAGATACTTTCAGGGATCACATGGTGGTTGTGG
Organism: Pollenia amentaria; assembly: GCA_943735925.1. Classification (NCBI taxonomy): domain Eukaryota; kingdom Metazoa; phylum Arthropoda; class Insecta; order Diptera; family Polleniidae; genus Pollenia; species Pollenia amentaria. The sequence continues at coordinate 47,823,845 of OX031007.1, forward strand.
ACCAATCTATAGTTGCTGGAAGGGATATTCCTAAAAATGCTGCTGAAGGTCTGATGTTCCACGCTTTTGGAATAGTTGGGTGTGAGAGAGGTTTAGGTGCTGTTGCTGTTAAAAGAAACAGCTGGCATTTTTCCAAAAGCAGCGGAAGTTAATTGGCTCCAGCTCTTAAACAAGGGACAAGGGTATAATTCTGCCGTATTATATACTTAAATTGCATCTTGTATGCCTCTCACAAACAGGAGGGGTAGGTAAAAATATAGTTTACCACCCACTGGTTAAGCCGACACTACAGGTACACATGCAAATCTGTTTCCACATCTGTCGTGCAGCAGCGTAAGCGGGACTGGACGAAAAGGGTTCCGCCACCTTCTATGCATTGTGTGAGATCTTTTGCATTGAACTACAGTGCCTTTTGAAGTTCGGGTTATTTTTACGGTTGGAGCTCTATTTAGTGGAGTTCCATGGTACCATTTCTACCTAACCTTAACTGGTATGGGAAAAGCTTTAGAGTTTAAAAGTTTGTTAAAATGTATGGAATCTGACGTGCTTTTAAAACAAGCAAGGCAGCAACACAAATATACCAGCAAGTCGTCATTCTCAAAAACTCCTCTCATGTTTATAATTTTAGTATTTGAAATGCAAAACTATTATTTGTTTTTTTCGTATCAGCCTCTTTGATTTCCTCCATATTTATAACAATTTTAAATACTTTCGTAGCATTTTTCAAATAAGATTGACATACCTAAAATTATGCTTTAAACAAAAATGTGGAGTTAACTTTGTTTCTGCTTTTTGTGTTGGCAAAGAAAAACAGAAATATTTCATAAATAACTAACAAGTTTTTAGAGTTAGTTTTTTTTCTATTTCTTTTGTGTATTCTAGTTTTCTAGTAGAAAGACAGCTTGACATTTTTGTTGAAAGTTTTATTAGTTTAGATTATTGTTGATAGTTTTAGTAAATGAAAAGAAAAAAAAAGAAAAAACCCTTTAAGGTATGCTATATAAAATTGAAAGTAGTAGGAAATTTTTAAAATATTTGTGTAATAGTATTATTTATTTAATTAAAGGGATTTAAATTAATTAAATAATTAATAAAATTAAGAATAATTTTTGGTTAACAGATAAATTCTGAATGAAATACAATAAAGCTTCCCTGCAAACATGTTTCGAGATTTGGAAGAAGCAAAAACCCATGAGTTCAATACATTATTTACTAAATAAATCACAAAACTGCTTTCAAAAGGCGATAAGGGCGCGATTAAATTATTATTGTTTAAGAATTGTGGGACGCAGATACCATTGCTTCAAAGCGGCTCATCTCGAACAAAAATCATGGCTTAGAAGTGCGCGCTGGTAACTGATTCTGTAAGATCGCCTCTTTTACAAAATGTTTTCTAGATAAACAGCATTTTTCACTGTCTATAACCCTTATATAGAATAAAAAAAAATTAGAACAACTCTTGTACAAAGTAGAGAATTTTTCCGCTAAGAAGGATGTAGATAATACTTTTATAAAAGGGTTCTCCTAACCAAAGGAAAAAAAAATTTTCTTATGCGGCGAAGTTTTAGTATTATTTTATTCTTATTAAGAGAACTTTTTTACAGAAGAAGTCTTTTTTAATTCAGAGAATTTAAGAAGTAGATTTTTAATGCAGAGAACTTCTATTAAAAATAGTTTGTTTTTATTGGAGAGAATTTTTCTATAAGACAAATGACTTTAAGGGAGAAATTTATTTTATTGAAAAATTCGGTTTAAAGCAGAGAACAATTTTCTATTTTAAGAAGAGAAAATAGAAAGAATATTTTGCAAGAAGAACATTTTTCTAAAGAAAAATCTTTTGAAAGCAGAAAATGTGTCTATAGAAAAAATTATTTAATGCAAAAACTATTTATATAGAAAAAGTCTCTTTTATGGAGAGAATTTTTCTAAAAATAAATCTCTTAAATTCAAAAAACTTTACTTAACAAACAATACTTTTTCATGCAGATATTTCTTTTAGAACAAGATATTTTCACTTTAATGAAAAATGTTCTCTCTAGAAAAAAGCTTCTCAAAGCAAAGAAAGGAGAAACTATTTTATTAAGGCAAAAAATTTTTTAATAAAAAAAATCTTGTCAAAGCGAAAAACTCTTTTAATGCAAAAAAATCTTTATACAGAAATAGTCTTTTCAATGGAGAGAAATTTTCTATTAAAGCAGTTTGTTAAAAGTAAAAAAGTTTTCTATGAAAGAAGGTTTCATTAATTTAAAACAACTTTTTTTTATAGAAACCGTCTTTTTAGTGCATATAATTTTTCCATATTAAGTTTGTTTAATGCATAACAATTTTTGACAATAACAAAACAGTTAATGTTTTATATTAGTCATTGTTGACAACAGTCGATTATTATTGGCTGTCACTTGGTATTTTTTTTGGCGCATTTTAAGTCGATGGCGTGTGGAATTGCCTTTGTTTTAGTTAGTCGACAGAAATTTTTGCGAAAACTCAAATAAAAGTTCAAGAGATTTTTGGTAGAAAGTAAATATATTTATTAAATAAAAAATTTTTAATTGTTAAAATAAATTAAAATGTTGTGTTAAAATAATTGTTTAATTTGGTACCCCAGAAGTTTACCGAACACCTGTGACTTAAATAAATACCTGCCCACTAGAGTGTAACACTTAAACATCTAAAGCCGCAAGGATAAATTCTTCACTTTTAGTATTTTTTTTTTTGTTTTAATTTTAAGTTTTCTAAAAACAAACTTTTTTTTTTTAATATAAAAAAACCAAACTCTAAACGTCAGACGAAAAAAATTTTATGTTTTTTCAAATATTTATTACCAAGTTTATGTCGATGTAATGCAGATGCGACTTGACAACAACTTAAAATTTAAGTCAACATTGACAATGACTTAAGTATTGATATAATATAATATATTATATATTCAACAATCACTTAAATGCAGAGAATTTTTCTACAAACAAAGTCTCTTTTATAGAGAAAATTTATTTATAAATAACAGTCTTTTTAAAAGAGAATAGTTTTTTTTTAAAGAAAAGTCTATTTAATGCTGAGAATACTTCTAAAGGCAAAAATTCCTATGTGCGTATAATTACAGAGAATAACAACTAGAAATTACTCTAGAAAATCCTTTCTAACTTAGACTGATTTTCTATGGAAAAGTTTTTGGCCTACAGGTAACATTTTAAGCGTTTTTCTTCCTACACTTACTACTGAAATCAAAGCAAAATGCCAATTTTTGTATTAATCTCTTATGCAAATAAAAAAAACGCAAGTAAGAAAATATAGGAAAATCAATCCCGACCATTTAATACCATACACTACAGTATTTAAAGACAAATTTTCAAGAGTGTACTCTATTTGGGACTCTGGGCTGAGACCCACTAGGACAAAGTTATTTAAGGAGGTTAAGGCCCTAATCATGTAAAACGCAACGCAACGCCAAAAATTACATTAAAAGCAAGAACAATGTCATAAATATTTAGTATTTTTATTGTTGCTTTCTACAGAAATTCAAGTACCGTTTTAAAAATTTCAACGCCTCAAGCTATGCAGCGTTTGAAATTTTTTAAAACGCAATGTGAAAATTCTGTCGAAATCAACAACAAAATTACAATATATTTATGATTTTGCTTGTGCTTTCAATGTAATTCTTTGGCGTTGCGTTGCGTTTTACATGATTAGGGCCTAAGATTCAGTGAAAGTTCTTTGTTCTAATTATGATTAAGATATATGTATCTATATGAGATTTATTTGACTTTAAGTGCTTTTAGGAAGGGGGTTTATATGGGACCTATGGGTAATTTTGGACCTACCAGCACAACATTTTGTCGTGACTTAGCGGCTTTCGTAGAAGTTAGTGTCGCTAATTGTTATGTCAGTACCAGCATTTATTAGAAAGTTCATTTTTAAAAGCTTTTACGGGAAGTAGTATTTGTATGGGAGCTATGGTCAAATATGGACCGTTTTTAATAAAATTTGGTAGGATGATTTAGACTGAAATTGGTTTGGACCAATTTTAATCAAAATACCAACACAATAAGATGTTTTATGGGTACAAAGAATATTTCAGAAGGAATCTTGCATGGGGGCCATGTGAAATTATAGACCGATTCTTACCGATTTAGATAGTATTCGTCTTCAAGGTAACAGAAACATACAGCTAGCCAGCCGGACGGACGGAGATATTTAGATCGAAAGTTATTCTTAGTCCATTGGTATACTAAAAGATGGGTATAGAACTAATATTTTTTAGAATTACACACATCAGCACAAACGGGAAAAACCATCTCAACTATTATGGTAAAAAAAAGTAAAACAAATTAATGGCCAAATTTATTTGAATATCAATTAATGCTTAAAATTCGATTTTCATGTCAAATAAAAATAAAATTATATTAAAAATTTTATTTAAATATGAATTGATGTTTAAATAGAATTAGTCAAATTGTCTATAAGAGTTACAAACAAAATCACAAATTATATTCTAACTTAGTAGTTGATTTTCTAAACGAAACGACAAACTTTAATAAGATTTTGTATGAAGAAAATTTAAAATCATAACAAAATCCGAGTAGTTTTCGTACAAAATAGTCGTTACGTTTATCGTTCCGTCTTATAAAATTAATACCTTAATTAACCGAGCAATAGTAACTTAGCCCTTGAGCTCATTGTAATAAAACAGACCAGATTCTCTGGCGGGAATCGAACGCGCAACCCCGGCACTGGTAGACTAGACCACTAACAACTAGCCAACTACCTGGGCACCCTAATATAAATAAATTCGCTCACAAAAACTTTAAAACTTCAGTATACCGTATTAAATGCAGGGAATTCAAAGACTTTGAATATTTTGTTTTTAGCTCCACTTCATGGCCGTTTATTATATTCTATTTTCAGTCGTTTTTCGGTGGATACTCGTATTTTATGCCAAGGGTACTTTTTTTTAGAATATTTTTTTTTTATTTTAATTAAATTTGTAGTTTGAACGAAACCGTGTGGAAATAAATCAAACAAAAACTTTTTGTGTAATGTTGGTATTGTATTTAGTTATATAATGGAACAACTCGCAAAAAACTTTGTTAGATTAAGAAAAAGTGTTAAAGGAAATCGAGAGAAAAACTATAACGAAAATTATTTGAATCTTGCACAAACTTTAAGTGTAATTGGGATAATTAAATTATGCTTGAATTTTTAAGAAATTTTTAACTGATAAAAGTTTATTCTTTTCTTTGTCTAACCAAATGCTAGCAATAATTTTTTGCAAAACTCTTTTAATATTAACCTACAAGCTGCCTATAAATTTATAGTAAATGTCTCCTTTTAAATTTAATAAAAGATTTACACCAATATTTTTTAATTAATAAAATTCAAGCCTATTATAAATAATATAATTGCCAATAATTTATAAATTTATTAAATTTATTTTCAAAAAGAAAAACAAAATCTAATTAAATTTAAAATTAAAAAAGAAAATATTAGCCCCCTAAGGGTAGGCAACATTTTCTAGTTTAACCAAAAACAACTACATATGTATTAACAACCGCATGAACCCTTAAATATAGAACTTAAATTTCAATTAGACAAAATCTCATACTTAGCACTCATATTTCTGTCAGTAATTATGTACCAAAATACGACCGCAAAAGCACTCTAACACAAGCAAAGAGCAAAAACCCCAAAGTAAACCCAAAAAACGAACAACAAACTGTTTAAGTTCGAAATATTAACATCCAAACTTAAAGCCATAAAATAAATAATAATATTCTTAAGATAGAAATAAATATTTGTCAACAACAACCTACTTACAAGGACACTTGCTAAACAAATATGTACTAGTAGAGGTCATAGTCCGAAAACGAGCAGAAAAAAGGAAAACAGAGCAACAAAAACAAAGACCACAACCAAAAAAAGTTAACAAAAAAAGCAAATATAATTTACATTAATTTATTAACAAAAACAAACAAATACACACGCATTCACGCATAATAACAATAACAAAAAAATATGTATAGAGAAGAAAAACTCAAGCCTTAAACGAGTATTTATGGGGTCAAAAAAACGGTAAATAGATATTAAAATAATAGAACATATGAAACACGAGATAAAATAATTGCGTCTTAAAGGGGAAGTATAAAAGGTAAAGTATACGTTTTGTCATTTTGTTTCACTGGAAAGAGCTTAGTTTTTTGGGTGCCCGATGGACTACTTGGTTAGTTAATCAATCAGCGTAACTTACTGAAGTTCTAATTTACTAATACTGGGTTTATTAATGTAAGAATATAATTAAATAAATAATAATTTAATTTAATAAATGAATAAATTAAAATAAAATAAATAGCTTTTTTTTATCAATTTTGTTCGTTTTTTCTTTTATTTATTTTACATAATTTTTTTTATTTATTCATTTAGTCATCTAATACATGCAGAAATATTTTCGGTTTGTATTTATTTAAATAACTTCAATAAAAATCTTATTTTAATATACAGTTGTTTAGATTGCCAAACTTATCTAAAAGTTGTTTTGCTGGTATTACTGTATTGATTGGTCTGTATGGATATATTAAATATTTATTTAATCATCACTAACATTAAGGTAAATATCTTAATAGAATGCCTAAAAGTAGGTTTCTAATAATAAAGCAAAAAAATTAAATTCGCTCTTTTGTAGAAAATTTCTTGACCCTAAGGAAATTTTTTTTTATAAAAAATTCTTCTCATTTAAAGAGATTTTTTTTAAGAAAACCATTTAACAGCAATGAACGAATTTGAATTTAAAGAATATTTCTTTAGAAAAATTATCTTTGGCTAAGAGACTTTTTCTATACAAAAGTTCTCTTCATTAAAGAGACTTTTTCTTTAACAAAATATTCTCTTCATTAAAGAGACTTTTTCTATAGAAAAATGTTCTTCGTAAAAGTGACTTTTTCTAAAAAGAATAAATCTCCTTAGTAATGTGACGTTTACCCAAAAAAAAAAAAGTTCTCTTTACTAAAGAGCCTTTTTGTAGAAATTTTTTTTCTCATTTTAGAGACTTTGTCTATAAAAAAATTATCTTTATTAGAGAGACGTTTTCTATAAAAAATTGTCTTCATTAAAAAAATGTTTTCTAAAGAAGAATACCCTTTATTAAATAGAGTTTTAGTATATAAAAATTCTTTTTAGAAAAGAGACTTTTTCTATAGAAAAATTCCCTGTATTAAACTTTTTCTATAAAAAAAATTCTCCTCATTAAATAGAATGTTAAATTTAATAGAATGTTACTATAGCAAAAATTCCTTTTATTAAAGAGATTTTTTCTATAGATAAATTACATTTATTAAGAAAATTTTCTATAGAAAATTCTCTTCATTAAAGAGACTTTTTCTATAACAAAATATTCTCTTCATTAAAGAGACTTTTTCTATAGAAAAATGTTCTTCGTAAAAGTGACTTTTTCAAAAAAAAAAAAAAATAAAAAAATCTCTTTAGTAAAGTGACGTTTGCCTTTTTGTAGAAATTTTTTTTCTCATTTTAAAGACTGTCTATAGAAAAATTCTTTTTATTAGAGAGACGTTTTCTATAAAAAATTGTCTTCATTAAAAAAAAGTTTTCTAAAGAAGAATTAACTTTGTTAAACAGAGTTTTACTATATAAAAATTCTTTTTATAAAAGAGACTTTTTCTATAGAAAAATTCCCTGTATTAAACTTTTTCTATAAAAAAAAATTATTTCACTAAATATTATGTTAAATTTAATAACAAAAATTCCTTTTATTAAAGAGACTTTTTCTATAGAAAAATTCTTTCATTAAAGAGACTTTTTCTATAAAATGATTGTGGTGATTTAAGAGAATTCCCTTTATTAAATGGGCTTTTACTATAGAAAAATACTTTTTATAAGAGAGACTTTTTCTATAGAAAAATTTCCTTTATTAAATAGACTCTTTCTTTCATTTCAAATTCCCTTTATTAAAGAGACTTTTTCTATAGAAAAAAAGGTGACTTTCTGTAAAAAAATATTTTCTTCATTAACGAGACTTTTTCTATATAAGAACTCTCTTCATTAAAGAGACTTTTTCTATAGAAAAACGCTCTACATTAAATGGGTATTAATTAGTATTGTGGTTAAATGGATATTTTTATAAAAAAATTTCTTTTCATTAAAAGTTTTTGTAAAGAAAAGTTATCTCTATTTTTTTTATAGAAAAAATCGTTACATTATGGAGAATTAATCTATAGAAAAAAACACATAATTTAAAATACTCATCATAAAAAAAAAAATATTTGTATACATATTTTAATAAAACGTACATTTGGTCTCTGCCCTGTCTCTTCTCTGCGCCTCAATTGGTGCTTTAAAACCTTCGTTTTTATATAAACCTTTTTCTGTATGCCATGGTCTTTAAAATTGTATTTAAATGAATATTTAAAAAAAACGAATTAAATAAAATAAACTTAGATATGTTGTTGACCTGAATACTAGTCGTTGTTTTTTTTCCATTTTATATTAAGATTTTTTTTCATTATTAAATGTAAATTTTCAATGAAACTGACATTGTTAGGTATGAGCTTTAGTTCAAACTATATAAATTTGAATAATATTATATATAAGTTATTATATAGAATAAAAATCATTTATAAAAATTCAACACAGTGGAAAAAATAGTAATTGAAATAAGTAAAAATGTATATACGGGAAATGAGAGTAATTAAAGAAAAAAAAGAAAAAGTTAAACAAGAGTTTAAATAATAAATGATTATTATTCAAAATTTTCTTATATTTCTTATTTCAAAGAATAACACAGGCCTGCAATATTTAGAAAAATTCGAAATCCTGGGATTAACGTATACTTCATCAGGTTTTCGCGATATCTTCGCTTAGTGTTCAAACAGAATTAAGTCTTCAACTTCAGGCAAAAATCTTAAAGCTGCTAATAATCTTTTATTTTATTACTTTCATTTTTTATTTTCTTTCCATTTTCTGTTTGCAAAATGTATGAAATTTAATGAGAGTATGGTAGCATTGTTGGGAGAATATTTGTCTATGTGTTAGAGCATTTAAATAACGTTCTCAAAAAAAAAAAATAGATGTTATTTCACGGCTGCTTTCTACGACAAATTTATATGTCAAGTTGTATGGAAAATGTGTACTCGGCCCAGTTCACTAAAAGTTAAAAAAAGGTTTCGCCATATTCGAGTAGTTATAACTGCGCGATTTATTCATTAATTATAAAACCTGGGGGCTAATTATGGCAGTCTTGCTCGAACACTTACTCGATTCGAAAGCAATTTTAATTCTGCTCTTTCAGTCGATACTGAACGAATCGAAATTATTTTTTCAGCATTGTGAAAACTCAAATACTTGATTTGCAACACTGAAAAAGTAGTTTCGATTCGTTCAGTACCGACTGAAAGAATAAGTAATAAAATTGCTTTCGAATTGAGAAAGCATTCGATCGCGACTGCCAGAATTAGCCCCCTGATATGTAGTCTGAAAGTCGCACCAATTACATTTAAAAACTATTTCACTTTTCAATAATTTCCTATAGATACCAAGACAGGCTTTCGAGGTCTTTGTTTTTATTCTTTATTAAATAAAAGACAATTTATTTCATTTTATCAATGGAATATTTTGTTCCTTCTTTAAGTTATCTGATCCTAAAGTTTAAAAAGTCCCGGTTTTCGCTATATTGATGTTTTTTCACCCTTTTTATTTTCGAATTTTTGTGATTTTTTTTTATATATTTGTCTTCATTTTTGTAGTTTTTTAAGATTATATTAATTTTTTATATATATTTTTTAAGTTTTTTATATTTTTTTTTAAATAAAAAAATTTTAAAAAAATACATAAATGAAATCAAAATAATAAAAATAAAACTTCACAAAAAAATTGCGAAAATACCGGATTTGTCAAACTTTAGGTTAATATATCTCAGAGAATGAAAAGATATCACAAAGTTTTAACATTTATTTTAATAGTAATTGCTAAGACTCATAGACTAAGTATCAGGTTTTAGTAGTAAAAATTAATTCGCGTAGTTACTACATCTAGAATATAGTGAAAAACAGTGTTTTTTTTAATTTTTAAGTGAAAACTAAATGTAATGGATAAATTCTGAATACAGAATCGGATTCAGCGCAACTCAAACCTTTAGAAGGGTATAGAATAAATTGTTAATGTTGGCCTGTGTTATTTTAGTAAGTTTTGGTTCTAAAGGCTACTTATGCTTGAATTATTTTCTTGTATTTAAGTAAAGCATACTTTTAGGTACATTGGCGTATAGTGAACTTAAACTTGAAATAAAAATAAAAAAGTTTGCATACAAATGTGAATTTAAATTACTTTAGATTCAGTGTTTGTATGGGTTTTTATATTTTCATTATGCTACTTAAGTTTTTAAGATATTAAATATAAGAAGATGATATTTTGTCTTGGTTGTAAAAAAAGTCTTACACAACTTAATAAATACGATAAATATAAATTCAGCACAGAAGTTTTATCAAAAGCAAATTTTGAACGGGTAAAGTGCAAGTTGATCTGATAAAAACATATTAAACTGAGCATAGTTTTAGGCGCCACGTAATTTCTAAAATTTACTTAATTAAAAATGTTCCTTTTTAATGCTGGTTAGGCAGCTTCTGGTTTTTTTTTCGATTTAAATTTGGAAATATTTGACAGATTGAGAAATGTTCACTCATCCTGGACCTTAGAGATGCTTCAAACCCCACTGGTAAACTTTTTTTGCTAAGACTCTTGTGTCTTTCTTGTTAAAATACTTTTTCATTACTTTTTTATTTTCATACATATTTTATGGTTAAAAAAAAAATATTAAAGAAAATAATCTTTAAATAAACTTAAGAACAGAAATACCAAAAAAAAAAAATACTAAAAAAGTAATAACCATTAAAAACTTTATCAAATGCACTGAAATGTCTTTAAAATTGACAGAAATATTCCCTACAACTTTCCAGAAAATAATCAATCAAAAAATTTTTTGTTTAAGAAAGAAATTTCAAACCCATTATTTTTAAACTCCTCTTTCTCTAGCGTCTCTCTTTTTAACCAAAATATAAAAATTTAAATAGCCTTCTTCTTTTAAAACTCTTTACAAAACATTACCTAAGCATAAATATTTAAAACAAATGTATAAAAAAAGAAAAATATTTCAAAAATAAGAAAAATTTTTCCCCAAACATATTTGTAATTTAATCTTTAAACAAACTGACCCTTTTTTTGTACAGCAGACTAATATTTTAAGACCTTAAGCAGTTAAAATCTGCAGATACCTGTAAATGAAAATATGATATCTGGTTAAATACTTGGTTAGACTTTAACTTAAATCCTTTACCTTAAAGTTTGCTCAAGCAAGAGGTCTGGTGCAAAACAAAATAAGCCGTAAAGTATACCATGTTAAATTCAATCAATAAAAAAAAATAAAAATGTTTAGAAAAACGTCTGCATAAAAATATTAAAAACAATTTTTTTAATATAAATAAATAATTGTTGTTATATAAACTTAAAAAAAGGAAAATAATTTTTTGTAATATTTTGCCTAAAAGCAGCCTTTTATTATTAATGTTAACTTAAAAAAATTTTATTTTTCATAAATTAAATTTAAGATAAAGAAAATTATACTTTTTTCAAGTTTTTGGATCTTATCTTTTAAAAAAAATTCTCTCGATTGAAGAGACTATTTCTATTCCCTCTACTTTAGACAATTTATTAAATAAAAAGGCTTTCTGTACGGAAAAAAATTTAACATTAAAGAAATTATTTCTATTCACAGATTTTCTGCATTCAAGACGCTTTTTTACTTTAAAAAAATGCTGTGCCTTAAGGCGACTTTTTTAAATTATTTGAATTTAAGAGGGTTTTTACAGAAACATTCTCTGCATTAAGGAGACTTCGTCTGTTCAAAAATGCTCCGCATTAAAGTAAATTTTTTTTGCAGTACAGTTTTTTTTATAGAATGAATTATATGCCTTAAAAAGATTTTTTTCTACAGAAATATGATCTCTATTAATGAGACATAATTTCTGTAGGAAATTGTTCTGCATTAAAAAAGCTTTTCTTAGGCCTCTACAAAATTTTTTTTTTGAGCAGCCCGCTAGGCTAGTTGGTAGCCTTTCAGTGGGTTGCAAGTAGGGCATTCATTTAATCGGTTAATAATCTGAGGTTTTAGTTTAATCGGTTAATCTTGTAATTGATTGGTTACCATTTAATAAAGTTTTTTTTTTATAAATTAAGTAATTTCAATAAATATAAATGCATAATTTATTTATTATTTGGAGTTTTTTAGTAAAAAAAAAACAATAACATGACAAACATAATAATTCTTGAACTAAAACGAGCAAACAAAAAAATAATTCATAAATATTTAATACCTATTTTTTTAATAATACATAAATATTATGTATTAATTAAAACATAAACTGTGAGATAGTTTAATTAGTTATTTCAATAGTTTAAGGAGATCTTATAGAATAATCTTCACAGAAAAATTATTAAATTTCTCCAATCACTAAATTTATACCAAATATCAAGAAAACAATTTGTTGATTTTGCACCTATTAACAAAATGATTATATTGATTACTAACAATTGTAAAATTTTGAATATTTTTTTTCAATAAATTATATTTTTAATTTTTATTAAAAAAATTATCAAAAAAATTTTCCATTTCAAACAATGTGTTAATTTATTTAAATAAATATTGAAAATTCCCAACAACAATTCTACATGTTTAAATAATTCTATTTTTAACGAAAAAAGTCTATTAAGATTTTTTGTTATTTAATTAAAATTTTAATAGAAAATTTATTTCAAAACAACTTAAATGTTGATTTAAACGAAATTATATAACAATTTTTTTTTTCAAATAAAAAACTAATTGATTCAATAATCACATTAAATGAATTTAAATACTTTTTAAACCATTTATTTAATTGATAAAACACCTTTTTCTGTGCTTTAGACTTATAATTTGGTTTAAATGTTAAAGATTAAAGCGATTATTTTCTTTAGTTTTGATAAAACTTGACTTGGAAAAAATTCTTTCATTTATCATAGATGTTGGAAAAATCCAAAGCAACCCATAAGACAGAATATCTTATTTCTCAGTCCTTTTCCTGGACTTATTTCCATTATGCCAATAGACAACTGTTTTATTTTTTTTTTTTTAATTTTTAAAACTTTTAATTGTTTCTGTTAATTCTGTTAAAAGATAGATATGAAAAGAACTGAGAAGAAACAAATAACTAAGCACATACATATAAAAGTAAGTAAAACAAAAAGATTTTGACAGCAAACACTTATTTAAAATGAAGATCACTGAACACCTTCTTTGTTTGTATTTACCAAAAAATATTTTCTAAACACGTACCTTTTGTATATGATACGAAACAAATAATTTAAAACCCAAAAAAAAAAAATGTTATAATACCACAAAAAATAAAAAATGTTGTCGGTTAATCGTCCGGATTTTACCGGTTTAACCGTTACACGAAAAAAGCCAATTTTAAATTAACCAATCAGTTAATCGGGTAATAACACTACATTTGATGAGAGGTGATTTTCCTTATGTATTTTCTTCCGTTGAATTCGAAAATAAAGGGATTTTTTTTTATTAGTTTTTGAGATATTGTCATCTTTTAATAAAACTAGTTTATTCATTCGGTTAACTGTTAATCGGTTACACAATGAGTTACACTAGTTTACACCGAAAATTTACATTTGATGAAAGGTGATTTTCCTTATGTATTTTCTTCCGCTGATTTTTAATCTGCTGCAGTTTAAATCTTCAATTCTTGCATATTTTAAAGACAGATAATTTTTTGTGAAATATTTTATCTTATTATTATTTTTTTTTATATGTATCAAATCTGTTTTAATATATGTGCCAAATTATTTGTTTTTTTTTTTATTTTGTGATATAAATTGTATTGAATAAATTTTTCTTATATATGTATGTACGTATGGCATAAGCCTCTTTTTTTGATCTAACATATATTTTATCTTGAGAAGTTGAATGCTAATGTTATTGTCGTTGTCGCACTATGCAATAAGTTGCGGAATATATAAAAAAATATATGTGTCGCAATTTTTCATTCAATATATGTAAAAGTTAAGAATACCAAGCATACATGTGCATATTGTATAATGTTGTCAACACATTAATTACTAGTTATTTTTGCGCAATATAAATCTAAAGACTTAATTAAATCCAATTTATTGTGCGGCCTACTAAAGCCTATAGTACACGGCATGTAAAAATACACATGCGCATGTGGTTCTGACGTAATTTTGACGTCATGACACAACACGCAATGTTTATTGTGGCTTTGCATTGACGTCAAAATTACGTCAGAACCACATGCGCATGTGTATTTTTACATGCCGTGTACTATAGGCTTAAGAAATATTATATACACACAGGCAATTGTACGGTGCGCTATGAATTATTACACAATAATATTCCAAATGCGTCGGTAGCTTTAGCTCGTATGGTATGAAAGCTATTGTTCCAAGCCATTATTTCGGGAAGAGAAAGTTAGTTATTTGTCGACAATTATGTCACTTATGAACCGATTTTATACATTTTTAACACAAGTATTCTTCTGAGTTTATTTTAGATGAAATGCTTAAAAAAGTTAAGATTTTCCGGTAAAAATTTGTTGTGTTTTTTGTATATCTTAGTCATTTGTGGAACGATCTATCAAAATTTTAATAGCAAACGTTTGCGGTCGATCGATTTATTTCAGTCTTTTGATACAAAATGACAGACTAGCAAATAAAACTAAAAATATATACCTTTAAGTATACCGATCTGTCTCTGCACTTTCGCAAAGTACATGTCGCAATTTTGAAGATAATTTTATAATATTTGGTAGATACCATAAGGACGAAGCCTATTGAAAATAGTGATAACCCGTCCATATTTTCACATAGCCACCATACAAACTTCTTTCCGGAATAGTCTTTGTGCCATTATACTTGTTTATTATGTTGGTATTAAGAACAAATTTGACACAAATTTTTGCAATTTAAATCGACTTGCAAATTTGTTTTAAAATCGGTCAATATTTGTCGTTAGTTCCCGTACAAATACCACTCCTGAAAATGGCTTTTAATGTCATAACCTCCCTTTAAATGTTGCTGTTGCTATTTGCAACG
Organism: Pollenia amentaria; assembly: GCA_943735925.1. NCBI lineage: Eukaryota > Metazoa > Arthropoda > Insecta > Diptera > Polleniidae > Pollenia > Pollenia amentaria. The sequence continues at coordinate 47,839,001 of OX031007.1, forward strand.
ATAAAGTTTTAAATAGCTGCTATGTAATGAAAAAATTTTTTACTGGTAGGTCCAAAAGTAACCATAGGTCTCATATAAACCACCCTCTCCAAACCGCTTTTAGACAAAGAAATCTTATACAGGTGTGAATATTTATTAATATAAATGAATCCTTACTTCATAACACAATTTTCGTTTGCCAGGACCATAATTAGTAATGGGTCTCAAATATGGTAAACGTATGAAAATGTGTCTTTATATACTGTGGCGTAGGGTATCAAATGGTCTGGCTTGACCAACTATAATTTCTTACCTATTTATAAATACTCATCTTTTAAAGCTTATCAAAAAATTGATCAAATAGGCATAAACACTACTTTTGTTAACAGTTAGTAAGATTTAACATGGTCTTAATATCACAAAATAAGACTTATTATACTGCAAGGCATAGCAACTCATAACATAGGAGCTGTTTTATGTAGGATGTGGTATTAAAAATAAGATAACTATTGGAACTAAGGGAAATTATAGTTTAGGTTGCCTGTTGGTCCCATTTTTTTCGTTAAATGTTTGACAAGTGTGACCGCAGGCTTTAGTTCCATATAACAATTATTTCTCTTCAGACTTCCCTTTTCTTAAATGGGTTTTTATCATTCTTGAGCAAGTGCGTTCCTTTAAGAACAGCTATACAATCTTTCTATCTCTCTCTCTTTTCGGGTGCCACTTCCCAGCTAGCATTTTCAATCGTCTAGAAGTCTACTGGGAATCTCATGACAAGTGTTTTTGATCGTCGACGAGCTCATTTTTTAATTGTAGACGATTCCTCGGGAGCTGTTACACGTGCTGATTCGTATGATAGATTCTTCTATAACACAGCAAACGACTCTTATATTAATCCTAAACGGAATCGTTTATGATGTATGTAGAGATAATCTACCGAATCTTTCAAAAAGCATGTCAAGGATTGCATGAGACTCACGTAGGGAAAATGAAATGCTCAGCCGTATAACTGAGCTACCTAAATAAGGGCATCAATCGTGTTTTTCATGTCAAAGCTATTAATTTTCATACAATTTATATAAAACAAACCTTAAGGTCGCAAACTCAACAACATCCTGTCGGGAAATCTTATTTTACAGATCCTTAGGTCGGTTTGGTATATTGAAATTGTATTGGCAATAGATTTTCATATTTTAAAAACGCTCTTATTTAGGTAGCTCAGCAATTCTTATATGACTCTTACAGAGAGTCGCAAAAGGTTCATCCCACGATTAAAAAACGAGCGTGCCAAAAATATATAAAAAAAGTAATAAATAACTCATCAGATAACCATCAGAACACTCTTTTAGGAGTTGTATATTGAACATAATCGTCTAACAAATAGCCTATGCTAGCTGGGTTTATTCATATCGACTTTATATCTTGCGCCTGCTGTCATACTACACTATATTTAATTTAAATAATTTTTAAAATTTGTGCATTCATGTATGTCAATGGCAATTCACTTAATGTTCAATAAAACATTCAATAAAGAATTTTATTCAGTACTACTGATATTTTTATAAAAAATTAAAAATACGTAATGCAACGATCAAGTAGCAAAAATCTCCAATTTTCATTTTAAGCACCATTATGATTAAACATTTATATAATTTTATATTATTTCACAATAATTAATATTAAAAACAATTTAAGCTTTTCTACATGTTTTTTGTATATATTATTTGAAATTTATTTAAAGCTTTCTTACATGATTTTTGTGTATATTATTTGAAACTTTTTAAGGAGAATTAAAGGCTGTTGGTCTCCAACATATTTACTTTAGCAAACAATTGTTTCGTATTAGTAAATTGTATTTATTTCAAATTGCTGGCATAATTGTTTGTTAATGATACTTAATACTAAACTAAAATTCATTTAAAATCAATTTTGTTATTTTAACTAGTTAGAGATTTAATTTTTATATTTTGGGCATCTCTTAAGCAAATATGGTAAGTCAAAATTTAGTTTTAATAGACTCTTTAAACCTAAAGTGCTTAATTTAAATTCTTATTTAAGTTACTTTAAATCTTATTAAAATTATGTGTTGCAAAAATTAATAAGACACTTTAATAATTTGGTAATTGAATTAAATGAAATAAATTAAATTATTTGTAATATTAATATGGATTTAATTTTATAAGAGACTTTAGTTTTAAAGTTATAAATTTCAGTAAATTAAAACCTACCGAAAATAAAAGACATAAGCTGCTAACAGTCTTCGAAAACATTTTGGTATATTTCTTGTCAGTAGAAAAAATTATGCAAAGCAAAATCGCCCAAGGCAATATATGAAAAATCGACAAAAAAAAAAACCCAATAAATTTGGGTGCTTATGCATAAGATATATAACCCATATTTTTTTTTTTTTGCGATTTTTCGTAGTTTTTTGCGCGGTTTTTCGTTGTCTAATTTTGAGAAAATCTTCAATTCTTCAAATTCCACCAAAACAACTTTTGCTTTCAGTAATTGATACATGATTATTTATTAATGCCCGAATTCGAAAATTCGAAATTTAAAAATTCTGAATCGCTAACTAATGCTTTTCAGCTCAGCCAGTCTTCGGCTGGGCTCAAAGATTTTCTCGTCTTTGGTATAATAAGCACCGGCTTCGCTAAGTAAAATTTTAGGCATTTGACCCCAACGCAAATACATAAGTATGTATAATTAAATCTACTTTGTAAGATTAAATAAAAATTGGTTGATTTGTCATTATTTTTTTGACCTTTTCTTCACTATTTTTGGATATTATTTAAATTTTTATTTTTTGGGCCATTTTTCGCTTCCGTTGGGCACTTTTTCGTTTGGCCAATTTTGCAAACAATACCTTGGGCAATTATGTTTTAGGTCATTTGGACTACAGCCCATTTCATGACTTTCAAAAATGCATCATTCTGTAATTTATGGAGTTACTGATTTACGCCGATAAGCCTGTAACATTCACAGAAAAAATTATTACATTTCTCCAATCACCAAATTTATTCCAAATTAATAATATCAAGCAACCAAATTGTGGATTTTGCATCTATTACCAAAATAATTATATTGATTACTAAAAATTTTAAAATTTTGCAAAAATATTTTCAATAAATGATATTTTTAATTTTAATTAAAAAAATGATCAAAAAACTTTGCCATTTCAAGCAATGTGTTAATTTATTTAAAGAAACATTGACAATTCCCAACAACAATTCTACATGTTTAAATTATTTCATTTTAAACGAAAAAAGTCAATTAAGTTTTTTTTTGGTTCTTAATTAAAATTTCAATTGAAAATTTACTTCAAAACAACTAAAATGTTAATTAAATAATTATTAAATTTTTAATTTTCTTTCAACTAAAAAAATAATTGTTTCAATTATCACATTAATTAAATTTAAATACATTTTGGACCATTTTTTTAATTTATAAATCACTTTTTCCTGTATTTGACGCCTTGGAGGCTAATATTGTCCGTGTTATTGGTGACATATGGCCACCAATGCTCGAAAAAGTGACCAAAAATAGGATGCCTAGCCGCGATGCCAATATAATACACAAATAATATAATAAACAAAAAAAAATGTTTCATTAAAATTTTATTTTTTGTATTATTTTTTAAATTCTATCGGGCTTAAAAAATATACCCTATATAAAAATTAAGATGATTTAGTTTGAATGTTTTCTTTCGCTATATCGTTTTAAGCTAAACCCATAGAAAAATGCATCTTCATATTGTTGATGCCCTAACGTCAGAATTGTGATATCAATGTTATTACAAACGGGATCAATGAGGCACAAAGTGACATCAATCTATTGACGAACGTCATCGAACAATGTTATCATATTTTATGCGTCATCAGTATAATCAATTCGATGCCAAATTTTGTGTATTATTTACATTATTTTCATGTTAAAAAAGTAAAATAAGAAGCAAAAATTTCCATATTCTATTTTTTTTTTAATTATTTATTTAAATACATCAAATTTGTAAAGTAGAATTATTACGAAAACCATATCGGGCATTCTGCTGGTGTTTAATAATTGAGAGTTCTTCTGTAAACAAAGGGCGGAATACAACAAAAGTGAAACAAACATGTGTAACGGGTAAGTAAATAATAATATTCTCGCACTTTAACTTAAGTCAATACCAATGACTCAACCCTGATTAAAATTTTGCCAAGTGATGGTTAAGATGACATCGCAAAGATGTGAAGTGTCATTGGGGTCAAGAAAGAAGACACTTGTCATAGTACTCATGTCAAATTACATCAGCGTTATGACTCTTTTTCTATCAGTGTACTGAGTCGATTTATCAGAGCATTTTCCTGACCGACCGGTGTTTAACGTAGGCTATAAATCTTTGTAATATTAAAAGTAGGCGTGGCACTTTCTATATTAATAAAATATAAATTTCTGTATATCAGGAGAATGTTAACAGTAAAATTTATTGAAATTTAGAAAAAAGAAAGGGTTTGTTGTTGCTTTAACTCTTTATGTTGCAAAATGCCTTTAACGCAGAATTCTTATCAAGATTTTTATTTTAAAAAAAGGTATTCATTTTAAGATAAAAACTTAAGCAAAATTGTTTTGTATCCTTAAAGTATGCGTTTATAAAACTTTTATATTTATTTTGTATAATATAATTTATTCATACTTTATACAAGAACTGAATTTTTTTTTTTAATCAAATACTAATTCATAATTTATAAACGATTATTAAATTTAATTAACGTTTATTAACTAAACTTTTCATAGAAAATTTGATTTGTAAATCTTTATTAAATTAAAAATATTTTTATGAATACGGCAGTAAAACTGAATGATTATAAAAAAACGAATTACTTGCCAACATAATTCCTCAAATATATTGTCCAAAATATTTTTAGAATAATTTATTACGTTTTCAACCATAAATTTATAATCAACTTTTTTTTTTAAATAATATTTTTATAACTTAAGATAATAATTTAAACAAATGGTTTAATACCCTTAAAGTATACAAACGTTATACTTCAATGTTTAACCCCATATTTTCAAAGGAAATTTGTTCAATAAACCTTTTATAAATCAAAAATATTTTTTATGAATATGGGGTTTACAATTTAAACTAAGATCTGACAATCTGAAATTTTTTAATAGATTGGGTCTAACAAACAAAGCTGGGTAAGATTTATATAGACAGACAACCAGCAATCCAACCAGCCATGGCAGACGGACATGTTAAGATCGATTCAGAAATTGAAAGAGAATCGATCGGCAGCTTTAGAGATGGTTCTTAAACTTATATTTTTATATGTTACGCCCATCGGCACAAACTTATAATACTCTCACCTCTATGGTGGTGGTATAAAGTAGGCACTACTGTGATTTTAACATTTTGCAAAAAGAAGCCAGTTTAGTAAAAAATGGCCAAAATCCATTTAAACGCTTTAAAGTAGGCAGCACTCTTAATTAGGAACGACACCGATACTCAAACAAAAATATGGCCGAAATCGATACGCACATTGAATTTGGGTTCAAGTTAAATTTAACAAAACTCAAGTGGAGTAAATTGTAAATTACACAAAACTACCGTGTAAGAGATTGTTAGTATTTTAAATTCGTATTAATAAGATTTAAAAAACAAAGAATTAAATTTGAATTCATGACAAAAAAAAAAGATTTTTAACAAAATACTAATTAGACTTTTGCGGAGATAAACGATTTCGCAAGACCGTTTGAACCAGACCTGCAATAGAAAATAGTCTCTTATTTAAGATTTAAAATTATTGCCAACAAAAGCCCTATTTTACTCACAGGTACTCAGGGGTCTATTCACCGCATTCGATATCGAGTAAACTATAGTACCAAAAAAATGTTAGACTCTGGACGAGTAAGCAAATCGTCGCAAACGATATGTATCGAATCGTAATAGATTTATACCATACTTGCATTTAACCCGCTACTTCGTTAGCGTCTCCTTTTCTGTAGTGGATATATTTTTACGCAAAAGCTTATGTTTCTAGGTTTTAACCCGCTTCTTTGTAATAGGTACGATTTTCAAATTCGTAAATGTACCAATATTTTATTTGTATTTTTTAGATACGTTTCAACTGTGATATTTTTTTATTTCAATGTTTATTGGTTTAATAGATAGATGGCATGGCAATAAAGTTTAAAAATATAGGTTTTACCCGTTTACTCCCCAAAAGGGTCGAATTTCAAAAACGTACCAGACACCTATCCGCTTATTTTTTTAATGAACATGAGGTTAGGGAATTTACCCGTTTTAACTTTTTTTACCCTCTAACCATAAAAATTTCCCAAAACTCCCATCCTAGGGAATCGATTTTTCGAGAGGCCAACCTCTCGGGCAAATTTCAACATTTTAGCTTCAGGCGTTTAGGACGTGTGATGATGAATCAGTCAATAACTTGACAATTTTATTTTTTATAGGTAGAAATGTAGTTCTCATAAGGAAAAAAAATTATTTTATATAGAGAAAACCCATCATCATAAAAGTGCGCGTATAACGCATATTCGTAAAAAAATTTCGATGTTTTTTTTATAAACCATCAGTGAACGTAGACCTTTCCAACTCATGTACTCGTTTGAAAATCGGTTGAGTGGTTCTCGAGTTATAAAATGACGAAAAAAGGACAACTTATTTTTTTATATATAGATGTGCAATGTAAACAAAACGTGATAAGAAAAAGAAAATAAAAAAAAAAATGTTGTGCTAAAACTAAAGTGTCAAAATAATGAATCCGTCAAAATTCTTTTATTTATTCTCATCAGCTTCAGAGGAAGAAGGTGGTGTTATACGTGTTAGATAACCAATTAAAAATAAAAGTGATACTTTTTCATTGTTGGCAGCCGCGTAAGATAAAAAAAATTTCTATTCTATAATCTTTTTAGTGAATGTTTTATTTTTTTCTTTTGGACTTAAAAATTGATTTTTGTGCGATTTCCACAATACAGGCGATTGATTGTGTAGTAAAATTTATATGAAAACCACTCACATTAGATTTACAAAAAATGGTGTCAATTGCGTTCTTTGTTTATCAGCTTTACTTTATTGAATACTTCTCTAAAGCTGTGCTGCCAAAGGTGCAATTAGCAAGCACACTTTCCCTTTTGGCGAGTGGGAGTTTCCAGCACAACTATGGGAATGCCTATTAGGTTCTGTGCGGACAAAGCACAGTGTCCAAAATTATTAGCCTTGTAATAGAGAAAATATCTAAATAAAACTTTGCCCAAAGTTTATTAAATTTATATTTGTTTTCCATTTATTTTGATTGAATTTGTCCAATACAAAAGCCCAATTCTTAATCCTGTGCAAATGGTCTCTCATCGTAGAATTTGCAAAATGGTATAGTAAATGCAAAGTGCTATAGTTGATACTACAGTATACTTTTGGGATTATAGTAAATACTATACCATTTTGCAAATGCTACGATGCAAGTCCATTTGCACAAAATCGTGAATTGGGCTACTGATAATAATATTCTGTGCAATAGAATTTCTAATTGCCAATTAATTACAATTACAAATCATTCAAAAAAAATTACGATCAGTTAGCATTCGCAAAAAAAAAACGTATTAACTATAATCCCAAAAGTATACTATAGTATTTACTATACCATTTTGCAAATTCTACGATGCAAGACCATATGCAAAAGGTTGGGAATTGCGCTAATACAAATAACTTTATTTCACAGAGCATAAATGTATACATACAACCATAATTTAAATTAACTTAAATTTTTCCCTTTTTTTAATATAAAAAAAATACTTTTTGGAGTTTAATAAAATTTGTTTTTCTATGCATATGATAGACACTGAGGTATCTAATGACAACTCGAGATATGTAATACCTTTAGTAACTCAATATCGACTGCTATCATTTCAAATTACGATACATTGCATTCGAAATCGAGTGACAGGATACCAAATAAAAAAATTTCGATAAAATTTGCGCGATATCGTATGCGGTAATTAGACCCCAGTATAAATCTTATTTAAAAAAAAAATTGGAAATTTAGCACGTCATGGAGAAATCTCATTAATAAAAAAAATTTTTTTTTTTTTTTTAAATTTTCTACAAAAACTGAAATAGGAAAAGATTTCCAAAAAATTTTATAAACTTTGGCTATATAATGGTTAAGCTCCTTCCCATATTCAAAAGTTTCTTTCATTTTAATGTTTCTTTAAGATTGGGGTTCTTTAAGGAAAACTTTTGCTACTAAAAATCGTTGCATACGTGAAGGCGTTTACTATTATAAAAAGAAATAGTACCTAGAAATCGTTCTAACTGTCAATCTAAAACAAAATTTTGCAATTTTTCACACTTGGTTGTTTGGTTATTTATTAAAATTTCAATAAAAGTTGTTTTCTTATTGAATAAAAAATTTACCATTTATTTTATTTTAATCCGTTTTTTGAACAATATAAATATTATTCCTCTTTGATGTTGCAGTTGTTCGTTCTTTTGCGAAAAAAAAAATATTTAATTAAGCTGGGAGATGATCTGATTTTTATTTTATTTATTTTATTGATTTGTGTATTAAAATTGCTTTAAATTATGGAATTATTGAAAAACTTGATATTTTATTTTCATTTTATTTGATTATATACACTTAATAACATTCACATACACTGGGGACTTTATACAAATTAACTTTTTTTCTACTTTATTCACTTTTATGTATTAATTATTAACGATTTTTTTTTTTAACTTATTAATGGAAAAAATTAATTTTATTTGTAAACCAATATAATTCTTTTAACGACCATTTAAAATTTAAATTAGAGAGAAAAAAAATTAATAATTTAATTGCTGGTTATTACGCAGATAATGTAATTTAGGTTTAAAATGCCAGGATATTAACACGCTCGTCTAGAAATCATGACAACAAAACAAAAAGGAAACTTAACAAAAGCAGGCTATAGAAAAACACGACCCGGTTAATTTTTTTATTTAAAAACAGACACACTAACTTTGTGTTTGCTTTTTACACGGTCGAAAACTTAATCGTTATAACGAAATATTAACGCTTATCATAGCAAACGAAGTACTTTAGGATTCACTTTCTTAACAAAATATGAAACGACAGGATTAAAAGATTTACTTTAAAATAATTTTTTTTATTCAACTTTTTTTTAAATTTTTTTTACGTTAATTTTTTTATTATCCTGTATAAATTTTTGTTTCACTTTCTTTGAAAATTTTTTTTTTAATTTTGTTTTCGTTTGTTACGTTCTCCTTACAAAAATATCCTTTACAACCTGGCAAATCCCGAAATTGTACTAACTTGTCCCAAATATCAGCTCTGTGGCGAAGGCTATACATTGTAAGGAATAAACATTCGTGTAGATTTTTTTCTTCTATAATTTAGTTCTCACCAGTTGGCTGTTAGTTAAAGTAACATTGAATACGAACCCATTTAAAACGAAGAGTATAAGCGAAATTTTGGAGTTATAAGTGGTGAATTTTAAAGAGAGATAACAACAGAACGGTACTAAAAACAAAAGCGCAAATGCCAACATTTCCTAAAGAGTATTCGCTTATGGTCTTTCTCTAATCAAGAGCAAGAAGAGTTTGTTGAAAGTTAAGGCTTAACATTTACGAAGTTTGCTTGTAAAGGAATTTTTTTTTTTTTTTGTTTACAATTGGTAAAGGCCGGTTAATTGGTGGTGTGCTTTGTAAAGGCCAAGTGTGTTTTGTTAACAGTCCAAATTTAGGTTTTTTACATTAACTTCTGTTTTAAAGAAAGTAATGTCAAGTTGCTTAAATGGAGTGAGTTAAAGTGTTTGTTAGGGCAATTTTTTGTTCAATTATTGTTTAAGGTTTATTTTTCTAAGAAGCTTTAAATATTAAGTGACCCCAGAAGTATGCTTAAATTTTTTTTACCAAAAAAAAAACCTTGAAGTGTTGAAGCTGAATGAGAACAAACATAATTAACAATTTATGCTTTATTTTGTTCCCGCCATCGGGAGTGAATTATTCAATGCACGAAAACAAGCTCACTCCATAACCTATGGAGAAGAACATAGTAAGCGTAGCCGCATGTGGCGTATAGTGGAGAGTTTTGTCAATATGCAAAGCGGCTGATAGTGCAGTCGTGTACGATCATCGGTTTAAGGTCACAGATGGTTTCCGGGTTGTACTGGACATCTCTGAGTCCCCTCGATACCAGAAACATCAAGGCGAGCAATTGACCGTATCAAATAATAAATATACACCAACTAATATCGTCTGATCCCTATATTAGAGACGGCTGAAATCGTCTGTTATAAACGTGACATATGGCTTTTAAGCCAGCCGCCTAGAGGCCATGATGGCAGCCACAGTTTCACGATCAATTGAGGAGCCTTATACACTACTCATATCATATTAAACAACTATTTACCGAAACATCATGTAATGGAAATAAAACCTACTGAACCACCTTGATGACGACCTATCGAGCGAGCCCTTACCGCAAAAATAGCTTAAGCGAAATCATTTTCAATTTTAGTTTTATTTTTTAATAAATGAATTTATTGGCAACAGTTACATCATCTCCAAAATTGTCATGGTCGCATACGGTACCGTTACGATTTTATCGCAAGAACAATTTTAGATTAAGTCATACAAAATATAATAAAGTAAAAACTTCTCCCATAAAATTGTGTTTTTGTCGCTTAAGCCTTTTTTGCGGCAAGGGCTCGATATAGGCTCTAAACGCTTGAGGTCCTATACTACTTATAGGAACGAAAGGAACTAACATACTTTTATATTTGTCAAAAGTTTGCTTACCGCAGTAAATTTGATACATTTTTTTTAAATTTGTTTTACTTTAACCCCCATTTTCATAAAAAATGTTTTTGATTAAAAAGTTTATTGAACAAAGTTTCATAGAACATTTGTTTCATGCACCTGCTATAAACCCAAAATATTTTTAATGAATATCGGAGTAAAAATTTAGGACAAATATTATAACAATAGTTGTTTGCTTGACTTAAAAGTTAAATTAAAGTTCCATAAATTAGGACCAGGATTTAATTTTGCGATATTTTTTCCATTCAAAATTTTTTATTTTTCGAATTTATTCTATGACCTAAATTTCAGTTATGTATTTTATAAAGCTTTTTGTAACAGTTTTATTCCTTTAATTTTTAGGAATGAATATAATAAAGTAGCTTAGGAAAAAGAAATAATTCCCAGTTATTTTTTCCCATAAAATTTTAATTGCTTAACAATTTTTTTTTAATTCCTAAGTATTCGTTATTGTTAAAGTTGGCAACAACATTTTCTTGCAAATGAGTTTCTCATAAAAAAAACCTAAAATTTGCAACAAAATATATAACCTATTAGTAGAAACCTTAAAAAAAAATGTGCTTCGAAGATAAAGGATTTTTTTTAAAACATTTTTAGATCATTTAAAAAGAATTTTATCTAAAATATTATTTTATTTTTATTACTAAATCATACAATTTTCTATTAATGCTGTTTAAAAACTCTTACCATAAATGCATGCTGCTAAAAATGTTTAAAAAAATCGTTTTTGTTTTGCCCAAATAACTTGACTTTGTCAAAGAAAAGATTTCTAAAATGTGTCTCTAGAAATGCTTATCCAAGTAAATACTTGTCCCAAAATCTTACAAGAGAAGAACTGCAACATTAACGAAACATTAACAGAGTATTTTAGTGTCTTAATATAGCAGAACACTGTTAATGAAAACTTTCACAGTTAAACTAACAGAAGAATTTTAGTCTGAAAATTAAGCTGTAAGTCTTTTGAATGTTTTGCTATTAAAGAGAGATTTTGTAATATTAAGAGTATTTGTTGGAAATTTGGAAAATGTTTATGAAATTTAGTGATTAATTTTAGTAAAAGAATAATCCAACATTGCAATAAATTGTGTCTTAAACAAAACTGTTAATAGGTAAAAATGTATTTATATAGAGGCATATCTGAAGCATACTTTCAGGTTATCAAGTAATTTTTTAGTGCAGGGCCTATTATAACATTTTAGAGTCCCAATTGAGTTGACCGTCAACATTTCAGTACATCAACAAAACTAATAAAAACGAGTTGTTTATCCAAATATTAATAAAAGGATCCAAGAGTCCCTAAATTGAAGTCTTTCTTGTTATCAAATTTTGTAATAACTCATTTTAGCTAAATTAAACTTTAATGTTATCTGATTAAAATAAACTGTAAGATATACATTAAGGTGCTTTTCTACTTTTTAACTTTAGCCGTAAAGTGGTTAGTAGTTGTATAGTTACGGGGAGCGTTTTTTCTGTATCGCAAAGGTTAGTTTAAATTCAATTATAATTTTTTATATTGTAAGTGTTTTAGTTCTACTGTCAAATCATACTTTTATATAGTAAATATTAATTTCTTAGTCCATAGTGGCGTACTTTTTACAATATCATTGCAATTGGAATAAAATTTTAAATTACATTAAAAATATTGGCGCCAAATGTTAAATAGTAAAATTTTAAAAACTGTTATAATGTTAGACTCTGATTGCAAAAACTTCTTTAATAAAATCTAAGCCTAATTTTAGGTCCTGTTAAAAATAACATGCTAATAATTAAATTGCAAAATCTAAGAGGTTAAAGGAACCATAACAGACTGGTTATAAAACTGTTGAATATTTTATAACATTATGTTAACAGCATAAACCTAACACTATGTTAAACTTTAGGAGAGTTAACATTAAAAAGAAATGCTGTTAAAGGATTCTCTCATGCTTAAAACTGTCCTGAAAATAGGTGCCATAACAGCACTGCTGTAAAACTGGTGCATATTTAACAACATAATGTTAATACCATAGACTTTACATTGTGTTCAACTGTAAAAGAGCTAACATAAATGACTCTCTATTGCTTTAAGATGTCCTTAAAATCTACTCTCGTCAAATGTTTTCCTTTTATATGAAAACTGTTTTTAATATTCACCACTTTTCAAAACCAAAATCCTAATACTGTTCAACAATCCAAATAATTGGCGAGAACTCAACACACGACAGGAAGGTAAACATTATCATTCACACTCACACAAACAAAATATTTTTATGAAAATTACATGCTGCAGCAGGAACAGAGACAACAAAATATATTTTCACGTGTTTATGACTGTATGAAATGGCAACAAGACGGCAGAAAAGGAACAACAACAAAAAACTAACATTGACTTTGACCATCATCATCATCAGTTACAACTCGTACAGCAACGAGTAATGAACGAAACTAGAAAAGTGTCGGAGTTTGAAATGTAAATGGCATAAAGTGTTAAATTGTGGTTGAGCAGAAAACAGTGACGTGTTTGATAAATTGCAAAAAAAGAATACGTAAATGTTTTACGAACTTGTTTTAAAGTTTTCTTTTTTTTTTTTGTGAAAATAAAATTTAAAGGGAAAATGTAAGTTAAAACGTTATAAAGTTAATAGAATCTTATAGTAAATTATTTATTGTGAAAGTGTTTTTTTTTAAAGGATTTTATTATAATTTTTGAATATTTCCTGAAAAAAATATAATCCTACCGTAATTTTGGAAGAATTTTCCCAACTAGTTTCTATTTGTATAATAAAATAAGTGTTTGTTAATACCGGCTACATTTAGGCGGTAATTAGAATTGATCCAAAAAAATGTTGAATAGTTTTGGGATTATACGAAATATAAACTTGTTTTTACTTGTAAAATGAGACAGTGTCATTTAGTTGAGGCTGCGTTAATTATAAATTATCAAAAAACAAATACGTTGCATAGTTTAAGGATTATGAAAACTGTGATTTAATTATAAAACTAGGATAGCAGGACAGAAGTCAGACCAAAAAAATAGAAATAGTTCATCACAAAAAACAGCTATATCAACTCATTGTGCTAATCTAAACCATTATCCTGATTTTTAGAATACAATAGTATTAGACACAGTAAATAATTATAAATGTAGATTTATGTTAGAAATGTTACATATTATAAAAGTACCAACAATGTCGCAAATTAATTTTAAGTCAGACACTGAAAATGTAGCACAGAATTATAGACATTTAATTTATAAAAATAGAAACGGAAGTTAAAAATTTATTTATATTGTAATTTATTAAGTTTGTATTGAAAAATATTTTTTTGTATTCAATTACAAACATTTTTTAATTTTATGATTTGAATTGTTATATTGTAAAATTTGTTAAAAATTTGTGAAATTTGTTAAAGAAAGAAAAAGCCCTGAAGAGGGCACTCAAAGAAGTGCCGAAATATTAGTTATAATAAACATTTAAAGTTTATTATAAAAAACTACCTTCAGCTCGATAATTTTATTATACCATATCCAAAAAAAATAGCTTTCTATAATAAAATATAGAAATTATTTAAGAGTTTACACTTAAACAAATTTATAATTGAGGCTTTTGATTAACCTACAATTTTGTCTATAAAATTTAAAGTCTTATTTGTTAATATTTCAAATAATTGTTTTTAAAATAATTGTGTGATTCTTGAACAAGTTTTTCTTAAAGAAAATCTGTTTTAAAAAAAGTAGTAAAATTACAAAATATTTAACTGATAACATTTTAATACTTTCTGCTGTATTTATGAAAAATAATTAAAATTTCAAACTTGTATTTCAAATCCATCTTATTTTTTTTTTTTTTTTTTTTTTTTTTTGAATACATATTTAACATACATTTAGAATTTTTATTTAATTTAAATGTGCACAACTTATTTTACGATTTTTTAATTAAAAAAATTTATTTATAAGGCATACAACAAAAATATAAGTAACAACAAATAACAAATTGCCGAAAAAAATTAATTGGAGAACATTTCAGCAAGTTCAAATAATAACCTAATAACCTATAACTTGCCTTATATCGAGCACTTACCGCAAAAATAGCTTAAGCGACATCATTTTAAATTTTCGTTTTTTTTTTTAATAAGTGAATTCATTGGCAACACTTGCATCATCTCCTAAGATGTCATGGTCACATAAGGTACCGTTACGATTTTAAGGCCAAAACAATTTAAGCTTAAGCGCCAACCATCAAACAAAGTTTTTTTGAGATATAATGAAACAAACCATCTTCTGTAAAATTGTGTTCTTGTCGCTTAAGCTTTTTTTGCGGTAAGTTCTCGATATTGTAGTGCATTTTTAGGGGCAAAAATTAAAAAACCAGAAAACTTTCTTTAAATAAATACGCTTGAAGTTATTTGAAGATTTTCTAAAGTTTAAGAATTTCTAAATTCTTTTTTTTTAATGATGGAAATATTATTTTAGAAGTGACACTTTAAAAAGATAGACGCTGAAAAAATGAAGCACGTAAAAGTTGTAAAATCGACTAAGGTGCAAATATGGGTTTTTATTCGGGCTAAGATATACGGTATTTCCCAAGAAAAAATTTTTAAAGCACACAAGGATTTTTAGATGGAAAATTTTGGTAATTTCCTCCTTAAATTTTTGACTTCAATTTATGGTTTTGCGACAATCAATGGCACTAATTGGCAGTTAATCAGTGTCAAAGAAATGCGAATACACTTTTCAACAGGAGCAAAAAACATCCTACTGTATAGTATTTAAAGGAGCTGAACTTTTTATAAATACAGCCTCCAGCTTTCAACATCATTTGAAAGATTATGTAATTTCAAACAAGTGATCATCAGGATTATAAGGATACAGAAAGGAGAACGTAAAAGTTTGATAAAAATATACTTTAACTACGTTGGGCAAGGACATAATGTCCGACATG
Organism: Pollenia amentaria; assembly: GCA_943735925.1. Lineage (NCBI taxonomy): Eukaryota > Metazoa > Arthropoda > Insecta > Diptera > Polleniidae > Pollenia > Pollenia amentaria. Next base: position 47,854,721 of record OX031007.1, read on the forward strand.
TTTTCCGACTCTATAAAATTTGTAAGATTTTGAAACAGGAGTATGAGATCTTCTAAGAAATATTTCTCAAAATAAAGTTTAGTAACTTTTACCACGATTTGTTTTCTAAGGTCTTTTGAGGTGCTTAAAGGACATTTGCAAGGGAGCCAAGTATTTTGGAACAACATGCATTCTGAACGACTTTTTCTAAGCTTAAGAAATATATTTCAAACAATACAAATGTAAAACTGAATACGTTTGAAATAAAAAAATTGTAATTTGTTTTTAATAATTGATTACATTTAGCTAACATTTTTATATTAATCTTCACAAAAAAATCCTTTAAATTCCCGGAAATAAATAATATATTGTCTGCACTCCCGGGAATGGAAAAAGTCTGAGGAATTAGAAATCCTGGTGCAATTAATAAAATTTAAAAGAAAAAACTAAATTTTTGTAAAATATAAACACTAAAATAATTATTTAGTAAAAGAAATTTAAAAGGCTTAAAACTGAAGCATATTTTTAGGAACATAAGAAAATTTTTAGAAAACGTTATGTCAAAATATCATTTTATTTTAATGCAAAATTGGGTTCAGTATTCATCTTATTTTCACAAACAGAACACATGTTTTAATGAAAAGTATTTGGGTAAAATATTGATAAGATCATAATAACATGCTATTTTGCCTACTTTTTGGTAATGAAAGGGTTGGTTTAAAATTGTTTCTTCTATGGCCTTAAAGTTATATTAAAAATTGTTTTACTTCTACTGAAAATTTTTTAATTTCGAATTAATACAGTGTTGTTGAACAAATGCCATATATTTTAAAATGTGGAATATTAAGTAATAATTGGTTCAAAAATTTTGATTAACATACAGCCTTATTGTGGTTGTCGTTGTCGTATACGACTGTGTCGTTTTTTGTAAAAGATTAAGGTTACACACAAAAAACGACACAGTCGTATACGGCAACGATAACCACAATAAGGCTGATTGTTTTTCCGTAAGGCAGCAAACCATTTTGTAAAAAACAAGAAAAGGTGCTTTATTCGACCTGTGTCCATTCACCACAGTATTGAAAAGCCAATTGTTCACTAGCTCGCATATCGTGTTAAAATCCTTCTTCCGGAAGCATATTTTTATGAGCGCTAGGTGAAATAATAGTTCGATTTCGCGGATTTTTAAAACCATATAAATCTAATTTATGGGGAATATTTGAACTCCATCCACATCGCATCTTTTGTATGGACCCTTTCATAAAATCGGGAGCATACTTAATGTTTAATATTTAAAATTAGTTATTTGTATATGACTCAGTCGTTTAAAAGCTGATTCACTGATTTTACTACCAGTATTCTAATTGCTATTATGAAGGTGAAATAAAAATAAATTAAGTTAATGGATTATATGGAGACTTAAAAAAAGTTAATATGCTTAGGTAAAAATTAGATTTGTGAGTAAAAATAAGGGGCAGTCGTGGGTTTTGTGTGGCGAGCATGACTTTTTATTCTTCTAAAACATAGACTACGGACGAAAATAAGCAGCCCTTTTTTTTTTTTGTTTTTCATAAAATTTTTTCAAAACCAACAAATTTCATGAAAACATATCGAAAATTAAGTTATCTCCTTAATCAGAACTGATAAAATATATTAAGGGGTTTTTTCTTATATGATCAGTTCTTATAACCGTTATCTTTTTAATCAATTTCCTAACAAAAAAATTTGCATATTTTTAGGCATAGTTAATCTTTGTTTACCCTTCCCCACAGGTGGAAAAAGGTATAATTTAAAAAAAAAAATCAGGAGATTTAATAATCAAAACAAAAAGGCAACAATGTGATTATAACAATTAGTGATCATATCGAGGGTTATTATTCAAATAGTGCTATCAGCAAAATCACAATTTTACAGGAGAGCGAAAAAACTGATTTTTTCTATAACTCTAAGTGTATTAACTTAACTTTGTTTTACATATATTAATTTTTGTTTAATTCCAGATATGCCCGCTTGTATTATGTCTGATAGCACTATTTACAAATTTATCGATTTGAACATTGAAATAAGCAGATAGCACTATTTAAACAAAAAAAATGAGCTGTAATGAATACTATTTGAGACTTTAATTTAAGTAACACGAACTTTTATTAAAATAATTGGTTTTTTTTTAACAAAACGATATTTAATGAAAAAGTAAAATATTAAGAAACGCGTAATCATATTAATATACCTCGAAATTATGTTCATTAATTTTACATTAACCTATATTCGAAAACAATAAAAAATAAATTTTTATTCACATGTTTTAAATTATCATAAAAAGAATGATATTCTTGCGGAATAACAGGCTTCAATGCTTGTGAGTGCTTCCATATGCTTAGTTGAATAGGACGTGAGCAAGATTGTAAGAAATTTTTTGCAGTTTTTTTTTTGCGCGCTTTTAAAATCACGCTGTGATTTTGTGGTGTTCTGAAAAACATTTCGTTTTTATGTTTCTTGGTATGCTTTCGGCAGTTGAAAATCACGCCAAAACGTGCAAAAACGGAACACAAAAATATCAAACGTGTGATTTTAAAAGGCACATGTGATTTGAATAAAAGTGATTTTCAGAACAGGCCTGATAATATGTCTACTTTGTAATAACAATTTTTATCATTTTATTATATACAGTAATATTTTTTTATGTAGATAGCACTTTTTTTTAACAAAAAAAAAAAAAAAAAAAACGTGCGTGTTTGATAGCACAATATAACATTTATGAAAAAAAAAACGTCTGGGAAATTTTTTTTTAAATTTAAATGACAGATGCCTCTTCAGTCAGTGAATTTGTTTCTATTAAAAACACATTTTCGAAAAATTGCAGATAGCACTATTTGAATAATAACCCTCGATATCCTGAAAAAACTGTTTTTGTAATAACAATAATTGACTTTTTATTAAGTTTATAGTCGCTTCTGAAAATTTTTAAAAATTATGATAGGCCATTTTACATTTTATATGGCGATATATAAGTTTGGCATTCCATTTGAGATTTCGCCAATATTGATCTTACACCCTATAACGTATTTATATTCTGAGTCCTTACGATTAGATATGTTCAGAAATTGCCGAGATATGAGGAGAAAACCACGACTGCCTCTAATTTTTACCTATAAAATCCCTGATTGTTGTTTATTTTATGTGTTGAAATTTTATTTTCCTTATTTCACACATACCAAACACATACATGATTTGAAGCTGGGTGGTCTAAGGTGCTGAGTTAGTCAAGCTTTCTACTGGTTTCTAAGTTGCATTATAAATATATACATAACATATATTTATACAACTTTCTGTTCTTATCGTACCATTGTGAAGGTCTTTTAAGATTCAAATGTAGCAGTCTTACTTGTTAACATTTTCGTTAAATAAAATTACCAGAAAAAAAGCAGCCAATTGTAGGGGAATGTAAGAAAAGATAAAATCACTGTTTATTGTTGTATCTTGTTGCAGCTTTGATATCGTAACAAGTAAGACCTGAGTGTTTAAAATTCTTATTCACTTTATAGTTATTTTGTATAATATTTTTAGCTTTTCTTTAGTCTTTGGAAAAAGTTTCCTGACGAGCTGGCCTAAGCAACCAACGAATTACGCATAGAAACCAGCTTTCCCTCAACAATAAATGTCAATGTTTTTATCAAAAATAAAAATTGGGAAAAGATAAATCTTATTAGTAAAAAAACACAAGTAAACGTAAATTTTATTTCGAACAAATTTGAATTTAATTTCAATGTTGATTTTTGGCTACCGTTTGTGACAACCCACAAATTTCGTGCCTAGAGTTCCAATATATTAAATTTTTTGGGAATTCCCGGGAAGAATATTTTAAAAATTTGCAAATATTTGATAAGGGGAAATTTTTAGTATTTTTCGCAAAGGTTTTGAGTTATACATAATTTAATATTATATTGAATGGTCTATTGGCAGTTATCGAAGTAAAAGGAAAAGCTTTAAAAACAAATCTTTAGACCAAGCTAAATTATAATCATTGGAGTCGAAGGCCATATTTGCTACCACTCCCATCTCAGATTATATAGTAACATTATTTGCATTACATAATTTTAATAAAAAAATAAAATAAAAATCAAATAAAAATAAAACAAAAATAAAAATAAAATAAAATACAAATTAAATAAAATACAAATAAAAAAATAAAATAAAAATAAAAAAATAAAAATAAAATAAAATACAATTAAATAAAATAAAATAATAGCAAAATAAAATGAAATAAAATGAAATAAAATAAACATAAAATTAAATAAAATAACATAAAATAATAAAAAAATAAATATAAAATAAAAACAAAATAAAATATAATAAAAAATTTTTCATTTTTTCGAATTTATTCTATTCTATCGTAACAAGTAAGACCTGAGTGTTTAAAATTCTTATTCACTTTATAGTTATTTTGTATAATATTTTTAGCTTTTCTTTAGTCTTTGGAAAAAGTTTCCTGACGAGCTGGCCTAAGCAACCAACGAATTACGCATAGAAACCAGCTTTCCCTCAACAATAAATGTCAATGTTTTTATCAAAAATAAAAATTGGGAAAAGATAAATCTTATTAGTAAAAAAACACAAGTAAACGTAAATTTTATTTCGAACAAATTTGAATTTAATTTCAATGTTGATTTTTGGCTACCGTTTGTGACAACCCACAAATTTCGTGCCTAGAGTTCCAATATATTAAATTTTTTGGGAATTCCCGGGAAGAATATTTTAAAAATTTGCAAATATTTGATAAGGGGAAATTTTTAGTATTTTTCGCAAAGGTTTTGAGTTATACATAATTTAATATTATATTGAATGGTCTATTGGCAGTTATCGAAGTAAAAGGAAAAGCTTTAAAAACAAATCTTTAGACCAAGCTAAATTATAATCATTGGAGTCGAAGGCCATATTTGCTACCACTCCCATCTCAGATTATATAGTAACATTATTTGCATTACATAATTTTAATAAAAAAATAAAATAAAAATCAAATAAAAATAAAACAAAAATAAAAATAAAATAAAATACAAATTAAATAAAATACAAATAAAAAAATAAAATAAAAATAAAATAAAATACAATTAAATAAAATAAAATAATAGCAAAATAAAATGAAATAAAATGAAATAAAATAAACATAAAATTAAATAAAATAACATAAAATAATAAAAAAATAAATATAAAATAAAAACAAAATAAAATATAATAAAAAATTTTTCATTTTTTCGAATTTATTCTATGAGTTAAATTTCAGTTATGTATTTTAAAAAAATTTAAGGAATAGAGCTATTACAAAAAGCTTTATAAAATACATAACTGAAATTTAACTCATAGAATAAATTCGAAAAAATGAAAAATGTTGAATATAATAAAGTTGCTTATGAAAAAGAAATAATTCCCAATATCTATAATAAAAAATACTAACCACTCTGTAGTGTGATTTAGGAGTTAAATTTGAACGGCCTACTTCATATAAAAATATTTTAACTGCCAGTTCATCGATTTCGAACGAAATCATGTTTTTTTATTGTCATTAAAAAAAGTAAAACAATATTATTTTTATAATTTCCCAAATCAAAAAACAAATAATTGGATTTTATTATTAATTTTAGCACTTCTCTAAATTTTTCTTTGTGAAACGCTTGATATAAAAACCACTTTACAAATACAAAATAAAATATAACAAAAAATGATTAGCTGTTGCTTAAAATTCCGTGCGAAATAATATGACCTGCACTTGTTTCGCACTAAAAATAAAAATGTTGCTAGAAACATTTCGAATGTTTTTCGTAACATAAATAGAGTATAACTCTATCAAAATTTTTTCGTTTGTATTTCACAGAAATTTGTTTTATATTGAGTACCAGGCTAAAGATGAAAAAACTATAACTTAGGTAATCAACCTTTTTCGTATGGTTTTTAAAAATTTCGTATATAAAACACAAGAAGTTTATTTTAGGCTTTTAAAGTTCCAAAACACCAACGAATTCGCTTCTTATCTAAAATATTAAAAACTTTTTTCATGTTTTACGAGAAAAATGTTTGTAAAGTTTTCGTAAGATCTTTTAAATAAAAAATATATTAATTAATTCATTTATTACTGATGTGCTAATAATCCCAATCTTTATCCCTTTAATTCTTGTATGACAAGAAATGTATTCTTAACTGTTCTGAATATTTAACCAAAATTATGAAAAAAAAAAAATTATTTTATATTTCGTGGTTTCGCACCATGTATCGTATAATGTACAAAAGTTTTCGAAGATATAGAAGGCATAACATTTTCGGTATTAACTTTATTGGTTTAAGCGAGAATTTTTTTTTTAATTTTTGAAAAGTTACAAATTATATTCAAACATAATTAACCGAGCAATAGTACCCCGTTGTACAGAGGGATTTTGGTGACAAAAATCCTACTTTTCGACCATTCAATTTAAAAAACAAATGATGCAGTTTTGTAGAGAAATGTTTAAACATGAAATGTACATATATAGTTCTTTAGAAAAATTGTATTTAGTTTTAAAAACGTTAAGTTGATTCCATGGAAGGGTGCTAAGCCAATATTTACTTAAATCTTCACGCCATTCAATAATACATATCGCACTTAATCAACAAGAGGGTATTATCTCAAAATTTTTATTTTTCCACTTTTTCGAAAAAATCTACACGCTATATTCATATCTGCCCGCTGTAAAAATATCTTGCTATTTTGTATACTTTTTGGTAATGAAACGGTTGGTTTAAAAATTCATTTCCATATGCCTTCAATGTTAAATTAAAAATTGTTTTGCTTCTACTGAAAATGTTTAAATTTTGAGTTAATACCCTCTTGTTGATTAAATGCGATATGTGTATAATATTTTTGATACTACTATTTAACTTAAACATATTTAAAAAAAAAATACCATTTCTCCATAAATTAAAAAAATTTTATTAAAATATCATAAGCCATGAAGAACATATGCCCCAATCTATAAGCCTCTAAAAATTAACTTATTTTCCATGGACGAAAATAGTGTAGCCCCACTTTCCTTCAAGCTCTTCTTTCAGTAAAATAAAAGGTCGGAGTACCTCCTTTCGATTAAAGAAAAAAACAGGTCTTGGAAGTTTTCGGAACAGGATAAAAACTTTAAATTTCTTGTCAAAGGTACTTCTCACAACATTTTTGCAAAAAAAAACTATTGCATACATTTAGGCTAGGTCTTTATTGAATGCTAAATTTAGCAACAATTTATTGTCAATCGGAGCGAAAAAGTGCATAGAGATAATTAAAAACAAAACTATAGTCCAATTCACAATCTTGTGCAAATGGTCTTGCATCGTAGCATTTGCAAAATGGTATAGCAAATACTATAGTATACTTTTAGGATTATAGTTAAAACTATTCCATTTTGCAAATGCTACGATGCAAGACCATTTACACAAGATCGTGAATAAGGCTACTGATTATATCATTATGTGCAATAGAATTTCAATTATTAGTTAAAAATAATTAATTGCTATGAAGAAATTAAAATACTAAGAAATCAAATTGAAAATGTTAAGAAAGCCATTTAAACGCGGTTCCTTAATCATGTTAATGATATAAGGCTTATGTGTCATGAATATAAACAAGTATTTTTTGTATCCAAATGATATGCAAATATCAGAAAAATATTCTTCTGTTATTTTCCTATCGATATGCTAACTGAAGAAGTGGAAGACACAAGAAATAAGGAATACAGAAAGTGCGGGTTAGGAAATTCAATACAGTATCAACAAACACAAACTTTTTCGTCGCTTTCTGGTTTCATCAGACCCTTTTATAACCAGCTCCAGGTATGAACCATCCAAACCGGATTTGGAATGTGACGATGTTGTCAAAGAAATGATAGATGAAGAATAAATAAAGTTTTTTGTTATATAATAAACAAAATATCAAACCAATTCTTATCATGGGCAGTGGGTGTGACCGATTTTATTGAAACTCGGCATGAGTTTTTTTCAGAGAGTGTGTGTAGCAAATTTGAAGAATTTTTCTTAGATAAAAAACATTTTATGCGAAAAAATCGATTTGGATTACATGGGCGGTGGAGGTTGGGCATGAACGATATTGATAAAACCTAATTTTTTTCTTAACCCATTAGCGCCCAATTTTTGTTTTACATTCGAAAAACATTTTTTCCAAAAATATAATCTGATTTATAAAATTTATTAATTTTTTATTTATTCAAAATAGGAACATTGGGAGCTAATGGGTTAATTTCGTCAACATAATGCTCCGTTCAAAATTTCAATGATCTACGACCACTCCTTGTAGTCTTTTAACAAAAATATATGGGCGTTGTAGTGAAACCGACTAGCGTCTCTGACGGGAATCGCACCTGCAACTCTTTCACTGATATACCATCTCACTACCAACTAGTCTACCGGTAAAAGCTTAGTATCTTATTCTTTCGGCATTTTTTCCCTTTCCCATCTTTCCTATTAAAATCTAATTGTAATTGTGGAAAAAGAAAATAATTTCCAGAATATTTTTTATTTAAATTTGCCTTCTATGAACTTTTTCACACTTTTATACAAAAAAATCCTCCGAAAATTCCTTCAAAAAAATGGTTCCGTTGAATGGAAAAGTTTACAGAAATCAGCAACCCTATTTGCACCTCTATTTCCAAAAACAAAAATATTTTTTGTCTCATTGACATTGATATAAAGTGACATTAAACATTTGTTATAGTTGTTCACAAAAGAAAAACAAAACCTACAAATAAATAACAATAACAGTAAAACAAATTAAACACATACAAAACGATACAAAAAACACTTTACACATAAATAGAAATATAACATAATACATCCCTTCAAATATGCTAACAAACTGAAGTTTTTTTTGGGGGAAAACAGCGTTGCCAAATGTGCAGATTAATCCGTCTTGCAGATTTTTACTTAAAAAAAAATTTTTTTATATCACTGCACCTTTTTTTTAAATTTTATTCTAAAGAGCATTTGATTATTATTATGATTAGCAAACATTTATTCTAATGCAACAATCTTATAAATTGTACTCCATTTTAAGAGCAACAATGTACAAGATATTTAATACAAAATGTTGCGATCGGTTAGAACCATTTCTGAATTAAAAAAAAAATAACTTATGCAGTTTTGTCAAAACCAGTGCATCAGCCAACTTTGCCAACATCAAGAAATAATCTAGATATTCCTACTCATTGTTATGTGGAATTTTGAGGAACTTTCTAAATAATTTTCTATTGGTTGCTGAAAGTTATCGTGAACAATAGCTATCGTGAATGATAAAGTCACAATTAAGTTTTCTCCATCATTACATCTGTCCGACGATGAAATAAAAAATTTAATTATATACTGTGGCAACATTGCAATAGATGTCCACTACTTTTGGTTGTTTGAAATATGTAGTGGTAACGAGTTACTTTTGTTTATTTCTTCAATTGAAAAAATAAGTCAGTTTTTTTGTAAGTAATTTTTGTTTTTTTGTGTTGTTTTTTTTTTTTTTTTTTTTTTTGAAAATTTCAAAATTTTGATAAAATTTATTTGACATAAAACTCTCATTGAAGTTACCATACCATCAGCAGAAAATACGGCAGCTTCAAAATCTTAAAGTTCACTTGTAAAGTTACCATGAGGATATACTTGCTGTTAGCTTAACAGTAATTATTTACTTGCAACAACTAAAAACTTTTTATCTGTCAGATAGCAACCTAAAAATGACTATTTGTAAATTGTAATAATGGCCACTAGTTATACAAATTTCGTGTAAAAATTAATTAAAAATACAGAAATATTTTTTTAAGCAGAAATTTTTTTTTCATAAAGTTTTTTTTTTTGAAATTGTCAGTTTTTATAAAAAAAATATGGCAACACTATGGGAGGAGGTAAAAGGGAAAAACAGAGAGAGTGAGAGCGAATGAAAGAGCGACATACACATAGATAGTAATAAAACAATATTGTTTATACAACAAACATAAGCAAATAAAATAAATATTTGTATGAACAATATTATAAGGTTTTTTAGGCGCATTGCCTTAAGGGATTTTAAATAATTTTTGCATACACGTACTAAAACACACACACATACACTCACGCTTTACTTAGTGTTAATTTGGGTATATACTCAACCAGTTGTTTTAGTTTTATTTTTTGCTTATTGTATAAATGTCAACTTGTCATGTTAAATGTTGTATGTGTATTTATTTGTATTGGAGCGTTGGTCATTGCAAAAGCGCTATTTGTTAGGAAGAGTTTTGTGCGAGTTGTAGTGTTTTTATAGTTAGAATACATGTAATTGTTGATGTGTCAAAATATTTGTTATAACACAAAATTGCATTTCAGTATGTTAAAGAGTATGACGTAAATTTGATTAGTCATTGTTGGAGACAGAATACTCATACGAGGGCGGGCCAATAAGTCCGTAAGGGCTACATTATAAAAATCTTGATTTCATGAATTTTTGCGACAAAAATACCAAAACTAAACATAAAATCGGAAAGCGATAGATTCGTTCTATATGACTAGAAATTTAACTAGCAACTTTGTAAAGATCTGTAATATACATATATTAGGGTTGTTCATACGAGGGCGGGCCAATAAATCCGTAAGGGCTACAATACAAAAATCTTGATTTCATGAATTTTAGCGACAAAAATACCAAAACTAAACATAAAATCGGAGAGCGATAGATTCGTTCTATATGACTAGAAATTTAGCTTACAAGTTTTATAAACATCTATAATATACAGATAGTAGGGCGGTTCTCAGAGAGAGAGAAAGAGACAGGGAGGATAATGACGCTCCGGGCCACTGGTTTTCTAAAGCCATAAATTGGATTCGAACAATCTAAAATTATTTTAAACGACTAAATTCGAAAGAAATAATGATATTTTAATGAAATTTGGTAGTATTTTTTACCAGAAATCGCGCTACACAATTTTTCGATAGCTATTATACGACTAAGGCCGGATTTGTTGAGACGTGGATTAAGTTTAAACTTAGTTTAACGTAGTCTCGGATTTTTCCAGCTAAATATGATTTTTTTTATTATTTCATTAGAGACCAACATTTTATGCAAAGCTGAGCTCTTCCGTCAAAATTTTGTATACAAATCGGTTTCCAGATTAACTAAACCTAGTTTAACTGGGAAAAAACACATCCTAAGTCGCAAACAAATAATAATATTGAAAGACAAAATCGACCAATTTAGTTTTAAAAGACTTAAAATTGCCCTTAACTATTTTGAGATGATCAGTTTGCATTTGGTTCTGTACAAGGTTCACTCTCGGAATACACTTTAATAAGCTTAAAATTGTAACAAATTATACGACTGGAAACTGTCAGGTGGTTATTAATTTATTACAGATTCCTTATAAAGTTTACTCCATAAAAATACTTATTCATGGTGGAAGCTGTGGAATTGTAACCAGAAACGTAAGAGAAAAAAAACCCAACTCAACTGTCCAAAACACCTAATTCTGTTATTGTGTTAGTTAGAAATTTGTTTAAGGCGTTATTATACATGCTAGTTTTTATATTTTAGTGAGCAGTGCGAATATATAAAGTGTTAACAGTATGACTTTATCATAAAAAAACCAAAAATGTCAAATAAAACTATATGTGTTATCGATAAATTTGTTGAGACTGTCAAAAAAAAATTTTCAAATTTTTAACTTAAAACTGACATTTCCAGGAAAAATGTTTTATTTGTTTTTGCTGAAATGAAGCGGTTATTAACTTTTTTGTGGGAGCAAAACGTAGGCAAAATTATTTATTTTGTTAACATATTTTATTTCTAGTTCTTTCTCGCATTTGTTGTTTGATTCAATTCATCTAAAAAATATCAAATACAAAAAATAGCAAGTATCGGAACACCTTTTTTTGTTCTTGCATATTCACACGTGCAGAAACTTATGAGAGAGAGAATTGTTTTGTTTTGAAAGAGTTTCGCTTCTAGTAAATGTTCTATTATGAAAAGTGTCAACTATTCCACACAGCCGCCTGTTCTAGTATTAACACTTGTTGCATTCTAAATAAGTTTAAGCCACACATTTTATAGCAATTACGACAACAATTTGAAAACTTCTAGTAGAATTAAGAGGGTTCTTTTGTTTTATATATTTCTCAGCTTAAATAGAATTACACCACAATTAATTTGCCTTAAACAAAAAGCTCTTAATGCAAATTTAATTCTTCCTTTTTATTTAAATAAATAATAGAGAAAACAAAACTTATTCTCAAGCTTTTACCCTTTCATTACAGAACCAAAAAAGTAAAAAAAAAACCTTAACAACACATTTAAAACTTTTCTGCCACATGATGCACAAAAACTGATGACATTTGTCACCCAAAAAAATGGAAAAAAAACAAAAACTACAAAACCGAAAAAAAAAACAACCCATAAACCAAGACTCCGAATAGACTTGTTAACAACAACCACTATTTAGTTAAAAAAAAAAAAAAAGACATAAAGTTAAAAAATTAAAAAAAACCAACAAACAAATTGCAACATTTTGTGGCCACAACTGGTGAAGAATAAAACTATTAAATAAAATTAAACCAGAAAAATAACGCACAACAAGCTTAAAAAATATCCTTAAAAATTAGGGATAATAAGGAAAATGGCAGAATAAAAAAGAAACGAGATTCCTATTTCCAAGTGTAGAGCACAAAAAGTCACAAGTAAGTAGAATATTGCTTTTATTAATTAAATTATTGGAAGAATAACAATTTATTGTAAAAAAATTATTACCACGCTTTGTAGTCGCTTGAGGTTAAACAAGTAAGAGCGCTATTATATTTGGTTATGCGGAATCTTATGTACCCTTCACCACACAGAAAAAAATTCTCGAAAATTTGTCACCAATGAAGGCATTAAGCAAAACTAAAATCAGTTTAAGTTAAAAAATTAATCAAGTGAATTAAACTTTTAATTAAGTTAATTTAATGTTTAATCAAGTGAATTAAATGCTTAATTGATACTATTAATTTGTTTACTGGTGCAAATTTGATTAATTTTTTCATTGAAATCAATTTTTATTTTTTTCTGTGCATGGTGCAGCAAGTGATATAAATAAATATATAGAGAGGTATATATATAGTAGAAAGCGTTTCTAACGCAGCACCTTAGACCACCCAGCCACTTAAGCACATTGCCAAAAAAGCATTAAAATAAAGAATATCGAGTACACAGAAAAAAATCTACAACATTTTTCACCAATTAAGGCATTAATCAAAAATAAAATAAACTATTATTAGAAATTTAATCAAGTGAATTAAATGTGTAATCCAGTGAATAAAACGTTTAATCAAATGAATTAAATGTTTAATTGATTATATTAATTTGTTTACTGGTGCAAATTTAATTAATTTTTCAATTAATATCACAATTTTTTTAATTGAGATCAATTGTTCTTTTTTCTGTGTACGATTGTTCTTTTAATACACTTTTCTCTATTTAAGCTGCAAATGATGTATATGTGTGGTTTATGTTAAAAAATGCAAAAAAATTAAGACACTAAAATAAAAATTAGAACTCTAAGATTAAAGTCTGTATAAAAAGTTTGATGTTTTTAAGTCCATTTTTGGAGTCATAAATCGACCATTTTTCAACCAATTTGACAGATTTATATACCGACGTGTTTTAGAAGAAATTTAACATTTACCTGGGATATACAACTTAGACTCAGGAATATCTATTTGATTACAACTCTTTTGTTTCAGGACCTATTTTTTCGACTTTTTCGGGAAATATGTTCTGCAAAAAAATGTCCGAAACGAAACTTTTTAATTTTTTAGCAGAATTTTGTTGTTTTGAGCTAATTTATTTGCTCATTCTTAGCCATTTAGTTATAAATCGATTTCGCTGATTTTAAATAGCAAAATTTTCGAATGTGCTGCCGATCAATAGATACATCAAACATACACTGGCGTTGGATATGGGCTCCACAAACTTGATTTTACCCGACGGATAGACAGACAGACAGCCATCTTGATTTGAACTTCTCTTCTCATAAAGGATCCAGAATATATATAGACTTTATAGGGTTAAATTGACATCGATATTGTAGAAATTACAAACAGAATGACAAAGTTATATATACCGTTTTACCTTCGGTGAAGGGTAAAAAAAAGAAAGAACAGTAATTATGACGTATTTTAAAAACAACCCCATCATATTTCTACCCCGTTACCACGACAATTAATTAAATTCATAAAATGTTAATAATAATCAGGAAAAAAACCTCAACTTCGCTACTTTTTCTTAAATATTGGTTGATAATTTTAGTTTTTTTTTTTTCAAAGTAAAGAAACCCAGTGTTTTGTTAAGAGGATTTTACAAAATTGGTTTTCAATACAATTCTTTTCTTTTTTTCTGCAACGGTTTTGGTGTTTTACTTTGGCTGCAAAATTTCCATTGTGTTGCCAGCATTATTATAATGAAAACTAAACGTTATTATTAATATTTCCCACAAGTTGCTTAATTTTTTTTTTTTTTTTTTTTTTGTTATGTGTTCTCCCCGGTATTTATGCTAAATTTATTATTATGATGTCAGTTAATAGCATAAAAACTAAATACATAATAACAAAAAACAATAGCAGCGCTAATAAAAGGAGAAAAACCAGCCGCAACAGAAAGAAAAAATGAGGAAAAAACGGAAAAATTGAATGCAAGAACGGAACCAACAACTTGTTTTAGGAAAACGAAATCAACACATGAGTTTTCAACACCCTCCTTTTTCACACTCTTTGTCTTCTACACATGTTTAGTAACTGTCTAAAAAAAAAAATTATACACGATAGTCTCACTTACACAAATGCTTTTCTTTCTCCATCAAATCGCACAATATATTGAGTACAGTGAGAGTCAATGTTGAAACAAGCAATAATTTTAAATGCAAAAAAAGTGTTGTATACTTTATGGCGGAACAAAAGAAGTACCTATCGCACTTAATCAACAAGATGGTATTAACTCAAAATTTAAATATTTCAGTAGAAGCAAATCAATTTTTTATTGAATATTGATGGCATATGAAAAACAATTTTAAAACCAACCGTTTCATTACCAAAAAGTAGACAAAATAGCACGATATCTTTACAGCGGGTGGATATGAATATAACGTGTCAATTTATGCGAAGAAGTGAACAAATAAAAATGTTTAGCGAATACCCTCTTGTTTATTAGGTGCGATATATATTTCTTTTGCTATAAAGAATAGAAATTTTGATTAAAAAGTAAAATAATTAAATAATTGTTAACTACTCTTAAATAAGGAAAACAAATTTAATCTAAATGAAGTAGTGAGATAGAAAAAAATCCTACCACAAATACATTTGAAGAAAATTATATTTTTAAATCTAGGAAAAGCTTAAAGTTATGAGCAGGGCAAGTTTATAAAATAAAAATATGAAAAATAACCCCAATAGAACTCACGAAAGGATTTAATATCAAACGAACTTTCATAATGAGACCAATATTAGACATTTATGATCAGCAGGTAAACCAAAAAAATGCACTAAAACAATATTTCCAATTTTATAATTTCAAACAAAATGTTGAATGTTTCCGCCCTGGGGCCCATGGGTAGTATTGGACTAACCAGAATACAATTATGTGTTATGATGTTAAGATTCATATAACTAATATATGTAAAAAATCCTGCATAGTTTAAAATATGCAAAAATATTCACATACAAATCGATGCCAAAATTCATTTAAAGCTCTAAACCGAATATATATGTTGTTTTTATCCTGCATAGGGGGCAGAAGGAATAACATATACTTGCATATTAAAGGATTCCCTGATGATCAGTAAACTCTGACAAATCATTATTACACCTACATTTACACCTACACAAAATCTGGTAGATTTTAGTTGACATCTTAAAGAAATGTTTTGGCGTTTACCCCACTGCTTTTTGACATATTGTCGGATTTCATTTTCATAATAAAAAAAGCCGATTGAAAAAGGACAGAAATAATTTAAAGCCAAAAACAAAGTGTTATTAAATTAAAATAGTTTATATACCCTTTATTTATTATTGGTTTATCCATTTTCCCAATTGTTTATTTTTTTTTTTATTATTAATTTGCCGCAAATTTATTTTTCCCCACACTTTTTTTTTATTTTTATAATTTTTTTTTTTTTTTTTCTTTTTTTTTTGTTTTGTTAAACTGTTCAAGATTTTTCTAGTTCAGAGCTGCATTTTTTAGTACATTAGTATGAAATTCATAGTTGTATCGTTGAGTATTGCAAAATTTTGTTAGATTTTGCCAAACGTGTCGAACTAGATTTGGTTTTATATGGGGAATCTAGTAGAAATGAACAATATTTCGCTCAAAATCCCTTAAGACCTAGATTTTGTGTAGGTGAAAATGTAGTTTTATTAAATTCAGGTTTCCCCAACGCTACCAAATTATCCAGATTAACTTTGAAAATGAGCCATAGTTTTGTGTGTTCAGAAATACGACACACTATTGACATAACGGGTTTGTTAGTACACTAATTGCCACATGAGTCCAACCAAGACCATTACCATTACATCCAAAAACTTCAGCATTTTGTGCGTTTTGCTAACTGGTGTCATAATTTCATATTCATTGCAAAAAAATTAAGCCATGGCTTGCGAGTTTTTATTTGAAAATTTGGATGACATTTATCAGGGCGGGATGTTTTTTCTTAAGGATGGTTCTATTTGCCATACGCCTACCTCAACAATTGACTTATTGAAATCAAAATTTGGCGATAAGTTGATTTTGAGGAAAAGTATTTCAATTGGGTTGCAAGGTCGTGCAATTTTACAATTTTCCATTATTGCCTGTTAGACCACGTACAGTAAGTCGGTGGTTTATGCTGGTAATCCACCACGCCAAGAGGCCAATATTGTCCATGTTAATCGTGACATACGGCCAGCAGTAATCGAAAAAATGGCCTAGAAATGCACCGTTTGCTGCGGTTTTTTTTTTAAATAAGCTGCATCTCACGTTACGATAAATAAATTTCCCTACGAAACCATGAGTATGTATGGATGTATGTATATCATTGATCCGGGCATGATGTGTTTTCAACCGCAAAAATTGACTTTGGCGATAATTTGATTTCGAGTAATGGACGTGTCAACTGGCCTCCAAGGTCGGGCGATTTGCCACGTCTCGCTATTTCCTGCTAAGTGAAGTCACGGACTTATTCTAATAAACAAGCAAGAATTGATGCCAAGAGGTCAACATTGTTCGTGGTATACGGCCAGAAAATACCGAAAAAGTGGACAAAAATTCGGACCATCTTAAATACACTTCTTCAAAAACAGCATCGGTGGTCATATGCTCTAAAAAAATTTCAAATGTTAATACTTAATGTTAATAATGTTAATTCAAATGTAGTCAATACATTCGAATAAAATAATTTTTTTGATTAAATTAATTTTTTTTTCAATGTCAAGCTTTATTCGACAAAAACAAAAAACTATGCTTAAAAATAAAAACCTTTACCCAATTGCAAAGAGAATTAATTTCTTAGTTCCAAAATATGCACTTAAAATGCAATAAAAAATATTTTCTAAAAATCTTATAATATCCCTAGGGGAAAGGGAACTAGCACGAAACTTGTCACATGACAGTTCTAAAGTGGTAGGGACCGGTTCTAGTTCTAACAACTTATATGAAGGGGACTTGTCACTTTAATATGGCGATGTGCCAGGAGGGGGTTAATTGGCACCTCCTTGATACTTTATCACAGGTCACTGAAGTAACATAAATAGACACATTCAATTTCGGTTAAAATAATGCTTGTCGCAGATATTGTCCCGAATGAACCATATTAATATAAAAGATCTCCTTCATATAAAGTAATATAAACAGATAGCATCAGCCCGCCCAAGATTCAGTCCCATGACTGAACTTACATTTCACTCTGGAGTAACTAAACTTTATCACCAGTACAGTGATATGTCTTGTTTGCACCTATCACAATTACTCCATCTTATATTCTGTTTACTAGTCACGGCATTACTGCTTCAAGAAAATATGACACATATTTCCGGCAGGGATATGCAAAAATCTAATTTTTATGACAAAAAAACACTTTGTATTCGTTTACAACACATTTCCGTTTTACTATTACCGAATTTGAGACTTTAATAACGAAAAGTTTCCGAGTTTTCCGTCTTAATAAAGGTCTAGATAAGAAATGAGATCTAAGTCTAACCGATGGTATAAGTTCATTAATTAATAATCATAATTTTGTACCGATAGCCATATCTATCAGTGGTGCTGTAACGCCTCGAGGATCTATCTTTACTGCTATATCTAATACTTTCTTGCATAAGTTCATTGTTTTTTGGACCAAAAGAAATTTAATATCAGTTTCTAACGTTAGAAGAAAAATCGAACCAGTTTTTTCCTTCACTGCACGTTTGTACAACTACACATTCAGTATTATAACCATGTACGAACTATAAATTACGACTTAACAAGAACTAAATATTTTATTGTTCCCAGCAAACATACCGGTTGAAATCTCGAATTTTGAATGATTTGATTTTAAAGCCATCTAAAAACATTCAGCAAATTATCAGTTCAAATTTAATATAATGAATATATCGCACTTGATCATAAAGAGGATATTAAGAAAAAAAATTAATTTTTTCACTTTTTGGAAAAAATTTCTGTTAAAATATTGTTTTATTTTGTCTACTTTTTGCCAATGTGGTTTATTGAAAAATTCTTTTTCATATGCCTTTAATATTAAATTAAAAATTGTTTGGCTTTTTCTGAAAATGTTTAAATTTTAAGTTAATATCGTCAAATGCGTTATGTAACATAATATTTAATCCCTTTTGTATTAAGTTCATATATGTGACCTTCTACGAGAAAAGGGACCAACAAACGGGTTTGGACTTATCAGTGGATTCTGGACACCTAAAAGGGTGTAGAATAAGATGAAATGAGTTAGATTTCTGATTAAAATAACTAACCATAACAAATCGCATCTCCCAACTGAAGGTGTGTTCACAGTGATAATGCGTTATGAAACTTTAAATGCGTTTTTCTCAAAACTTAATTTTTACACACTAGGTCCCTTTTCTCGGAGAAGGTCACATATACCTATTTTTATACCCACACCAAAATAGTGGAGAGTAGAGTGGTTCAACAAAAAACAATTTTTTTTTAAGCCAGTCACCCCCTAGGATTAATGATTAAATTTAAAGTCCGATCATAACATATTACAAATCTTTATTCGGATCGTACCCCCTTCGCGTAAGCCCTTCTAAAATTATGTACTTCAAGCTTTAATTGTAATCACGTTTATGCCAAGCCCCGAAATTAGTCCCATTTTTTCTTTACATATAAATTTATAACATTTCACTTTTTGTTTTTATACTCGTATATAGTGCAGCCGTTTCAAGACCGATTTCATTGTTTCGGATATCATTATTAATATCCTAACTATGGCTTAATTTTTGTCTTCGGTGACTTTTTAATTTAAGCTTATGCGATATCGGATCCTTCCCTACTTATGTCCAATTTTTTGCACGTTGCAAGGAAGCCCTTTTTATACTTAGGGGTAATAAATCAGAGCAAGTTAAACTCTCTTTTGGTTTAAAATGTGTTTAAGCCAACAAATCTATAAATCAGAAAACATATAAACCATCTTTAACCGCATAAAATTGGGCGTTTAAACTACCAATACAAACTATATGAATTTATAGTAGTGCTGCCACAAGTTACTTTTTAAATAACATATTATACATGGGACACTGATTTACAACTGTTGAGTTTAAACGACATATAAATTTACGTTTAGTTTAACTAAAACAGCGTTTAAACACTCACTGATTTATTAGCCATTAGTATGTCTAGATTTTAATATGTTCACTTTTATACCACACCTCAAAAGTACTCCCAATTTTTTCCTTCCTATGCTATGGGATTATTGCATTATCATAACATTCAAATTTATGAGGTTTTTTAGGTCGTTAACGGTTTTCAGCCAATTTCTATGGGAATTATGCCAGAAAATGTAGACAAGCCATGAATAACGATATGTAATAACTTATCATTGGACATTACGTGGGGGCGCAGTATACAAAAAAATAAAAGGGGCGTGGCAAAAAATTTTATAAAAGAATACTTTTTAACTAATCTTTAATCCTAATGGGTGATTGGCTCAACTTTTTTTTCGAACAACCTTGGTGGAGAGATTATGAGCCTGTTCGGAAATGCATCACTGCGCTGCATCTGATGCGCAGCGCGTTCGGTTAAGCATCACTGCAAATGTCAGCTGTTCGAAAATACATAACAAATGCAGATGATGCGCAAACAAACCTAAAACATTCATCACAAAAATTACTGATGCATATTGTGTTCAATAATATAACCAATACGGGCGGCAAACAAGCTGATGATAAGCTGATTTGCATTAGCATCGCAAACTAATCATAGATGCGCATCAGATGCAGCGCAGTGATACATTTTCGAACAGGCCCTATATTGCGTTATGTGCTGATGTTTGTAACATCTTTAACTATTGGTCCCAGACCTACTTTAATTTACCGATCGACTAATAATCCATGTTAACTTTGTGCGGGACGTGTGGGTCACAATTTTTGGAAAAAATTTTTGATGCTTTTGCAACTGGTGAGAATTAGTCCGTTATTTCATATAGCCCCTTCATAAATTTCTATCGGGAATAGAGTTTTCATGTCCACAAACCATCTGATTATGTTGGTATTTCGATTAAAATTGATTCAACCTTATTTTATGGCAATCTAAATCATTTTACTAAATTAATTTGAAATCGGTACATATTTGAATAGAGCTCCCATACAAATACTAATCTCAAAAATAGCTCTGCTGTTATAAAGTTTACAAATTAAGTTGATGCGGTTTATTAGGATTGTCTTTGACCAGTCTTAGAAATTGGTATCAAATTATACACAGTGCCTTGGGGAAGACATAAATAAAATTTTGGTGTTACTCAAATTTTTAAGCTGATTATGTTTTAAGACGATGAGAAAACAAGAATGATCAAAAAAAAATAATAAGCGCTTTTTGGAAACTTTCTTTTTATATTTTTTTTAGCTAATATATCGTGTCAAAATTTTTTATTGGTCCAGAATTAAAAAAAGGTCCCTATCAACGAAGATAGGAACTTTTTCTGTTTCTCGAACAGATTAAAAAGAAGAGTTTGGTATAAGACTTCATAACGAATGAAAAATGTTTTTAACTTTCAATTTATGTTTGCTAGTATTTGAAATTGTCTGAGAACAAAGGTTTTTTTCTCTACCAATTTGTTTCGTTTTATTAAATTTGTTTAACGTTCTGTATTTATATTTTTTTCTTAAGTTACAATGTACTTCCTTAAGTTTTTTAATTATCAAAAACCTCTTCCAGAAATTAAAATTATTTTTAGATTTGATACTGATCTAAAAATATAAAATTTAGGAAATGTTAGTTTTAAAACCTCTCCTTAACCAACCACAATTCGTGTTTTTCTAAGGTATGAAAATAACTTAAGAAATAATATTTTTTTACAAAATTATCAATAATATCTACACAGAAAAAAAATAAAAATAGATTTCAGTTGAAAAATTTGTGATATTAATTAAAACATCAATTAAATTTGCACCAGTAAACAATTTTATAGTATCAATGTAATATTATTTGATATTAAACAACATTTTCTCCAGTAATGTTGTTGAAATGTTGAATTCACTTGATTAAATTTTTAATTAAAACTGATTTTATTTTTGATTAATGGCTTAATTGAAAAAAAAGTTGTCGATAATATTTCCTGTGTACTCAAATCCAATTTAAAGCTGTTATAAAGTTAACAAATTAAGTTGATGCGGTTGATTAGGATTGTCTTTGACGTAATCGAAAACCAGTCTTAGAAATTGGTATCGTAATTGTACACGGTGCGCTGGGGAAAACTTAAATAAAATTTTGGTGTTACTCCAATTTTTAAGCTGATTTTGTTTTTCGACGATGAAAAAACAAGAATGAGCAAAACAATAAAAAAGTACTAGGCGCTTTGTTGGCGGAAAATTTTGTTTAATTTTTTTTTTTTAAATAAGAATTTATTCTTTCAAATGAATCTAAAATATATATAAAAATTAATAACAACTACAAATATTGTTGTGGCTGATTATTTCAAACTTTCAAATTTATGTTTGCTGGGTATTAAATATATGATTGCGTTTATGTATATAAGTGAAAGAATATTTTGTATTTGTTGGCAGATAAACCACCAATGAGCCTCGTGTGTGGATGATTTTTTAAATATCAGGCGCGGAACCAGTAACAGGATTAAATGAAAAACCTGGACAATATTTTGCTATTTGAATATTATTGTTAAATAAACCAAATAGTTTCTTTAACCAATCCAAGACGCCTCAAAAATTTTACTAAAAGAACATATCTCCCAATATGTGCCCTCTGTTCACACACACACGCCACCTAGACGGACGACTGAAAGGTGTGTGCCAGAACATTTTGGCACTCTGCATGGGATGCCAACAATTTGTTATTCAAATTTTGTGTCAAAAATTCAAGACAACAATTATTTACAATTTAGTTTTTTTTTAATGGCCTCCGTTAGCGTCCGCAAAAGTCCATAAAAAATGTTTGTAGACATCCTAAGGATTAATATGTTTTTAAGGAAGAGACCCAGACTAAAAATGTATGGGAATATGAAGTTTGGGAGCATATAAAATAATTAAACGGCATCATATTATGGAGCAGCAAGCTGTTGACGGGAAATTTAAAAACAAATCTATGCAAGGTTTAAAAATTTAAAGTAAATAGTGTTTGAACAATATAAATGGTACTTTTTTAAAAGTAATTTGTAAATGGTACTTTAAAAAACATACTATTCAATATGTGTTTTGTAAACGGTACCCTGTAGAAAGTACTTTTAACAATGTACATTGCAAAAGGCAATTTGTAGCAAGTACTTTGTAAAAGGTACTAAGTTAAAGTTACTTTATTATAGGTATTAAGTTAAAGTTAATTTATAAAATATGTTTTCATTAAATTTTATATTTTCATATATTTTTATCAAGCTTTAGGTCACTTTTTATAAAAAAATCAATTAAAATATTATTTATTTTTCAATGTTTCGATTTCCCTTGGAAATCTTCTTCAGGAAATCTTTTTAAATAATATAAATTTACAAAATTGTTTTTGACAATAAATGGAAAAATAAAAATGGAAAAATTAATTTAAAATTTCAATTAACAAACTTAAAATAAAAACAGGAAACCAAACAAGTTTTTAAAAATATTCAAAACCTAAAACCTATTTTACTTCCCTTTCCGTCAATCTATTTATTTTTAGTTAATATATACATATTTTCAATAATATAATTAATAAAACATGTTTTCTAAAATCAACTACGAAATTCATTTTGGAATGCATATTCTACAAAGTACCTTTTGCATAGTACATTTTATAAAGTACCTTTGGCATAGTACATTTTATAAAGAATTTTTTGCATAGTACATTTTATAAAGTACCTTTTGCATAGTACATTTTATAAAGTACCTTTGGCATAGTACATTTTATAAAGAATTTTTTGCATAGTACATTTTATAAAGTACCTTTTGCATAGTACATTTTATAAAGTACCTTTGGCATAGTACATTTTATAAAGAATTTTTTGCATAGTACATTTTATAAAGTACCTTTTGCATAGTACATTTTATAAAGTACCTTTGGCATAGTACATTTTATAAAGAATTTTTTGCATACTACATTTTATAAAGTACCTTTTGCGTAGTACATTTTATAAAGAATTTTCTGCATAGTACATTTTATGAAGTACCTTTTGAATAGTACATTTTATAAAGTACCTTTGGCATAGTACATTTTATAAAGTACCTTTTGCATAGTACATTTTATAAAGTACCTTTTGCATAGTACATTATATAAAGTACCTTTGCATAGTACATTTTATAAAGTACCTTTTACATAGTACCTTTTACATAGTACCATTTACATAGTACCTTATACATAGTACCTTTTACATAGTGCCTTATACATAGTACCTTTTACATAGTACCTCTTACATCAAACCTTTTGCATAGTACCTTTCACATAGTACCTTTTACAAAGTACCTTTTACATAGTATCTTTTACATAGTACCTTTTACATAGTACCTTTTACATAGTTCCTTTTACATAGTACCTTTTACATAGTACCTTTAACGTAGTACTTGTTATATAGTATCTTTTATAGAGTACGTTTTAAATAGTACCATTTGCATAGTACTCGTATGTTCTACAAATTGGCGTTTGCCAATGCACATTTTTTGAAGTACTTTCTGCAAGAAAACAAAAATGTTAGGACTGTTTTTTAAAGGCATAGAACATTTTTAAAAAATTAAACACAATAAACTCAATGGAACGACCAAAATTTTGGCATAACTGGCTCAAAATTTTCATGGCATTTAATGCTTAAAAATAAATCATTTCTGGCATTGACCTCCGCGACTGTGTCTTATAAACGCCATCCTGTCGGTCCAATTTTGCAACACGTTTTCGAGCATACCTCTTATTATTTCGTGGAATTTATATGATCAATAGTTGTAAGTTTATCAGCACAGACCAGAGATTTGACGTTTGCTTACAAAAAGTAGTGTAAAATCACACGAACGAGGTGGCCAATTCTTAGGTAAGTTTCTTGAGATTATTGGGCTAATAAAGTTATGGTTCCACTTGCTGTGTGGCATGTTGCCCTGTTTTTTTGGAATCATTTCTTCTCCAAATAATTTGCAATGACATGAGGAATAAATAAATCACGAATTATTTGCCAGTAGCGTTCGTCATTCATGGTAATGTTGGCACCGGTTTCCGATATAAAGGCGAATGGGCCGATGACGTCTTCGACATATAAACCGCAGCAAACAGTGATTTTCGAGATGTCATGGAGTCTTAGGAATCTCATGATATTTGTGCTCTATCCCAAAGCGACAATTCTGCTTATTTCCATACCCCTTAAGCCAGCAATGAGCCTCTTCGCTGAAAATGATTTGACGATAAAAATCTGGTTCAACTTCCAGTTGATTCTCAGCCTATTCAATGAGCACACCAAGCTATTAATGGTCCACTGGCTTTCATTCTTGTGCCAGTTGGATCATATATGGATTCAGGACAAGATCTTTCCCTAAAATGTTCCAAGTAGTGTACGAGAAGAGACCGAGTTGCTCAGAACGGCGCAGGATCGATAAGCTCCAGTCAAACTCATGTCTTTAGCGGTTAAGGATTCTTCTAAACGCACGGTACGGGCTCGGTTTCGATAAATGCTATACAAAAGAGTAAATATGGTCATGAATCGATCCATAGTATTGCGTATTAGCTGCTCAGATGGGCAATAATGCGCACCGTAAACTTGACTATCGGCTCTATAAGTTTAGCGAACAGAGTGGAAACAAATTTCCACGATTTGTATACGTTGTTCAGGTGCGAGTCTTTGCGTAGTAATTTGCCAAAGTAGCCTGAAAAGAAGTATGACAGCTAGGTTTTCAGTTATCCCCATCGGAAGTTCGATACGTCTTAAAGAACACCTTTTATTTTAGGTATTTTGAAAAAAAACCAAATAAATATAAAAATCTATAAAAAGTTATCCCCAGTTAACTAACAGTAATAGTAACATTGCAAATCAGCTGCTTCATTTTGTTGTATGTTAAGCAATTAGAACGATTATAGTTAGCAGTAAGATGTAACTTAACCGTAACGTCTAACTGTCAGCTAACTGGGGCTTTACTTTGTAAAATATGCAACGTAAGGTGCACTTTCTAAATATTACCCTATAAAAATACATTTTAAAAGGTACTTTGTATAACAATTTTCGCTAAAAGGTACTTTTCAAAAGGTTCTTTGTAAACTAAAGTTTAAGTTTTTGTCAAAAAAGTTATTCGTTTATATTCTTTATAGTACTTAATAGAAGATACCTATCAAAGGATGTAAAAGTACTGGGCAAAAGGTACTTTTTGAAAAATTTTGTTAATGAAATTTAATTTCTAAATCCAAATCAATTTAATCCTTTTTTCTCTTCTCTCATTTTAGCCCTTATCTGCTTTGGAAGCAGTTTACGCCGTTAGCACTTCTTTCCTTATGCTAATGTCTAATGGTAAGTTTCTTATTTATCTTTCTCTTTTCTTCTTGTATGACATTTTTACTTGCTGTAATTATCAAATAGTACTTAACACAAAAAAAAAACTGAAGTTTTTTACATACGCTTCATTAACTAAATCTTCTACTGGTTGCGATAAAAAGCTATTGAATTGTCTTTATTTTTCTGTTTTCCATTTTTGGCTTAAAAATAACAAAAATAAAAAAACCGGTTAACAAATCTTTAAGTAATCAAAGTAGGATTGATAACCTTCTTTGACAGAGCTTTTTGTTTGATTTTAGAGGGTATTTTCTTTGCTTTTGTTGTAAATGGTAAATCTTTTCAAGATGTGCCAGAGAACTTACTACCAAGTTAAGCAAAAGAAAAAAAAAACACTATAACAACATGTCTAAGAAGTGTGTACATATTTTCTTAAAAGGGGAAAAAACTTGTATTATGCTGGCTGATAATTTTTTCCAAAAGTGGATTAGAACTTATGTGAGAAGGTGTAAATGTAAAGATACATTTAAGAAGAACAGACTTTTAAAATAAAACTTTTTTTCTTTAAAATTGAAATTGAATAGGCTTGAAATTCCAGTCCCGATATTAGTTCAGATTTTGGTCAAGAATAAGTTCAGCTTCAAGTTAAGATACTAGTTCTGAGTACATTTAAGATACCAGTTCAAATTTTACTTAAGATTTCAGTTTAGATTTTGTTTGAGCAGAAGCTCAAATTGAAGAAAAGATTAAAATTAAGATTTTAGTTAAACTTCTAGTTTGATTTGCAGATCAGATTTCTGTTTAAATTGAACTATAGGGGACAATTTACACCATTCGATCGACATCAATCGAAATTACCTCTAAAAATCTATTGTAGTTTTGATCAATATCGAATGCCGTAATTTGGCCCCAGAATAAGCTTAGATTATAGTTCCGATTCCAGTGAAGATTCCAGTTTTGATTCAATTTCAGATCGCAGTTTAAATTTTAGTTAATAAACAAATTTAATAAAGATTTAAGGTAAAGTTAAAGTTTAAATTCAGAAAGTCTACTTCGCATACTAGTTATGTTCTTGTTCACACAGAAAAAAGTGTTTTATTATTTATTTAAATTTAATTAATGTGATAATTGAATCAATTATTTTTTTAGTTGAAAGAAAATTAAAAATTTAATTTTGATTTAATTAACCTTTTAGTTGTTTTGAAATAAATTTTCAATTAAAATTTTAATTAAATAACAAAAAATCTTAATTAATTTTTTTCGTTTAAAATAAAATAATTTAAACATGTAAAATTAATGTTGGGAATTGTCAATATTTATTTAAATAAATTAACACATTGTTTGAAACGGCAAAGTTTTTTGATAACTTTTTTAATTAAAATTAAAAATATGATTTATTGAAAATATTTTTTCAAAATTTTAAAATTCTTAGTAATCAATATAATCATTTTGGTAATAGGTGCAAAATCAACAACTTGTTTGTTTGATATTATGAATTTGGAATAAATTTGGTGATTGGAGAAATTTAATAATTTTTTCTGTGCAGGTTTTACTTTGGGTTTAATTATACATTTCTATCCAGATTATTATCGTAACTCAGATTTCAGTTCAATTCCACCTTAGATTGTAGATACGATTTTAGAACAGGTTACTATTCCGACTTTAGTTCAGAATCTACTTTAGTTCTAGTTAAGTTCTAGTAAAGTTCTCTTAAAGTTCTTAATTAGTTTGAGTCAAGTGCAGAATTAAAATGTGTATTAAAATTTTGTTTCAGATCTGTTTTAGTAATAATTATAATTCAGTCTGTAGCGTTGATTACAATTTAGTTACTTGTTCAGCTTTGAGTCAAGATCCAAAGGCCAAATTGCGGCATTCATAGTCGATCAAAATTACGATATAATTTAAATGGGAATATCGAGCGGTATCAAATGCTATAATTTGTCCACGGAATTAGTTCTAGCTAAGTTATTAAGTGTTGTTTCACTTCTATACTAATTCTAATCAAGTTCTGTAATTATTTTGTGCATGCTTTGTTTTAGTTCTGTTCTCGATGTGGTGTAGTTCTGCTCTAGTTTCGTGTAGATCTGTTGTGTTTTAGTGCTGTTCGTTATCTGTAGTGCTGTTCTAGATCTGTTTCAGTTTTGATCTTGTTCGGTTCTATATCTGCTCTAGTTTTATGTTATATCAGTTGCAGTTTTGTACTAGTTATGTACTAGTTATGTTCTAGTTATGTTTTAGTTCTGTTCTAGTTATGTTTTAGTTCTGTTCTAGTTCTGTTCTAGTGTTGTTCTAGTTCTGTTCTAGTTCTGTTCTAGTTCTGTTCTTGTTCTGTTCTAGTTCTGTTCTAGTTATGTTCTAGTTCTGTTCTAGTTCTGTCCTAGTTCTGTTCAAGTTCTAGTTCTGTTCTAGTTCTGTTCAAGTTCTGTTCTAGTTCTGTTCTAGTTATGTTCTAGTTTTGTTCTAGTTCTTTTTTCGTTCTGTTCTAGTTCTGTTCTAGTCCTGTTCTAGTTCTATTCTAGTTCTGTTCTAGTTCTGTTCTAATTCTGTTCTAGTGTTGTTCTAGTTCTGTTATAGTTCTGTTACAGTTCTGTTCTAGTTCTGTTCTAGTTCTGTTTTATATCTGTTCTAGTTTTGTTTTAGTTCTGTTCTAGTTCTGTTCTAGTTCTAATAAAGTTCTGTTCTAGTTATCTTCTAGTTCTGTTGTCGTTTTGTTCTAATTCTGTTCTAATTCGGTTCTGTTCTACTTCTATTCTAGCTCTGTTCAGTTCTAGTTCGGTTTTAGTTCTGTTCTAGTTTTGTTTTACTCTTCTTATAGTTCTAATCTATTTCTGCTCTAGTTCTCTTTTAGTTCTGTTCTTGTTTTGTTCGTATTCTGTTCTAGTTCGGTTCTGTTCTACTTCTATTCTAGTTCTGTTCCAGCTCTGTTCTAATCCTGTTTCAGCTATGTTCTATTTTTTTAAAATGCTGTTTTTGTTATCTTGTAGTTCAATTCTAGTTAGATTTCTATGTAAATATTTACTTGTACTAAAAATTCTTTAAAAAATGTGATCTAGCAAGTAAGACTTTCTGCAGAAAGTACAAAAAAAAAAAGAGTTTACATTTTCTTTTGTTTTTCTTTACGACTATGTGTGATAAAAAAGAAACTTTTGTATAACTATCCTGCAATTTTTCTATTACATCTTCAACCTAGGACATGTGTTTATCACGAAAATGGCTCTTCTCTTCTTCTGCGAAGAGGGAGGTGTATAAAAATGTAGTCGTTTGTTTAGTTCAATTGCTTGTGGCATTCACATGTAACAGAAGGATAACGTAAAAAATTTACACAAATAAACGCACACACACTCTCTGACACATTTATAGACAGACACGCAAAAACTAACCAGGATACTCGTATGTTTATACAAGCTTTAGAATTGCAAATGGTAAGGAAAAAATTAAAGTAAAAATGGAAGATAAAGAAGAAATAAGATGCCACATTCATATTCAACAATAACAACAACAAAAACTATAACAATAGCAATAACAACAAAAACACAAGTAGCAGCAGTTACAACAAATAATAGTACGTGCGTGTTACAAATTCTGTGGTCAACTGTCAATTGAATAAAATTTGTGGCAAAGTTCTTTATTCAAAGCAATTTTCTTTAGAAAAAAATTTATATCGTTCTGTTTTATTTTTTGTTTTCGGGGTTTTTCTTCGTAACCAAGACTTTGCTGGAAAATTTATATACTTCTTTTAGAGTGATAAGCTCTTAGCCCCTTATGGCCCCTTCATTTCAACATGTGTTGTTGTACTAACATTAACTGGAAACTCTATTGAAATTTAGCCAGTATAAAACAAAGCTTAAAAAGAAGACATCTAGAGGCAGATGGAGAGGGAGAGTACCAAAAAAAAAAAAAACGGAAAAAGGATATGTGTGGACACGCATAACTAATGAGCTTGTTGTTTGTTGTACACTTGTTAAAGCAAGAGTAACTTTTGAAAACTTTTCTTTAACTCCTTTACTACTCCTGCTGCAGCTTCTGCTGATTATTAAACTTTTATTTCTTTTCACATTTATAGAAAACCCCAAACATTCAGCACATCCTTTAAGGAAACCCACATATATTTAAATGAATTTTATATACTGGTTTTTTACCAGAAAAAAATTATAAAAATCCCAAAAATAAGACAAAAGGGTTTCAATTTCGTTTTGCAATACAGATAAAGAAATTAGCAAAATTTTGCTAAATAAGTTATAAAAGAAAATCTTAAATAAAAATCTTTTTTCTACAATCATTGAAGCAATTCACAGAGAATACCCACATGTATTTGACTATTTTAGAAAAAGGAAAGGAAAATTTAAGTATAATTTTATAGTATTTCAATAAAATTATAAAAATTATTATCTTGGATAAAGGTTTTGTTGTGGTTGTAAATTTAATAAAAAAAAAATTACATAAAGATGTCAAAGAAGAACCCCAATTGTTCACCCATATAGTAAAAATTTATTACAGATTTGAGTTAAAGTTAACTCAAAAATTCATTTGAGTTTTAAGAATTCATTAGATTATTTGGCATACAAGAAATGATAAGAATTGATATGAACAAAAATTACAAAAAGAATTGATAGAAACTTTCTCTTTGTTTTGGAAGTACATACTACCTCTTTAATTTGAGGTTACCTTTTCTAAGAGAAAAAATTATTTATTAATTAATTATTAAAATAATTACCATTTTTAAGTCTATTAAGTTCCTTAAGGCCGTGTCAGATACAACTTTGTCGCTTTGCGTGACGTTTCTACCTTCGGCAGAAAAACGCAAAGCAAAAGGTGTATGCCACAATGAAAACTTTGACAACACTCACGCATTGTTTGTTTACTTATAAAAGCGGTTGGTAATTTGTACATTTAATTATTTGTTACAAAAATAAAAGTTAAAAATTTAATTGGACGGTTTTTTGGAATTGAATTTGGCAAAAAAAATTAAAAAAAAAAGAAAATTATACTAGCCAATTGTCAAAGCGCGCAAAAAGATGAGAGTTGGCTAACTTTTTGCTTCGCTCCGCTTTGAAAGTACTTTATGTGACATGTTTCGTATAAGTACGTATATTTTATCTTAGATGTCAAAGCGAATCGGTAACGCAACGCGAAGCAAAAGTTTTATCTGACATGGCCTTTAGAGAGTGCTTTTTTAAAAGAAGCAGTTTGGCCGAAATTCAAATACAATTTTATACAGACAAAGCATCAAAATTATTCAAAATTGTATAAATTACACAGGTAAAAGCGATGCCTATTATATTAAAATATATGTATAGAGGGTGGCACATAAGGTTAGATGAGGTAAGGTCAAAAGGAGAACGAATCATCAAAAAGCAACCCCATATCTATACCATATACACCTAGGCCACTATCGGGCCTGATGTGCGCTCTTTAAGAAGAAACATGGGGATTTAGGTGGATAGTGCTACTTCACCTATAGGGAGGGGTTAACGTTCGGCTTTACGAAACCTAGTTTTCCGGACGTAACTCCTTAAGGTTTTCCAGTCAACATGCCTCAGGGATCCCAAGCCCAATATGGCATCGCTCCCGAGGTGTTTGCATCGTCATTCGACGAAGGCCTGACAGTAACAGAGAAAGTATTCCAGCGTCTCTTACTCTTCTCGCCACACGCTCTACACTCGTCAGATTCTGCCCGTCCAATTTGATGTAGTTTTGCCCGTAGTTCCACATGACCAGTCGGGATATACACCTGCGTACTAACTGCGGATTTCCTGCCGTTGATGATGCTACTTTCCCTCCTCTCTTCTTAGTTACCCCATAAAATCTTAGTGGTCTTACACATTATCCCACTGTTCCAACTGGCCGTGTGGGTTTCCCTAGCCCGCGCCTTCAAATCCGCTTTCGCTGCTCCAAACAGCTTCACATTCGCCAGGTTAACTGCTTCCAGTTCTCTTCCTCCGATAGCAAGTATATTGGCCCTTTCTGTACAGTGTTTATCCCCGAATGGTCCGGCACCCATATGATATGGATCCCACTGCCCGAGGCGAATTCGCTAGTGGCCTTCCTACAGTCTAATAAGGTCCATGACTTAACCCTATTAACTGATAACTCCCTTATTGCCCTTTGGCTGTCGGTAAATATGTTCGAATATGGGGCACCCGCCCCATTGATGTTCTATAATTGCACCAACGTGCTAGCAGTCCGGTACAGTACGTTACGGGTACAGCAACGTTCGCCTAACTCAGCCTTTAAACTCGCTTCACGTACCCACAATGCCGTCGTAAGCGTATTTTGTTTTCTTTTAAAAATAATCTTAAAAAACTTTATATTTTTTTAAGCTTTAGGTCACTTTTTTAAATAAATAAATTAAAATATTTTTGGATATTGTTTAAAGTTCATTTATAATTAAAAGGTGCATATTTCAATAATAATTGATTAACTTACTGAAGAATAAGTACCCTTTGGAATGAAAATTGCCCTATTGAATGAAAAGTATCCTTTTGAATAAAAAGTACCCTTTAAATAAAAAGTACCCTTTTGAATAAAAAGTACCGTTTTGAATAAAAAGTACCCTATTGAATGAAAAGTACCCTTTTGAATGAAAAGTATCCTTTTGAATGAAAGTACCATTTTGAATGAAAAATAAACTTTTGAATGAAAAGCACTCTTTTGAATGAAAAGTACCCTTTTGAACGAAAAGTACCCTTTTGAATAAAAAGTATCCTTTTGAATAAAAAGTACCCTTTTGAATAAAAAGTAACCTTTTGAATAAATAGTACCCTTTTAAATAAAAAGTACCCTTTTGAATGAAAAGATCCTTTTAACTGAAACGTACACTTTTGAATGAAAAGTTCCCTTTTGAATAAGAAGAAACCTTTTAAATGAAAAGTATCCTTTTAACTGAAAAGTAACCTTTTAAATAAAAAGCTCCTTTTGCAATAAAAACTGACCATCATTACAAACGGAATTTCTTCAATAAAAAGTATATTTTTTAATAAACTAACACTTTGAAAAAGACAGTCTTTTTTAATAACAAATACCCTTTTGAAAAAAAAACTACCTCATCAAATAGATTAACTTTTGAAATAAAAAATGCCCTCTTGAATTAACAGAACCCTTTTAAATAAAAAGCGTGCTTTGCAGCAAGATGTACCATAAGGACTAAGCCCTATCACTTAAAGTTGTTTAAAACCAAAAGTACGTTTTGAAACAAAGTGTTCCCTTTGAATGGTGTTTTTTGTTTTCCATTTATTCACCAAGTTTCTTTTATAAAATAGTTGCAATTAGAAAAAATTACATATAATTACTACATTTAAATCAGTTTATGCACTAATGACTTAAAACTAAAAAAAAAATCTTCTCTTTCTCTTGGTATTTTTTATGCATTAAAATGCCTTTTGGCCAGCTCGAAAACAAAAAAATAAACACAAAAAGATCTTAAAATAATTACTTACATTTGGTTATATTTATTGCATTATTTGTAACAAAACTAACAATTTAACTACAAGCAATTTTTCGGTAGTTTTCTAAGGTATGACCTCTTTTCTTTTTTAAACAAATTCGAAAATAAAAATTAAAATAAAAACACAGTAACTAAAAACCATAATAATGATACTGAGGGTTCATTTGAACCCCTCTGCAATTTATTATAAACATAACAAAAAAAAAAAAAAAGGGATTTTAATTTACCAGAACAATTTCATATACACGAAATCACGGATCCTAACAAACATTTTATTTTTAATACACACACATAAGCACTCTCTTTAATAAACACTTGCTCTAACTGTATCACACACAAACACAAATGTAAATGAGAAATAAACCTAAAAACATGAAAAATTTGTTGTTTGTAATTTATAATTTGCATACACATTTTTTCTCTGGGAACAAAAATAAAACAGACTTTATTATTGTTTACATTTACAAAATTACTCGGATACATAAATGTATACATCATATTAGTATACAACCCAGCATACATGCATCCATACATACAAACACACAATTAAAACTCGCACACACACACACACACACACATATGTAAAATGTGTTAAATTGTTGTAAAAAAAAATTATATTTGAATATTCATTTTAGTAACAAAACATTTATGCAATATTTAAGCAAACACTAGATTAAAAAAAAAGAAAGCAGAATGGAAGGGAGAGAAAACATTTAGCAATAAACACAATTAGGGACAACCGATAAGTACTTTAAAGTTTGTAATGAAAATTTATTCAATAAGGAAAAGTTTCAAAATTCGAAAATTAAAATTTGGTAAATGAAAAAAGTTATTAAGTACATATTCATCTTAAGGTGCTTTTACACCATATGTATTTAGCACTATTTTTGCCAGATGTAATATCCATATGTAATTGCACATGTCTGTCAAAATTTACAAATACAGAAGGTTTATAGTTTTTTGCTTTCACACGTTCGTGTTTGGTTTCATCTGACATAACCTAAAATCGTTCATATCAGCAAATTATTTACATTTTTATATTTTTATTCACTTTTAATTGTATTCCAGTTAATTAAAATTTTTGTTTTTTTTTAAAGCATATGTGTAAACAAATAAATAAATAATGATATATGCCGCCACAAGCAAATGAGTGGAAAAACAGCTGATGTCAGATGGAATGTCAGATCAAAATAGAACACGCTCTAATTGAAAAATGTTACACTTCTAATTCCATCTGATATTTACAGAAGCAATTTTTTTTGCTTTAACACGACATGTTTGCATTTTGCAGTGGGAAATGTGACAAATGATTTGACTTTTGATTTTGTTCGACTAAGGAATTGATCGATCGATTTTTAAACTTTAATTTTGCTCGATTAATCGAATAAGAGTTTTAATATGTTCGAATAACTCGAATAATTCAAATAATTTTATCCAATGGGAAAAACATTTTACTTTATACTTTTATTATATTAATAAACAGAATAAAAAAACAATAAAATATAAATATAGTTAAACAATAAATTGCAATTCAATAAATTGCAATTCATTTATACCACGTGTACAGTTTTAAAACTTTTAAGTAAAACAAATATTAAAAAATCTCGAAATCTGCTGCAAAACACAGTTTTTAAGGCGCTAAATAGACCGAAGATTAAGGAAATAAAATATAAATAAACTATAAACAAAGTTAACACTTCTTCGGTTCAACAGACTATAAAATTATCTGAAGGCCAAAGCTTAATACATGCATTAGGTTTAACAGTAGTCGGGGTCCATTAATTTTATTTCAGTGTATAATTTGGGATTATGTCCCGCCTTAATACCGGAATTCAATATAGGCTTTCACCTCATATTTTTATAAATTATTTTTGAATAATTAGTATTGTGGTTATTTTATTGAACTGTTAATGGTTTTTAATCCAAATTTAGATATTTTTTTTTTATTAGGCTTAAGTTCATTGAATTTAATATTCATTAATTTATTTTTATGAAGAAAGGAATTTTACAACATGAAATTAATTAAAATTTTGTTGATAATTTTTCATTCTTGACTGCGCTGAGATTTGAACCCAGGCGTTCACGGACAGGTTGCCCAGACTAGTTTCGATTGTAACCACACAATCTCTTCAGTGGGGTTTGCCGTCTTACACACTCGGCTATTGCAGCCGAATGAAGTCAATAGTCAAAAATCAATCTTTAAACCAAATGGTATTTCAACTTGGTAGATCGAAATTTGCTTTTGAATGAATGATTATCTATTTGAATTGATATACATGTTCTTCCTAACATCTGTTTTTTCGTACTTTTTGTCAAGAATTCTTCTTGAAATCCAAAGTACATTTTTTGTTTTTCATGTTTTTGTCTTTCTTTTTTCTTGTTGACCTTTTTCAGCACAACTTGAAGGACAAATGTAAACATAGCTCGTGCCTTAGCTGTTAACAATAATTAGTATTGTGGTTATTTTATTGAACTGTTAATGGTTTTTAATCCAAATTTAGATATTTTTTAATTAGGCTTAAGTTCATTGAATTTAATTTTCATTAAAAAATATCTATTTTTGAATTATTTATTTTTTTTTGAGAATATTTTATACAAATATTTTATTATTTTATATTTTTCCTGAAAATCAAGTAAAATTTAAATCAAATAAGATTCTCAGTTAATTTTTTTTAAATTACCGTATTTTTCCTGATATTAAGAGAAGTTCTGGTTAAGATAAGATCTCAAAGTATGAAGTGTATAAAAGGAACTTTAACATAAACTTTACAAAGTGGATCCTTTTCAAAGTTTGTTCAATATTAATTTCACTCGATTTGCCGAACATGGCTTATAACTTTTTCTTCACTTTAAAGATCTACTCTATAGGTTTGTGTAATTTGTTTTTTTTTTTCTTAACGAATTACTATTTTGCGCCAACAATCCGTGATTTTGTTTTTAACTATCTTTAAGGACACTTCGGTTTTTAAGAAGAATGTAACAATACCTAATAGGTTAAAATTCAGCCGTTTGGATGGTACGAGGTAATAAAGAAATTAAAGTCGTGTAAAAACTGGTAACCCATAATCTGACAGTGCATGGCTTACACATTTATAAATGCTGATGAATTTTTTTTACAATGAACGTCAAACTCAATATTTTAGAACGAAATTTCTTACATATGGAATTTGTAGTTAATCGTTTATTACATAATTTATCTCAGACATACCCATATCAAACTAGAATATGTTCAGAAGTGCGTATAACACAATAGATACAGAATATAACAACATGTTATTAAGTTGTTAGGTATTTTATTAGTTGGAAATCTAAAAACAAAATAATTTTCTATTAAAAAAGTCAAATTGTCTAAGAGATTTATTTTAATCGATTAATTGACATAAATTGTTCGAGTTAAGCCTCTAGTACACGGAATGTAAAAAGCCACATGCGCATGTGGTTCTGACGTAATTTTGACGTCAATGCAAAGCCACAATAAGCATTGCGTGTTGTGTGATGACGTCACAAATTACGTCAGAACCACATGCGCATGTGGCTTTTTACATGCCGTGTACTAGAGGCTTAATTCGTTATTAGAAATAGGCAAAATGCATACATGTCGTGTAAAAGCAAAAAAAAATTGATTCTGTAAATATCAGATAGAATTAGCAGTGTAAGATTTTGCAATTAGAGCGTGCTCTAT
This sequence comes from Pollenia amentaria, assembly GCA_943735925.1. Classification (NCBI taxonomy): domain Eukaryota; kingdom Metazoa; phylum Arthropoda; class Insecta; order Diptera; family Polleniidae; genus Pollenia; species Pollenia amentaria. The sequence continues at coordinate 47,891,970 of OX031007.1, forward strand.
TTTGATCTGACAAACCATCTGACATCAGCTGTTTTGCAACTCATTTGTTTGTGGCGGCATATATCATTATTTATTTATTTAATTTGTTAATTGACATAAATTGTTCGAGTTATTCGTTATTTGAAATAGGCTATTTCAATTATTCGATCAAATAATGGCAAACACTTTCTTCGATTAATCGAACAACGATTAATTGATTGGATACTCTACTAATTGCAGATCGTGTAAAATCACCTTTAGCTGAATAGCTATATGTTTAGGGTAAATATGATTTTTGAGTATTACCTCCGATTTATGCCAAAATTTTTAGCTGATTTAGTCCTTTAATGAAAATTAGCACATTCAGTTCAACTAAGTTTTTTAGAACCCGTTAAGCTTAACGGAATACTTATATTCTTTTGATCAGTCTTCGTTTTTAATGTATTTTAAACGAACAATTCCTTTTTGATCCTTTAATTATAGCTCAATGTATCCCCTAAAAGAAAAATCCTTTTTAAATTTCCATAGTTAAACAACTGTACAAGTTTAAGATCAGCTAACTAGTGAAATTAGCTGTTTTAAACTTTTATATAAATAACTTATTTTGCTTAATAAATACTTAACATAAATGGTTTTGACTCACAATTAAGTAACTCATTTTGACTAAATTTCAATATTATTCAGCTAGCTGAATTGTCAAAAGCTTAGCAGAATACAAATTTTGAAGAAAAAAAAAAAAATTTTAATTAAATTTGTAGCTCAAAAAAAAGTCCTTTGGACTGCAGTCTAATACGATAAAAATCAAAAAACTTTATACAATCAACAACCGATAACAACGACCATTATTGCAAGTTTTATATTTACTCTGCTCTGCTGAATTGTTTGAACAGTTTTGAATGGAGATTCATATCTAAGCTAATTAATTGAGCTGAATAAGTAGAAAATTTCTTTCCAATGTAAAAAAGGGAATCTACAAATAAATTTGATAAAATTTTTTCAACTTCAGCTAAAAAAAATCCGAAAAATTAAAAGACTGTTTGCTGAATAAAATTAAAGAAATCTTACAAAACTAAAAATTGTTGTATGCACAGAGTTTAAACAAAAAAAAAAAAAAAATTTTAGCTGAATAGATTTATGATCTATTCAGCAAAGGTGAAGCATATACTTTTTCCAACACAGTTTTCCAAAAATTTAAAATCAGTAGTTTTTTTAGCGAATTATTTACCGCTGCTATTGTTTTAACAAGTAAATACAAATTAAAAAGAGTTACATTCCACTTACAAATGTTAATAGTTTAATTACAGAAAGTGCTCCTCAGGCTCTTCTTTCCTTTTACCATTTTATTTAATTTAAATAATTTGTATTAATTTTTTTTATTTCAACTTTTTTCCAGTGTCCCCTTTTGTTAAGAATTTGCGCCATTTCTGCCATTTAATTTATATATTGCCATAAATAACCTTTTAAAAGTTCATTTATTTTTCTCATATGTATTTGTTTGTATGTGTATCTCTAGTATTAATATGTTTATGAATGAGCTTGTGTAAGGACCCAGCGGGAAAACTCAGAAGACCTTCTTACTTTAGGCCTTATTGAAGGCCTGCTTAGAAATTTTTTTGTAATCAATTACCATTCTGATTTAACTGATAAAGAAAGCCTCATGGAAAGCCTCGGGTCCTTTCTATAAAAGATAAGATATACATTACACACTCGCTTCTATGAGAAGGGAGAAGAGAAGGAGTAGCTTTTTTTATTTTATTTAATTTTATTTTTTTTTTTCCAATGCAAAAGTAAATGAATCATTTTTTTATCTAGTTACGATTCGTATGTACATGCCAAAGAAGCGAGAGCGGAAGGCCTACCCCGCAATGACAACGTGTGTAAAAACGATATGAGCGGGCAGGCCTTGTACATACAAAAGAAGGAGTACAGAGGCCTTCCAGAAGGCATCCGTACTCCTTCTGTTTCCCGCTGGGGAAATATATAAAATAATTGTGCTGCTGTGTGTGTTGCATGTTTAGATTCATCATCTATGATGAGTTAAAATGCATTTTGCTAAAATGTTGTTAAATGATACGTGATTTTATTTTAAACACAAACACACATGAGCACAAATAGTATAAATAGAACAAGTAGTACAAGAGTGTTTACAGTGGTGTGTGAAATACAGAAACATGCTTCAGATTTCAAGTATACTGTACTTTCAAAAGAGAAAAAATGGTATGGATTACTTTTGTAGAATTGTTCGGAAAATATGTGAGAATTAAGCTAACCTGTAGCGCATTTCTGTATTTTTCTCATCGTAAAATTTCCCGCATGACACAAGTGAATTATAACAAAAACAGTGCAAATTGAAAAAAAATGGTTTTTCTCACATAAGTGTTTCTGTATCTTTACTTTGGGAGAATTATCTGTCATTTAAATAATTTTCCAGCAATTATTGGAATGATGTGAGAAAAACTGTTTCTGTATCAATATTTTGCTAAAAGTTTCTCACAAGAACTGTCAAAATAAGTCACATTTGAAATTAGTGCGAGAAAAATAAAATTTCAAAACATGGAGCACAAATTATGGGTGTATGAGCAAAAGAATGTGTATTATTTTTTTGGATTTGAAGAGAAAAAATTTAAATGATGAAAATAAATAAAACACAATTGTTATATTTTGTTATTTTAATTTTTTTAAGCCCTTCATTGTTTTCGTTTTATGCAGGGCTGCCAGATAAATTTGTGAAAAAATCGTTAATTTCCTAAGAAAAAATTAAAAAAAAACGTATATTTCGTTCGATTTTTATTAAAACATATTAAAAAAAAATAGTTATGTGTTGTTTCCAGGTGACAGACAACTGATTGTGTAGGAAAATTTATATGAAAAGCACTCAAAAAACTGAGTGGTTTTCATATAAATTTTACTACACAATCCATTGCCTGTCACCTGGAAACAGCACATTAAAGTTCATGGGTAAAATACATATTTTATACATACATACATACTTAAGCTTGAAGACTATTTAAATAAAATTATTTATTATTATTATTATTTCATTAATCCGATAACAATTTAAATTTTCAGATTTTTTTATTCGTGACAAAATTACACACAGACGTGACAAAATATCATATTGGACTAAAACTAACACTTTTGGCCAAAAAAAGGCAAAAATTTCCTATAGTGCATTGACTGAAAAATCGGGTAATAGTTTAATGTTTTTATCACATAAACAAATGTATTATTAAATAATCTAAGGAAATAAAAATTAAACAGTTTTCCTTCGAAATTTTGATTTTGCAAGTAAATTTTTTAAGCTGCCTTGTTTTTAAAGATATCGTTTTTCTGTGGTGCCTAATATACAAGCATATTAAACTATTTAAAATTATTTTATTTCAAAGACTGAATAATATCGTTTCTAGAAAAAATCAGCAAATCGGCACTTTGCCAATTTTGGAACAAAAAATCGTCAAATCTGGCAGCGCTATTTTTATTATATCTATTGCTTTCGTTAACGTTTCGCTTGCATTTGACACTTAATAACTGGAAGTATTCCAGTTAAAACAGAATCTGTGTTGTCTGTTCTCGCATTCAAATACAGAAACATTTTTTTCTCACAAATCGAGAAACGATGAAATTTTTTGTTTCCCACTTAATGTGAGAAATTTTGCGATGCGAGAAATTCAGAAACGAGCTACTGTTCTGTGAGTAAAGCGGCCAGACAAGGTGTAGAGAATAAAAAACTTCCCAATCAATAATTTCTAATGGGTTTTATCCGGTCTTGCAACATATGGCCAAGCGTTGTCATGATAAAATATTACGCCTTCCTGTTAGATCGCATATGTTGACCGTTTAAGCGTTAGGAATAGGTCCGCTGTTTTTAACTACCATTACACATAAGAGAAGGGACACTTCTGCTACCACCAGATATGGTCACTTTCGTTTATGAAAATTTTTTAAAAAAGATTTTATTATAAAATACGCATCAATATAAATAAAATACCTCCAATATGTAATTACTACACTGAAATTGTACATAAGAGATTATTTTGTTTGTAAAAATACATTTTAAGTAACAATAAACTAAACATAAGAAACATCTTTGAACAAAGAGAATAACTCAAATTATCGATACAAAGGATTTGTTTTGGTAAAAGTCATGTGCATTAATTAATTAAGAAAAAATTCAACATAACAACACAACTTACACTACATTTATAAAATTTTGATCCTAAAATTTAAAAAACTTGAAGAAAAAAATTGGCAAAATAAAAAAAGTTTAAAAAATGGTTAATGGCTAAATTGATTTTTTCATGGCTAAAGGGGATGAAAAATGAATAAATCTAGCCACTAAATGGCTAAATTGGCAATACTGATACAAGATGACGCATAGTGATTTAATAATTGAATAAATTGTTTTTTTTTTTTTTTTTTTTTTTTTTTTTCTTCAGAATTTGCTTCGAATAACTTGGGAAATTAATGACGGAAAAACTGAGCACAAAACACAGAAACAAAGTTGCTCAATTTTATTGTGAAATACAGCATTACATGATTACATGATTATTTATACACAAAGACCCTCAATGGTCACCTCAATAAAAATACGGTGCACCCAAAATCCAAGAATAAGTGTTGATAATCAAATAATCCCATGGGTGTTTTTAGTGCACTCAGATGCACAGTATGGTGTGGACTAACTTAAAAAAGGTCATGGGACCATATTTTTGCGAAAGCGACGAACAAGTTATCGTTAATGTGAATGGCATTCCATACCTCGCAATGATTGAACATTTTTTAGGGCACGAGGTAGAGAACAAGCCAGAATTGTGGTTCCAACAAGATAGAGCCATGGCTCACACAGCTCGTCTAAATGTCGTTTTTTTTTTTTTGGTGATCATAACGTTACTTATACATCGTCCTTTAATAAAAATAATTTGTTAACCACTTAAATTTGTATGGCTTACAATTAACACTAATATTTTTCTTTTTTTCAAGAGCTACCAACGTGTTATGGTTGGAAAACGATTACTCTATTATAAGAAATAAACTTATTATTGCTATTATTAACCATAATATGTTCGGGGACAAAACTTATAAGAATGGGTCTTCTTAATGGTTGTCGGTGACAAGCGATATGGGCAAATTAATCATAATCACCCCTATTATGTGAGTCGTTGTCGACGTCGACATTAATTTTTATTTGTTGTCACATCAAGTTGACGACTACATCACTTCGACGTTAATTTGGTACTTTATAAGAAAGTTGTGTCGACGTCGACAAGTTATCGAAAATCTGACAAAAAAAAAATCCCATCTCCATTTTTATCCTATTATTTCTGTTCTTCATCATTAAAGTTAATTTGTTAACGCTATTTATGCTATTTTCCGACATTTTGTTTTTTAACCGATTGAGCGATTTCAAATTAATTTTAGAGTTTGATTTTGAATATTTCACGAATTTTTGCCAGGTTCGCGATAAGAGCTATGTTTTACTCTAAGTTATCTGATTCTGTATAGCTTTAACGAATACACTGTGCACGAAATTGACACTTTTTTTCGTGACAAGCTGGGCACCTGGCGTTTTAACATAATTCGGGTACGCTGAATCCAGTGGTGTCATCGGTTAAGATTGGCTCTGGTTTTCGAGATATACCGTTATTTAAAAAATGGAGGAGGTTGCACAACATATGCTCGCGTAACTCAAAAACGCTTTAGCGTATTGAAAAAACTTAAAAAACCGAAATTCCGCAATAAAATTTCCTTTAAGAAAGGTAAAACTTCTTTCTAATATCCGCAGTCGTTTTAGAAACATAATTTTTTTTTTGGAAAATAAAATAATTTTTTTAACAAAATTTCGAAATTTTTGTTTTTTAAAAATTCATAAAAAATTGGAAAATGCAGCTATGCTTCTAATTTTTTGCAGACGTATAAAAAAAAATTCCAAACAAAACAAGCTATAAATGATTAAAATCTGTTTGCAACTTTTGATTTTATTCACAAAAGTCGACAAATTTTAATTAATTTAAGAATTTCATAAAACGCAATATTTGTATGGGAATTTCGGTTTTTTAAGTTTTTTCAATAAGCTAAAGCGTTTTTGAGTTACGCGAACATATGTTGTGCAACCTCCTCCATTTTCGAAATAACGGTATATCTCGAAAACCAGAGCCAATCTTAAAAAACCGCGGGCACCACTGGATTCAGCGTACCCGAATTATGTTAAAACGCCAGGTGCCCAGCTTGTCACGAAAAACAAGTGTCAATTTCTTGCACAGTGTTATTCATATTCGGCCAGACGTGGTTTCAATAGAATAGCACTGCGGGCAATACTATGACCGCAACCATTGACTTCCGGAAATGGAAATGTATCTGTCAATTGGCCTCCAAGTCGTGCAGTTTGACACCTCTCGATTATTTTTCCTGTTGGGGCACGTCAAGTCACTGGTTAATGTTAATATAAGACTTTGTCATCATGCCGCTGTTAGCAAATTTTTGCGAATTTCCGCTAGTTTTGCAATTTTTACCGAATTGTTGACATCCCTTATAATTTTGGGCATTGTAATTAATTTTATGGCTTGTTTGAAATATTGAAAATTTTCGCTATTTTTCCAAACTTTTAAAATTTTTTGCAATTTTGCGTAGTTTTGTTGCTCTTTGAGGCAATCGTCTTAAGTTAAAAATTTTCCCGAATTTTTGTTATTGTAGCAATTTTTTCCGAATTTTAGCGTTTAATTAACTATTAAAATTTGTGCCCAAAACTTCTTTTAAGTTTGCATTTTTTATTTTAACGTACCTTATGAATATGTTAACATTCAACTTAAAATTTCTTTAACTTTCAACTGAGTCGTCGCAAAATTTCCTGTCGACTAAAACAGAGACAATTCTACTCGACGTCGACTTAAAAGTGCCCTAGAAAATATCCAGTGACTGTCAATAGTAATCGATTATTGTCAATAACGACTCAGGAAATATAATAACTGTTCCGATGCCGTCGACTCATGTGGACGTCGACTTTCATAATAGGGGTGAATATGTCGACAAATTTTCATTAATGAAAGTTCCTTTGGCCGTGACCAATGGTCACTGACCATATAGAAAAAAGTTTTTTCTCTCAAGCGATGGATCTATTTTTATCAAGAGTTATGATTCCATGCAAAATTTAAGTGGGGAACAGAAAAGTCGCTGTAGTACAACGTTACGAATAGCGCTGCAGCCTGTTAAAATTTAAAAATGGCAGTGTCACAGTAGTGTCAACAGAATACGTAGTTGAAGTAGTCGTTGCAGTTGAAGTTGGAGAGCAAAGTTCGAAATTTTGATTATTAAATTTCTCCAATCACCAAATTTATTCCAAATTCATAATATCAAGCAAACAAGTTGTTGATTTTGCACCTATTACCAAAATGATTATATTGATTACTAAAAATTTTAAAATTTTGAAAAAATATTTTCAATAAATTATATTTTTAATTTTAATTAAAAAAAGTGATCAAAAAACCTTTGCCATTTCAAACAATGTGTTAATTTATTTATATAAATATTGACAATTCCCAGCAACAATTCTACATGTTTAAATTATTTTATTTTAAACGAAAAAATCAATTAAGATTTGCTTGTTATTTAATTAAAATTTTAATTGAAAATTTATTTCAAATTAACTAAAATGTTAATTAAATCAATATTAAATTTTTAATTTTCTTTCAACTAAAAAAATAATTGATTCAATTATCACATTAATTAAATTTAAATAGTTTTTAAACCATTTTTTTAATTGATAAAACACTTTTTTCTGTGCAGCTACTTCTACAACTACTTTATTTTGTGCCAGGCCTTACTTATTTTAATGGAGTTAAATCAGCATTTCGGACAAACAAACACGTCTTTCAGCGTCTGTCTGCTTTAAGTCATGCGATACGCGAATTTGTTGCTTTTAGTTGAACACAACAGCTTGCAAGCGATTCGAAATGGCTGCTTTTGTGGCTTTTATAGATTTTACATGGTTTTACAGTATTGCCTCAATTTATTGTTTTTAGACCTTTTTGACTGACCTGGGCGGTTTTCGTGTTCTGTATCGAAATCACTACATCTGAGTCGCGCAATTCATCGCCTGCATTTTGAAATTTGTGAAACATTAATTAGTATTGTGGTCATTTTATTGAACTGTTAATGGTTTTTAATCCAAATTTAGATATTTTTAATTAGGCTTAAGTTCATTGAATTTAATTTTCATTAAATTAATTTTTATGAAGAAAGGAGTTTTACAACATGAAATTAATTAAAATTTGTATTGATAATTTTTCATTCTTGACTGTGCTGAGATTTGAACCCAGGCTTTTACGGACAGGTTGCCCAGACTAGTTTAGATTGTAACCATACAATCTCTTCAGTGGGGTTTGCCGTCTCTACTCACTCGGCTATTGAAGCCGGATGACGTCAATATTCAAAAATCAATCTTTAAATCAAATGGTATTTCACCTTGGTAGATCGAAATTTGCTTTTGAATGAATGATTATCTATTTTAATTGATTTCGTGTTCTTCCTAACTTCTGTTTTTTCGTACTTTTTGTCAGGAATTCTTCTTGAAATCCAAAGTACATTTTTGGTTTTCATGTTTTTGTCTTTATTTTTTCTTGTTGACCTTTTTCAGCACAACTTGAAGGACAAATGTAAACATATAGCTCGTGCCTTAGCTGTTAACAATAATTAGTATTGTGGTTTTTATTTATATTATTTATGAATCATTTAAACTTAAGTGAGCAATCGCTGTGATTAAGCTGCACTTTTTTTAATTTAAAGAAGTTTAGCCAACCTTTCCGCTAATGAAGCTTTGCTTTGTTCGTTGAAAATTCGATCTAGGCGAAGCAAAAAAAACCAATATTTTGTTGGTTAAACTATTTTGCTCAATATACATATAACAAATTTGTTATTTGTAGCATATTTCAAGATTATTTGCTTTTAATGTAAAAATTATTGAAAAATTTATTTGAAATTCAACAAACAAAGAATTGTATACAAAGTATCCAAATTTAATTACTCCTCACTGTATTCCCATAAATTGTGTAAATTGTCTTCTTTTTTTTTTGTTTTTAAATTGTTGTAGTTGTGATTGTCATTTTATAATAAAGTTGTTGCTATATTGTTCATGACTACATTCATTATGTATAGAGTTCGAACACACACAAACGAATGTATAAATGTGAAAAAAGCCTCAGAACTAAATGTCAGCATGTGTACGCTATGGCTCTGCTATATGTAGCAACAAAGAACAAAAAAAATATACTTCTGCTATTTTGCGTAATGAGCGTTAAAAGCGACAACAACAATTGTTAAAATTTAAAAATTGCTTAGTTGCAGTTGTAACAATTTCGAATACATCAACCAGCAATGGGTGTTTAACAAAGAGAGCTTTCGAACCTCAAATAAAGCCCTCCTCACTCATCCCAGCCTGTATGCAATAGCATAGTTTTATAATGTACTCAACTGTTTTTCGTAATTTTTCGCTTAAATATTTTGATAAAAGAGGACTGCATCGCAAAAATAATAATATGAACTCTAAAGCATTTTAAAACTAATAGAAATAATTTTTGTGTAGAGATGTGTGTGTAGTAGTGTGTGTGTGTGTGTGTGTGTGCGTGTGTATGTGTGTGTGAGAGTGTGAAAATATATTTGCATGAGTGTTTTGAGAAAATGAATTCATAGTTATTGTTGTGATTACTTTGCTGTTTGTTTTTAAATGCAAATTATTTTCATTGTTAAAATTAAAATGTTGAATTTAGCTAAACAGAAATGGAAAATTGATAAAAAGAAAATAAAACAGAAATGACCAGTAATTTTAATTAAGGGGCAAATAAGTGAACATTTTATGGCAGTAGAGAGAGAGTTTTGGTATAATCTTTGTAAAGATATATTAATTTAAAAAACTGCCAAATTGTTTTTATTTTGATTTCTTGCGAAAACAATAAAAGCACTTTGTTTTTGTTTTTAATATGTTTTTTCTTTACCCACTTACAACTACAATTAATGTTGGGAGAATTCCAAATAATTGTAGCGGGAAATGTAAGAAAAGATAAACTCATCACTTATTTATTGTTTGGTATTTTGTTTAAGCTTTGATATCATTGCAAAAAAGACTTTTTGAGTGTTTGTAGGTAATTCTCATTCCCTCTGTAGTTTTGTTTGCTGATAGCTTTTGCTTTTCTAAAATTATTTAGCAGAACGTTTCCTGTTGATCTGGCCTAAGCAACCAGTGAAATGCGCATAGGAACAGCTTATTCTCCAGCAATAAATTTCAGTATTTTTTTATCAATTATTTAAAAAGGGAATTAAGCACAACAAACAAAATCTTTTAATTTAAAAAATATATAAAAATTCTAAGGTGAGTTAAAGTATGAATTAAACAAACGGTTTATTATAGTACTTAAAAGAAAGGCAGATATTTCCTGGATATACAAATAAGAATAGTAACAAGTAAAAGTGACTTGTTTATGCCAAATCTTACATACCCTTAACCATAGTAGATATTGAGAAGCCAATGGTATAAGTGCTCGTTCTAAAATCCAAGTTCCGGAAGCATATTTGGCTAGGGCTTGGCTCAATATTTTATACTCCTTAAATTTAAAAAGTATCTGAGTCAAATTTGATGCTCTTAGCTCATATCGTATAGGCGATATTAAGACAAAACCTACGTCAGGTTAGGTTCCATTGGCAGCCATAAACAAGCATGTCGCCCTTGGGTCCAGCAGTTAGTTCCTAGGGTTCCAGCAATTAATTCCCCCAGATGTCCTGTATTACCTGGCTGTTAACATTACTCCGTAGTCACCAGTTGATTCAGTGAAAGAGTATATCCACAACAAATGAGTACCAGAGAGATTAGTTCTGTCTATAAGTGTTCTTCGGCCAAGCAGTTTGAGTCTTAGATCTCCGAATGCCAGGCAATGACAGAGATGTTCAGTTGACGCATCTTCTTCCTCGTCATCGCGACCTCTAGAATGGTCATTGTAAGGGATATGCAAGGGGGCACCAGCCTCTGGGCGTGATTCCCAATAGGCTAGTGGGCAGTTATAACCGCAATTGGGTTTCTATAGCGAGGTCTGTATAGCTTTAGCGCCCGCGGACTCCTTTTACCATTTAAAATGGGCCAGGTGTTTTTGGTTTTCCCACAGGTGGTTTCATCGAAGCATATCTGACTAGCGATAAGATGAAATTTATGTGCAATAATTTTCTTAATAATGGTGGTGCTTGCATGGACCAACGAGTCAGTTAAGGTACCCCTGTATTAAGGTACCAATTTAATGGGAACATTGAATTTTCGCCATCTCTTTTAGGGACGCCCTGCATTCTTTTACAATTCTCGATGTAATAAACACATTATTCAGGGATCTTATGGCCGCCTTAATATCGGTAATAATGACGATAACACTGAACTCTGTCATTTATAAACCGATTTTGTTATTTGTCTGTTTCACTACCAGTATCCTTCTAAGTGTATTTAAGGTAAAAGTGAAAACTTTAAGTTCCTTGACTGTAAGGAAACTTCAAAAGTGCATATGGGCCAAAACAAGAGGTTTATGGGTAAATATTAGAGGCAGTCGTATTTCATTGATCAAATCACAGTTTATATGAATTTGTATTGGCAACCTACCTCGGGCTATATATGATATAAATACTTATAGAACAACTGAGTTCCCAGCATATCGGCCGTTGGGAAAACCTATTTAAACCAACACAGAGATAGACGGACTTCGTAAAATCAACTTTGCTGCTCATAAGAACCCAGAAATGTATATACTTTTTAGGTTTAAGATCAATATTGTATAAAATATAAAAATAAGTCCGTATATGTACGTCGCCGAACTAATCATAAACGCGTCGTGCGATTTCAACCAAACTTATACACTACGTAGGAAGTGGCCCATATATTGTTTATATGAAGTTTGGTTGAAATCCGATAACGCATGTGTGTGCGGTGCGTATGTGAAGTGAGTGTGTTTTTGCCGCAGGCATTTTTTGTACCGCATACAGCATTCATTAGTATTGAATACATTTTGGTCGTTTGTGTATTGGAGAGCATTGCACGGAGTGATGAAAATAGCAATTTGTTATCATTTCTCTTTTTTCGAGTCCAGAATTTGCTGGATTTCATCAATTTATTACTGAAGTTCTTTATTATCTTTAGTTTAGTTTCTTCTAAAAATGCCACGAAGAGCAAGAGCTGACATTGGACGTCGGTCGCGTAGAACGCAAAATAGATCAAACGAAAGGGAAAATCAATCGCAAGAACAGCGAGAACAAGAGATTGCAAATACAAGGGAACGTGTTGCAAATTCGCGTTCAGATCGTAGGCCGACAAGTATTAATCAAAATGTTCAAAGGCGTGCCGCACAAATCTACGTTAATCTTGCTTTAAATGGTGCTGGTTTTAGATATAATCACGCAATTGATTACAATTTGCATAAGTTTGTGGTGATTGGTGGAATGAACAAAGTATGCCAACATTGTAATGCACTAAAATTTCATAATGAAACACCTGGAATGTGTTGTGCCAGTGGCAAAGTAAGATTACCCGAATTACAATACCCACCGGAACCATTGGCAACATTAATTTCAGGAACAACGCCGCAATCGAAACATTTTTTGGATAATATCCAAATGTATAATTCGTGCTTTAAAATGACTTCCTTTGGAGCGACGAATGTAATACGAAATAATTTCATGCCGACATTTAAGGTAATTTCGGCTCTGGCAATTTCGAATGAAGCATACAGCGACATTTCAGAACTTTTCACAACTTCTAATCAATCATATTTTGCCTTACAATTTCAAATACAAGGGCAAATTTATCATAGGATTGGTTCATTATTGCCATTTCCAGATGCAAACCACCAGTTCTTGCAAATCTACTTCCTTGGTAATAATGAAAATGAAGTAGATGCCCGTTGTTCAATATTCACAAGTGCCAGAAGAATAATAATACGTGAATTGCAAGCATTGTTTCATGAACATAATGATTTGATTAATACTTTTCGGACAGCACTTGATCAGATGCCGTCTGAGTGTGTTTCTTTTCTTATTTTGTTTTGCCGTGCGAAGCAGGCAACGGGCCCGCTAGTATCGTATAAATAGCAAATAGAAATAACCAAATAGAATAACCCTAGAGGAATGCAAACTGTCACTAAAGTAGTCCCGTGATAAGTTCTTTGGTGGAAGAGACTGGGCCTAGTTCTAACACTTTATACGAATGGGACCTATCACTTTTACATGGGGTTGCCATTGAAGGGCGCCAGTTGACCCCTAAAAGCCACCATTTAACCAGTCACTATGTTCGCAATAAATGTGTTAAGTGTTAGTTACTAGAATGCTAGTTCTTGGTATTTTACCAATCACAAAGTCCTAGAATTAATTTTAAGAACAAATTTTTAATAATAATTTTAATTTTAATACTGAACCTGTTACAGAACGGTCCTAATAAATAATTTAGAAATTATTTATATAAAAAAATTAATACAAAATTAAGAATCTATTATTTTATTCTTGCTTAATATACCAGTTAAGTTTTTTAGTCTTAAGTCTTTTTGTTGTTATTCTATTTTCACAAATCCCAGGAATAGTTCTGTTGGAACTATTGGCATAAATTTCCTGCAGGGATGTTACATACATATTTAGTTAAAAGAAAAGTATCTGGAGATTGGACCAAAATATATCAAATAATTAAAGTTTAGGAAAACTTAATGGTTGATTATAATTATGAAGCCGCTAAAAGCTTGATTTTATTCGTTTTATAGAAAAATTTATACACACTTGAATTCATTTGAATATTTAAATTTCCACCCTTTTATTAAGACTTTTTAATTTAAAAATAAAAAATGTTTTTTACATTTTTCTTCCATAGAATTTACTGGATTAATATCCATATATTTTTAAAAAAGCTATATTTTTCTTCCCATTTATGCCTTTTTGACATTTATCTATTTATATTGTTTTTAGTTTTTGGAAAATTTATTACTATTACATGCCCCACTTAACACATGTAGAACTAAATTAGTAACGAAATGCTTTCAAAATTTATGACCACACAAATGGAGGGTATAAGAAACACACAAAATCTCTTATACTGAAATATATAGCAGAAAAAAGAAGTAATTATATGTAAATACCAAAAAAATAAAAAACAAAATTATTACAATAAAAGTATGTACATAAGTATGTCTAAAAAAGAGTTAACTCTTAAAAAAAAGATTTAACACGGCAGGTATAAAATTAAACAGATCGGAAAATGTGTTGCTGAAAAGTTGCATATAAGAGTTCGAAATTTTTCAAACGAATTTGTGAAAAAAGCCTATCTTACATTATGATACGCTTTCAAAAAATTATTGTTTTTATGTCATCCATACCTCATAGTTTATGAGCATGGAAACCATAAATATGCAATTGCATGTTTTTCGTTGTGCGACCAATAAATGCAAAAATAATATATTTATCCGTTTTAGAGCTTTTTATGAGTTTTGGCATCGATTTGTTAGTGCATATTTTTGCATATTTTACAGCATTTTTTTTTTTTTTTGCATAATTTAGTTAAAAGAGCATTTCAGCATAAATTTTTATTTTATAAATTCTTTAAATTCTTTATTTTTCAATATTTCGACATCCTTTGGATGTCATTTTCAGGAATAACGAGTCACAAAAATACACAACAATTATTTTGTAGGTCTATTATTGCACTCCTACAAAATAATTGTTGTTTATTTTTGTGACTCGTTATTCCTGAAAATGACATCCAAAGGATGTCGAAATATTGAAAAATAAAGAATTTAAAGAATACAACAGACCTCGAGCTTGAAAAAATTATTTAATTTAAAATTTTTAAAATCAAAAAGGTCGAATAACTAAAAACTTAATAGAGAATAATTTTTTATGTTTATAGCGCATATTTTTGAAGCATATTTTGATACATGTTAAATTTGTTTAGATGTATGTATGTACAAGAGCTTTCGCAGCAAATAAAAAAAAAAATTTTTCAAAATGTTTGTTTTTCTGTTTTAAATATCTATCTGTATGCCCAACGTATTAAATAAATTTCGTAATCTACATTCACACAATCCAAATACATTTTTTCGCATACAACTTTTGCTATTCCATAGAAAAAATATGGTTGGGCATGGTTACGGCAATTACACTATGTTTATTATAACAATATATTGTTGTCGTACACAAAATATTGTTATTTTTATTTCACAGAAAAAAGTGTTTTATCAATTAAAACATGGTTTAAAAAGTATTTAAATTTAATTACTGTAATAATTGAATCAATTATTTTTTTAGTTGAAAGAATATTAAAAACTTACTGCCGTATTCATAAAAAACTAAAATGGATATGAAATCTGTTTTAAGAAAAATTTGTATGGAAACTTTGTTTTAAAATACGTTTGAAATCTTGTTTATTTTTTATGAATACGGCAGTAAATTTTGATTTAATTAACATTTTAGTTGTTTTGAAATAAATTTTCAATTAAAATTTTAATTAAATAACAAAAAATCTTAATTGACTTTTGTCGTTTAAAATAAAATAATTTAAACATGTAGAATTGTTGTTGGGAATTATCAATATATATTTAAATAAATTAACACATTGCTTGAAATGGCAAAGTTTTTTGATCATTTTTTTAAATAAAATTAAAAATATAATTTATTGAAAAAAAAATATTCAAAATTTTAAAATTTTTAGTAATCAATATAATCATTTTGGTTATAGGTGCAAATCAACAAATTGTTTGCTTGATATTATGGATTTGGTATAAGTTTGGTGATTGGAGAAATTTTATAATTTTTTCTGTTAATATTAACAATATTATAGTTATTGTAAGCATGTCAATGCTTATCGCAATTATAACTTAAGTATGGTTCACTGAAAAATAATCATTTTTATAACCACTAAATAATGATAACTTTGAAAATATATTGTATTCTTCACAACCATTTAATGATATATAATAGCCATAACATGATACCTTTCTATACGTGTACTCATAATATGTTTAAAATGCAAACAGAATATCTTTACTCTAATAATATCTTGTTATCGCCATTTGTAAAATAACTTTGCAACAGTTGTGTCGTTTGTTTCACATATGCCTATCGAATTATTTGTTATTAAGTGGTTAAGCAATTTAAAAAAAAAATACCCATTAAAAAAATCAAGTTTAAAGAAATTAAAAAAAAGAAATTGTAGGTACATTAAAAAAATTCTAACGTGTCACAAAATAAAATATCAATAATAAAAAAATTTTTATATTTTTTGAAAATGGTGCAAAAATATTGACCATTCTTTTGTGTTATTTTAGAGAAAGAGAATGAAAATTCTATAAAATAATTTATAAATAATTGCGACCTACGACAAAAATCGGTTACAAATATTATGTTTAAAGTTACATCATATTATGATTGGAAATATCTGTAACAGTTTTACGTTAAGGTTGCCAGTAAGTAAATAAGCATAAATATTTATTAAAAATATTTTTCGGTTTTAGATTAAATCTACATATTATTATGATTAACATGATAATAATATGATTACTTCTTAATTTATTATGATTAAAACGATAATAACTTATTATTATTGACATTATAATAATATGATTACATTAAATTATAATATGATGTAATAAAAACAAATTTGGATTAAGAAAAATATATTATGATGTAATATTTCGAATATATTTGGCCAAAATATGATTCAATAATAATCATAATATTTTGACTACAATCATGAATCTTATCATAATATGTTGCTCTTAGAATATGTTAACGAGAACCATGTTTTTTTTTTCTTTCCGTGTCATGTTACCCATTATAACTCGAAGTGATACATGTTGTGCAACTTCAATAAAACAAAATTAGCTGTTTTTATTTACAACTATGGGTGTGTGTGAAACGGTAGCAAGTAGAGATGAGCGATCCCGTGACTTTTAAAGAACATATTTTTCAGTTAACCATACTTAAAATTATCTTAAAGTTTATGTTTACAGTAACTAAAATATGAGTAAGTGAGTTGCAAATCGAAATGACAATTGATTCTTACGGTTCCGTTGGGCGCTTGTCCTCTTCCATATTTTCCCCCGGACATGCATTGATTAAATAAATATATTTCTTTTCATAAAGTGGCAAGAGAAATATGAGAATCATTTGACATCTCGTATTTTTAATTTTGTAACGAACGAGTTATGCAACTCACCTACTCATATTGTTGATATTAAATAAAAGTAATAATATTTTGTGTACGACAACAATATATTTTTACAAGAAACATAGTGTTGTTTCCGAAACCATGCCCAACCATATTTTGTCTCTGCATATAGAAAGTGTTACATGTATATACTGTAACATATTTTTCTCAGAAGAGAAATCGTATAAAACATTCTTCCTTACTTATGGCATAAGGCATTACACTTTTTGCCCCAAATAAACCGACAGTGTTGATAGTGCCCTGTAAAATTGGTAACTTCGGTTCTATATGGGTTGTTTTTATAGCGGCGAAAACTGCCCAAAAAACCAACAAAGCTACGAAAAAATTGCAAAAATTCGTAAAATTTCGCAAAAATAGCGAAAATTCGCGAAAATTTTAAATTTTTCAAACAAGTCCCTCAAAATATAAGGAATGGCAAAAATTCGGTAAAAATTGCTAAGTAAGCGGAAATTCGCAAAAACACTGTTAGCAATTTTTTTGCGATTTTCGGCATTGCGACATGATACATTTATGAAAAATTGTTAAAGCTCTAAACAATCAGAAAACTTTCAGGAAAAAATCGCGAACATGGATAAAATTTGCGAAAAATTGCAATATTGGAAACGAACACTAAAATTTATTTGAAATCGCTAAGTCGGTTAAAGACCAAATGACGGAAATAGTTAGAATTTTTGACAAGAAAGGGTCGAAAAATTGCCTTGCAACCTGAAAGATAGTTTTCTGTATATTTATAGACGGGTTATGTGTAACAGAAGTTCGATTTTGGCCTATTTTTTATGTAAGTAGCGGTGTGGCCAGGTCTGAAAAAATTGTACAGCTAAATCTGGCATTTAATATGGCCAAAAAATGCTAGAAAGGATTTTAAAAAATCCTTAAAATAATGCAACATTTTTTTTTAAAGATTTTAGTTAAAAATGTATTACCAGTATGAAATTTTATACGAAAATAAATATATTTTAGCGACTTATTTTTGAACGAAATTGAAATAAATGCTTATATTTAAACAAGTGGGTAGATTTTGATAACGCATCTGATGATATATATAGTCAGATAAGATAAAATGTGTGTGCAAAACCGCTGTTATATGCAAAATTTAAATGATATATTTCTATGATGTACAACATTCTTAGATCATTTTATTTTTTATAGTGTAAGAAAAGTTGAAGCTTTAAGCCTCGTACACAATGCTAGCAACAATTTTTGTTTTTTCTTCTATCTTATTTCTTTCCAAAGTATTTCATATATTTTTCTTTAATTTTTCGAACAAAAATGTAACTAAATTTTTTTTTTTAAAGTTGAGTCTACTTTAGCAACAATTTGTTTTAAAAAAGTATTTGACGTTTATAATAATTTTATTTAGTTTTGAATGAAAATTTGAACAAAATGTTTTAAAAAATAATAATAAATTCTAAAAATTGTTGTGGGCTTAATTTGCAAACGGTTTCTTAACTGAAAATGTGTGGTTTCGAAAAAAATTGTTGCTCTATTTTGAACACCAGTGAAATTTTTGCTGCCTATTGTGTACGAGGCTTTAAAACAATTATTTTTCAGCAGCTTTGGGCAAATTATTTTTTCAAACATTTACACTATTAAATTCAAATGTCCTTGTACTTTTATATGATAATATCAAAGGGCAAATAATATTTACAGCCAACATGATAAGAGCATTTCTAATAAATATTCCCTGAATTTTTTTTCTTTCTTAATAAAAGAATTATTCATTTTCATACGAAATTTCATTTTCGGTACAATTATTTTTAGTCAAAATTTATTAAAATTTATAAAATTTTTTTAGTAAAATCAATAAAACTATAAATAATGCTAAAAAATGAAAATTTAGCTGCAAAAATGCCAAAATGGCCACACTGGTCAGTAGTATTCACAGAAAATTTTGTTGCTCCACATTGATATCGTTCCCAAAATTGCTGATCCGGGGGTAACATTTTTTTGGGGCTTGACAAACATATTGATTGAGTTTATCCATTTTCATTACAATTTTGGATTTTATAAATATTTTAGGAAACAAATTTATAGCAGAAAAATGTAGCGCATTTATCCGGATATCATATTTGCCGCTTGTTTCCTGCGAAATAGCAAGCTTAATACACCCCGAAAAAACTCTGGGCAGTTAAGGATACAACCAAATTTAACTTTTTAATATTTATGTGTTTACACAGCACACAACTAGATAAATTGTAATATAAGAATAAATTGTAAAAATAACACGAAAAATATAAACAAATCATACATAAACAAAAACTTATATAAATATTTACATACGCAGACATGTTTAAAAGAAATATACACAAGTATGTATGAGTTTATATAACACTTGTGTAAACAAAAACATAAGAAAAAAATAAGAACAACATGTTGTATTTATTTTATGAATAGCACCTGTTCTTATGCTACAAAAATATTAACAAATATAGACAGACGATCTTTTTCATAGCAACACACACACACGCACGCCATAAAAATTATGTATAAATAAAGGTTTATGTATATAAGAAAACAAGAAAAAGTACCGTAAATTATCAAACACATACACATGTTTTATGCTTTTCATAAATATAAGTAGCTAAATGCAGGAGTTTGCAATACAATATCGAGCGAGAGAGTATAACCCAGCGGTAAATATTAAAAGGACCGCAAGTGGCAGACCTTTTTGAAGACCTCTGTACCTGGTTCTAAAAGATTCGCTTCCTGCCTTCATAAGTATGCCTTCTAGAAGGTATACGTTTCTTTTTGAAAGATCTTGCAAAATATTCAGCCGACATTCATGTCTCCCTTCTTTAAGAAGGGAGAAAGTAAGTTGTTCAGTTTTATTTTTGTATTTTTAATGACCTTCCACACTCCCTTCTTTCGGAAGGGAATGAAGTTGTTGTTAAAGGGAGTGTGGAAGGGCTTGCTCCCACTGACAACCTGTGTAAAAAATAAATAAGTATCGAATGCGGCGAGGAGGGCTTGTGTCTGCATAATAAGGCCGTCTATTAGGTTTCTTTAATAACTCGTGTTACCTCTGGGATGTTTATGTAAGTGTATGAGCTTTTTTACACTTCACCATCGGTAAAAAGGGTGTATATAAGTGTGTTATTTCGTTTGTAATCTCTGCAATTATACTATCCAAAGCTAGTTCGGAGGAGGGGTATACTAAGTTTGTTATTCCGTGTGAATTTTTTTTATTCATCTAAGACTCGATGAAGAATATATATATATTTTGGATCCGTGACTAATTTTAAGTCGATTAAGCCTTGTCCGTCTGTCCGTCCGTTCGTTCACTTTCAAAAAACTCAAATGAAAAAAAGACAATATTTTTGTAATATTGTTTCTAGTTATACTAAACAGCTTGGGATTGAAATCCAGTAAAATCTGTGTAGTAGGATTAGATGAATCCAAATGTGGAACCACCACTCGATAAAATTTTATATTTTTTTTTTTATACAAACACTAACAAATATAGCAGCGGAATGCACATGTTTATATACCATTTTGCACAGATTCGTCCTATACGACTAGAAATTATACCACAAAATTTCGTGAAGATGGGTCCACAATTTACTTAAGGCGCCATATAAAGCCCCCTCTCGGAAAACACTTTAGCACGCGTAAGTCCGTAATGAATAATCCTATTGTAATCAAATTTCTTCAGTCATAGTTTTATAAGACTAGAAATAACACTGTCAAATTTCGTGAAGATCGGGCCATAATTTACCATAGGTTCCACATAAGGCCCGCTCCTGAAATATTCTAAATCGTATCAACGATTCGGCGCGGAATATAGCACTCTAACTTGTAAGACATTATTTAGTATATAACAAAAGTATTTCTTATAAGTAGAAGAGTTGGTTAAACAATCTGCGGCTGTTCTTGTGGCTGTTGCATTGGATAGATCTCAGATTAGCAGGGGAATAGGATTTTACATGTTTCTATCATAAATAATTCCATATTAGAAAAAACACACAACTTTGAAAACTAAATTTCAAAATTTGTTTTTGTTTTAAGTCCTCCACAAATTTTGAAATTTTATTTTGTTTTAAATGTAAGTTAAACGACTCACTTTTGCGCTCGCACTCTACAAACAGGCAGTAAGTTTATTGTTTGTTAATACCCGTAATGGTTAATACATCACCCCAAGTTTCGTTCAATGAAGGGGCTTAGTGTAATATATTCTACATCATATAAGCTATAAGACAACACTTAGGCTTAAATATTTAGTGTAGATACATACGTAAAAGATATCGGTCTAAAATTGCACAGGGTCGTCATCCAATGTCCTTCCGGAATTAGGATTTTTGACACCGTATGAAATAACCTAGAATGTCAAAGTTTGGCTAGAGCTTTGTTTGATCTTGATAATGAGCTCAATTTATCAATTAACCGAAAACAAGATTTCGAATGTTTTAGATTTGCTTATATATTCTTTTTAAATATGAATTGTATGTATGAAAGCAAGCCGTAAACACCACGACCGAGAGGATCTTTTGTGCAGCCCATATATCTGACCATGTCAGGTTCAGGCCACGCATAAAGCCTATTGCCCTGTCTGATGAAAGATTATAAGCCTCAGCTGGGCTCATAATTTGTCCGCCGAAAAATTTCTGCCTAAATTACCCCAAGGCGGGACAGCAGCAGTATTCTGACGTTTCATCATCCACCTCACAAAAGCTGCACATCATGGTAAATGCATTTTCCATTGTAATGTGGTGGTATATAAAACCACAGCGCCCTGTAAATAGGCCAACAAGCAGTTCTTACAATGGTGGAGCTACGAGACAATTATTTTACCTAGCCCCCATACAAATGTCCCCTATTATACCGATATTTAAAACCACACCACAATAGTGGAGAGGGTACATTTTAGTGTATTGTAGTAACCTTATAAAGGCCGGTATTGATAAAATATTTAACGAAAATAACTTTAAGCTACTGTCATGTCAAAATTTTGTTTTTGTTTGACGTTTGAATTGACCCTTTATTTTTTATAAGCCCCCTCTTTAAAATCGGTTCTTTTTTTTTAAAAAAAAAAGCATACTCACATGAATGCAGATAAATAGATAATATTCGTTACAAAGAACTGCTATATATGAATTTTAACCTCACAACGTAATTTTGTTTTGGCGGGTTCGTGATTGCCCATGGGTCTACGGTAGTTTTGGAAACGTTCCTGTAAATACTGTAGTGTAGGGCATCATATGGTCGGACTTGACTGACTATACTTTCTTACTTATTTTGTGTTCAATTGGATGGAAATCTTTATTTTTCAAAATTTTAAAAATCATTTTAAAAATTGCGGTGTTGTAAAAATTTTAAGAAAATAAACCTCAAGGTTATTATAAAAACTAATTGTCAAATATGACTTTCAAGATATTTTTGCCTTAAACGTCAAATACCGTTTTCCGAAAAGCTTTTTGCCAAAAACCTTACAGCTTTTTAAAAAAAAATGCACAAAAATATCTTTTAGAATTAACTTTTGTGAAATAATGGCAAACGGTATAGAAGAATTGGCATGCCCGATTGTAGGACAATTTTTTTTTTTTTTACTTTTTATTAAGAAGAATGTTAATTTACTCAAGAACTAGAAAAGTTTTACAAACATTTTGGAAAACTTGGCATAAAATTTTGTAAAAAATTATAAATTATTAAAATCAAAATAATCAACAAAAAAATAAATCGAATAAAATATTTTTTGCAATATTTCAAAAATTGTGGCATAAACTTTAAATCTTTCCTACAAAAATAAATGAATAAATGTTGTATCCACCTGCTTGAGTTTTGCCTTTATAGAAAGATTACATTTTCTACTTGCATAAGGACTTTTAAGAAACTCAATAAAGTTGAAATGTCTGCAAGATTTGTTGCTTTTGTCTATTCTTTTTTAACGAAACTCATAGATATTCAATACAATTTTCGTAGCAACTTAAAGCAGAAAAATATATAAAACGAAAGTTTTCTATCTCTTAAAAAATATTAAATATTTATTAAGTTTCAATAAATCAGCTATACACTATTTTTTATATATTAAATTCTTTAAGAAAGAAAAACAATTTTGTTTCTTTTTTACATAACAAAATACATGCAAGTCTAGAAGCCGAAATTTCAATGAAAAGTACCTTTTTCCATAAAAATACAATTTTATTGAATAAAACAAATGTACGTTTTAGCAAATGAAAGAACCTCTTAGAATAAGAAACAAACTTTTGCGAAAACCCCCTTTTCAAAAAAAAAAAAAAAGCAAAAAATTTCTTAAAAGTATTTTTTAAATACAAAAATTTCCTTAAGCATTAATAATTTCTTTAAAAACAAGGTAAAAACAAGTTAGAGTGCTTTCTTCGGCTGTGTCTTTGATACCCTTCATCGACAGTTAGAATGTTTCATGGGGACTACGGTAAATTTCATTGGGCCTACGGTAAATTATGGACCGATCTTCAGGAAATTTGAATGTGGGATTTCTAGTCTTATAAAACTGTTACAGACCGAATTTTATTTCAATAGCATTATTCGTTTTCATGACTCTAATCCTAATTAACCAATTTTGCAGGATTTCAATCTCAAACTGCTTAGGATAACTAGAAACAATTTGGCACGAATATTACACTTTTCTTTTGAGTTTTGCAAAAGTGAGCGTATTTTCGACAGACGGACAGAAGGACATCTGGTCTTAGATGGATATTAAACAAATTTCACTTAAACTTAGTAAGTTTATCATTCCTCTTCAAAACTAGTTGTGGAGGGCATAAAAACACATATTGATCAAAAAGTCCCCTAAAGTTGGCTCTTGAACCAGAAGTACCTTTTAAAACAAAACTATAAGTTTAAATAAATACTCCTTTTTTTAAAGAATTAACATCTGATTCAGCTATAGAGTAACTTTTTAACAAATAGTAAACAAAGCAACAAAAAAGTGCTTTTCATCACAATTATATTGGGAAATTATATTTCAAACGCCGTACGCAAACCGATGCCGAAGCCGAACTTTACTTATCTAAATTCACAACAGGACAAAATTTTGAAATTTTTTAGCTCAATTAATTAAACAGAAGGAAAACGAACAAAAAAACATTTATTACAAGTACATACACAGTTATATCAATGTACAAATCGTTTCTTAATTGCAACGTGTTTTAATCGTTAAAACATTGCATCAAAATCAATCAATCATCGATTACTGTGACGATGAGAAAGTTACGTGAAATTTTTGGGAGAAACAACGTGCCAACAAAACGCACTATTTATCGTGTAGTGAATGATTTCGAAGAAAGAGGGTCTGTAGGTGTAACGCCCAAGCATGGACCACTATGTACCGCAACATCGGCTGAAAACATTACTGCTGCTCAAGAAAGTGTTCAAAACAATCCATCAACCTCAATTCGACGCCGTGCTCAGGAGCTTGGTCTTCAAAGAACAACTTTGGCCACAATGTTGCACAAAGATTTGCATTTGTTTTCATTTAAGATTCAGTTGACACAAGAGCTTTTCCACAAGACCATTTACGCCATTTACAAACAAAGTAGTACACCTTTCCGGCGGAAATCCTGTATTTTGAGCCACACCGAAACGTCAAGTTTTTTTCTGCATTTCATTTGACATTTCTCAGTTTCAGTTTAACTCAATTTGAACCATGGAAAGATAACACTATGCGTTATAGTTATTCAGGCTTATTATGAAAATGGGCGTTCAAATCAAGTCATGTCGTGAAAATCATCTTCAGTGATGAGGCACATTTTCACCTCAGTGGATTCGTCAATAAGCAGAATTGCCGCATTTGGGCGAATAATAATCCAAGAGTGATTGTCGAAAATCCAATGCACCCACAAAGAGTGACTGTTTGGTGCCATTTATGGGCTGGCGGCATCATCATCATTTCCAAAATGAGTCAGGCAGTTACTGTGAATGGTGTTCGCTATCGTGATATGATAACGAACTTTTTCTGGCCCGAATTGGAAGATATTGATGTAGAAGATATGTGGTTTCAACAGGGCGGTGCCACTTGCCACACAGCTACCGATACAATGGTTCTTTTGCGCGACAATTTCAATGGCCGTGTTATCTCACGTCCTGGCGATGTCAATTGGCCGCCAAGATCATTTGATTTGAAGGTGTGGCGTCGGGGCCGCGGCGGTCATTTGGCCGATATTTTGTTCCATACATAATTGAACCATACCAATATTAGCATAATAAAAAGAAATGACAATAATTTCCTAAATAATTTGTGTTTTATTCAAAATAAACATCGGCCCTTAAAATTTAACCACCTTTTATTACATACATCAGCACAAAAACAATGATATGTGGGTACAATTGGATAACTACAAATTATTTTAATTGTGGTAAACATATTTTAAGAGCAACATATTATGATAAGATTCATGATTGTAGTCAACATATTACGATTAATATTGAATTATATTATGACCAAATAGATTCGTAATATTACATCATAATATTTTTCCCTTAATCCTAATTTGTTTTTATTACATCCTATTATAATTTAATATTATCATATTATTATCATGTTAATTATAATAAGTTAAGCAGTAATCATATTATTATCATGTTAGTCATAATAATATGTAGATTTAATCTTAAACCGAAAAATATTTTTAATACATATTTATGCTTATTTACTTGCTGGCAACCTTAACGAAAAACTGTTACAGATATTTCAAATCATAATATGGCGCTATTTTAAACATACCATTTTTTACCGATTTTTGTCGTAGGTCGCAATTATTTTATAGAATTTTCATTCTTTTTCTCTAAAATAACACAAAACAATGGTCAATATTTTTGCACCATTTTCAAAATATATAAAAAATTTTTTAGTATTGATATTTTATTTTGTGACACGTTAGAATTTTTTTAATGTACCTACAATTTTTTTTTTTTAATTTCTTTAAACTTGATTTTTTTAATGGGTATTTTTTTTTTAAATGGCTTAACTACTGAATAACAGACAATTCGATTGGCATATGTAAAACAAACGACACAACTGATGCAAAATTATTTTACAAATGGCGATAACAAAATATTATTGAAGCAAATATATTTTGTTTGCATCTTAACCCTTTCGGGACTACTGGGATAATACATGCCACTAATTTTTAAACTTTCGTATTTTCTTCATTTTCAATGCAATTTCTAATTTAAATAGTCCCAAAAACAGGTTTAACTGTTTTTTATTAAATGTAAATAAAAACATAACGGTACATGTCAGCATTTTCATTACACTTGATGATAAATATCACAACATCGTAGAAATTTCAACAGTCTGGATCGTTAATTTGCTGAAGGTGGCTGCACAAACAGCGTAATTCAGTAAAGTTGTGTTAATTTTTATAGAAAAGTGTTTGATTTATTAATTAAATTGGTTTATGGTCTTTTACAATAATAAAAGGTAAGTTCTGGTAGATTTTATAAAATTGGGATAAATAGTCCCAATACGTGTTTTACGTGGGATTAATTGTCCCAATACGCATTTTAGATGTCAAAAAGGAAGCTTACTCTTGAAGATCTTGAGCGTATTGTATGTGAAGATTCAGACTCTGATAGCGATTTTGAGGACTCTGGCAGTGAATATTTGACTGAGAGTAAGAAACAAAAATTATAGTTGAAAAACTTTCTTGTCCCACTTGCTGAAGCTATGATTTTCGAAGAAAAGACAAGCGGCAATGCCACGTCTCCGGGGCGGAAGAACTCCCAAACGCCCAAAGACTGATAGCCTGAATGTTGGAAACCACTTGCCAGTAGAGCAAGAAAGGCGTTGTCGCTGTGTCCGCTGTACTTCATTTGGTATCGAAAAGCGCACAAAGATGATGTGCTCAGGCTGCAACAACGCTTTGTGCTACAAGTGCTTTGGACCCTTTCACAAATTAAAACCCTGATTACATTACCATAATGTTTATAAATAATAAAAGAGAAAAATAAACGTGAATTTAATTGAAATAAACTAATCTTTTTTTGTTTTAAATATTTGTTTTTATTCGAATCACCCACCAAAAAAACTTGTTGGGAACCTTATTGGGATTATATGTCCCATCGAAAATGCTTATTGGGATAATATGTCCCAGGATAAAAGGACGATTTTAGGATTTCTAAATACGCAGAACATTTTCTTTTTACCATATCTCTTAGAATATGCAAACATTTCCATTACAAATATTTAAATTTTCGAAATAATACTCTGTCCCGAAAGGGTTAAACATATTATAAGTACTCGTATGGACTATTTAATATCATAAAATGGTTGTGAGGATATTATATTACTTTCCAAAGTTATCATTATTTAGTTGTAATAAAAATGATTATTTTTCAGTGAGCCATACTTAAATTTATAATTGTGATAAACATTGACATGTTTACGGTAACTATAATATTGTTGATATTAAATAAAAATAACAATATTTTGTCTACGACAACAATATATTGTGAAAATAACCATAGTGTAGTTGCCGTAACCATGCCCAACTATATTTTTACTCTGCGTGTAATAATCGTAGCATTTTAATACTGATACTGATTTTAAATTAAAAAATCACAATTTAAAGCAAATCCGTTTCTAGAAAACAAATTTCTGAATTTGTAAACCAAATTTAAATATTTGAATCAGGCTAAAGTTTATCAAATTTAATTTTTACTAAATTATTTTTATGGAGAAAAGAATTTTACAACACGAAATGAATTGATCATTTTTCATTCTTGGCTGACCATGGGCCCGAACCCACGTTCACGGACAGGTCGATTTGGCATATTTCGATAGTAGCTAAGCTATCTCTTCAGAAATGTTTGCCGTTTAACACTCACCGCCATTGACGACGTCTGGTAGTCAATAGTCAAACATTAACCCTTAACCGAATCGTATTTTTACTTGATGGATCGAAAATTTGTTGTTGTGAATGATTAACTATTTTAATTCATTCACATGTTCTTCCTTTCTTCTGTTTTTATACTATTTGTCAAGAATTCTTCTTAGAGTGGGTTTTTAACATCGAGTTTAATCTTCGCAGCAAACTATAATTAATTAATCTGAAAATAAATTAAATTGTGTACTTATTGTGTTTGCCGTTTTTAAGTGGAAGCTTAAACCTCGCGGAATTGCCATACTAAATAACAAATATGGCAACAAACATATTTTAAAATGTCAACTTTTTACCAGTTCCCTTTGCATTTTATACAGAATAAGAAGATAATCCACCATTTTAGTACTTATAAAAATAAAATTTCTTCACAAAATTGTTTTATTTAAATTTTCATATGTTTCAGAATCACTAGTCTTCATATTCACTAGAATGAACCATTTTTCTGTTTTCTAAAAAAATCTTTTCTTTTATGTATGTATATTTTTTCTGTGTTTATATTTAAGCAGCTGCTTTTTTAAACATACAAACATGTGTATGTGTTGACATTTGTTGATTAAGCCGCTTAAACTGGCAAATAAAAGCAATTAATCCTCATCTTAAAAACTACAAGTACAGATTAAAGATGACTAAATCTCTGATCTCCATGTTAAAAACCCACCCTTAAAGTCCAAAGTGCATTTATCTGTTTTTTTTTGGTTTTTTTTCTTTTCTTGTCTTTCGTTTTTTCGTTGAGCTTCTCTGCACAACTTTACGGACACGTCATCAATGGCGGTGAGTTGTTAAAATCATGAAAAATTATCAAAAAAAAATTAAATGCATTTCATGGTGTAAGATTCTTTTCTTCATAAAAACAAATTTAGTGAAAAAATAAAATTTTATGAACTTTAGCCTGATTAAAATATTAAAACTTTGATTAAAACCCATTAACAGTTTCATAAAATAACCACGATACGAATTTGTAACTATAATATTACCGTTATTTAACATGAATAAAGGTCTAGACAAAGATATCGAAATAGATTAATGATATTCGCGATATCAGAAAACTCCAGTGATACAGAATTGCTACATGAGAACCCCTGCATATTTTTTGTGTAGCACAGTGTTTTCACTATGACATTACATGACTTTTGAACAATATTTTGTCTTGTTTATTGCTACAACTATGGTAATTAAAAATTTATGATTTCAAAAATTCTATTAAACATCCATCTATCATTCTCATTTTTTTCTACTTCACATTGTATTGGGAACTTAACATGCATTTAACTGCTGACAAGTTTTGTTGAGTAAATTTTATGTATTCTAGTTTATTTGTTTTACCTGCATTATTTTGGTATTATTTTTCAACTTGAAAAGTAAAAACTGCAATGTGCATTGCAATAGTTTTTCATATACATACATACAGACATATACATAAATATACTTAATTAAAAAACTTTTATGTAATTTTTTTTTCATTTTCATTTTTAGAAGGCACTCTATACCTTGTAGATTCTGATGGCTTTAAAGTAATAGAAATAAAATATACATAAAAAAATTAAAAAAAAACAACATTCCTGAAAGTTTTATTTTGTAGAACTAGCAAAAGTAAATTTTACTGTAAAACTCCTACTCCTACTGTAAAAATACTAGAACTATTAAAATGTGATAAGAGAAAATAAAAGTAGTGCTGAAAACAAATGTGGCTTCCAAATGAAAGTTGAATTGGGTAAAAATGCTATTTGATTTTAGTAGGATTTCGGGAGGAAGAAAGGAAAAAAAAGAAAATCAAATTAAATTTTATTCTTTAGTATGAAAAAAAAACAAAAAAAAATACGCTAGTTTCAAATTTTTATTTGATTTGTATATGTTTAGGCAAAAGTTCCCAAATGGGGATCCGTGGTCCCTTTGAGTGTCTTAACAGATTTACATTTAGACTTTAAATTTAAAAAAATATAGATCTTTTTTATCGTTAAATCTTTTAAAAGTCTTAAAAAACAAAAAAAAAACTTTGGCTGAAACTAATGTACAGTGAAATCTATCATGATCGG
This sequence comes from Pollenia amentaria, assembly GCA_943735925.1. Lineage (NCBI taxonomy): Eukaryota > Metazoa > Arthropoda > Insecta > Diptera > Polleniidae > Pollenia > Pollenia amentaria. The sequence goes on from OX031007.1 coordinate 47,922,062, forward strand.
ACACAGAAGATACAAAAAAAATAAGTCCATTTTTCAACTTGTTTAGCCATAAGATTTTTTTCCCCGCTTTTTTTCTTTGAAAATAAAAATTTGTATTTTCAATTAGTACGAGGGCGGATCCATAAGTCCGTGATATCAATAAGGTATACACAAATTGGAGAAAGGAGATTATGTTGAAAGTGTAACTCATTTTTTTTGTAAAAAAAACTGTGTTTAATTAAAAAAGTCACGGACTTATTGATCCACCCTCATATTGTGGTTATCTTATTGAACTGTACCCATGTTCTGTAACTTTGGTGAGAACTTCTCGCTTCGAAAACATGTGAAACAAATTATTTCATCGTTTCTCGAAAAGTGAGAAAAAAGTGTGACTGTAACTCATGTCGAAAACTATCAAAAGAGATTTATATCGTTACGTTATAAATGTCATAATATTTCACTCGAAGCCGATATGAAATTGCAGATGTTGAGAACGCCAGTCAAACATATCGTTGACGGCGCACAGTGGCGCCCGTAGAGCAAGCGAGGTTGCAAAAATCAAAATTTTTATGAATGCCGACGAAGTTTTGAATAAACCCATGTTATAGGAAACTTTTCAACGATTTCAAATATGCCACTCTTAATAATATCACATTTTTAGTTTAGAAGATATAACCGTTCAAAGTTGACCGACTTTCGGTTTTCAAAAAAACACACAATTTTTAGTCAATTTGTTGCGATTTCAGGTGTAATATCACGAAAAATAGGTAACGAATCGCCTTATTTTTTGTTTGTATTGATTGATGTATTTATTAAATGTATAATGATAAAAAAAAATTAACTGTTTGCTTTGTGTTTCTCCTGGTAAATCACTATTTAAAAACTATCCGTTTTTTCACTATTTTTCAACTTTGACGGAAAATAAAAAAAAACTATATTTTTCTATATTTGCCATATTTGCAAAACCTGTTCTTTGATTATTTCTTTACATAATTCAAAAGGTTTTATCTGCCCGTACGTGCCAGTTTGGCTTCTAGAGGTAAAAAAGTTTAAAAAGACATGGTTGCAGAAATTGTATGGCGTCCATCCCTTATATGTTTTGACTGACAGTAGTTTGATCTAATAGTTATTATATTAGCAGGTACGTACCTCACATAAACAATACTTTGGCGTACAAATGGTCAGGAACAATATTGACTTATGGTCCCTACAGGTAGGCACAAATCTTATTTGGACACGTGCATAATACCAAAATTGCATTATTCAGCATAAATCCATATGTATGCAGGGAACAGGTAAATTTTTAGGCATGGTAGCATAAGCCTATATATTGCAAAATAAGCATAATGCCTGGATTAGTCTACGCCTGAAAGTTGGCGCAACAATTACTGAAACCATTTAACAATTTAAGTACTGAAAACATGGCGTTGTACAATTTAAAATTATTTGAACTGTTTAGAAAGTCAACCACACCAAAGTTTTTCACGGAAGTGAAAATTCTTCCTGAGAAGTTGACATTGATCAGCAAATGAGGCTGCGATGGATCATCCGGACAAAGCGTTTATAAGCAAAGGATATCTCCCGATGACGCTACAATATCGGACGGAAATATGTTTATGGCATCTGTTGTTCCTTTGCGGCTAAAATCGGATGATTCCCTACACTGGAAAAATCCACGTCCGTCATCAGTGCATTATTGCCGACCAATAATGTTTCAGTTTGCAAGGGAATCGGCAGAACTCATAAGGACTACGGTGAAGGACATTAAAGAACAAATAAGCAAGATTAAGCCTACAAAGCTGCAAATTGGAGAAGGAAAATATATTGAATGCAATTACGAGTTCCACCTGACCATGGTTGACGGAAAAGTCGTAAACGAACTGACTGGAACAACCTCAACAATGTCATGCCCGATTTGCAAAAAGAGTCAGAAGAACTTTTTTCAATTCAATTCAATTTATTTCATATATAATATGTTACATCTCAATTTTATATAATTAGTTGTAAAGAGTTTAAGATTAGTATCTTTTTCTGCTTAATTATAACATATTTCAATTAGTTATCATATACATATATATAGACAGAATTATATTGGAGGTAAAAATTTAGCAAAAACCTATTTAAACCCCTTTTTTCGTTTTATTTTTATATTTTTTTTATCGATTTTATATTATTATTTGTCAGAAGAACTTTGGTAATTTAAACGATTCTACAAATGAGGAGAATTACGAATATGGAATGTCACCATTGCACGCAAGGATAAGGTGTATGGAATTCTTGCTAAAACTGGCATATACCCTACCACAAGAGGAAGAAAACTTCGATGAAAATACATCAATAAAGGATAAGGAAAAGATCAGAAAGAAGCAAATACAGGATGCTTTTTTTAAGCAAGTTGGACTAAAAGTAGACTGTCCCAAGCACGGATACGGTAACTCAAACGATGGAAACACTTCTAGGAGATTTTTTGAAAATGATGAGGCAGTAACTAGAATCATTGGAATTGACAATCAAATCGTGAAAAGATTGGGAACGATCTTGGATGTTTTAAACTGCAAAGAAAATGTCAATTCTACAAAATATGGAGAATATGCGTCTCTTTTAGCAGAAATGTATCCACAGAAGAAGTTGACCCCGACCGTCCATAAAATATTGGCGCATGGTAAAGATATAATTGAGTACCAGTCTTTGCCAATTGGAGAGCTTTCTGAAGAAGCACAGGAGTCTCTTAACAAATTTTATAAAAAATATAGATTGCAGAACACATTCAAAGCATCAAGGGTGAGGCAAAATGAGGACCTCTTCAACATGTTGGCAGCATCTTCCGATCCACTTATTTCTTCCCTGCGGCATGTGAAGTCACGAATAGAGTTACAAAATAATTATAGTTTAGAAATGGTTAGTCTTTTAGATATACCTTCTCTTACGAATTGTGATGAATATTTTACAGAAAATTGAAAAAATAAATTTAAAAAAAAAATAATTTTTTTTTTAATTTGTTGGGTAATAATTTAAAACATAAAACCCTTAAGAAAAAAAATAAAAACAATCTAAAAATGTAAAAAAAATTTTTTTTAGTTACCATAAAATTGATTTTTCTACTAATTTTAACTTTGATAACCCATAAGTAGGCCCCTACAAAGCGTAGCACCCTTTCCAAACGCTCATTTCATAGGCTGAACAGTTATCTATCATATGCTGTTTAAACTGTTCAATTATCTTATTCGGTTCAAAAGATATGATTTTTGCAACGAAAAAACTCAAATGGCGCCACTGTGCGGCGGCCAAATTTGACTAAAATTGAAAAATTTTCAACGACGGCGGCAAAAATACAACCGGCGGCTATACCAAAAAATGTAAAGTGTGACTCTAATGTTTGTTGATTACAAAATTGCTTTGAAAACATTCGTATATTTTTCAAAATGTTTAAAGCAAAATAATTAAATAATGAAAAAATCTGCCAAGAACAAAATACATACTTATCTCTTCCGTGTTAATACGAGTATTCATTGCATTTTGCATTTTTAATTTATTTTTTAGTTTTAACATTTCTTCTCACCCCGTTTTAATGCGTGAGTTTATTTGACCGTTCAAGCGGAAGCTTTCTCACAAAAATTTTATGGACACGTTTTCTATACATTGGCGAGTAATTTCCTTACGTGACAGCTATTACTCGCCAAAAAAGTTACAGAAGCAGTTAAGTGACTGCTGTGTGTTTCAATTTATGGCATGTTTTTTTATTTTCTCACATTTCAATCGAAAAGTTTTCCGCCGCGGGAGTTACAGAACATGGTTTAAGGTTTTTCATTCAAAGTTTTAATATTTTATTCAGTCTAAAGTTCATAAAATTTAATTTTCATTAAATTATTTTTATGAAGAAAGGAATTTACAACATGAAATTAATTAAAATTTATTGATAATTTTTCATTCTTGACTGAGCTGGGAATTGTAACCATCCATCACCACCATCGAAGGCAGCTGCCAGTCAATCGTCCAACATCAATCTTTAATCCAAATTGGTAGATCGAAATTTGTTTTTGAATGAGTATCTATTTTAATTAATTTACATTTTCTTCCCGTCTTCCGTTTTTCATACTTTTTGTCAAGAATTCTTCTTGAAGTCCATGTTGTAAAAATTCCTTTCTTCATAAAAATAGTTTAATTAAAAATTAAATTGAATGAACTTTAGCCTGAATAACATGCAATTTTCACGACGATTTAAAAGACATGTCTTTTTTTGTATTTATTTTTTAAAGAAACTTCCAAAAACTTGTTAAATTTTCTCCATGTTTCTTTTTTTCAGTCAGAATTGGTTGTTTCTGATTTCCTTAGTTCCTTATTCGTATAAAAATATTTAAAATTTTGTTATTCCACATAATTTTGATATGTTTTAAAATTTTTTTTTAATAGAATTTTTTTATTTCTCTATATTTTAATAAGCACTTGTCAATTTTCAATAAGAATAAAACCTGATGAAATAAACAGGTGGCATTACTACGCCAGATGGCGATTTTTTGCTCTTGTATTGTTTGTCTAGTCTTATGTCAAAGTTTTGTTTATGTTTACAAAAAGTCCACGTTTTGTGCTGTGATTATTGTATTGCACTAAAGTTTTTGATTATTTAAATTAAAATTATATAAGATAGTAACCATAGTGAAATACAAATTGGCTAAAAATTAATTTATTTCATCGCGTTCGGCGGCAAAATTTGATTTTAGTTTAATATAATTTTCGACGTATACGGAGACTTATTATTCATTTTTGTTGTAATGTTGTATTTTTTGCCTTAGTTCTGCCACCTGTATTATTTCACCATGGAATAAAATATAAATTAAAAAACACAAATAAGTTTAAAGAGAAATGTCAAAAAAGGAACAGAAAATTCGATTCATGTCTTTTTTTCTACCCTGCTTACTTCTCTACCCCGCTCACTACCAAACGAAAACAGACATGATCTAAAAATAGGGGGAAAAATCATCGTGAAAATTGGGTGTAAAATATTAAAAATTTTTATTTTCTTTTAAAAATTTATAAAATTGCTAGAAGTTAAATAAACATGTTAAGCAATTAAAATTCATTTAATTTAAATAACAACTTTTACAAATGTTGAAAATTGCTATAAACGATCAGTTTTCACCAAAAAAAAAAATGCAACAAAAGAACATTTCATAACGTCAAAAAATGCAACAGTGTATTGCGTAGAGGTGGCAACAAGAAATTTTTAGAAATTTAGGAATTACCATTAATATTGCTCTCACTTCCATGGTCTAATGCTGAAGTAGAGAGGGTATTTAGCCAAGTAAACATCGTTAAAAGTAATTTGAGAAATAGGTTACATTAAAGCCGACAAATCACTATCTTATTCAGTCTTACGAGTTGTCAAAAAAATCGTGTGTGCTGATTAAGTAAGATAATGTGACTTAAAGTTAAATTGAGTGACAGATTTATTTGACAGCTCTGTCCGACTTGCAAATGTTTATGGAAATTTTTATAAAATTAGAGATTCTATGCGATCAGAGTTGCATTTTCTTGTAAAGAGGCTGAGTCATTTGAGTTTGCATCTTTTTTGTGGGATAGTGTGGCATTGACAGCAGATTTTGCAGATATTTTTTTTATGTCGGACAGAATTCCGTCAGACTTTCGTGTGAATGAATCGTACGATTGTGTAGGATAGTGAATCCCAGCCTTTAGCAACCGTTAATTCGATTTTATCAATTAGGTAAATATTTTTACCATAACAATAAAATATTTTTTATCTTTTGTTTTATTTTGGACTCAAAAGGTTGGGTAGATGTTGTCGTGATTATGATTTACCTTGAAAATATTTCAAACTAATATATTTTATATTTATTATTAAATATTTTAAACTAATTCTTAAAATGCTAAAAAATATTTAATTTACGTTTATTTTTAAGTAAAAAATTGATCTCAATTTACAATTTCATTGTAAAAAACTTTTAATGAATTATTTTTAGTTTGCTATTGAATTTTAATATGTTTTTATTAAGCAACAAATGTAGCCATTTTTAGCCATTCTTTTCCGTAAATTTAACCTTTTTTGGTTACCAAGTTTATGCAACACTGATTCGAACTTACACTTTGCAATTGTGGGCCGTATTTAATTATTTTTTTCAGAACAAATATGTATGGTTTATTAAGAATTTAAAAGAAAGCACTTTAAATCTTTTTTTTTTTTTTTTAATCCTTTTGCATTTTTTTTTTTAATACATATTTTTTTTTATTATCAAAGTTGCTTTTGGGAATACGATTATTTATTAAAAGATTTTATTTGTTGTGCTAAATTCCCTATTTGTATTCTTGGTAAAACAACTGAGAATTTATAGTTGCAGGATAAGCTGTTTCTATGCGCATTTGACTGGTTGCTTAGGCCAGATTATCAGGAAACGTTTTTCCCAAAAAATTTTAGAAAAGCCAAAAATTATCAGCAAATAAGACTACAGAGAGAATGAGAATTACAAACACTCTAAAAGTCTTATTTGCAAAGATATCAAAGCTTAAACAAAATTCCAACAATAAAACTGTGTATTTATCTTTTCTTACTGTAGTCAAATTTGCTAATATTTTTTGCTTTTTTAAAATTTTTTGGGAAAAACGTTTCCTGATGATCTGGCCTAAGCAACCAGTCAAATGCGCATAGAAACAGCTTATCCTCCAACAATAAATTTTCAGTTGTTTTACCAAGAATAAAAATAGGGAATTAAGCACTACAAATAACATCTTCAAATATATATTTTTGTTTTAAATTTGTGAACAAAATTTCAATTTTCCATCCCTGTGTTGCGCTTTTTTTTTAAATACAACTCTGATAAAATTAAAAATGTTATTGCGCAGAAAAATTTCAAAAAATTGAGGAAGTCAAATTTCTTTACGTATTTTGTTTAACATTTCATAACAAATTGTTTTCACATTATTATAATTTTTGAATTTGAGTTTTCGACATGTCGTAATACTCAGTATTGTCGTGTAAAAGGACCTTAGAGGAGATCATACTGAATAAGTTTATTTTAAACTATAAATTCTTTAAAACTTTTGTCGTGATATTAATGCCCGTAATTTCTACAAAGAGATATTTGGTCGTGTTTGTACCTAACAGTTATATTTACCTATCCGGTAAAACTATTATGGTAATTTCAACGTTAATTTTGCCCACGGAAAAAACCTTTACGTTTTCGTTTAAAATATGGCAACATTTGTATTTTTATTCATTTTTTGAATTAACTGTCAAAAATCGATGGTGTAAAATACACTACAGTTCAACCAGTAGGCAAAACATACGTGTTAAAATTATGAAAAAATCGTTACACCATAGATATCTATACACAGCTTGATATCTATTTGTAGAAATTACGGGCATAAGTTTGCAGGTTTGCTAAGAAAAAAACTGTGGGAACCTCTGTGTTAAGGTACATATAAAGGAGGTTTGTCTGTTGAGGAAATAAAATAAAAGTGTTGAAGAGGTCTTTTTGATTTCAAACTTTGAAATTTAATAAATATTTTAATAAATATGGTGATGCGCGGTAGAGGTGGGCACGTATAGCAACAGAGGGTCGATCATTATCACACCAAGTTAAACAAAATTCGCAAAAGAGATAAACAATAATGAATTTATATAAAGTTTCAAAAGCCTTTAAAAAAGCGAACAACATTTAGATTATATGCCATGTCAGCATTAAACTAAGCCATTAAATGCAGTGTCGTCCGATTAGGCGATTTATCCATAAATTGGTAATGTAGATACATAATTTAATTTGGGGATCGGGAATTTTGTTGAGTATATTTTTAATACTTTGGTGATTTTCATTTTGCATGCACAGTGGAATCTATTATGACGGAACACGCGACGGTAACATTCAAATGCGCTCATACAAGGGGGATGTCCCCTAGAAAGAACTTAATTATTTCCTTAAAAACGTTGCAGGGGCTAGTTTGACTAATAAAAACAAAACAAGTCTTATTTTATTTATAAATATTTTACAATTTCTTTGTTCTGATATAAATAATTGTTATAAAATAAAACAAGTAAGAGTGTTATATTCGGCTATATCGAATGTTATAAACCCTATACCGTGTTGCGATAAGAACAAAAAGTTATACATATAAATAAATACATATGTATTAAAGGTGTTCTTTTTTTGTATGGCCAAATTTTAAATATTTTGATTTCATTTCGCTGAGCAGAATTTTGCTGATTTTTATTAAAAAAAGTCAAGAATTACAATTTAGAGCGAAACCGATAACGGTCAGTGGACCCGGAAATGACGTCAATATATACGAATAAATAGATTGAAATGAATAAATTGAAGTTGTTTCCGGGTCCACCAAACGTTATCGAATTTGCCCCAATTTTAATTCTTTGCTTTTTTAATATAAGGGAACAAAAATCTGCCCGGCGAACTGGAATCAAAACTCTTTTAAATTTGGCCATACAAATAAGAACACATTTAATATGTATATAGATGTCGTGCATTGATACCGAAGCTTTTGTACAACGATCTACATTGTATTTTATCGACATGCTACGCCCACTTATGTAATCCTGACCACTTATCTAATCCTTCCCACTTAACAAATCCTGCCAACTTATCTAATCCTGCACACTTTTCGCCAAATATCATGAATTGGCATCGAAGCTATTTGTACCAAATTTGAAAGCCTTTACTGCTACGATTCTCCAGATATACTGAAATCTATTTCTTATTAGTATGAGGGGTTCTCCCACTTCTCAAATTCTGCCTTTTTTTTCTGAAAACACTATGTTTATCAAATTTTGACAGTTTTTCTCTTACTGTTCCTTAGATATAAATTAAATTATTTTTTGCACGCCCAATTATCCAATCCCGTCCACATTTTTCGGATGATGTGTATTGATAACCAACAACATTATTGTTGTTGAAAATTTGGCTCTTTCCGTTCTCCCAATATTAGGGAGATCGATTATTCGACTTTTTTCAATAACCGGTTTCGAATATTACGAATATTTGCTATTTTAAAAAACCAGGGTTTCGGTTAAGCATTTTTTAAATAACCGGTTAAACGGTTTTTATTCGAATACATAAAATCAAAAAAATCAAATAAGTTTTTGTAATAAACCGTTAATTTGAATAAAAACAAAACAATTTGCAAAGGTAAGGAACCAACAAAATACCTAGATATGACTTAGATCCGACCTAACAAATATTTGACGATAAAATCCAAGCAAAGTGGGACCAGTAAATTGATCAAACTTTAGCTTAATTCTTAACAATTTTTTTATTGATTTTCTAAACTTTATTTGTAAGAAGATATTTGTATAATGTAATTTAGAAACTGTTGAAAGATATTTGATCTAGGCAAACGTTTTGCAAAAGCAAATAAATTATAGGAATTTTATAAAGTTATTATTTGAAATATTCTCCCATATTTATTTTGAATGAGTTTTAATTTGTTGGTGGTTAAGCATGTCTATATAAATCAGCCATATTTTTGAAAAGTGTTAAGCAGAACCTCTTCGCAAGGATTATCCATTTCAAATTATTTTGTTTCAGCATTAAAGAAACGAAAAGTAAAATGAAAATGCTTTTCGTGTGAAATATTTGTCAATTCGTCGACTAAAATTTAAAACCTTCCATGACATTGTTTGATTTCTGCAAGTTTGTTTTTTAGTTGTTTTGTTTAGTTTAGTTGTTGTGTTTAGTTTGTGTTTTAATAAACAAAACTGGTAGAAATTTTTCCTATATCGTTAATTCCGCCGGAATGTTGTAGTTTTCAGCATGAAGAGATGCTAGAACTACTTAAGAGTTTTTAGTGCTTTAAAGTGCATTTCGTCCTCGGCAGCACAATATACTAATATTTCACCAATGAAAATAATTAAAGGTGATTAATAAGTCGTGACATGGAAGAACCTTTGTAACTTATCATTTTAGGGCACTTAACTTTGTCTTTTTAATCGCGTTCGAAAAATCATTAGAGATAACCTCTATATAAAATTATATTTAATATTTAGAATAGTCTCGCAAAAATTACTATTTACTTTTTAACTGCCTACGTTTTGGTAGTATTTTAAATAGTTTTTGGTTTTTTTTAACAAGCACACACGCTTTTATAAGCGATTTGTATTTACAGTGTTCATAATGTTTTTTGATCTTTGTTACATTTTGTTCATTAAAAGTTTAAGTTTGACAAATATTCAATTAGAAAATACTTAAATTATGGGTACATCTGCAACAAGAGTAAGGAAAATGTAAATTAATTACACATTATTAATATTACCGGTTTATTGTACCAAAATAACCGGTTTATTCGTTATTCGAAAAATGGGCATTTTAAAATAACCGAATTGGGCAAAGCTAAAATAACCGGTTAACATCGGTCGAATAATAACCGTTCGTCTCCCTACCAAATATACAGAAATCTATAATTTATTATGGAAGGTGCCGCCCATTTTTCAAAGCTGTTGTGTATTAATAACCAAGATGGCCCTTAGAGGCAGTCGTGATTTTTTGCTCTTATCTCAGCCATTTGTGAACTGAACTTGCTGAATTTCAATAGCAAATAAATTTGAAGCATATGTGACATAAATATATAACAACCTAGTTCCCATCATTTCTGGGATCTTCGGAAGCCCCATTTCAACATTTACATAAACAGACGGACAGACAAAAATCGTCAACTTGGCTCTTCATAAGGACCAAGATTATATATAGTTTATAGGGTCTAACATCATTTTTGTAGAAATAACAAGCGAAATGGCACACTTATATGCTTATACCCTTTCCACCTGTGGTAAGGGGAAAAAAAACAAAGCTTGTTTCCCTTAAAAATTCTTGGTCTAGAATTTAAGACGCGTGCTAAGCACATGAATTAATTTAACTTTTTATTACCAATTTTTTTTTTTTTTTTTTTTTTGTTTAGGGTTAAGACAAAAAAAAATCTATTCGAATATGATTCAATAACTTTTATATATTAAGGCATGTTTTATTGCCCACCATTGTTTTAAGACCAATCTAAAACATTTAAAATTAAGCTAGTAACTATAAGTCAATGTCAGTTGTAAGATATAAATTCCAATGGAGCAGCTATCTCCGGTTACATTGCCGAGGTGACGAAGGTTGATTCGCTACAAAACGAATGTCAACAAGATTCTCAAAAAACATTTCAATGATAGACATTTTGTGTTTGCCAATGAGAGGCAAACACAAAACATATATTGTGCTATCAAGTCATATCGTCATAATGTCCTAAATAATATTTCACAATTGTTTAAAAAAATATTGCTGTGCTTCAAACAAAATTAAAATGTTAATGCTGTATTCATTGATTTGTCATAAATGTACAGTAGAAATCTAAATTATAAGCGGTTGCCCAGAGCAGTCATATATATTTCTTATAATTGTTTTAAACATATGACTTTACAACTTTATGACTAGCTTGTGAATCACCCAAATGTAATTAAATAACACAAATTTTTTTTTAGTTAAAACATATATTATTAAATTTTATATGCTCTCTTGTTGAGGAGGCCGGAAAATACAAAATTAAAACATTAAAAATACGATTAATATGAGAGCCCATTGAAGAGAGTAAAAGTCCATAGAGTAAAAAGTCCATCGAATTTGTCTACATGGGAATATATATATGCGAGTACTGGTGTACGACACGATCATTTCTAAGATTTAAAATTTTAACAAACAATTTTGACTTAAATTCGTTATACAGAAACTGAAAAATACTAATTGTTAGTTCCAGTTGCACGATTTATAAGTTTCAATTCAGGTCCAAGGGATCAGGAATAATAAAATATGATTTAATATGTATTTTTCTTATATTTAAAAGTAATTAAAAAAATTTTTAAGCAAACACTTGATATTATCATCAATACCTTTACAAAAAATTAATATATTTAATAGATATATTTTTTTTTTCTTTTATTTTCAGAAAACCTTAAGAAGAGTTGCATTAAAATGTTTAACTTTAAATGAAAATTATTACTTACACATTTTGTCGGTCCAGCAAACATCAATTAAATGTTACATCAATGGAGAGCTTTAAAGAAACATTAGCATCTGCAAAAAAAAAAACATTAAATATTCGTTAATTAAAATTATAAATTAGAAAAATTTTATTTTAAAACAAATAAAAACACTTTATGATAAAACATATTAAAAAAATATGTTTTTATATTTAAAGGAGAAACATTCAAAATAATTTTTGGAAATCGCTGGTTGTTCTCAATAAATTTGTAATCAAAGAAAGCCATCAAAATATTTCAGAAGCAATATTTTTTTTCTCAGTATTTATTTATTGAATCTTCATATTTTAATAATAACACTACGTGACAGTTTTTTGACCAAATGAATATGATACCTAATCTTTATGTAAAATTTTCCCCTGAATCCGAATATGAAGTCAGAATTGTCAAAAGTAGAACAGTTTTCGAGATATTCCGAAAAACCGTTATTTGTGTTTTTAAAAAAGATGATGTCACTAATATGCGAAAATTTTCAAAAAGATTAGATGGATTATGTATGTATTTGGTTTTTATGAAAGACAATAAAATTAGTAAAATAACCACAGAGTTACAGTGGGCAAAATTTGAAAATTTATGAAAACGTTTATGATTTTTTGCAATATTGTTCTTTTGAATTTATTTTTTTTAAACCAAACAAATGAAAAGTTTAATGTTTTATAACAGGGCTGTGGAGTCTTCCGAAAAAAGTACTAACTCCGACTCCGACTCCAAACGCTGAAATTTTTTAAGTGCGACTCCGACTCCACAGCCCTGTTTTATAACATGGGACATTAGTTTATTTTGTTGCGAACATTTTGCGCCCAACGAGACTAAGTTCTGTGCAAAAATGACAAAGCTACAAAAGATTTAGTGAATTTACCCACTTTTCGCTTTTTATCGAATCAAAAACTCAAAGGATGTAAAAACGCAGAATTTGAAAAACGAATGCTGTAAATATTAGAAACATTGAAAAATTTCGTCATCACGGTTTCTGTTCACATACACCACGAGAAAATCTATGTTTAAATATGGTTAAATATTGTAAACATATTATGGTTAATTTAACAATATTATTATCACCGTATTAACCATATTATGGTTAAATATTTTCTCCACCAAGAAGGCACAACCATATTATGGTTGCCTCCGAACATGTTTTGGTCAATAATAAGTAAAACATGTTTAACACTTATAATAGCATGGTTGGTTTTCAACCATAGCATGTTGCACTTGGAGAAGAGGAAAATACTATTGTTAATTTTTTTTTTTTTTTTTTTTTTTTTTGACTATATTTCTTTCGAAAACGACGAACAGGTTGCGGTTAATGTGAATGGCATTTAAGGTAAAAATCAATCCAAACTGTGGTTCCATCCATTTTAAGCCACGGGTTACACCGCTAATCAAACTTTAGCTCGCCTGTGCGAAATTTTTGGTGATCAAATAAAATCGTGTTTTTTTAACTGGCCCCACCGCGTTCGACCATCCAAAAGCTTAAGGCAAATATCCGAGAAGAAGTGAAATAAAAGTTATGGAAAATGCTCTGGAAGGACCACGTCAGGTCAAAGCAAACAATGTGCACCAATTAAAATATATTATCTTAAAGACATGATGTGAACAAATTTCCAAACTATATTCTAAATTTTAATCAGAAAGAAGAAATGTATACAGGTAATAACCCTAGAGGGAAGCGAACTGACGCCAAAGTAGTCCCGTGATAGGTCTTTGGTGGTAGGGACCGGTTCACTTTATATGAATGTGACCTATCACTTTTACATGGGGTTTTTATTGGAGGAGGTCAATTGACACCTAACGGCCACCATATGACAAGTCACACATTTATTCTCAATGAACGTGCTTAGTGTTAGTTACTAGTAAGAGTACTTTGCAATACAGTGTAGTATTATTTCAATAAAACAAGTTCTACAACCAAACTTACGAACCAAATTTAGAAAGTCCCAAAAAAATGTGTTACACCACCGGTGAATACTGTACTATAATCTATTACCTTTTCTACTTTTTGGTTCTTCATAAACCAGTTAAAGGATTGGTTTTTCTTTCACTGGTCATGAGTTCTTTCTTTTTGTACTTGTTCTATTTTCCCAGGATCCCAGGATCAGTCTGCTGGAACAATTGACACAAATTTCCCGCAGGGAAGTCATAACGTTACTTATGTTCCGCCCTGTATATTTATTCATTTACTTCGCAGAAAAAAGTGTTTTATCAATTAAAAAAAAGTTTAAGAAGTGCTTAAATTAAATTAATGTGATAATTGAATCAATTATTTTTTTAGTTCAAAGAAAATTAAAAATTTTATTTTGATTTAATTAACATTTTAGTTGTTTTGAAATAATATAATTATTATTATTTAGTATAATTACAAATTATATTCGTACCTAATTATCCGAGCAACTGAGACCTTCAGGCCGTTGTAGTGAAACAGACCAGAGTCTCCGGCGGGAATCGAACCCGCAACACCCACACTGATAGGCTAGCTCACTACCAACTAGCCTATCGTGGCATCCCCATATTTATTTAAAAACATTTTTCCAAATGCTTGCCGTATTAAAAAAAAACATTTTAGTTGTCCTTACTTGTAAACTATTATGTATTTCTATACCTAAATGGTCCTTATAAACCACTTTGCCTAAAACTACTGACGCTGTTAGTTTATAAGCCAACCAAATCGCGCTGAAGACAGGGTATTAAAGAAATATATGCAAAACTATACCAAACTAATAAATATGCATGGGAATATTACAAAAAAAATAATTCTTAAGCGTTAAAATATTATGGAAATTAAAATGAAATTCTGCTTTTTGTTGTCAGATGATTTTCAGGAAGAAGGATGATGCTAAAGTATAAGCGCTACAGTAGACATATTACATCTCTCCAACATAAAAGAAGCAATAAATATTTGGGGGATTCACAAGCTAGTCATAAACCTGTGAAGTCATATGTCATAAAATAGTTACAAGAACTAACAAAAACGCTTATAATTTATATTTTTAGAGTACAGTTATGACGAATCAATGAACACAGCATTAAAATTTTTGTTTAGTTTGGAACACAACAATATTTCTTTTAAACAACTGTAAAATATTATTTAGGACATTATGACGATATGATTTGATAGCACACCTTGTATGTTTCTTTTCGAAACTGTGATGAAGTTTTATAATAAGAGTTGAATTCAGGGCTCAGCACAACGAGAGCTCTCACTTAAGGCTAGATTACACTATTATACTTTGTATTAATACATGTCAAAAACTCAAGTAATATGACAAAGTGTGATAGTGTGAATGCAATGTGTCATGAAAATGGAAGTGTTCCGAAAAAAAATTTGACATCCCATACGACTTCATTGTTTTTTGAAAATTTTCTAAAAGCTAATACTTTTCATTGGATCAGGGTTGTATTTTAACAAAAGCATGTTCATGTGTGATAGTGTGACTACAAACTGTAAAGTTACATTCGATTTTTTGACAGTCGAAACAAAACTCCTTTGATTTCTATCTCACAAAGTATTATGGAATACGTAAGGCTTGTGAGATAGTGTAATCTAGCCTTTAACACTTCTAAAGAGTCCAAGAACGTATCCAAGCGGGGCCGTTGATAATGGGGTAATGAGCATCGTCCGGGGACGAATTGCATTACTACTTTTGTGTTCCGAAATCTACATTCTACATTGGTATTATAAAATCATAAATTGGGGTTCTCTGCACAGATGGCTGGATCCGCCCTGCTTGAAATAATAAATTCATCACTTGTTATTTTTTAATTTATAACAGGGATGTTAAAGTTGGTACAATTGTACGTTTTTTGGTACATTTTGACTTTCTAAAGTACCGTGGTACTACCGTGACTCAATTGGTACAATTTAAAACTTTGTCATATTTGCCCCTTTTTGAATTTTTAGTATAGCCACAACATTATTTTATTTATTTATTTAGATATTTATTATAATTAAAATTACAATAAATCTTAAAGCTAAAGCACTAGCAACATATTGAGTCCATTTCATTGCATTTATTTTTTTAATTATTATTTCTTTCATCAGGACTTAAAAATCCTTCTTTTAAATTGCAATTCTTATTTATGCAATATGCACCTAAAATTATTAACATGGTGAATTTATAAATGCAATCCGAAGATGCTCGAATGCATGTATTTTTACAAAGGCTAACTTTTCTGTTCCGCCAAATGGCACGTAATTTCATGAATAAAAATGTCACGTAATTTCATGAATAAAAATGTTTTGGATGAATGTGATATCTCTATCGTAGACCTTTACAAAAATCACATGCCCTTTGAAGAAATTTATTGCAGAACAGAAGTGGATTTATATATATCTACAAATAATACCAATATTGGTATTGTTAAAGAAATGAAAGAAAATGCAAAACAATTTTATATACAATTTTGCGAAGTTTTGAGAACCAAAGTCAACTTTAATAACGAAGTTTTAATCTGGTTCCACAAATTTCCTCCTGAAAATGTTATTTCACGTAAAACAGTCAGTATTGTACCTCTTCTAGTAAAAATGTTCCCTAATGAAATTTTGATTCAATCAATAATCCATTTAGAGCTTTAGCTGTTGTCGAGAAACTGCAGTCGTTAAAAACTGAAAACATTTGTAGTATTTGGTCGGCAGTAGCTAATTTACAAAATGAGCTGGATGTACATATATTTCCTGACATTTCTAGAGTCATTGCTGCAATTTTATCCATTCCACATTCGTCTGCAAATGTGGAAAGTGTTTTCTTTTTTTAAAATACAATAAAAACTAAGGAAGACAACATGTGCCAACATTTTGAAGTCTCATACAAACTAAGGATCGGTTAAGATCGACAAATTCATGCTGATATGATGTAAATAGTTTATTAACTAATCAAATAAGTGCCTGATTTTGATCTCTTATATTCATAAGACTTTTATGTTACCTTATTTTATTCATACATATAACGTATGTTTATGTAAAGTTTTGTTTTTTTTTTTTTTTTTTGGTGTACAATTGAATTTTTATGCACTTTTTTTTGTTGTTTTAATAAATTTAAAAAAAAAATGGAAGCGTGAAGCTCCAAAAAGTACATTTTTTTTGGAAATTGGTTCAAAATTTAAAACCCCATTTAACATCCCTGATTTATAATAATATAATCGCTTTTGAAAGACCTCTCTGTACTGTTTCCTTTAGTTCTGTATAACTCTTTTACACATTTTATATGTCTTATACTCGTATTGTTTCATTAATAGCACTATTAAAAGCCTTTTCATTAAATAAAAAAAAAAACACAGCTGACTTGATTAAAGTTGATTTATATTCTTTATGAAATTTTTTCATACTTGTCCAAAAGAAATTCAAAAACCAGGCGAAAAAAATTAAAATAATAAATATGAATATGACTATCTTTTGTTGACCTTCTTTATAATACTTTTTTTTTTTTTTTTCGTTTTCGTTAAAAAGAAAAATATTCACATTTTAAAATACAACTTCGTACTATAGGCGTAAAAATTTTTACTAGGAATTGACATTGTCATATTGTTTATTTAAGAGTGTGTGTTGGTTGATATTGCAATAAAAAAAAGACAATTTATGAGAGAAAATATGAGAAAAAAATTTTAAATATACAGATGTATTAATATCCTATGGATTTTTGTATTAAACTTAAATAAAGAATAAAAAAAGGACTTTTATTTTGATTATTTGCACACTTTAAGTATGTTTATTAATATGGAAAACTGAAATGTATATTTATGGAGAGTAAATCATTTTAAAAACAGTTGAAAAGAAAAGTTTAAAACCCTCGTAATTGTCTAAAACCAAATTAAGTGGTTAAAACTTATATTTCAATAGTTTTGAAAACTTAAAAAAATTCTAGGCCAGTTTTAAATCAGGATTGCAAAAAAACATTTCAAGTTTAGATATAGTTCAATTATAGTTAAGTTCTAGTTCAACTCTAGTTATATGACTTGCTGATGATACAGCTGACAGTATGCCTGCGATACAAGACCTGGAGAACAAATTCGCAACAAACAGTAAAGCATATGGTCTTAATATTAATATTCGAAAAACAAAATACATATATGATTGTGAGCAAGACAAATAACGATAAAACAACTTCCATAAAAATATAAAACGCATGCATCGAAAGGGTATAGAATTTGAAATATGCCTGCATTACAATTAACAAGGAATAATCTTTTTACTCACAAGAAAAACTTTAATAACAAATTTGCCAGCGCCAGTGCAATAATACTGAACTGGCAAATCGTTTTAATCTGATTTTTTTGCAAAAACAATAAAATAAAGTAATTTGTTTTTAATTTTATTTTTTCTTTGCTCACTACATCTACAATTCGAGTTCCAACAAAGCCAACCAATTGTATTCGGGAATATAAGAAAGGATAAACTCATTGCTTGTTATTGTTGATTTATCTTGTTTAAGCTTGAAAAATAGTCGTTGCAATCAAAACTTAAGTGTTTGTAATTCTCATTCGCTTTACAGTTTTTTTTTTTTAGTTTTTCTAAAGTCTTTGGAAAAAGGTTCCCTGATGACCAGCAACCATTGAAATAAGTATAGGAACTAGCTTATCATACCAAGAATAAATTTAAGTGTATTTATCTAGAGTTTGAACTGGGAATTAAGCACATTAGAACGAAATCTTTGCCCATGTTCTGTAACTCCCGCGTCGAGAAACTTTTGGATTGAAATGTGTGAAATGAAACAAAAATGCCATAAATTGAAACAAACAGCTGTTTTTCTCACTCAACTGTGTCTGTAACATTTTTGGCGAGTAATAGCTGTCACGTAGAGAAATTTCCCGCTTTGAACTGTCAAATAATCTCACGAACAAAAATGGGGTGAGAAAAAAAATTTGAACACTAAAAAATAAATTTTAAATGCCATGAATAATAACATGGAAGCGGTTAGTATTTTGTTCTTGGCAGATTTTTCATTGTTAATTAATTTAGCTTTTAACATTTTTCAAAAATATACGAATGTTTTCAAAGCAATTTTGTAAGCAACAAACATTAAAGTCGCATTTTACATTATTTGGTATAGCCGGCGCTTGTATTTTCGCCGTCGGCGTTAAACATTTGTAAATTTTAATGATTTTGGCCGCCGTCAACGATATTGGTGTTACTGGTGTTCTCAACGTCTGCAAGTTCTCATCGGCTTCGAGTGAAATATTATGACATTTATAACGTAACGACGTAATCTCTTTTGATAGTTTTTGACATGAGTTACAGACACTCTTTTTTTCTAACTTTTCGAGAACCGATGGAATATTTTGTTTCATATCTTTTCGATGCAAGAAGTTTACACCAAAGTTACAGAACATGGGTACTTGTTAATGAATTTTTTACTTCCAATAAATACTTTGACAAATGAGATTGTTCTAAAGAAATCAGGAATGACTCGAGATGCCTTTTACAAGTACAAAAAAAAAATACTAACAAGTCACATTATTCATATTGAAACAAAATCAAGATTAATTAAAACAGATATATGCGGTGGAGACATTGACAAAAAAATCATTAGTCAAAAAGATTGGACCCCTTTGATATGTGGACTTATAGACGAATACTCTAAATACCCTGTACCGACCATATATCAAATACCAAAGATTTGAGAAAAATGTACTGCGTAAGAGAGCTATTTACCGTCATAAAGAAAATAAAGACATCATATATGCAGTGTTACCAATCCGTTACTAATTTATGCAGTTAAAATCGCTTTTTATGCGCATAAAACATGCACTAAAAGTAGAAAAATTGGAAAAATATGCGTTTGAAATTTCATTTTACACATGTATTAATGGTAAAAAAAAATCAATATAACAAGAAGAAAAACAAAATAACATAAAAAAACGATAAAATTCAGTCTCATAAACGAAAATATGGTACAATAATCATAAAACAAGAGATTAAAATGAAGTGAAGTACAAAAATATAAAGAAAACCCAAAAGCAAAATAATCATGTAAATTAAGTCACTTGTTAGAAAGATATTTGAATAAATGACCGTTAAATTCGGGGGAAGTGATCGGTACATGATAAAATGCTGATAGTTCCTTTGTGGTATATTATTTTCCCCTACACTGTTTTCGTAATAATTTAAATAAAATATGCCAGCAATTTGTTTAATTGTTTTGAATCCTTCTTTTTTTTTACAAAAAAAATATTGAACTTGATACGACTTTGGTTACTAAAGTTACCCTCCACTGCATACATTTTATTTATGGCATTATTAATTCATTAAATTTGCTTTCACAATGGATTAGATTTCTCTAATTTCACAAGAGTATCAGAGATAAACCCATAATTTCAAGACACAAACATTATCTGAGCTTTTATATTTTATTAATTTGAATCCTTCCACATCCTTGAATTGGGCCACATTTTCATCGTAATAATTAACTGCTTTCAACCACGTTTCTTGCCTGGTTGTTATAGGCTGTGGACGAAGAAATAAATCGCGATACTTCTCTTAAAATGCGGCAAATCGCGAGGTACATTGCGAAATATTTTTTCCAATGCAAAATCAATAAATAGAAATCATTGCAGTAGCCTCTTATCTCTTCTGCAACACGGTACATCGCAATTTAAAACAAATACAACAAGTGTTGTTTTTTAAAATATGCAACAAAAATATGCAATGTCCGCAATGTATGCAAAAATATGCCTTTGAAGCAAAATATGCACTATCAAATCGGTGCCATTTTACTTAAAATTTAATGATTCACAAAGATATTTACTCTATAATAATCTCAGACTGACGACAACAAAAATGCATTTGCATAAGAATCCGGGCCTTGGTATTTACACATATTATGTGTAATTTTACTTTTTGTTATATTTTTTCATTCATTTCTGACAACAAAGTTTTTCTTTTCGGAGATTTCTTAAGAAATAATGTTTAAAATAAACTGTCAAAATCTGCGGCAAAAAGAAAAAATTACTTAAGTCGACTTAGGCACAATTTGAGATTATGCCACTTTTGTAATCTTCATGTTTAAAAGTACCGATGGAAAGAGTTTCAACTATTTTGAACGATTTTTTAGGAAGTTGTGAAATGTGGAATAATATCTAGAACACAGAAAAAAGTGTTTTATCAATTAAAAAAATGGTTTAAAAAGATTTTAAATTTAATTAATGTGATAATTGAATCAATTATTTTTTTAGTTGAAAGAAAATTAAAATTTAAATTTTGATTTAATTAACATTTTAGTTGTTTTGAAATAAATTTTCAATTAAAATTTTAATTAAATAACAAAAAATCTTAATTGGCTTTTTTCGTTTAAAATGAAATAATTTAAACATGTAGAATTGTTGTTGGAAATTGTCGATATTTATTTAAATAAATTAATACATTGTTTGAAATGGCAAAGTTTTATGATCACTTTTTTAATTAAAATTAAAAATATCATTTGTTGAAAATATTTTTTCAAAATTTTAAAATTTTTAGTAATCAATATAATCATTTTGGTAATAGGTGCAAAATCAACAACTTGTTTGCTTGATATTATGAATTTAGAACAAATTTGGTGATTGGAGAAATTTAATAATTTTTTCTGTGAATAAAAGTATAAGATGAGTTCCGATCCGTGACGCTTGGAGTATTCAGGAATAAAATCTTAAAAAAAGAAACTAAAACCGAACGGAAGTGGCAATTTTATTAGAATTAAAATATAAACTAAAAAAATAGACTAAAGCACTTTAGCATTATTGCCGCAGAAACATTTGTGCAATTTATTTTAAGACTATCGACTGCGCAATACCGGATACCCACAAGGCAATAAATTTTTTCCATTTAATAGAACCATTTACAGCAAATTTTAAGAAATTGTGTTGCTTGAGCTTGAACAGTAATATTTTTTCTACTGTTCTTCTGCCTACGTTATGGTTTATGTTTGAGACCTGCCGTTAAAAATTCATTTTTCCCTTTAAGAACAGGTTATCTTTCTCTTTTTTTTTGTAAATATAACCATTTAATTCCTAACAAGGATTAACAAAAGGGTTGTGCAGGCTGAATTATTTATAAAAGTAATTTTTTTCGTTTTGTATGTGTAATTTTGCTTCAAATGTGTAATTTGGGACACAGTCATGGGTTTTTTCTGAATTCTTCATTGGCAACACTGCATACATGCGACATTGTGTAAAAAACCCGAGATATAAGCTGTAGCAATCGATATCACTAGCGAAATTCGAAGGAAAAAGCTGCTAGAAAGAGAAAATAAAAAAAAGACATGGATTCATAATATTGAAGTATGTCCTGGTATCAGAGACATTGGCAGACTTCTGAGCTAAGCAAGAAATAGAGATGCTTTTGCAGAGCTACTGAATAATATGAAATGTTTAGACAAATTGTAATTGTATTGGTCGCGTTAATTCGAAGAACGAATTAGCAAATAAAGAAGAAGAAGCTCTAGTTCAATTCTAGTTTAGTTCTAGTTCAGTAAATAAGTGAATTTGAAATAAAAAAAGATAAACAACAAGAAAGGTCAAATTTTCTAGTTCAGTTTAAGATCGGTCCTAGTTGAGTTCTAGTTCAATTCTAGTTCAGTTATAGATCAATTCTAGTTCAGTTCTAATTTAGTTCTATTGTTATTGTTCAGTTTAAGCCCAATCGAATTAATTTATCTTTCAATTTATATTCCCCACTGTCTTAGTACGTACATTGTTGTACAAAATTAAAATATTCCAATACTCAGATGGAAGCTTTTTTTTTTTTTTTTTTTTTTTTTTTTTGTAAAAATTGCATAAACAAAAGAAGGATATGTTACACACATCTCACGTTAAATAAGTTCATAAAAATTAAGAGCATTAAATGAATTTTAAGACTTAAAAATGTATATATTATTTTTATTCAGCTTTTTATTTGCATAAAATGCTATTGGCCAGTCAGTTAATTTACAAAAAAAAAATAAGAGTAAGGTTAAGAAAATAACGGAAAGGTTTGGGACAATAAACAGAAAATATGTTTAAATATTTAACCAGCAGCATTTAATTACATACAACGCAAAGGAAGTTAACATTAAAAAAAAAAACTGTAGGAGACAGAAAGACATTTTGGCAGCACTTATTAAAAGCGTTTCCCGATAAATAAAAAATAAAAAGTCATTTCATTAGCATGCAGTAATGACCAGCCAGTTGAAGTAGACCCAAAAAGAATTTTGTGAAGAGTGATTTTACCACATGACATAAGTGGTTAAGAAATTAAAGCAGTTGAATATGTAAAAAACTGTGTCTTTCAAATGGATAATGAAAATACACGTTTGGAAAAGGTACTAAAATCGCTTAGGCCCTCTCGGAGTTTCCTTGCAGATTTACAGAATCACACGGTTATACGTTTTTAGGTCTATACTAAAACAAGAACTGAACAAGAACTGAACTAGAAATGAACTAGAACTAAGCTAGAGCTGAACTAGAACTGAACTAGAACTGAACTAGAACTGAACTAGAACTGAACTAGAACTGAACTAGAACTGAACTAGAACTGAACAAGAACTGAACTAGAACTGAACTAGAACTGAACTAAAACTGGACTAGATCTGAAATGGAACTGAACTAGAACTGAGCTAGAACTGAACTTGAACTGAACTAGAACTGAACTAGAACTGAACTAGCACTGAACTAGCACTGAACTAGAACTGAACTTGAACTGAACTAAAACTGAACTAGAACTGAACTAGAACTGAACCAGAACTGAACTAAAACTGAACTAGAACTGAACTAGAACTGAACTAGAACTTAACTAGAACTGAACTAAAACTGAACTAGATCTGAACTAGAACTGAACAAGAACTGAACTAGAATTGAACTAGAACTGAACTAGAGCTGAACTAGAACTGAACTAGAACTGAACTAGAACTGAACTAGAACTGAACTAGAACTGAATTAGAACTGAACTAGAGCTGAACTAGAACTGAACTAGAACTGAAATGAACTAGAACTGAACTAGAACTGAACCAGAACTGAACTAGAACTGAACTAAAACTGAACTGAACTGAGCTTGAACTGAACTAGAACTGAACTAGAAGACAAAAACGAGTTTCAATATAGTCACCTCCAACAAAACTATTTTTAACGAACATTTTTAAGCATATTATGGTTTATTTAATCATATCTATTATAGCCACCGTCAACCATGTTTCGGTTAAATTAGTCCTTCATCACGAAGCAACAACCATATTATGGTTGCCTCTTAATATATTATGGTTAAATATGACAATAATTTGTTTTTTAATTAATAATAGTATTTTCATCTTTCCTAAGAGCAACATGCTATTGTAAGTCTCAAACATATTTTTGTTATTATTTACCATAACATGTTCGGAGGCAACCGTAATATGCTGGTGGCTTTTTGATGGAGGACTTATCTCAATATAATATGATTGCCGAAGACAATAATATGGTTAAATTAATCATAATATGTTTAAAATTTTCGTTAAAAATATTTATGCTGGAAGTGAAAAATTTAAAACTATTCTTTTTCTGTGTGTTGCGATGCAAAAAAAATGGTAACAAAGCGAGTGATTGGTGCTATTATACGTGTTTGCGGGTTTTGCCTTGTTCAGTGGCTTTAGTTTCCTTTTTTATTTGTTTTTTTTTTTTGCACATCAACATTATTTTCAATCCACGACGTCTTTAATTTATTGCCAGTGAAGCTTTTGTCTCGAAATTGCATTCGCATTGCAATAGAGTGCAGCCCCTTTGAACTAGAACTGGAGGTGAAAGAATACTGAAATAAAACTAAACTAAAGTAGAAAATTTAAGCTGAAGCCTATTTTTTATGTTGTAGGTCAAGCCATTCCGATTTCATTAAACCCAAAATTTTTTAAAATATTGCAAACTCATTAAAAAATATTCAAAATCTTTCTAGAGAAGTCATGCATGATTTACTATTTAATCTCACATTTAACGTTGTCAAGGCAATACATACTACAACATTCCTTCCATCACACAGGTCTTATTAAAAACAACAACAACAAAAATACTTTTTGTATGTTTATGTAAACAAAACATGTTACTTGTTTCTCATTATGAGTTTTTGAATACCTTCAACTTAAAAAAACTCATACATAAAAAAGAAATCCTGATAATTTTCTTAACATGTAACACTAAAAAAAACTTGATTATGATGGCAAAAGAAACAGAATCTAACGAAAATACAAAATTTTAAATGAACGACAACATTCCAACTAAAAAGTATAAAAAATGTCGAAAAAAATTCTAAACATAACAAAACTACGTGCCGCAATGATAACAACACGTGACACTATAAACACACTATTTGTAGGAAAAAAATATACCCACTAGAAAAGCTACTCTTTCTATGATGTACTTACGTACAGGCTTCATTTTATCCTGCTTCTAACAACCGCCACCGCTAAACATAACAAGGACAGAATAAAAAAAACAGTAAGTAACATTCCAAAAAAATAAAAAAAATCTTCAAAGAAATTGTTGCAAAAAACAAAATTTAACCGCGTAAATACACTTTAACGAAACAGGCTTAAAAACCTTGATTTTATTTTGTTCTTTTCAAAAAAAAAAACCCACGAAATCCCAAGAATCATAACCATGATAACTACCTCCCAACCCACTTTAAATCCCACACACTCTTATGCTAAGCCATATACATCCTGCTGTGGTAGGGCTGTTAGTGATGATGATACATATTTTTTCTTTTATGAAACATTCAAAAAAAAAAAAAAATATCATGTTCTTACTGTTTTTTGCTTTTTCGTTTATTTTTTTTTATTAAAATTTTGTCAAAAGACTTAAACGTAAAATAATCCACGCGTGCATACATCAGTACACGGTATCATCCTCAATGCATAAAAATAATATTAAACAAAAACTCTGAAAAACTGAACCGAAAATGAAATAATAGAAGGTAAAACACAGTGAAAATATATTCGGCATTCTTATTGGAATAGTTTCTATATTAAAAAGGCCAAACATTTTAGATCATGCAGCTGCCTTGATTATATAGCCAAAATTTTATACAATGTACGTATGACTTAAATGCGCCTAGCGGATGACTTAAGCAAATATGTGTGTAATTTTACCTCATCTGTCACAGGATAAATAACGCTCAAGTGCTCTCGAACGCTAGTACTGGTTGCGGATAGTAAAGCGATCAATTAATATATTGGATAGCTGGGAATAAAAAAAAAAATAGTCGCGGACAGTATCAGTGGTTTCATAGAGAATGTTTCGGAGAGGCTTCTTATCTCAAATTCTCCGACTATAGAAACCCAATATGGCCATTTGTACAGCTGAACGTCTACGCTACTCGTACAATACGTTAATATCTTTATAAGAGCTACTCAAATTCCTAAGATATTTTGGTTCTAGCGTTGACCATCCGTGAGCTGGGCCATTTTTAAAAAAATGCCTTTTTCAGTTTTTCCAATACGAGATAAATAAAGTTTGGTATCATCGAAAAGAGTTCTTGAAGCAGCATCCAATGGTATATAAAACTTGACCCCTTGCGACCTACTAATTGAGATATTATGCTAAAAACATATTTTCGTTTCGGGTTTTCATACAAATTCTACGTATGTGGAAGTAATGTTCTGCTTTTCAAATTGAATCTGTTTTAAAATAATGTTAATTTATTTTTTTTTTTATAATTATTTACATAAAACGCGAAAATCGAGATATATTTTATCTATTTTATTTTTTTTTCATATATAAGCAATATGGGTATCAAATTGTTTGATTTTTCAATTATAATAACCTGGCAAAAGATCCGTTTTTAAACCCTGAATGCTGTGAGCTAAATTTAAGTTCTTAAATATTAATTTTTTAATTAAAAACATATTAATCTTTTAATAACAGACAAATTTATAATATTAGACTTAAAAATAAATTTCCGAAAACAGTAAAAATGGATTTTTCTACTGTTCAGCTGAACAAAACTAAGCTTCCGACAAACTGTGACATAATCCAGCAATTGTTATTTTTGCGACAGCTGTGCAATAACTAGTCAAATGGAGTAATATTGATGATATTCGACAAATTAATATTCCAAAAATATTGTTCGAGTGCGAGTCCTTAAAAGATATGATAAATTGGAATGCAATTGGTTGCATTACTGAACCACCTTGTATACAATTTTATTCCCATCAGTATGTTTAAGATCTTTGTAAATCTGAAGAAATTATTGAAAAACCAGGTGAAGTCACAATTTAAAAACTGTTTATGGAGATAAAACTAACTGCTTCTTTTATAATTCCCAATTTATTATTTCCTCAATCTATAATTCCAATGCCATTTGCAAAACACGGAACGATTTGTTAAGCTAGTAAGCCAATCATGTCTTTGTGTTATCGAAAGTAATCGACCAGGTCATATTTCAAACATTTTTTAATTTGTTTAAAAAAAAATAAACGTCGAGTCGAGAAGGCGGATTGTCACATTTAGAGGCGCTTTCCCGTTTCTCATCCCCTTCTTTCTTTCCGTGTATTGTACTGCAGTTTGTTGTTGCTATTTTTTTCTGACACATACGTGATATATTAAATTACGCAAAAATACCTTAAGCAACATCGTAAAGTTAAGGAGTTGGGGTGCTGGAAAAGAACGTAAAACGTATACCATACCATAGAACACATGGTATTGTTTATCATCTCTGTTAATGGTGTGGGTTACCCATACGCAGGCATCCGATAGAATACTATACTACGTAAAACAATAACAATCATAGAGCAAAAACAAAAAAGCAGGAAACCAGCTACTGACATGGGGCATGAGTAAAATTCATAAATTGGTAAACAAAGATGTACATGGTTTTTGACACCTTAATGTCAAAAACATGGGAAAAATAGAGAATAACATAAAGAACAATATGATATAAATTATAAAATATGTTAAATTTAATGAAAAGATGAAATTGAAAACAACCAGCTTTCATAAAATATTTACTACTGAAATACTTAGTTGAAATATTATAAATATTAGGCAAAACGAAAAAGATGTGTACATAGTAATATGATCACAGGCAACCATGTCGCAACAATATTGAGGTTACAGATAACGGCTCATTTATTTACAAAACTATAATCAGTTTTATAGTCTTGGAAAACCACAAATAATTTTAATATATTAATAACATTTTTTTTTTTTTTTTTTTTTTTTTTTTAAATATTTACTGCAGCCATATGACGTATTGTTATATGAAAAAGCCATATTATGATCGCACACAATTCTTGTTTATTTAACAAAACTTTGGTCACTTAACAATTTAGTGGTACTGCAAATTTTTTCACTATCGGTGATTAAATGCATAAAGGGCATATAATAACCCGCACAAATAGCTTGGCAAGCAATTTTAAGATTGTATAAATATTTTGTGTGGTTAATTGGGGTATTTGCTGTTTGGACAAACATTTGAACCAATGTTTGCAGAAATATTTAAAAATGTTAATATTTGACTGACACGTTTGATATTTGTCAAACTTTTTGTGGTGTCTAGTGCTAAAAGAAATCATTTCAACGAAAACTTTGCAGAGTAAAGACGCAGAAGAAGAGACAATAATATAATTTTCAGCAGTAAATTCAAATTGTTTTAGCAGCATTGTTTGCCCAAAACAGCTCGTTGTTTAGAGCACATTCTACTCAAATAATTTTTCTTTCTGTTATATATTTTCTCCGTTTCAAGCACAAAACGAGTAAAATTGCCCCAGCACAATAGTCGTCTGCATTCATTGAAAACAAAACAAAAATGAAAAATTAATGTTTGTACGAAATATGATTGTGTTGTTTATTGGCAAACTGATGCAAAAACAAACGGCATGTTTGACAAGCAATTTCTGTGGTTTATCATGCCCTTAAGATCTGCACTCAATTTAAAATGTTCAAAATTTGTACTTGCAATCAAAATTTAAAATATGTAATTTTGGATGTGGGTGGCTTTTGATGTGATTTTTTATTTTTTTCCTCCTATGCTAATCCCGCGTAGCTCTACGCTTGCCTGCAACCGCGGCGTTTATACACTAGCTTACTACCAAATAGCCTACCTACTATTTTTTTTTTTTTTTTTTTTTTTGAGTGCAACATTTTTTAACATCACTATCACTCATGTTAAGTGAAGCTTATAATTTGTAATTTATCACTGAATATCAATAAAATGTTTGCACTATCACTAACGGTGAGTTCAAACTACAAAATTAGTGCACTACCCCCATCTATTGTCCATCTTTTTAAAACAAATTTTACTAATTTTATTTCCATGTGGTTAGAAAAGAGGACCGGATTAAGCTACTATATTATAAATTGTGATGATGACTGTGAACTTTCTAAAGCTTCGTTAAAAACTTAAATTAAACATGATATAAGCCAATGCTCTGTAGGCCAGAAAAGTTTTTCCCTGCATAAATCCCAACAAATTTTGTTCAAAAATATTTAATCAAAAGTATAATTTTAAATGAAGAATATTTTTTTGTAATGCATAGATTTTTTGAAAAATTTGATATTCAGATTATAAAACTTTCTTCACTAAAGGCTTTTTGAAAAAATCAAAAATTGTTGTTACGGAAAAAATATTAGGTTTTTTGAAAAAAAAAAAATTTAGCCACAGACAAAAAATTAAGAGTATTTATTTATTGAAAAATATTTCTTCATAAAAAATAATTTAATGAAAATCAAATTTAATAAGCTTAAGCCTGATTAAAATATCAAAATTTGGATTAAAAAATCATTAAAAGTTCAATAAAATAACCACAATACTAATTATTGTTAACAGCTAAGGCACGAGCTAGATGTTTACATTTGTCCTTTCAGTTGTGCTGAAAAATGTCAACAAGAATAAGGAAAGACAAAAACATGAAAAACAAAAAATGTACGTTGGATTTCAAGAAGAATTCTTGACAAAAAGTATGAAAAACATGAAGTAAGGAAGAACATGTAGATCAATTAAAATAGGTAATCATTTATTCAAAGCAAATTTCAATCTACCAAGGTAAAATACCATTTGGTTTAAATATTGATGTTTGACTAATGACGTCATCCGTCGTCAATGGCGGTGAGTGCTAAACGGCAAACCCCACTGAAGACATTGTGTGGTTAAAATTGAAACTAGTCTGAGCAATCTGTCCGTGAAAACCTGGGTTTAAATTAATTTCATGTTGTAAAATTCCTTTCTTCATAAAAAATAATTTAATGAAAATTAAATTCAATGAACTTAAGCCTGATTAAAATATCAAAATTTGGATTAAAAAACCATTAACAGTTCAATAAAATAACCACAATACTAATTATTTATAGAAAATTATAATTAAATTTTTTTATGGTTTTATTTTTAGTTACCAAATCTGTATTTAGAAAAGAATCAAAAATTTAAAGAGATTTTGCCACACTTGTGGTAACACTGCATAACGCCAACAATTTATTTCCTAACTTCCTGCAAAATCCAATTACATCCAATATATTAATTTTCCTTATAATCCCTCAACATATTTTATGATAAAACTAAAATTCCTCATCAAATTATTTGGATTACTTAAATAAAAAAAATATCCGCCAACTATTTATGTTTAGTATTACAACGCCTCCATAATGAATCCACTATATAAAAGCATTATCTCTCTCCTTCTTCTCTTTTAACTGCGTATTAAAGGTCATAACAATCATCATCAGCATCATCGATAAGCTCATAAAAATAGCTTGACAAATACCATCATCTAATACCAGGTGTAAAAAATTTTCATGAAAAAGAATAAAATAGATACCCACAAATAAAATTATCGAAATCCATATAGAAAGCAAAAAGCGTTTCATTACAAATTTACAGAAAATTTTTTCTTAAGTAAATTACTCTTAAGCCCAAGACACAAATTGGTTTTACAACCGAAACAACGAAAACAAACTACTTGCTGTTAGTAAAGCGATATTACCTTCCGGAATAAAGGGACAGAAATATTAAAATGGAAGGACATATTAAAGATGTGAGGAGGGATGGATGGACATGCTTTTCACTGGGGAAAAGTAATGATAAGCTTTTTTATAATCAGCAACAACAAAAAACTACGTTAAAAATAAAGGAAGAACTAAGCAGAGAAAAAAAAACTTCAATTGAGTTTTGCCATTAAAGCGTGAAATAAAATTGAGATCATATAACAGGAAAAAACAATAAGAGGCAATAATAGCAAACAGTGGGTTAGAAGAAAAATAGAAAGAAATACTTTAAAAAAACTACAGGCAAAATAATTCAGATTTCTCGTGTGCGAATACAAGTGCTGGAAAATCAGTTTTGGAGGGAATCAATTTAACGCCTTTCAGCTTTTTAGAAAACAAATAAACGATGTATATAGAAAGTATTAAAGACAAATAATGTCTAAGCACATCCCACAATGTCAGAGGCCTTAATTCGATGGGACATTATACAAATGTTAAATGGCAAACTATCTATTTCGAGAGGTCGTTTCTATAATGTGCAGAATAAAATGGACCGATTTATTTATTTTTCAATAACTAAGGCCCTAATTGTGTAAAACGCAAAGCAACGCCAAAAATTATATTGAAAGTAAAAATATTTTTATAATTTATAATTTTGGTGTTGCTTTCTACAGTAATTTATATTAAATGTTTAAATTTTTAACGCTACATATCTTGTGGCCTTGGAAATTTTTAAACGTAATATGAATTTCTGTAAAAGCAACAACAAAATTATAAAATATTTTTGACGTTGTTTTTGCTTTTAATTTTTTTTTTTTTTTTTTATTCCTACACTAAATCCCGCGAAGCTTTTCGCTTGTCTGCAGGAGACCAGAGCCTCTGGCGGGAATTGAACCCGCAACTCCGGTACTGATAGACTAGCTAACTACCAGCTAGCCTATCGGGGCACCCAATGTAAGTATAGTTGCAGAAAATTGCACAATGTAATGGTCTCCCTTATCGCATTACATTTTATTAACAATTACATTATAATTGTATCAGTCGCTTGTATGTCTATCACAACAGTTTTATAATTGCCCGCTATCATACTTTGGTTGCTCACAACCATGTTCATTTTAATTGTGAACAACCACTGCGTGGATGTCTCATCTTAGCAACAGCACGCAGAGATAAAATATGGTTGGACATGGTTACGGCAACTACACTATGTTTATTGTAACAATATAGTTTTGTCATACATAAAATATTGTATTTTTATTTAATACTAACAATATTATAGTTACTGTTAACATTTCAATGTTTATCGCAATTATGACTTTAAGTATGGTTGACTGAAAAATAATCATTTTTATTACAACTAAAGAATTATAACTTTGGAAAGATATTATATTCCTCACAACCATTTTATGATATTTAATAGCCATAACATGATAACTTTCTATACGTGTACTCCTAATATGTTTAAGATGCAAACAAAATATCTTTGCTCTAATAATATTTTGTTATCCCGACTTGTAAATAATTTTGCATCAGTTGTGTCATTTGTTTTACATATGCCTTTCGAATTATTTGTTATTCAGCGGTTTAAAAAAAAATGCCCATTCAAAAAACCAAGTTTAAAGAAATTGTAGGTTCATTAAAAAAAAAAAAATTTTAAAGTGTCACAAAATAAAATAGCAATGCTAAAAAAAATATTAATATTGTTTGAAATGGTGCAAAAATATTGACCATTGTTTTGTGTTATTTTAGAGAAAAAGAATAAAAATTCTATAAAATAATTAATAAATAATTCCGACCTACGACAAAAATCGGTTAAAAATATTATGTTTAAAGTTCTGAAATATCTAAATTTAGATATTTTTAATTAGGCTTAAGTTCATTGAATTTAATTTTCATTAAATTATTTTTTATGAAGACAGGAATATTACAACATCAATCAATCCTTAAACCGAATGGTATTTAACTTTGGTAGATCGAAATTAGCTTTTTGAATGAATGATTATCTATTTTTAATTGATTTACATGTTCTTCCTTTGGTTTAAGGATTGATGTTTGACTATTGACGTCGCCCGGCCTCAATAGCCGAGTGAGTAAAACGGCAAACCCCACTGACGAGATTGTGTGGTTACAATCGAAACAAGTCTGGGCAACCTGTCCGTGAACGCCTGGGTTCAAACCTCAATTTCAGCGCAGTCAAGAATGAAAAATTATCAATAAAAAAAAAAAAATTTTAATTAATTTCATGTTGTAATATTCCTGTCTTCATAAAAAATAATTTAATGAAAATTAAATTTAATGAACTTAAGCCTAATTAAAAATATCTAAATTTGGATTAAAAACCATTAACAGTTCAATAAAATAACCACAATACTAATTGTTCTGAAATATATTTAACAGTTTTACTTTAAGGTTGCCAGTAAGTAAATAAGCATAAATATTTATTAAAAATATTTTCCGGTTTTAGATTTAATCTTTATATTATTATGATTAACATTATCAAAATATGATTACTTCTTATTTTATTATGATTAAAATGATAATAATATGATTACTTCTTAACTTATTATGATTAACATGATAATAATATGATTACATTAATTTATAATATGATGTAATAAAAACAAATTAGGATAAAGAAAAAAATATTATGATGTAATATTTCGAATATATTTAGTCATTATATGATTCAACACTAATCGTTATATGTTGCCTGCAATCATGAATCTTATCATAATATGTTGCTCTTAAAATATGTTTACCACAACCATGCTTTTTCTTTGCGTGAGTATGTTACGGTTGCAATAAAAATATTAATGTAAATCACGACAATATCATTCCCTTTTGGAAACCATAATATGATTGCAGGTAACAAAAATATGGTTGAAGTGAACCTTTCTTGTGTTTGTTCTGCGTGTAGTTTTTATAATGCGCTGTTTGTTTTATTTGGATCAATGCATTCTATATTTACAACTTCCTCTTCATTGTTTTTTGGCTTATTATTTCTGCTATTTTGACCTTTTCATTGGATCATGTTTTTTTTATTTCTTTTTTTTATTTTTGTAATAATTTTCTTGTTGCTATTTCGTTACGTTTATGGCTATTAAGTTTTAATGTTTTGTAGCGTTAGTATTTGCTAAGGTCTCCTCAATTTTGTTTTCTCTAGAGTAGATTAGGTTTTTGGCCTTCATGCAACCATAACATGTTTATTCAATATTTCTCTGTATTTTTCCTCTCTTTCTTTGGATGGATTTTGTCTTGCTTTTAACAAAAATCCAATCAATTTGATAAGGTTTTTAATTTTAGTTTATATAAACAGTTTTTTTATATTTTTTATTTTGGTATTTTTTCTTTTTCGTTTTATAAAGAAGCATGTATTTAAGGGTGTAAGATAAATAAGTAAGTGGTAACTAGATATTTTTCATCTGAACAATTTCTATTTAGTTTTTTTTTTTATTGTATTTATTTATTTTTTATAATAAGTTCTATGGAAGAAAGAAAAGAAGGACGGAAGGAAGGAAGTGTTTAATATTTTGGCATTATATTCAGCTTAAAATTATTTGCACTATGATATTTACAAGTTTATGTATAGGTAATACCTGGTTTTAAGGTTAAGTAAGAAAATAAAAAAAATTGGAAAATTATAATAGGATTTCGTTCTTTTTTTTTTAATTTAAGATATCTTCAATATATATTGTGACGTGGCTTATCAAATGACTCGCCTTCATAATGGAATTTTATATGAGATTAATATTCCTTTAAAATGTACACGCAGAGAAAAAAATAATTGAAGTGTGGTTAAAAAAAATATATTATCAACGGTAACAAAGAAACTATTGTGGTTTAAAGCAGTACTTTTTTTAAGATTGATAATATTTTGTTTCTATTAAACAATAAAGTTTTTACCTCCCTTGAAGCTTCAAATATGGTTAAATGTAACAATATAATGTTTAATTAAAAAAGCAACAACTATACACTTAAATAAATTATGGTTACTTTAACCATAGTTTTGTCGCTGCAATCACATTATGGTTAAATTCAGCCATTCAAAAGGAACTACCATATTATGATTGTCTCCAAACATGTAATGGTTAGTAATAAAAACAATAATATGTTAAATTTTAAATAATATTTTTAAAGGAACAAAAGTATGGTTGTTTTGCTCTGTCTACAATAGTTGAATGCTTTTCAAATTCATACTTGCTTGATTTCCTTAAAATTCCCAATCACTTTATTTTAATTACTGCTTAAAATACATAAATTTACCAGTAAAACAGAATGTATGCTTATGAAGGTCGCCACAGGCTGGGACATTGAGTAAAAGGGGGTTGCTTAAAAACAGTGTGACCATATCTAAAAAAAATTAACAGCTAAATTTGGCATCAAACATGGTCAAAAAATGCTAAAAATTATTTCAAAAAATGCTACATTTTTTTTTTAAAGATATTTGTAAAAAATTTATTACCAGTATGAAATTTTATTCGACCAAAATAAATTTTAGTGATGTATTTTTTTAACGAATTTGAAATAAAAGGTTATATTTAAACAAGTGGGTAGATTTTGGTAAAGCATCTGATACACATAAATAAGAAGCACAGGTATTTGAGATTAAATTTAGGGGCCGCAAACCCCTAATACATGCTAAATTTAAACGATTTAGTTCTACGATATACACATTTTTTAACTCATTTTAATTTTTATAGTTTAAGAAAAGCTGAAGCTTTATAATTATTATGTTGTTAGCAGTTAAGAGCAATCAATATTTTCACAAATTTACACTATTGAATTTTTATCTTAATACAAAGTTTAATTTTCTTGTACTTTTATATCGTAAATCAAAGGGCAAATAATATTTACAATCAACATGACGAGGGCATTTCTAATATTCCCTGAATATTCTTTTTTTTAACAAGACAGTTAAGATGTTTCTTAACATAAAAATTATCCCTTTTAATACGAAATTATTTGAGTTACAACATTTTAAGTCAAAATTTATTATAATTTATAAAAAAAATTTAAGTAAATTCGTCCAAATTTTTAAAATAAATAATGCTAAAAAAGCTTATAACATGTTCTAAAAATGCTAAATAAAATGCCAAGTGCTAAATGAAAATTTTGCAGCTAAATAATAATTTTTTATGCTAAATTTAGCTGCAAAAATGCCAAAATAAGAAACGAAATAAAATTAAAAATTTACATTTAATAACCAAATTGGTAAAATGACTGAAATAAATAACCATAATATGGTAAACATTGACCATATTATTGTTAATTCGAAACATGGTAGTGTTACTTTTGTCCGAATACTGCAAAATTTTACCATATTATGGTTAATTTTGAAAATAATATGGTTATTTTTGACCATTATTATGGCTAATATTGGCGAAAAATATGGTAGATTTTGAACAAATTATGGCAAATTTTGAACATTTTATGGTTGAGTTCTGGTAAATTATTGGTAATCTTAACTTGAAATATAAACATAGTTAAAATCCAATCATAGTATGTTGCTCTCAGAATATGGTTACCTCAACCATATTTTTTTTCTGCGTGTAGAAGAATTTAAAAGGACTTTATTAAATATTAAAACTAAAAAAAAAAGATTTCACCAAAGATTTTATGAAGCTGAGAATAATATAAAAATCTAAGTTTACGCTTAACAGGTATACGCAGCCGCCCAGATGATAATTTTTGTATCCACATCACCATAAGTGGAAAAGGTACTTTCCGAAAAAGTTCCTAGTTTGTAGTTAATAATATACTAGTGGCTTTTTACTTCATACAAGCTGCATATCTGTTTTTTTCTTATATCGAACTATCAATTTAAGCCATAGGCCAATTCATACCACAATTGTGCTGATACCACTTTACACATATTTTCACGCTCTATCATTTGGTCGTCAATGAGACAACAAACAATACTTATCCAGAAAACAAAAACGTTGTCAGAAGTTGTAAAATCAGACGATTGAGGTGGCCAATTCGCCGGTTAATTTCTTGAGATCATAAGGTCACCGAACGTTTGGTTCAACAAAATTATCGTTTTACGCGCTGTATGGCATGTGGCGCCATTTTGGAACCAATTCTCCTCCAAATTATTTGCAATGACGTGAGGAACAAAAAAAAAAAATCACGAATCATTTGCCTGGAGCGTTCGCCATTCATGGTAATGTTAGCACCAAGGTTGCCAGCTCGACAGTTCAAAAAAAAGGCTAGAATTAAAACCAAAAATGACTAGATTTTTACAATTATTAAAAACTGCGTTATTTAACACAGGAATTAAATATTAAATGATTTTTTCCAATTTAACCCTTTAATTTCTTACAGCGATCTGGAATAAACATATCGTCGGTCACAGGTTGACAACTCTTAACTCGCAAAAAAATCGAATCGGGGGTATTATTTTTTTAAATTTTTTTTTAATCGGAAATTATTTCAATACCTTTGTTTTCTTTACACCATCTTACAATAAATATCTCCTACTAATTTTGGTTTTTTTTTATTTACTTCCAACACGGTTTAGTAACGGAGTAATAGCGTTTTTTTTTGTCTCCTGAAAAGTACAAAAAACATGTTAAGAGTTGTCAATCTGCGACCGACGATATATCGCACTTGTTCCTCGAAACAAAGTCAACTCAAAATTTATAAATTTTCAGTAGAGACAAAAAACTTTTTTTTATATGTTGTATTCTTATATTACAAATGGGGATAAAACTGCATTTTTTAGGCAAAATACTAGAGAAATAGATCTAAGATTTTTACAGTGGGCAGAGTGAGCAGAGTGAAAATTGAAAAATTTTGAGTTGACGCTGTTTAGAGGAACAAGTGCGATATGTATATCAATGAAATTTTGAACAGCAATTGACCTTAGTCAAGTAACCTATTTGAATAAAAAAAATCGGTTTTGGGGAATGTTACATAAACGTTACAGTGAGCAGTACATAAAATTTGTGTGCCTTGCATTTTACAAATAAAACTTATATTTATTATAAACAAAACTTTACAAAACTTCCATTTATTACATAAAAGGTAACAGAAACAATTTTTGGAATTTATTTCTTTTGTACAAACAAAAAATAATATTGTTGTTGCACAAGTTATATAAAAAAAAGGCAAAAAAATTATCATAAAAAAATACTACAAAAATTAAAATGAAAAATGTGTATAAAGAAAAAAAACCATTTACATTAGTTTTTGTAACAAAATTACAATTTTTTAGGATGGTGGTTCCACATTTTGATTCATAGCTCTGATCCTACTGAACCGATTTCGCAGCATTTCAATTCCAAACTGCTTAGGGTAACTACAAGGAATTTGACACCAAGTCTATTCTTCTCTTTTGAGTCTTTCGAAAGTGAGCGTGTTTTCAACAGGCGGGCATTGCTAAATTGACTTAGAATTACTCAAGGTGATAAGACATATGTACTTCATGGTCTTAGATGTATAATAAAAAAGTTTCACACAAAATGATAAACTTAGTATACCCTCTTTCATCACCATTGGTGGTGGAGGGTATAAAAAAGCAAATAGAAGTAAATGTCGGAGACCTGATTCAAGTAAACCATATTAACCCTTATCAACTAACTAACAGATACCTGGGACACTCCTTGTAAAATTCATTCGTTCTTTCAGTAGAATTGTAAGTAGTATTTTAACTTTTTTTTCTGATTACACAACACATTATTTTGTTGGCGTAGTTTTAACTGGATAGCCAAAAGAGTGCTAAAGGCCTTATGACACTACATGTTTAATGCATTGTTCTAGTTTTGGTGAACAGTGCAAATATAATGTAATAGAAAAATTTACCAAGTGCAAAAAGTTCAGCTGTATTAAGAAAAATAGCAAACTGTAAAAAATTTTA
Source organism: Pollenia amentaria (assembly GCA_943735925.1). Taxonomy (NCBI): domain Eukaryota; kingdom Metazoa; phylum Arthropoda; class Insecta; order Diptera; family Polleniidae; genus Pollenia; species Pollenia amentaria. The sequence continues at coordinate 47,960,809 of OX031007.1, forward strand.
CCAAAGTTATCGATAAAAAATTAAGTTATGTCAAAAACAATGTAAAATTGTTCAACTTAAAATTGACATTTCAAGCTTGAAATATTAAAAGTGTTGCTGAATCAGCGGTTAATGTGGAAATTCGGCGATTAACCGCTTTTTGTTTGTTTTGTTTTTATGTTTCCTATAAACGAAAAGTTGACAACATTTAATAAAATGAATAAAATCAAAACAAAAGAAAAACTAAAAAAAAATTTTTCTGTTTACATTTTTTATAGTTTGCTCTTTCCAACATTTACTGTTTCTTTCCATCAATTCTATATCAATTCAATGAATAAAAAATGTAGTGTCATAAGGGCTTAAGCACAACTGAAACGAACGAACGAGCTGAAGTTTGTGGTTTTTTTTAAAGCAAACGCAATAAAATGTTCTTATCTTTTTGTTGAGTTGGATAAGTGCAGTATTATTTTTGTGTTAGAAGATCACAGAGAAACGTTTTTTCAGTCTTTATTTCAGGGATGTCAGCGTCATACACAATTGTGTCAGCAAAACTCACATGTACGCTTACGCTCTTTTATTTTGCGAGCGTAAAATATAATTGTTTACTGCAAAACACTCTCATTCAGCGGGAAATATCGCACGATCGTACGGCCTGTTTTGAGGCCTCTAAACAGAAATAATATATTTATTATTTATTATCTTTTTTTCTGTTTTGTTTTATTTCTATTTTTAACATTGTACAATGATTTTAAAAAAACAAATTGCTTGTGGTTTTTGTACGAGGTGTAGTGTACTTGTTTTAGTATCAAGAATAACTGTGATGAATTCGCCTTGATGTTGTGTTTATTGAGCTTCTGTAAACTTCAAATTTGAATTTTATTAATTAGTCTTGTAGACAGCGATAACGAGCATGCAAGCGGATGAGTTTATTAAAAATTTAATCATCCAGATAGGGAAAATATTATTGAGTTCTGGAAAAATTTAGACGGGGCACTGTATCCTGTATTAAAAAAAAATTCCTTCAAATGTTTGTCGCTTTTTTTCCTCAATATATCTTTGCGAACAAATATTTTCCGATTTGAAATACATTTGCTCAAAACAACGCAATAAATTAACGTCCGCAAACCTAAAAAATGTTTTGTTGTTTCGAAACTGCAATATAAATTTTGAAGATATTATTGGTAAATAAAAGTATATTTTTATAGGCTAGTAAAATCTTCTCTTTTTATAATGGTGGTTAATAATTATAGAATATTTTTAAACTTAATGGGGTTATTATTTGCATTAGTATGTGCAAATGAATTTTCATTGTTGGCATTCGCAAAGATATGTTGAGCACCAAATTAAAAATTTTGGAAAGAATTGTATAAGGTTGTAAAAAGACTTCAAATATTGTCAAATGCTCAATTTTTCCAAAAAATAAGCAAAGTTTCTGCGAAATGCAGGTTCCAAATTAAATTTATTTAAATAATAACTGATTGTGTCTGTCCATAACTCCACATTTTTCGATAATTGTATTATTATTAATTGCTCTAAAGTCTTCATAGCAAAATATGTATGTTAATTAGGCCTCGTAATAGGCCTCGCAACAGCAGATTCCTCCCGCTGGAAATGTAAGAGACAAGAGTATTCGCACCAACACAATCATAATTGACACCACTGCTTTATTTCATCATTGTTCTTATTGTTGTGTTTTTTTGACCAGTACGAATCTAGTACTATTGCAACTAGTGTCATAACAACTAGTAATACGACATTCCCAAAGCATAACTAATTATTATTTTTGCTCTAAAGGTATTATGCGTTACACATAAAAATATTGATTCTAGTAGAACCACCTTTCGTATACCGATCGACTCAGAAATATTATTTAATCGATCTAAAGTTGTCCGTCCGTCCATCTGGCTGGCATGCACAGAGTACATGTCGCAATTTTGGAGATAATTTGATGAAATTTGGTAAGTGCATTGGTTCTATTTACCACAAGGACCTATTGGAAATGGCGAGAATCAGTCCATAATTTCACATAGGACCCATACAAGCTAATTTTTGGTATATAGCCTTTGTGCCCATAAACCATCTTATTATGTTGCCTCAAAAATATTTAAGTGCAACCTTAATCATCTTACCAAATTTAATTGGAATTGGTCCGTATTTGATAATAGATCATATACAACTGGCACTCCCAAAAAAAGCTTTTAATGTAATAACTTCCTTATATATAAATGTTGGTATTAAAATGAAATTTTACGATGATCATTTTCTAACAAATAAAATCTGGGAATTTTAGTTCTCATGTTGAGTATACATTTTATTATAAACTTTTATATTAATTTGAATGTGTATTTTTAGTCAAATTACAATTTATAAAGCTTTCATACATTAATAGTCTTATTCCTTAATTTTTATAACTCACCCTAGGGGAAAGGGAACTAACAACAAACTTGTCATGTGTTAGCTCTAAAGTGATAGCGACCAGTTCTAGTTCTAGCACTTTATATTAAGGGGACTTGTCACTTTAACATGTCGATGTCCTAGGAGTGGGTTAATTGGCACCGTTTTGATACTTTGAAACAGGTCACAGAAATAACCTAAATGGATACATTCAATTTCCGTTAACATAATTATGCCTGTCGCTGAAAATATGACAACTTAACCAAATAATTTTCATTTTTGGTGACCATTTCTATATTATCCATACAGTGAAGGCTTCTTTTGCCTTCACTGTAGTCCACAAAGTGCCAAAAATATATAAGTTTACCTCCTCTTAGGCTAACACGATGTTAATATGATGGACCTCCTTCATATAAAGTCATAGAACCATATAGAATCAGCCACTACCCACACAAAATCCAGTCACATGCATAGTTTTGTATCAAGTACCTTTCCTCTGGAGCAACTACACTTTAACTACATTATTACCAGTTAAGTGATATATATGTCTTGTTCAGAATTCGTTCATTTTTATTATAATATTGTGTACACTGGTCAAGGGATAAGTGCTTTAAGACCAATTGGCACTAATTTTCCGCAGGGCATAGCTACTATATCATGGCAAAATATTGGGCTGATAAGTCCCAAATCGGCCACATCACTAAGTGTAGGGTATTATAAGATTGCCCAATAACCGACTATACTTTCTTACTTGTTTGCTAGTATATGAACTTTGTTAATTAAAATGCCAAAATTTCATATAAAGGGTGGTTACATTTAACGCCCACACCTAAACGTCAAGTTGTTTCTGCATTTCATTTGCCATTTCTCAATTTCAGACTAACTCAATTTGAACCATGGAAAGATACAAAATCGAGCAACGCGTTAAAGTTATTCAGGCTTATTATGAAAATGGGCGTTCAAATCAAAATGCATATCGTGAAAATCATATTCAGTGATGAGGCGCATTTTCACCTCAGTGGATTCGTCTGAAAGCAGAATTGCTGCATTTGGGCGAATGATAATCCAAGAGTGATTCTCGAAAAACCAATGCACCCACAAAGAGTGACTGTTTGGTGCCATTTATGGGCTGGCGGCATCATCGGGCCGTATTTTTTCCAAAATGAGTCAGGCAGTTACTGTGAATGGTGTTTGCTATCGTGAGATGATAACGAACTTTTTATGGCTCGAATTAGAAGATATGGATGTGGTTTTAACAGGACGGTGCCACTTGCCACACAGCTATCGAAACAATGGCTCTTTTGCGCGACAAATTCAATGGCCGTGTTATCTCACGTGATGGCGATGTCAATTGGCCGCCAAGATCATGTGATTTGACACCGTTGGACTTCTTTCTTTGCGGTTATTTGAAATTAAACGTCGATAAGCCAGCAACAATTCAAGAGCTAAAGTATGAGATAATTCGGCACATTAGCGGCATAGAACCTCAATTATGCCTCAGCGTCATCCAATGGGAGGTGTGCTACCATTTGGCCGATATTTTGTTCGATACATAATTGAACCATACCAATATTATCATAATAAAAATAAATGACAATAATTTCCTAAATAATTTGTGTTCTATTCAAAATCAATATCGGCCCTTAAAATCTAACCACCGCACAGTGGCGCCATTTGAGTTTTTTCGTTGCAAAAATCATATCTTTTGAACCGAATAAGATAATTGAACAGTTTAAACAGCATATGATAGATAACTGTTCAGCCTATGAAATGAGGGTTTGGAAAGGGTGCTACGCTTTGTAGGGGCCTACTTATGGGTTATCAAAGTTAAAATTAGTAGAAAAATCAATTTTATGGTAACTAAAAAAAATTATTTTTACATTTTTAGATTGTTTTTATTTTTTTTCTTAAGGGTTTTATGTTTTAAATTATTACCCAACAAACTAAAAAAAAAATTATTTTTTTTTTAAATTTATTTTTTCAATTTTCTGTAAAATATTCATCACAATTCGTAAGAGAATGTATATCTAAAAGACTAACCATTTCTTAACTATAATTATTTTGTAACTTTATTCGTGACTTCACATGCCGCAGGGAAGAAATAAGTGGATCGGCAGATGCTGCCAACATGTTGAAGAGGTCCTTATTTTGCCTTACCCTTGATGCTTTGAATGTGTTCTGCAATCTATATTTTTTTATAAAATTTGTTAAGAGACTCCTGTGCTTCTTCAGAAAGCTCTCCAATTGGCAAAGACTGGTACTCAATTATATCTTTGCCATGCGCCAATATTTTATGGACGGTCGGGGTCAACTTCTTCTGTGGATACATTTCTGCTAAAAGAGATGCAGTTTTCGACGCATATTCTCCATATTTTGTAGAATTGACATTTTCTTTGCAGTTTAAAACATCCAAGATCGTTCCCAATCTTTTCACGATTTGATTGTCAATTCCAATGATTCTAGTTACTGCCTCATCATTTTCAAAAAATCTCCTAGAAGTGTTTCCATCGTTTGAGTTACCGTATCCGTGCTTGGGACAGTCTACTTTTAGTCCAACTTGTTTAAAAAAAGCATCCTGTATTCGCTTCTTTCTTATCTTTTCCTTATCCTTTATTGATGTATTTTCATCGAAGTTTTCCTCCTCTTGTGGTAGGGTATATGCCAGTTTTAGCAAGAATTCCATACACCTTATCCTTGCGTGCAATGGTGACATTCCATATTCGTAATTCTCCTCATTTGTAGAATCGTTTAAATTACCAAAGTTCTTCTGACAAATAATAATATAAAATCGATAAAAAAAATATAAAAATAAAACGAAAAAAGGGGTTTAAATAGGTTTTTGCTAAATTTTTACCTCCAATATAATTCTGTCTATATATATATATATGATAACTAATTGAAATATATTATAATTAAGCAGAAAAAGATACTAATCTTAAACTCTTTACAACTAATTATATAAAATTGAGATGTAACATATTATATATGAAATAAATTGAATTGAATTGAAAAAAGTTCTTCTGACTCTTTTTGCAAATCGGGCATGACATTGTTGAGGTTGTTCCTGTCAGTTCGTTTACGACTTTTCCGTCAACCATGGTCAGGTGGAATCCGTAATTGCATTCAATATATTTTCCTTCTCCAATTTGCAGCTTTGTAGGCTTAATCTTGCTTATTTGTTCTTCAATGTCCTTCACCGTGGTCCTTATGAGTTCTGCCGATTCCCTTGCAAACTGAAACATTATTGGTCGGCAATAATGCACTGATGACGGACGTGGATTTTTCCAATGTAGGGAATCATCCGATTTTAGCCGCAAAGGAACAACAGATGCCATAAACATATTTCCTTCCGATATTGTAGCGTCATCGGAAGATATCCTTTGCTTATAAACGCTTTGTCCGGATGATCCATCGCAGCCCCATTTGCTGATCAATGTCAACTTCTCAGGAAGAATTTTCACTTCCATGAAAAACTTTGGTGTGGTTGACTATCTAAACAGTTCAAATAATTTTAAATTGTTCAACGCCATGTTTTCAGTACTTAAATTGTTTAATGGTTTCAGTAATTGTTGCGCCAACTTTCAGGCGTAGACTAATCCAGGCATTATGCTTATTTTGCAATATATAGGCCTACCTGTAGGGACCATAAGTCAATATTGTTCCTGACCATTTGTACGCCAAAGTATTGTTTATGTGAGGTACGTAATTGCTAATTTCAATGAGAAGTTTTTTTCAAACTATTAGATCAAACTACTGTCAGTCAAAACATACAATTTCTGCAACCATGTCTTTTTAAACTTTTTTACCTCTAGAAGCCAAACGGGCACGTACGGGCAGATAAAAATTTTGAATTATGTAAAGAACTAATCAAAGAACAGGTTTTTCAAATATGGCAAATATAGAAAAATATAGTTTTTTTTTATTTTCCGTCAAAGTTGAAAAATAGTGAAAAAACGGATAGTTTTTAAATAGTGATTTACCAGGAGAAACACAGAGCAAACAGTTAATTTTTTTTTTATCATTATACATTTAATAAATACATCAATCAATACAAACAAAAAATAAGGCGATTCGTTACCTATTTTTCGTGATATTACACCTGAAATCGCAACAAATTGACTAAAAATTGTGTGTTTTTTTGAAAACCGAAAGTCGGTCAACTTTGAACGGTTATATCTTCTAAACTAAAAATGTGATATTATTAAGAGTGGCATATTTGAAATCGTTGAAAAGTTTCCTATAACATGGGTTTATTCAAAACTTCGTCGGCACTCATGAAAATTTTGATTTTTGCAACCTCGCTTGCTCTACGGGCGCCACTGTGCACCGTTTAGAAGAATTGACAGCCGGAATAAGGAATAACTCTCTCGAAAGCATACACATACCTCATGAATGTGCCTTGATTCGTCATAATATAAAAGGCTTGGAAAAAATAATTTCGATTTTATATTTTGTTTTATTATGCCTTTGTCTAAAAACGTTTGTGATTCATAATATTTGCATAAAAATTGTAAACAATAAGAAGAAAAGTTTATTATTTCGAAACGTATCAAAAATAATAATTTTGAAGAAAATAGAAAAAAAAAATAAAAAAATGTTTATTAATTTTTTTAACACAGGGAGATGGGTGTATCTCGCCGTTATTTATTAAAACATAAATGTCAACTAATTTCACTCAGTAATGTCTCTAAAATATAGAGTCTAAATACTATTTATATGTACATATGAGACCTTGTACGTATGTTTTTAACCCTACGGGATATAAACATGCAAAGTTGTAACTAATGTACATATATTTGTCTCTGTGTGGCAATTCATTTAACCAGCTGAATATTTCATAAAATTTATTAACATGTTTAACACTAATTAGCTTAACTTGGACAAAGTGTAATAAAAAAACTCAACATTATTTGTATACTCGTATTATGGGTAGTAATAATAAAAAATTGTATAAAAGAAATGGGACAGACCAGGAAATTATTAAGTGTGGTTGTGTAGTTTTGAAAAAAAAAATTAATAATGTGTATGAGGTATTTAATACGAGCTGTGCCTCAGTTCAAATAACAAGAAATTAATATCGACTAAAGTTAAATTTACTTAGTATCCTTAGAAATGGATACGCGACATATATATACAATATATACATAAAGAGAATTTAATATAAAACATACCACATTTTGAAACTCACAAAAAGCTCTTTCTTCCGTAAACTATGCAACAATAAAACAGAAAACAACTACGCCTGAAAGTATGCTGAAGAAAATTATCCTTTGCTTTGCTTTACTCCGCATAATGCTTTCAATTATATCTAAATTCCTTTTAGAAAATACACATAAAAGATTTTTCCTTTTATTTATTAAACAATTTACAAATCTACCACTACAACTAAACTACTACATCCCGTTGTTCTGTTGATGCCAAATAATAAACTCAGCAATTGCAATTACCAGAAAGAAAAAAATTTTTTTAAAAAAAAAACTAAGAAAGTTCTAAGTGTGAATTGTAATTAAAATTTTATGTTCTTTAGGAAAATCTTCTTTATATTATAAAATTTTAGCAACACCGATTTTCTTACCCCTTTCCAAAATCTCCTTAAGTAATTTACTGCTTACAAGCTCTCTAGCATTAAGAAATTTTGAAAATTGTTTTGCTGAATTGAATTTTACGCTTCTTTTGATAAACGCGCTGTGCAACAAACACCAACAACAAATCGTTGGTGTTTTGTATGCATTATAAATTTGTGTAGAATGCATTTTTCACCACCTTAATGTATGCTATAGAATATTTTAAGTTATAAAATGCTAAATAATGTAAATTTCTCAAAGTAATATACAAAAGCTTAAAACAGAGATTTTTTTCTTTTAATTAATAATTGCTAAGTTAAAGTGGAATAAAATTGATTGCAAAGGAAACTAAGAAGAGTGTTAGGAAATAAAGTGTGATTTCAGGGGAAATGAGAAATTTGAAAGGTCTTTTGACAACTTTAAAATAAACAACAAAAGTGCTTAAAGTAATTCTATTTTCATTTTAACAATTGAAGCTCGTACCTTGTTCGTAATTATGGCCCGAATCATGTAAAACGCAACTCAACGCCAAAGAATTATATTGAAAGCAATAACAAAGTTGGTTATTTGTTTGTTTGTTTGTTGTGCTTAATTCTCTTTTTAAATAATTGATAACAAATACTGAAATTTATTGTTGGAGGATAAGCTGTTCCTATGCGCATTTCACTGGTTGCTTAGGCCAGATCATCAGGAAACGTTCTCCTATATAATTTTAGAAAAGCCAAAGATATCAGCAAACAAAACTACAGAGGGAATGGGAATTACCTACAAACACTCAAAAAGCAAACAAAATCTTTTAATAAATAATAGTATTCCCACAAACAACTTTGATAATAATATTTAAGACATTATTTTTGCTTTCAGTGTAATTCGTTGCGTTGCACTTAAGATGATTAGGGCCTATAATTTTTACATATCCCTTAAAGACTGCTAATAATTCCTATGATCCGAAGGACCAATTTCTGTAGAAACCGACAACAAAATTACAAAATATTTATGATATTGTTTTTGCTTTCAATGTAATTCGTTGCGTTGCGTTTTACATGATTAAGGCCCATAATTTTTTTCATATCCCTTAAAGACTGCTAATAATTCCTATGATCCGAAAGACCAATTTCTTATTGGTCAAATTAAACGCCGAATATTTATTTGTTAGTAACAAAAATATTTATTTAATTATGATCTGTCTTACAGTTTCATTACTTTTACTTCTTACAACAATTTCTTTTTATTTATTTAGTAGTTCGAAGGACTTAAACTAAGCTTGTTCAATTTGACGCGAAATTTTTGTTGACAAAGAAAAGACTTGCAATTAAACTATAATTATAAGTAGATTGTATAGCCCATAATTTTTCTGCTTAAAACTGCCATAAATTTTTTAAGTCGGTGCAAAATTTTAAAGAATTTAATGGTTCGAAGGACCATTGTATATTGTATGCAAAGTTTTCATTTTTAGGGCTAAAATTGTAATATTTTATGCAAATTTATTGGAAAATTGCCTCGAATTTTAATTCGCATGAAGAACCATTTTTTCTTAATTTTAACATATACAGAGTGATTCAAGAAAACGAAAGGGTTTGTGTGGTCCAAAACCAATTTATTTTGTTTTTTTGTGATTGATTTAAAACAGACACGGGAAATTAAATATGGGAATTCAACAAAAGTAAAAAATATGGAAAAATCTTAGGTTTATTTAACTTTCTTTAGTTTACAGTTGCGATATATCATCCAAAGGTATGTCTGACTTCATAAGCACGTGTTGCAAAGCATCACTGAAAACAAATGTATTGAGCAAGCATCAAATAAAAGCAATAAACAAATTTCGCAACCCTTATGCAGTGAATACGGTTACAACGAACTTAAGGCATTGTCTACAGAAAAATTGTTAGGTTTATGAATGCTATGCATTTAACATTGACCTCATCAATACGCCCTAGGGTGACCATTTCGGTTTTATTTCTTTAATAACTTTCTTAAATATTCTTCAGTTAAAAGGAAATTTTTACCCACTAAACAAATTGTTTTCTTTAAAAAAACTAAAAAAACAATTTGTATGACGAGAACTTCTTTAAAAAAAACCGAAAAAATGTATGAAGATTACTTGTTCTCATCGTTTATAAACATGCAGCAGTAACACCCGGGTAGCCATTGGTAAACGATATACATGAAAATATTTGGTAAGGCGAAGGTTAAGCGTTGCATTGCAACACTGCGTTTGTTAAGTCAGCCTATGATTAGTACATCTTTATTTTATGATAATGTCGGTAATGCAGTAATGTCAAAGAATTCCGTGAGGTCAGCTGTAGAGAACAAACTTCAAATATGGTTTAAAGAAGATGGAGCCACAGCGCATACAACAAGGCAAATATTGACGGAGTTTGTACGGTAAACTCGGTTTATGAAAAGCCAGTGATTTTAATTGGCTAGAGCTTTCGCTGGATTAAAAAGCGCTTAATATGTCTCTTTGAAATAATATTTGGAATGGAACTCAAGTCATGGAACACGTCTTAGAAAGAGCTCGACTGGGTGCCACTGACTCGACGTTTCTTTTCTATGTTTAAATAAACTAAAGTCTTTAAAGCCACCCTGTATTTAAAAATTTTTAGTGGGTTCTGAAATTGAAATTGATGCTAAAATTGTAGCAGATACAATTCCGTCTTATTAATTTTAAATTAAATTGTGATGCTTAAAATTCAAAAGTTAAATTTCCCTTTTTGCCAGAGCACACTTTTAGGCGTATTCGATTTATACGTGTCCCATTTAAGTTTTTTGTTTCTAAATTTAAATAATAACTTATTATTACCAACTTAATATGCAGAATAAGCTGACATGTAAAATATGCTATTAATAGCATCTGTTTTACTTCCTCATATTAATATATAATGCTATTTTTTCTCTCTTTTAATTTACATATTTAGCAACATAAAAAATAATTTGGGCTGTAGATATATAGACTTTCTTAAAAAAAAATCGTAGTTAAAAACTGCAAAACAAACATATAGCACACATGTGTTCTTAATGCTACACATAAGCCATGAACGAGAGTTTGTTTTTGGATAATAATTATTGTAATAAATTTTCTTATTTGGATGTAAATTTATATACTGGATTTCAAAAAAAATATAAAACGTTAAAAGAAAACTTAATAAAATTAATTTATGGGTGTATGACTTAGCAAACTTTGAGCGTTTATTGGAATACATTAATAGAATATAAACATGTTGTTTTCCATGAATTAGCTACGAGTTCCCATCTTTCTGGCGACACATGAAATCCGCCAAAAGCACTGCCTATTTTTTAAGGCCAAAATCGAACCATTGCAATTTTGGATACCTTCTTCTGAAGTAAAGAGTATTGCAGTTAAATCGTTCTACATCGAACGAAATTTATGACAGCGGGACGAGTGGGAGACAACTTTTCAATTATTATTTTCTAAATAGATTATAACTTGCAACACTTTCTACAAGAGACCGAGCGTTTTGATTATGATATATCACGGCTTCATTAAATGTCCCATTTTAATGCTTGCTTAAAAGGAATCAACGCATGGTACAATGTGGAAATGATTTACTTTAGCAGTTGCCATTTGGCCTAATCGCATGGTGCATCTTAACCACTAGGTGACAAACAATGCGTTTACCAACCGCTCCCGTGTGTGCAATTTTGGCTGTATAGTCCGACAAAAATTGTATACTCGTCCCTTGTTTAGGAGCTGGAACTATCTAACCTACACTGGTATTTTAAGTCTAGCAGCTTCTGTTGAAAAATAATAGCGCTTACAGATAGCGCTCCCTCGGGCCGAACTTTTCCACAAGTGGTGAAGCCTTTTTACTTTGAGCCCACACTTAGGGGATCCCCCTACTAATGCAATGCATTGTGTTTGTATTATAGAAAATTGGTAATGTGGAGAGGGGAAGAGGGAGTAGTGTTTGTGGACATTTAATTGAAAGTTTTTCAAATTATAGCCGACTGGGAAGGCTTATGCCGGAAGTCTATTCTTCATACGGCTAGTTCTACAGAAAAAAGGAGAAACCCGTCTTAGGGATGAGTTCGACTCATCCCAGCTGAACACCTACCGTTTCAATATTGATAGAACAGTAACGCACAGCCCACATTCACACGATGCTGCAATAAGTTAAGAGATCCACCAACATCTGATCCCCAAAAGTATTCCTTCGTCTAAAAAGCACTTCTGTTGAACCACTAACCCAAGGGTATGTAAAATCAACCTATTGAATATACTAATTACCCGAAAGGTAAAGTCTCCGCTAAGAAGTATTTCTTGCAAAATATTTCTCAAAAGAAGCATACTAACGGAGGCCTAAGCTATTAGGTAGTGGCCCCAGATGACAAGGTACTCCTCAGAGTTCCCTTTAACCGTCTGGCCCAATTTAAGTTGATCGTTGTAGATGGGAACCTTCTGGTCAAATTTAATTCCGTGCTGCTCGGCGCAATTGATATTCAACTTTGGCGTCGATTGGATTGGTTGGCCGAGTTTCACATTCGATATCTTGTTACCGAAATGCATCCACGTTGCAACGCCAGTAATAATTCGTTCCATAAATAACTTTCTTTTATGGCGTTCGGACATGACTTTCAACGTTTCTTGGCTTTAACTTTAATTTAGTTGAACAACCTTTAAGTAGTATCTTTGCTCTAAACTAAACCAAAATTCTCAGTTATTTAGTTAAAGAGTCTTTAAGCTTTTTAGTCTTTGAATTGGCTTAATCCTACTGTAATCAAATTGTATTGAAATACAAAAATTCGTCTATTATTCTTAATTTAGTCTAAATTCGATCGATGGTCATTAAATGATGCGAATTGAGGTTTAACTGTAAATTTTTAACAATGATTACACAAAAGAAAAAACTTGTACTAAATTTAAGTTTTTTCTTCTTACTTTAGTGGGAGTAGTTCTTAAAAATTGAGGTTTAATTGTAAATCTATAACAATGATTACACAAAAGAAAAAACTTGTACTAAATTTAAGTTTTTTCTTCTTACTTTAGTGCGAGTCGTTCTTAAAAATTTAAGTACAAATAACTCTAACAAATACTTAAAACAATCCAAAATGGCATAAATAACTTTCGAAAACCAATATGCGTGCATACGCATGTGTTTGTAAAAATTTGTTGTAGAAGCAACAACAACACTACAAAAGAAATTAAAAAATGAATTGCTTGTTTTCTTAAGAAACAACAACAAAACTACAAAAAGAAAAATACAGATTATTTTCATTATTAAAAAGTAAAATAAGAAGCAATAATTCCCATATTCTATTTGTTAAAATTATTTAGTTAAATACAAAAAAAAATTTCAAAGTAGAAATATTACGAAAACCATATCAGGCATAATGCAGGTGGGTTGTAGTGGAGAATTCTTCTGTAAACAAAGGGCGGAACAAAAGTGGAAAAAACATGTGTAACGGGTAAGTAAATAATACTATTCTCTCTATCTCTTTTTCTCTGGGGGTAAGTGTTTAGGTAGGTTAGAAACTAATCTCACTTTCGGATCATTTCAAGTACCAGTCGGGACTAAACCAAATTAGAAATTCTTAAATAAAACACAGTTTGAGATTAATTTTTATATCAATTTTAATTAAGTCGGATTATTTTTAGTACAGATCAGGGATTAAATATGACCACGTTAAGTATTTGGCACTTGAATAATCCGTATTTGATTCAAGCATTATGTACCTGATTTAAGAAAATCCGTACTTACCGTGCTATTGACACCGATTTGGCTTGATTTAAGTACGGATGGCTTATTTTATCCTTTCAGTTTTAATCGTAGACGGTACGACTACAGCTTCAAGCCGAAGTCATTTAATAATCGGACTAAGGCTTTAATTATTTAATTGTTTTCCGAATGTGTGTAACTTTTTAATGAAACTTATTTTATGTCTATTTTTTATTTCATTCAAGATATTTAATTGAAGGTCTGAGTTTCAGATTACGTTTAACTAAGTTTAAACCTAATCCACAGCTCTTAAACTTGCTTAATTTAAAAACGATTTCTAATAACCAACTGCTAGGAGATTTTTAATAGTGTAAAGTAGACTCTGAAAATTTATATTTTCTTTAAATAGTTCTTTTCGTTTTTCCATCTTAATATCTAGGTTAAACATCTCAATTTTATAGATTTATTTTCCATTTCTGATAACAAATGTATCCGAGAAACTTAATACGATTTTAACAAGGTTTTATTTAAAAAAGAAAACCTGCAAAATATCATGCCCTGGCTTTTTCTCAGCTGTATTGATAAATATTAAATAAAAATAATTTAAAAAAAAAGAGAAGAGGAATCCTATTACAATAAATGTATTTATTTATTTGAAAATAATTTCTGCAAGATAAATAAAACAACAATTGGAAAAAATGTGTTTATATATAAAATAAATAGAAACACCTCCCATAAAACGAAAAACGATAACGAAAAAAACGCCTCACAAAAACAAAATATTAAATAACTTTTAAATCGAATTAGACAGTAGAAGGGAAAAGTTTTTAAACACAATATTATTGAAATAATATTGAGAATTTCGACAGGTATTTTATTTTGGCAATAATAAGTTTTGACGGATCATTTACGTTAATTTCTAGTAAACACGAATTTTAAATATTTCAGTTCTAATTGCAAATACCTTTAGTTCCCATCGTAGTTTAGATTTCAACTCTAATAATGGGTCATAAAAAGTTCTTATTCCATTTAAGACTTTATACTAAATAGTTGAATACTGGGTTTAATACCCAAATAAGACCTTCCAACGTTAAACATGTATAACTTTTGTATTTATAACAGTGCTCGAAAGCACAAACGCTAATAGTGTTTGTGCTAAAAGCAGCGTTGGAAAATGTGCAGATTTATCTGCATTATGATGGTTTTTTTTTCAACATTAAGCAGTTTTGAAGTTTTTTGTTTAAAAAAAGTTGTGCAGATTTTGCAGTTTTTACATGAAATTTTTTTTACTTTAAATTTTTGGTATATTATTTTTTATTTATTAAACAATAATCTTACCGAATTTGCTTAACACATACTCGTGTAACAGTGGCGAGAGCCAAACAAACCACACAAACGGCTTAGGAAACGCGCACTTTCTGTTAACCTTATTAATAATTTTTAAATAGATTCCAATAAAAGAATTGTATCCTCTTCAATTTAATATGTTTCGTCTTTTCCTTCATGACTCTGCTAAATTTTAACTTTAGTGTTTAAATTAAGCACAAGGTAGTGCAAACAGTTTGGAAGATATTCAACATTACGATTTTTCTAAATGGTGGTCCAGCCATAATGCACGATGTTTATTGTAGGGCACAACTTAATGTCAAGTTTTTTGCCCAAATTAATATGACGTTAAGATTGTTGAAGCCTTCTACGAAAATGGGCATTCAAATAAAAATGCACGTCGTAATTTTTTTGGTCAGCACAGTCGACCAAATGTGTGCACAGGCGGGAAAATTGTGCGCAAATTTCAACAAACCGGGTCTGTAGGAAATGTGAAAACACCTATGCATGCTTATGGGCTAGCTGCGTCTTCGGGCGTTGTTAATTGGCCGCCACGATCATGTGATTTGACACCGTTGGACTTCTTTCTTTGGAGATGATTAAAAGAAAAAGTGTACGTCAATAAGCCACGAACACACTTCATGAGCGTAAGGATGATATAATTCGGTACATTAATGACATTGAACCTCAATTATAGTTCTCTGAAAACTTTTTTTTTTATTTTCAATTAACATCGTGCTTTTGGTTGGGCCACCATTTATAAAAATGTTTTAATCGTTTGTCAAATACCCACAATTAACAACGCAAAAGGATTGTACAAACGTACAATTTTGACATGTTCGCCAACCCGTTTGAGTTGTTTATTTCGCTTTTTCTTTCGAAAGTTTGATAATCCCTGTTAACATTTTGTGATTTTCGTTGTTGCTGCAATTTTTCATGTATGTATACTTCACAAATAGAAAATCTGCGCCCGAACTAAAATAAACTTTGTATCAAATGAGGAAAACAACCAAAAAAAAAAATATAAAATCGCAAGACTACATGTACTTGTGAACTCTTAATTCCACTCTCTTTTATCTGGCCTACAAAGTAACGATATTTGTTAATAATAAGAGTTTTCATTATATCGATCCAAAGTCTTGCAATCTGTTTATTTACACAAACTACGTAACTCTGCCCAACAATTTTACCTCGTAAACTTGTGCCGTGTAATTGTGCATTTTGACAGATTTTTTTAATGCTTATCGTTTTCAATGAAAAATTTAAGTGTTTATAATTTTTTTAAAAATCATACGAAATATGCAAAAACTTATTTTTCATGCAAAAAGCTTGAAAACTTACGCTTGTCATACGTACTCGAATAACTGATTTTATGTACCATCTACGAATTAAACTGTCACTTCGAAGGACCATTCACACTTACAGATTCAAATAATATATTACAGTTTTTATACAATCTTAGGGATCATTTTCAATATTCATATACAAATTTTGTTTTATTTTATATTTGAAAAATTAAAAAAAAAATCGTAACATGGACACGAAGGACCAATTCGCCCAGCTGTCTTGTACTGTAAATTCTTTAATGGGTTAAAAGTTCTTAAATTTTTTTTACGGTTTTTTTTATAATTTTTCAAATTAAAAAAATTAAAAATAAAATCTTATCATGGACACGAAGGACCAATTCGGCCAGATGTCTTGTACTGTAAATTCTTTAATGGGTTAAAAATTTCCTAAATTTGTTTTGACGATTTTTTATCATTTTTTAAATTAAAAAAATTAAAATTAAAATCTTATCATGGACACGAAGGACCAATTCGCCCAGATGTCTTGTACTGTAAATTCTTTAATGGGTTAAAAAGTTCTTAAATTTTTTTGAGGATTTTTTTTTATCATTTTTTATATTAAAAAAATTAAATCTTAATATGGATTCGAAGGACGAATTGGCAAAACTGTCTTGTACGGTTAAGTCTTCAATGAGTTAAAATGTTCTTCAATTTTTTTAAGACGATTTTTTTCATAAGTTTTTATATTTTAAAAACTTAAAAAAATCGTAACATGCAATCGAAGGACCAATTCGCCAACTGTCTGGTATACATTAATTCTTTAATAAGTTAAAATGTTCTTTAATTTTTTTAGACAATTTTTTTTTTTATAAGTTTATATATTTTAAAAACTAACAAAAATCGAAACATGGATTCGAAGGACCAATTCGCTGTCTTGTCTGTAAATTCTTCAAAAAGCTAATGATTCTTTTTTTTTTTATTTACGCTACTTTGTCCTCATACTATTGTCACCTTCTGTCCTTTTTGCCACCCATATTGACTTTTTTTGTTGTTGTTTATAGTAAAAAATATAATATGACAAAATATTTCAAATAAATATCAAATAAAAATTAAATTCATTTCTTGTTTTTTTCTGTTCTCTATCACTCTGTTATTGTATTAAAGTCACAAATATTATTAAGGTTTATTTGTTTCTAATACAAACAGCAAATAAGGCAAAAAATCGTATTTAGGGATAAAATAAAAACGAAATGAAAACTCAAAAAAAAAAAAAAAACATCTAAGAACAAAACTAGATTAAATTTCAAAGCCCAAAATTCAATTATAAAATAAGTGAACAAATAAACTAGTTATTGATACATGACGTTTGTAAAATAAATAAATAAATTTTTGAAAAACTTTTTTCAACATTTCCGAAAAGTAAAATATGTAGAAGTGATGAACTATTGCTATTCGCACAAATTATGATACTTCTTTTTTGAAACTCCAACATATACTTTGCCAAAGAGCCCAAAATTAAATAAGCAATTGTTGTTAGGAAAAAAAAATCTAATTTAGCTATAAATTTTCTTTGTCAAATGTTTTCTTCCAAGACAATATTATGATTAAATGTTGTCTTTCATAAACTTTTTTCAATTTATTTGGGGAAAAAGGGGGTTTTTTCTAATATTTGAAAAATTCATGTCATTTTTAATAAATTGTTTACCTTTTTGGGAAATACTTGCGATTTATTTACATTAACAAAAGTTTATTTGATTAAGTCACGTTTTTGAAAATTTTTTAATTTTGTTATATTTATATTTAACTTTTCGCCATAAATCTAATCTTAATATTAACAGCCAAATATTTACACCTTGTTGTACATTTTCTCACAATTTTTTTTTTTTTTGTCTCATTCAATACCATTTAGTTTATTTGCTAGAACAAACAATTTACAATTCTTTTTATATTCGATTGGGGGAGCCATTAAAGAAACTGTTCTAGATGAACAGGTAGAAGAAGTATGTGAACATTTGCCAACATACTCAATCATAATACACTTGTGACAATAGGATAACTGGGGAAGGATAGCGCTGAGGAAGACTTGATGAATGGAAAAAAGTTATCAAATGCGATATAATTGGTTGCGCCGAATCTTTAATAATGCGGAATTCACATCAGATGGTGACATTTAATGGTTTGTGTCTTTGATAACTGATATGGCATTTTGGAGGTTAAAAATCTTTTATTATACCCTTCACCATAGTTATATAAGTTTGTCATTCCGTTTGTTATTTCTACAGTATTGATCAAAGACCCTATAATGTATATATGCATATTATGGGCCCTTATACGTAAAGTGGATCTATCGATGTCCATCTGTCCGCATATCTGTTGAATTGGGGTTTCCAATGACTCCACAACTGATTTGGACTTGGCTGATATATATTTAGGTCACATATATGCTTTTTTAATTTTGCTATTGAAATCCAAAAAAAATGACTGCCTCCAATTGTTGCCATAAAATCACTTTTTTTGGTTTTTTTATTTTAAACGAAAAAATTCACTTAACATAACAATAACATTGTGGTTATTATATTGTACTGTATGTGTTTTAATCCAAATTTTTACATTTTGATCAGGTTAAAGTTCATCAAATTTAATTTTCATTAAATAATTTCTATGAAGAAAGGAATCTTACGACGTGAAATTAGTTAACATTTATTGATAATTTTTCGGTCTTGACTGATCGGACAGGTTGATTCTGACATGTTTCAAAAGTAGACACACTATCTCTTCAGAGAATCAGAGTCAAGAATTCTTCTTGAAGTCCAAAGTACTTCGCATATTTTTTTTTTTTTATTAATTATGTTTGATAATGTGTGTTAGTAGGAAGGTGGTATGAGGCTCTCTAGGTGAAGAATATTAAAGATTCGGCGCAGCGTAAAAAAGACTCTTATTTGTATAGCCGTTGAGCGAAATTATTGAATACAACAAAGTTTCATTTTGCCTCGAAAATGTCGAAGTTTGTACCAATAAAGCACTATTTTCCCGAAATTATACCGAAGTTTCTGCTGAAAAAGTTTCATCGATTTAAACGCACAAGAGATGGTTTGTGCGGTTCAGAGAAATTGATTTTGACACGCAAGACAAAAATCGCTTATTTTAACCAAAACAAAGTTTAGAGATAATAAATTAGAAGCATTATTGTAATATACGAGGGCGGATCAATAAGTCCGTTTCGAACTTCCCTCGTAGTTATATGAAATGCAACACTGCTCCAATCAAGTACCACCTGTTAATAGACTACTGTTAAGTTTTGAGCAAGTGCCGTCATTTGCTTTGCATTTAACAGCTGTTCAAAACATACAACCTCGTGGATTTTTTTAAAAATGAAAAAAAAAATGAATTTCGATTGCTCATTAAACATTATTTTTTGGGGAGGTGCTTTAAAACCATGTGAGATAAGGCCATGATGGCTTTATCTCTCATTCAATAGGGAGATAAGGCATTTTTTCATTTGAATGGGAGATAAAGCCATCATGGCCTTAGCTCACATTAGCAATATTAGAAAAAGGCTTTATCTCTCATTTCAGTTTTGAAGAACTTTTGCATTTTACATTGATTAATAATAGATTTTCCCTTTTACAAAATCTGACTTCGCATACTAAAGTTTTTCTGCGTGGCGGCCTACGACCGCGCTTTCGGGTTTTCTCCTCCAGTAGGACGCGGCAGGTGGCTTCGCTGAATAAAGTTTTCCTGCGCGCCTCACAACTTTAGTGTTTCTTTTCCCGGAAACACTAAAGTAAAGTATTGGAATTTGGCTTCGCATACTAAAGTTTAAAATATGGCTTTATCTCTCATTTGCGAAAAAAAGTAGGCTATATCTCTCATTTCGCAAAATTTTAAATATGACCTTACCTCTCAATGATTGGGCAATAAGGCCATTATGGCTTTATCTCCCATTCAATTGAGCAATAAAGTCATAATGGCCTTATCTCACATGGGTTTAAAGCACCCCCCCCTATTTTTTGCGAAAAAAAAACCGTCAATCAAACCAAGGAAAAGCTTGATAAATACTATGGGGACTCTGCACCATCGATTTCAATGGTAAAAAAGTGGTTTACTGACTTTCGTTGTGGTCGCACAAGTACAAATGACCCGAAAATGTCGAAAAAATAATTTCTTTTTGTAAAAAGAACTATGTTTAATTCAAAAAGTCGCGTACTTATTGATCCGCCCTCGTGTAAAGAATTTTGTTAAGAACAACTAAAACTGAGAAAAGCTGCATAGTTGTTTCAAAACTAATTTTGATATGTTTTGTCTAAATTTGTATTCGTTCTAGCTTTCCTTCCCCTATTGTTTATACGTTATTTCTTTTATACGTTATTTAGAAACTCATATTGTCACGAAATATATTTATTCTTTATACTCTTGTATGCATATGTTATGCTTAAAAAAATATAAGATTTTTAAAGTGAATATATGAATATGGTTATACATATAGAAATATTTTTTTTCAGCGGTATTACGCCTAGAGATATGTTCTTTTGTGATTTTTACTTACAGATGGCATACGAAACAAAAAAAGCAAATAAGCTAGCATATAAAAAGACAGCAAAAAGGAACGCATTCGGCAAAAAAAAAATAAACGACAAACCATCTTCTAGTTTATTTTTTAAAGAAATAAGTAACATTTTAACGCCTAAAAGCATGCTATACGTAATACAAACAAAACAAAGACAGAACAAATGTGAGCAGCAAGAATTTATTGTAAAGCAATCTAACGCATGTTTGCATATAAATTATTACATTTGCCAAGTTTTGATACCCTTCACAGCCATGAATAGTGAAAAAAGGTATATAAGTTTTGTTATTGCAATTGCTACACTAAGAAAGATTCATTGAAGACCTCTTCCAGCATATATATTTTGGATTCTTGAGTTATTCTAGGATGAATAAGGCCTTAAACGACGGAACAGGATGATTTTAATGTAAAACTGTTCTACTTATCATAAGCAGTTTAAAGTCTAGCCACATTAGTTAGCCGGGAAGAGAATTATGGACCCAAATGTAGATCATCCTTTCTCTTAAATTTATATTTTTATATTGTCTTTACACACACAGAAAAAAAATGGTTTAAAAAGTATTTAAATTTCATTAATGTAATAATTGAATCCATTTTTTTTAGTTGAAAGAAAATTAAAAATATTTTTAAATATATTTTGATTTAATTAACATTTAAGTTGTTTTGAAATAAATTTTTAATTAAAATGTTAGTTAAATAACATAAATCTTAGTTGACATTTTTCGTTTAAAATGGAATAATTTAAACTTGTATAATTGTTGTTGGGAACGGTCAAAGCATGAGCTTTATTTAATGAAATCAATTAAAATGTTGTTTGAAACAGCAAAGTTTTTTGATCATTTTTTTAATTAAAATTAAAAATATCATTTATTAAAAAAAATCAAAATTTTCCATTTTTACAATTTTAGGTAATCAATATTATCATAATGGTAATAGGTGCAAAATCAACAAACTGTTTGTTTGATTCTATTAATTTGGTGATTAGAGACAATTTTGAATTTTGTCTGTATACATAGCAAGCAAAAATAAGGGGAAACAGTTCTAAGCATTCGTTTGTGCTGATGTGTGTAATATATAAAAATTTAGACCCATCTGTTAGTGTAACGATCGACTTAGAATCACTTATGAAAGTGATCTAGTGATATCCATCCGTCCGTCTTGGCGGTTTCCTGTTCATGTTAATGGTGAAAAACGGTGTATAGTTTCACATAGTCCCCATAAAAACTTCTTTCCGATATAGACTCTTTTTGTACATAAGCCATCTTATTATGTTCGTATTAAGATTAAATTCGCTCCAAAAATATTTGACTGCAAAATAAATTATTTTTGGAATCGTTTCACATTTGACCATTGCTCCCATCCATAGGCCGCTTTAATTTCCTTTTAAATGTTAATATTAATTTATAATAAAATTTAGCGACCGTCCTTAAAATCAGTTTAAGACTAAGAATGTAATATATAGATGGTGTATCTAGATAATATTTGGCACATATATTTCTTATATGAATTTCAACGTCATAATTAAACTTTTCTGAGCCCAAAATTGTCAATCGGTTATATACAGATTTTATTAAATTGTTAAATACGAGGGCGGATCAATAAGACCGTTTTCGAACTTCCCTCGTAGTTATATGAAATGCAACACTGATCCAATCAAGTACCACCTGTTAATAGACTGCTGTCAAGTTTTGAGCAAGTTCCGTCATTTACTTTGCGCTTAACAGCTGTTCAAAACATACAACCTCTTGGATTTTTTTAAAAATGGAAAAAAGTTGCTCTCAATTGACCATAAACTTAATCGTGTGACTACTTCAAAGGATTGTTTGGAGTTGTTTGAAGTTGCTCTCAATTGACCATAAACTTAATCGTGTGACCACTTCAAAGGATTGTTTGCAATTGATTAACCGCAATTCGAATGAGTTTTTTCGGCGTTTTTAACCTGTGGATGAAACATGGATCCATTACAACTCTCCGAAGACCAAGCAGCAGTCTTAACAATGGGTTTCTCCAAGGTAAGTTTTTCGGCCAATAAGTTGATGGCAACAGTTTTTTGGGATGCACGCAGGATAATCGACATCGATTGCCTTCAAAAGGGAAAAACAATAAGCGTGTCTAATTCCTAGTGACTATAAAAAGGATACACAAATTGAAGAAACGTTGGACGAAGTGTATTGAGCTTAAAGGAGATTATGTTAAAAAATAAATAGTTTTTTTATAAAAAAAAACTGTGTTTCATTCAAAAAGAGACGGACTTATTGATCCGCCCTCGTATTTTGTTTTCAAATAAATAATTTTAAAATTTTTTTAACCATAACCGCAAAAAAAGCTAAAGCGACAACATTTTAAATTTTCGTTTTTTTTAATAAATAAGTTTATTGGCAACACTTGCATTATCTCCTTAAGTCTCATGGTTACGATTTTAAAGCAAAAATAATTTTAGTTTAAGCGCCAATTTTCATACAAACTTTTTATGAAATATAATAAAAAAAAAATCTTTTCCTATAAAATTTTGTTTTTGTCGGTTGAGCTTTTTTTACGGTTATGGCTCGATATTTTTAACAATGTTTAGGGCATATTTTTAACAATTTTTAGAACATACGTTAAAGTTTTTAGTGCATATTTAATGCTTATAAAACAATTTTTATAGATCATATTCGCGATTTTCCCGGTTATGAACTTTGATTCAATTTAGTTTTTAAAAACTAGAAATGACACTAAAAACTTGTGTGATGACCGGTCCATAATTTAAGATAGATCCCATATAAGAAATACTCTTGGAATAAAAATACAATCATCAAATATTTCATACATTAGTATTATAAACTAGAAATTGTGTTTTCAGATTTTATAAAGATTGGTTTATATTTGATCACTGACTTCACATAAAAGCCAAACCCCAAAAATTCTTATTCATTGTGGAGGATATTAAACATTCGGCACAAATCAATAAAGCATTATCACTTGTTTTTGGTTCTCTTTCCTTTTCCAAGTGCTCAATCATTTATTTTTTTTTTATTTTTATATTTAGTTTGAGTTATAAAAGTGTCCTGGGAAAGAGCACACTTTTTGTTTTGAATGTCAACAAATTTTCTAAAAAAAAAATACCATCAGCTTTTTGAAGGAGAATGTGTGTGAATGTGTGTAAATCTCTGAAAGTGTGTGTACTTGTTTGAATTTCAAACCGTTTTTGGTTTACGGTAAACATATGCTAAGGACATAAAAGATAATATTGAATTTTAAGTTTGATTTTGCATATACGAGTTATAAAACACACACTCAAATACATACATCTACAACAGCATTGTATCATTATTAAACTATGTATAAATTCAAAATTGCTTTTATACAAAAAGGATGTACATATATTCCTTATAAGTTAAAATATGTATATGCCAAAAGTTATTGTATGAATGCTAAACTAGTTAGTTCGGCTTGAGGTGCAAAATAAAGAACTATTTGTCAATTCTAAGCAGGTGTTTTAGAAGAAATATATGGCTAAAAGGCATTTAATTTGCCAAAAGGAGCATGGAATATAAAAAAAGAGAGAAAGAGAGAGAGAGAGGGGGGGAGAGGAAATTGATTGCAAGTTGGAATTTTCGAATAAAGTGTTTATGGGTTTTTAAGTAAACTGGGGCAATTAATTGAAAGAAGAAAATTTATTTAGTTAACAGGAATATAAAGACATAAAGATTCCCTTAGGATAAATAATTTCGGCAACAACGATTATTTAGTTAGAATGTGTAAATGTGTGGTGGTAGTTAAAGTCATAATTAGCTAATGAAAGTCAAACATGAGATAAATTGCTAATGAAAATGAATAGGATTGAAGTAGGATCTTCGACTCTGGAACACAGGGTAGCTTACAAAAAACATAAGGGTAAAATGGTCTACAACTATATTATTTTAATATGATTTTCTTTTTTTTTTACAATTTAAAGAAAATACATTTTAACAACGAATTTAAATTATGAAATTTAATTTAAAAAAAACCATGATTTTACACCATCTAATAATGTAGAATGATGTTTCCATTTAAGTAGCTTCGTCAATAAGCAAAATTGTAAAATATGGGACCGAAAAATCCTTGGGTTGTTTATCTGCGGCAATAACAGCCTCTAATAATGTGGAATATTATTCGAATAATTAATTGGTCTATATTCTTTTTAGAATTAAAGTTAGTAATGCAATGCACCGAATAGTATGTAAAAAAAATGTCTAAAGGCCAGCCGTGGAGAAGCACAACAAAGCCACAGGCAAACAGTGGAGCTGTTACGGCACATTTTCGGTCTAATATATATTTTGTTACGTTACTGCCTTTTCAATAACATTTTTGGTTTATTTCCTTTATAATAAACCTCTAGATTTCTTTTATTGAAACTTTAATAATATAAATAAATAAAACCCTTTAAACACTTTATTTATAGCTAATACTATAAACTATTCACACAACTTTATTTAGAACTTTGTCACTTTAACAACTAACACATTTAAAAGTTTGTACTAATACTGATTCGGTGCCAAGCTTCACGAGTATTTATACTCTAGCCCAAACGTTCGAGGACGTTCAAGCCCACATTCCTAGATGGCTCTAGAACATTCGACGTTTTCGAAGTGTCTGTAATATTTTCGCACTTTCTGGACCATTCGAACTTTTATTATCACTTTTAGTAAAAAAAAATTTCACTTTTAGTGAACAAAATGTGATGGCGGTACGTATGTTGAAACATCGGGATGCATTGATGACATAACCGTTGCTCCTTGCTCTTCATTTTCCATCCCAAATGCATCGACTGTTAGTCTTCTCTGATTATGTTCATCGTGCATTACTCTTTGAGGCGTGACTTTTTTTTCACAATAAGTCACATTTTGGTCACTAAAAGTCTATTTTTTCACAAAAAGTGAAATTTTTTTTCACTAAAAGTGACAATTTCCTAAAAAAAGTCCATAAACTTTCACCACATTTTTTTCAAGAAAGTTAGAGTAATTATAAAAATTAATTTTCTCTCACTTTATTCTACAACAAGCAAAAGAATTTTAGAAAAAATCCTAATTTGACATGACTTTTACAAAAAGTCTAATTTTTTTTGCTTAGTGCTTTTTTAAAAGTTCGATTTATTAGTTGTACCACATGCCGTATGCATGTTAATAATTTGGAATTAAATAATACTCATACGTAACCAAGTAACTTGACAGATGCTTTCCTTGCAGATTTTTCTTAAAAAAAATAAATAACAAATATATACACTAGGGCGGGTCGATTTAAAAATCGCCAAGTGACAAGGGTGGGTCGGCCCTCTAAGGTTAGTGGGGGTCGGTCATACATTTAGACTCCATTGGGGCAATTTAAATGGGTCAAAGTTGGATTTTTCAAAATTTGACCTTTGGGTCAAAATAAGGAACCTCAGAATTCATTTTAGAGATAAGATTCCTCGGGCAAAGTTTCTTATTTTGATCCCTAGCATACGATTTTCCTTGTCACTTGGGCGATTTTTTTGCGTCCCTACAATTCGACCCGCCCTAATATATATATTATATAGAAAACTTTTTAATGTAACTGAATAGTACCAAAACAAATTTTTACCGTAAAGCCAACGCGATTTCCAAAGTATAACATACATTTCAATAAGATTGTTCTCTAAGATAAGTAAACCCCATTATGGTTCTTTCTCCAAAGGGAAAACAATGACACTGGAGCTTTTCTACGGTATCCTGCTAAGTTTTGTAATAACAGCTGCAACAGCAAGCATCTAGATAGTGTTTGTTTCTTCTAAGTAGACTATGGCTAGGGAATACAGATACCAGTTAAGATAAGCTAAGATACCAGTTAAGATAAGCGCCTTAAATGCATAAGAGTCATTGGTACGCCCAAGCCTATACTTACAGGCCTCAACGTTCTCTTGTATGGCTCCGAGCCCTGAGAAACAGATGTTCTGATATTAAACTGTTTACTATCGGTTTTGATGTCAAAGTCAAAAAATGTTTACAATGGGATTTAAGAGAATGGAAGCAGTTACTCATAAAACATCCAATTGTTTAATGGCAATACTAGTTTTCCGCCATCGGTTTTAGGCTAATTTTTTTTTTTTTTTTTTTTTTTTTTGTAAAAATCTAAAATCAAGGTTTTTGTGATGTATTGCCCACTTAAGAGGGCGCGGTTTAAAACTGTAAATACTAGAATTAAAATATGTCGTTGGGATCCATTAAAAAAAAGTCAAAGTAAGAAAAACAAAACATAAATACGAATACTTCAGGGAGGTTGTTTCACATTTATGATTACAATTCTTTTCTTACTGAACTCTTTGAGATAACTGTTTCGAAGAACTAAAACAGAATTGATACCTAAATTATTCTTGGTTCTTGATTCGTTTGAAAGAAATAAATCAACTCGGCTGACAAACCCCCTTTGGCCTTCTTTGGCGCTGATTCACCTCGAGCAACCCACTATTTTAACTACTGGTGTCGTGAATCCATAATTCGTCCACGGTTATGACAAACACTCCTGCGAAGTTGAAACCAGATTGTGTTTGTTGTCGATTGTGAGCACACGCTGCGGCCTACGTGCGTAAAGCATTCTACCTTACACAACCTTTAGCAATTCAATCTCCGATCATTCAAGAGCATATCATGATTATTTTTCATTTTCTTCGGGTGTAGGGCTGAAACGATACCACTTTGTAATCGATACTTGTAAATACTCGATACTGCATCGGCAGTAAAGTATCAATACCTACTCGGTATCGAACAAAATACATCGATACTTACTTGTATCGGTCAATACTTTCATAAGATTAGAGCCGGTGAAAACCACTGTAAATTCAAAGGTACGTGGTTGTTAGCACACATAAAAACTTAAAAATTGTCTATAATCACTACATTTTTACCAAATTCATAATATCAAGCAAACAATTTGTTGATTTTGCACGTATTATTAAAATTATCATATTGATTACTAAAAATTGTGAATATTTCTTTTTCAATAAATGATATTTTTAATTTTAATTAAAAAAATTATCAAAAACCTTTGCATTTCAAACAATGTGTTAATTTATTTAATTAAATATTGACAATTCCCAACAACAATTCTACAAGTTAAAATGTTTTTATTTTAAACGAAAAAATCAATTAATATTTTTTGATATTTAATTAATATTTTAATTAAAAATGTATTGCAAAACAACTTTTATATTAATTAAATCAAAATTATATTTTTAATTTTTTTTTTCAACTAAAAAAAATAATTGATTCAATTATCACATTAAAATTTAAATACTTGTTAAATCATTTTTCAACTGATAAAAACTTGTTTTTGTGCACGTTTTTAATATTTGGCGTACTCACAAAACCCTTTGTATCGTTGTATCGATTGTATGTTATACTATAAACAAACAGTAGTTAACTATTGGTTGATTCACAAGGTGTACTATCAAGTCATATTGTCCTAATGTCCTAAATAATATTTAACAATTGTTTAAAAATAATATTGTTGTGTTTCAAACAAAATAAAAATTTTAATGCTGTGCTCATTGATTCGTCATAACTGTACAGTAGAAATCTAAATTAGAAGCGGTTGCCCACAGCAGTCATATATATTTCTTGTAATTATTTTAAGACATATGACTTTACAACTTTGTGACTACCTTGGGAATCACCCATATGTATTTTTTAATTCAACATACAATCGATATAACGATACAAGGGGTTTTGTGAATACGTCAATGGTATACTGATACTCGTATATATGAATATTTTTAAACAGGGGCCGAAAATAACAGTTATTTTAATATTTTGTAATAAAAAAAAAAACAGGAAGTATACCATACTGATCCTTATGAACTAGTCTATAATAAAGCATTATGCTTTTAAAAATTGTAATTTTTTTTCTTTTTTGTTTGGAAGAAGAAAAAAATTAATTTTTGATTTTTATTTTTTAAACAAAAATTTCAGTTGTTATTTGATGATTTTTTTCCTTTTGTGCAAAAATAACAGTTGTTTTTGATTTTTATTTTGGGAACAAGCACAAATTCGAAATAAAGTTAAAAATGGCGTCAACCAGGCTTTATTTGTCTCACAATATGAAATAAGTATTTTTGACCGATACGAATACTTTTTGACCGATACCTACTTGGTACTCGGTGCCAAAGTATCGATGCCAAAAGTACTCGGTGTCGAATGTAAGTATCGAGTAAGTACTTGTTGTTACTGGTATCGTTTCAACCCTATTCGGGTGAAGAGACCTCACTGAACGTCCAGATCACTCGGCTATAACGAAATTCAGTAAACCATTTTTTGCAGGGTTCCCATAGTATTTATCTCGATGAGCATTGGTTTTTTGTTATGGCACAAAAAAATGTTTCAAGATGAAACGAAATTCACTTTTTTGCTATCAACGGCTATCAAGCACAAACTTAATGCCAAAGCTTTATAACATTTTGTCAGGATTCACCTGAAAGATTCCTGTTCACAGAACAAATTTTTAAATTTCTCCAATCACCAAATTTATACAAAGTTCATAATATAAATCAAACAATTTGTTGATTTTACACCTATTATCAAAATGATTATATTGATAACTAAAAATTGTAAAATTGTGGATTTTTTTTTTCAATAAATGAAATTTTAATTAAAAAAATGATCAAAAAACTTTGCCATTTCAAACAATGTGTTGATTTATTCAAATAAATATGGACAATTCCCCACAACAATTCTACAAGTTTAAATTATTTTATTTTAAACAAAAAAATTAAGATTTTTTGTTATTTAATTAAAATTTTAATTGAAAATTTATTTCAAAACAACCAAAATGTTAATTAATTAAATTAAAATTAAATGTTTATTTTCTTTCAACAAAAAAAATAATTGCTTCAATTATCACATTAATTAAATTTAAATACTTTTTAAACCATTTTTTTATTGATAAAACTATTTTTTCTGTGTTGTCAGGAGCAGTGTTGCCCTTTCAGTTATGAGGCGGGAAATTGAAAAACTCGCAGCCTTGCTGGCTAGTAAATATGTGGATACATATATATCAGTATTTCACAAGGAATGATAAATAAATTCTCACTCACTTGAAGTGTTGGAGGAGGGAATTTAAGATATGCAAAATTATAACTTAACTTCATTTTAACTTAAATATATCACAAAAAAATATGTATAAAATAAAAAAAGGCTGCTGCAAGGAGCTTTGAGGAAAAATAGTCATCTTTCATTCCAGATCATTAGTAGTCGCTTCCAATCCAGCAAATTTGTATAATACTAGCTTATCAAAATCTTCTTCTTTTATTTAACTCTTAAATTATTAAAAAGCACATCTATCTTCTATCAACTATTATCCAAATTAAATCCTTTAACATTTAAACGATTTAAAACATGATTTAAAACGTTTTAGTGTCTCATTTGTTATTAAGCACGACCACAACAGAACCACCTCCCTTCTATAAAAACGTCCTTCGAATACGTATTTTCATATAAACTTACGTCTATATATTTGTTAATGTATTTGTATAATTAACATGGCCTTATACAATATTCTTTCATCAACAAATGCACTTAATTGTGTATTTGTATGTGTCAGTTGTGTTGAGGATAAATGTTTGTAAAGGTTCTTTAATACAAGTCAAACATGTGGATTATCAAATGACTTAAAGCTCTGTGTTTGTTCATTGTCTTAATTATGATAACATAATCATTTGTAATGTAAGCTAATTAAATGCTCATATTAGAAGCGTTTAAAATGGTTAAGTATGATGAAAAGTCTACAAAAAGACAACATTGATATGCATACATATATAATAATAATAATTTTAGTAAGTCAGTTGCAAAAACAACCAAAACAAGCTTTGGCTTTTCTAAAATTATTTAGGAGAACGTTTCCTGATGATCTGGCCTAAGCAACCAGTGAAATGCGCATAGGAACAGCTTAACCTCCAACAATAAATTTCAGTATTTTTTTCAATTATTAAAAAAGGGAAATAAGCACAACAAACAAAATCTTTTAATATTATTTTTTGTTTCTTTTTTTCAGCATATTGTTAAGAAGCCTTGGGAAATTAATTATGAATAACGATACAATCAAACAATGAACAGCCAATTCATTGTGTTGGCACAGTGTGTATAGCGTCATCAGTTTAATAAACGCAATGCACCAACAACGTCAGAAATAAACCATTTGATTGGAATTTTTCATCAACATGGACCTGTAAGGATCCTAACTGGTGCCGGAAGTGTACGTATCGTGAACGCTGCTCAGAATATTTAAGGTTTACGGGAGAGCATACAGCATAGTGCTTCAAAATCCACAAGGGGACGTTCGACACAAATTGGACTACCACAGTGATCGCTCACCGGATTTAACAGCTTTTGGCAGTGATCTTCGGTGAAGAAAAAAATATTATTTTTACTGATGTTTGGTAAAACATTCCAAGCAAAATGCAGGATTACCTTCACAATAACTGCAATAGGTTGATACTTTTTTTTTGCCTTTTTTGCAACAACGCTCCTTCCTTTAACTTTCGCTCTCTTGTTTTTCTGTTTGTTCTATCTCTTGTGTCGAATTCTTTCAATTTGTGTTTATGATTTGTAAAGCTCTTTCACAAAGTTTTATATCACAAAGAGCTTCACAAATCATAAACACATATTGAAAGAATTTGACACAAGAGATAGAACAAAAAGAAAAACAAGAGAGCGAAAATTCTGACCCCGAGGATCGTAATATTTTTTTATTAATTTTATAAATTACTAAGGCGGTTACAACTGCTGTTGAAAGCAGATATTCGAACGCAATTTTATGGTGTCATCTAATGGTTTTTCTCAAGGAGGTGAAATAATAGGCTATTCGGTCGGATACGTCGATACCTTGTATTGCATGACCTTCAACTTTTATATTTATATTTAGAACACCAGTGGAAGGCGATAGAATTGGCTCTTAACGAATAAAGGGACCAATTTAACTAAAGTCCTCTTTAGGAAAGTAAAGAGAAATGAATAGTTTCATAACCTTCTAAGGGAACTTCGGTTAAGTTTTTATCCCATCCAAAATAGCAAAGAGAACATTGGTAATGGTTTTTCTATAGAGAACCAATTATGTTTTTAATAATACTCGCGCTAAAGGACCTTAATCGGTTATGCTAAAAGAACCTTAACCAATATATTTTCTTCAATAATACTACTCTTATCATTACGGTATTTTTGGATCGTTGTCCTTGTTCGTAAACAATAGGTGTCATCTGTTGGGATCATTTTAAAAAAACTGTTCAGATTGCCTGTACGTAGTTCATCTTGCTTTTTGTGCCTACATAAATGTATTAGTGTGCGCATGTATGTATTTTTAAAGTTTGCAGTTGTTTGAGTAAAGTATGAGATTCGCATAATCATATGAATATGTCAATGTTTTTAAGTGTGTTTGTTTTATTCTCGTTAGCAAAACACGCCCACCCAAAAGCACAATTTACTTTATTAAACTCCTTAGCCCAGAGTAAACATACAATTTATACTAATAGAAGCCCAGTAGTTTTAAAGTGTATTCCATATCAAGGCTTTTTTCCAAAGGCCCCATATTGGGTACAATCAATCAAAGATCATTCATTTTCCTTTCATCCTTTGTATAAATAATTACCCGGGAATAACAAATGTTGATAACTAACAATTTTGTATCTGCAACTGGTCCCGGTGTTTTTCAGATAAGAAATGATTGACATCTTTCTATTCTTAGAGCAGGAAGGATTCAATTGATTATATGATAATTGGTAAGGTAATTTATTACCTCAGACCACTTGTATTTAAAAATCTATGAAGAGTCAGTTGCCGTTTTTATGACGACATAGTTACTATTAAAACTTCCAAATGGCTAATAAGATCGTTGGTTTTTAATCGCTCTTCAGAACTGCAGGGCATATACACATATCCAACACATACACAAACACAACTCATCACATTGCCTATAAAAAAAAAAACAAAACAAAAAAAAAAGAACCTTTGGTAATTGTAGACATGTGTAGATACTATGCACGAACACGTAGCTATTGAGTTGCGTATGTTTGAAATTCAAACCCGTACAGTTCACCTCTTTGCCCTTTTTCCAAAATGTCAATAATATTCTCCGACTAGAAAAAACAAATGTAAAGTATACGCATAAATGTCATTTTAACATGCCAACAAACTGACAATAAATGTCAACATCCTTTAATAAGTTGCATAAGCAAACCTGTAAAACAATTGTTTTGTGTTGCTTTTTTTCTCGGAATTTAAAACCAAGAACTTTTTTAATGAGCAAAAATAATTGGTTAGAAAACATAATGAAATAATGAAATCATTTTTGTTAAAGAATAACAAAAAATTTTCTTTGTTAATGAAGATTTCCTGGCTGCAAGAATGAGTTATTAGAAAATTTATAAAAAAAACTCCTTAAAAAGCCTTAAAGGATCCATATGACTCTTTTCTAAACGTCTGAGATCTATTAGTTCTTTTAAGCCACAGATTAGAGGGGAAGAATCGAGTCAAGCAGAATACAATATTTCTTATTAAAATCAATGCCAAACGAAGATACAAACGCTTCTTCGTTAGATTTTTTAAGAGGGCATTGTTAGTGTCCTTCATTTCTTGTTAAAGCGATACGGAAGACAAGGGAGATCCTTGGGAAATAAAACTTGACAGACAAACTGCGGTTTTGATCAAGAGTCAAATAGGTCCATTATTACAGCTAGTTTTTTAGACGTCCTTTCGCTAGGAGTATTCTAAGCGATATTATGAAAACCTTTAGTGAATGCGATTATTAATATTCCAAATTAATATTTATAAGATTTTTGTTTAAAAAACTAAGTATTCTCAACTTTTGCGGGGATAAATTCGCAACTCCGTTTAAAGCAGACCTGCAGTAAAAAATCGTTTCTCAGATGCGACTGACAACTTTAACAACTTAAGTATTTCTGCGCCATGGTCTTAACTTTTGAGTATAATATTTAATAGCGTCAGTAAACAAACGGATCTGCGTCTCTAGAAAAGTTAGAAGATCTAAGGTATATCTAGACTTCTTATTTAGCTGAACCACTGCGTAGGATGGACAGAAGATCATTCTTCTCAAAATTTTCTTTTTTTAAGATTTTCACAAACGCTCCAAAGGCCAGTTCTTGTAGACTTATCAGAACTTTTACTAGATGTAGGATTGACCGCGGTTTTAACACTTTCGGAATGTAGTCATGTTAAGTAGCCCAATAAGATGTTTTTTCGGATCTATTGTCTTTGAAATTTTCTAGTTTTGTAGCGAAGATAAAGAATTTTTTATAAACAAAAGATTTCATTACTCTTTTAGCCCTCAAATCTTTCATTAAGAGCTAATGCTACATAACAGCCGCACCTAAACAAGAGCGGAAGGCGGATCGTTTTCTTCCGCGTAGCTTTTTCGCTGATATGCCCAAGGCGTATCCAATAGGTCTGCTTACCGCTACAACAATACAAAAAGCAACAGACATTTTTTTAATAATAACATGGAAAAGTATGTTATATGTAGTGTGCCAATAGCTAGGCAATCAATCAAGTTCTCCTCAACCAATTAATGCTGCAGTATCACAGGGA
Source organism: Pollenia amentaria (assembly GCA_943735925.1). Classification (NCBI taxonomy): domain Eukaryota; kingdom Metazoa; phylum Arthropoda; class Insecta; order Diptera; family Polleniidae; genus Pollenia; species Pollenia amentaria. The sequence continues at coordinate 47,995,168 of OX031007.1, forward strand.
AGCAAATTTCATGAAGCATTTCGTTACTTACAGTATCATTTATGTGAGCTGGAAAGTTGTTAAAATAATGGAAAATAAAGGTCAACGACCAAAAATGTATACATATAACATTTACTCTGCGTAGAGAATCATACCCTCCAATTAAAATCAACAATCAAATAATAATAATAATAATCAAATACATCTTGATCGACGTTTACTATGGAAATGCCACGTAGAGTCACAAGTAACTAAAATTAAACTTAAAGCAAGTAAAATAAATTGACTCATTGGAAGAAATTATGCCCTTAAGCTACGGACACAATTACTAAATATTTGACCAAATAAGCATAACTAACCACTACTTTTTTTTAATAGTTAGTGAGATCTAAAGTGGTCTCAGTATCTCAAAATAAAACTAATTATATTGCTAGACATAAAAAAAAACTATTTTATGTAAGAGGTGGAATTATAAACAAAATAAATATTGGAATTGTAGGAAACTATATTTAAGTTTGCCTGTTGGTCCCATTTATTTCGTCAAATATTTGACGCAAACTTCTACTTTACGACTCTATCTTCAGGCCAATTCTATGCTACGGTATTCAGTTATGGGTCACTGCTTCGGCCCCCAATATAGAAAAAATCCAAAGTCGCCATAACAAAATTCTTTAAATCATAACATGCGCTCCCTGTGCTCATGCTCTGTAACTCCCGCGTCGAGAAAATTTTCGCCTGAGATGTGTCAAATGAAAAAAAATGCCATAAATTCAAACAAACAACTGTTTTTCTCACTTAACTGCGGCTGTAACATTTCTGGCCAGTAAAATCTGTCACGTAAGGAAATTACTCACCAATTTACAGAAGAAGTGTGACTGTAAAATTTTTGTGAGAAAGTTTTAGAACTGTGAAATAAACTCACGCATATAAACGGGGTGAGAAAAAATTTTAATAATAAAAATAAAAAATAGAAGTGCAAAATGCAATGAATACTAAGACAGAAGAGGTAAGTATTTTGTTCTTGTAAGACATTTTCATTGTTTAATTATTTCGCTTTTAATATTTTTGAAAATATACGAATGTTTCCACAGATATTTCTAAGCAACAATCATTAAAGTCGCACTATTCATTATTTGATATCGGGGACGGTTGTATTTTTGCCACCGTCGTTGAAAATTTTTAAATTTTAGTAAATTAAGGTCGCCGTCAACGATATATTTCACTAGCGTTCTCAACATCTGCAATTTCACATCGGCTTGGAGTAGAATATTATGACATTTATACCGTAACGACGTAATCTCTTTTGATAGTTTTCGACATGAGTTACAGACACACTTTGTTCACACTTTTCGACAAACGATGGAAAATTTTGTTTCACATGTTTTCGATGCGAGAAGTTCTCATTAAAGTTACAGAACATGAGTACTGGTATGCAAAAAACTTGAACAATCACAAAGACCTCAATGTACCATCAGTAATACGAGTACATCAAAATACTTCAAAAAGCTTGAATTGCAGCCAATCCCACTAGCTCGAAATATTTTGAATGATGGCGGCTTTCGCTTAAACCACTGCAGCACTTTTCCGATCAGAAGAGCGCTAAACAACTATGTGAATGGGAACCGTCATAGGGAGAATTTTCGTCCGGCATTGGCAGGACGTAAAGTTAGGACTAAAAATGGAATTTTTTTAACTATCATTAATTCATATTTTAATATATGAAGATTCAATAAATAATCAATTAACTGAAAAATGTTGTACTGTGTAAGTAATGAACAAAATAGAGTTCAGAAAAAGATGCATAAGTGGCCTTTTATTTCAAAATGCCTTTAAATATAGTATCACAAAATATTTGAAAAAAAAAATTCGTGGTTTTTAATTACTTTATTTTGAGACACATTCGCAGATCTGATATCCTGCAACACTTACTTTAAATCGGAAGATTTGACATTCCTGGTTTATAAGGTTAAACATTTTAAAAAGACTCTATTGGACATTAAAGTCGACCATGACGTCCTTGCCCTAAAATTCTGTAAATAGTAGCTTGTAGATTTTTAATTTTTTTTTTTTTTCAAAATTATACGTCTGCCTTCCGCTAGACTCATATTGCTGATAATTTACTTAAATAATGTAATTTGTTTTTAAATGGTGCTAAAAACTAGACCATGTCTTTACAAAAAAAATAACAGCTAGTCCAATTGCAAAGAAGATTTGTATAGGTCGAAAATTTTTTTTTTATATTTTTTTCCCTAAGTTATATTTGAATTCGAACTTTAAAATTGAAAAACTGATAGTTAAGGTGAAAACTGTTGGAGTAAATTCCCAAAAGTACTCGTTAAAAAATGAGCGAAAATTATTTTTCCCACGAATTTCAAAATAGAAACTCTATAAACTTATAACAAATTTATTTTTTTTAGCAATCAAAATTATTTTAATAACCAACGGCCAAAAGTACAAGATTTGGTTAACGAATTTCATGCAAGTATGTATGTATTTCTTATAAAGGGGTATCATTAATCGTTTCTTTTTTTTAATGATTATAAAACAAAGTATTTGAGAAATATAAACAAAAATTTATTCGTTTATAAGAATAATGCTTGCCGCTTTTCCTGGATGACGCGCATCTTAAATACCCAATTTTCCATGACTTTGCCGTATAATTCAGGCTAATTAAGTGGGTGGCGTGGGTTATGTTGTAAGTGTGTTATAAGAAATCCCCTACAAGAAAAAGTCGATCTCGGTGTCCAGCTGGTCCCACTCCATGGTGAAACTGGGTGAGAAAAAATTTCGTTACCAATCGCCTCCTAGTGTGAGAGCAACTAGCACACCCAGGTAATAGTTTGAGTGCATAGTCCGGGATGATTATACAGCACCCTGGGACAGTCCTTTCTAAGGCCGAACACTCCCAGATGTGGTGAAAAATCAGCCCTCCAGTTTGATCTTCAGTGCATACTTTCCACTATTTTGTGCAGTAAACCACAATCACCACGAGATCCCTGAAAGCAACATTTCAAGGGACAGGCGAAACTTCTGCAAAGACAGAGAGTATATTCTGCTAGAAGCATAATCTGCCGAAGTCTGGTATGGTATTGCCCTATTTACTCGTAAAAGCCCTAACAGAACAATGACCCATCAAGAACCCATCAAGAGCCCACTTCTATCCAAGCCTAATAGAGCCTTGGTTGTCCTTGCATCCAAATCGGGCCATAATGCCGTAGACACCCTGCAATATCCGTTCTTTCCACCCAGAACCGGTTAGTGGTATCGTGGAATCTACTCCGGATCACCTCATAGTAGAGACATAAGGGGGACACTGCACTTTCTTCGGAGTCTGAATGACCTTTTCAGGCTAATGTCAAAGTCACATAACTGCCTAGCAGTCCCCTGTTGGGGGGTAAAATGTATGACTAACCACCATTTGTTTTTTGTCCTATAGCAATGGGATCAAAAAAATTTGGCATTTCTGCAAGGCGGTGTACCGCGGTGGCAGGAAAATTGGTCGACTTATTATTACATTCACATATGGTGGCATCAAAAAAAGGGAAAGCCAAACGTATTAACCACCGACAAATTAAAATAATAATTATTAATAAATCTGTGGCATTCAAAGGCAACCTCCGTTTTTCGATTCGAAAGGAATAATTTACAAATTCTAAAAATGTGTACTGTGTATAACGATTTCCATAATATTTATTTCGAATAAAGGGAAAGAGTTTTATACGTGTAAAAAAATCATTAATTTCTGATTTTTGTATACAAACAACCTCTTCCATCTTTTCGAACGAGTTCAAAAATCGTAATACACATTACAAATTGTTCGATCTTGAAAATTATTTATTTCGAATCGAAATACCCGGTAGCCCCCTAGATCAATTAGTGGGCTAAATATTGCACTTTTTGAACTTTGTTATTACGTTAAAAAATGCCGAAAATGCCATTTTTTTTCAGAAATTTTTAGAACCATGTAGAACCAAAACCATTTAAAATTAAGCAATATGGCATCAACTTCTCAAATGCGATAAAATGGATATACGGGGTTGCCTATGAAAACAACAGAAATTAATTAAGGCCCTAAACATGTTAAACGCAACGCCAAAGAATTATATTGAAAGCAAAAACAATGTCATAAATATTTTGTAGTTTTGTTGTTGCTTTCTACAGAAATTCATGTACCGTTTTAAAATTTTCAACGCCACAAGATATGCAGCGTTTGAAATTTAAAAACGCAATGTGAATTTCTGTACAAAGCAACAACAAAATTTTAAAATATTTTTAGCTTCGTTTTTGCTTTCAATATAAATGTTGGCGTTGCGTTGCGTTTTACACAATAAGGGACTAAATAACTATAATTTTTTAAAGAGGGTATTTACTCAACCTTTTTATTTTTACACTTTTTGGGAAAAAAAATCGACACGCAATATTCATATCTACCCGATGTACAAATATCGCGCTATTTTGTCTACTTTTTCGTAATGAAACAAACGGTTGTTGTAACAATTATTTTTCATGTGGCTTGAATGTTAAATTAAAAGATGTTTTGCTTCTACTGAAAATTTTCATCTTTTCAGTAAATACCCTCTTTATGATTAATTTCGATATGTATTTTCTAGGTTCAAATTTGGTCTGGCCAGACCAAGATGGTAATCCTGGGGTTAAATTTAAAGTGTGAACGCGCTTTTTCACTGATCATCTAACTGTTACTTTCCTTTTTTCCGTATACTCAACATTTTTATCATGGTAAAGTACACGAACGAATAACGTTTTCAATTTATAAATGCGCCAAGATGATGAATTTCATTGAAAATTCATCTTCAGTGACGAAGCTCATTTTTCGCTCAATAGGTTCGTCAGTAAGCAAATTATGCGTTATTGGTTTGGTTAAAATCCACATGTACTTCATGAATCACCACTTCATCCACAAAAAATAGCTGTTTAGTGCGGTTTGCTTGCCGGCGGCGTCATTGGGCCATATTTTTTCGTCGACAATAACGATCGTCATGTTACTGTGAATGGCGATCGTTATCGCGCCATAATTTCCGATTATTTTTGGCCCGAATTGGAAAACATGGACTTGTGCGACATGTGGTTTCAACAAGACAGTGCCGCAAACCACACAACACACGTTACAATCGATTTATTGAAAAGTAAGTTTGGTGAGCGTGTTATCTCAAGAAATGGACCAGTAAATTGGCCGCCTCGTTTGTGCGATTTAACGCCTCTAGACTTTTTTCTTTAGGGCTACGTCAAATCATTGGTTTATACCAAAAAGCCGACGACGTTGGAAGAACTCAGAGCCAAAATTTGACGCGAAATAGCGGCCGTTACGGCCGAAATGTGTGACCGAGTCATCGATAATTGGGTCCAACGAATCGACCGCTACCGACGTACCCGCGGTGGCCATATGAACGAACTCGAGTTCCATTCATAACAGTTTTGATTGTATTTTAAGTCGATCTTAAACTTTTGGAAAAATCTCAAATGGTTTGCGTTTTATTTAAAAAAAAAATTGTCAAGTCCTTATTGGAAAACCCTATATATTTTAAGGGGTGTAACAAATTAGCCTTTTTTACTTCCAAAAAAAAGGGAGTCGGTCTAATGTACATTAATTTCAAATTACAGAAGTATAAAATTTCAAACAACCCATTATAATAAAAATAAAAACCAAGCTCTACATCAATGATAATTTTTATCTAGAATTTGTCATATGACGAAGAAGTTTATGTTTGTACAAAACATGGCAACTAATTAAAGTTACGTTTGCCATAAAATAGCAACAGCAGTGGCAAAAGCAACAGTTGTACATAGCAATAGCAGCTACTTCAACAAACTGACGCCACAAAGATGACTATAAATATTTCTAACAAAGTCGTAACGTATGACAACTTTTCTTTCAATCCTTTTTTGTTTTCCGTTTTTAGGTGCTTCATCGTGAGGTTTGTTAAAAAATGCAATAAAAAAAAATTTTTTTCATTCCACTTTTATTTACAATCTATTTTTTAAATATTTAGCAACTTTAAACCATACATTTTTATTATCGGGGAAAAGCACAATACGAAATTCGTCAAATATGTGATTGGGCCATATTTCTTACTCAAGGATTCGACTTAAGTTTGATTTCAATTAAAATCTTATGTATGTATGAAGCGTACTAGAAAGAATAAAGACACAATCTGTTTTAATTCTGCTTGGTTTTTACTCTGAATTTATTTTATTTTCTTAAAAACAAAATCTTAATTGTACAACAGAATATTAGCGGCAGCGTTACCGTTGTGATCAGTGTGGCCAGGTCTTAAAAATTTTTACAGCTAAATCTGGCCTCAGACATGGCCAAAAAATGCTAAAAATGATTTTGAAAAATGCTAAAACTAATGCTAAACATTTTTAAAGATTTTTATTAAAAATGTATTACCAATTTGAAATTTTATTCGAAATTGAAATAAATGGTTATATTTAAGCAAATACTAGAATTTGGTAAAGCATCTGATACATATAAATATGTAGGCACAGGTATTTAATATTAAATGTTAAGTTTAGGGGGCCTGCAAACCTCTGATATATGAAAAATTTAAACGATTTATTTCTATGATATAGAAAATTTTTTAGATTATTTTATTTTTTATAGTTTAGAGCTTTAAATTAATTATTTTTTTAGCAGTTTAGAGCAAACAATTTTTAAAACATTTACACTATTGAATTTATATCTAAATTTAAAGTGAAATTTCCTTGAATTTTTTTATCGTAATCTCAAAGGGCAAATAATCAATATGATAAGGGCATTTCTAATATTCCCTAAATATTCTAATTTCTTTAACAAGACAGCTACGATGTTTTTTAACATAAGAATTATCCATTTTCATACGAAATTACATTTTGGGTAAAACTATTTTAAGTCAAAATTTATTATAATTTCTGAAAAAATTTAAGTAAAATTAATAAAACTCTTCGTCCAAATTTTAAAAAAATAATGTAAAAAAAAGCTAAAACCTTTTCCAAAAATGCTAAATAAAATGCCAAGTGCTAAATGAAAATTTTGCAGCCCAACAAAAATTTTTTAATAATTAATTTAGCTGCAAAAATGCCAATATGGCCACATTGGTTGTGATACTAAAGTCTCAATATGACCCTTTATCGACACTCTTGATACCTTTTGTGACGCTTTTTGTAAATTACTCTTTTGTATCATTTCAAACAATTTCCCGCCACTTCTCGACCCTTTTTAGAAATAGCACTTACTTTTGGTATTGTAAGGGGTAGTTTACACGATATCACGTATTTTTACGAAAATGCATCTCTTTTGTTTCAAAATTTTCCTCAAAATATGGAAGACTTTATGATCATCTAAACTACTCTTAAGCGGCATGTTGCTAGCAGATGTTATATGCACAGCGTTGACGTTGTGCCTCTAAAGTGTTTTGTGTATTTGTAAAAAAACTTGGTCTTATATTTTTTCTTTAAAAACACTTTTCCGACCCCTTTATTCGTAAATACTCTTTATAAAAAAATCGACCTTTTCTACTTTGAAACACCCTTTTTGTGAACCCGTTTTTTTGGAAAATCCCCTTTTTGTGACCGTTTTTGAAAATTTCCAACAGTAACTCCGATTAGCGGTAAACTTCCAAATTAAAGCAGCAAAGCCAACAATATGTATGTACGTACTTCTTTGTGTACTCATTAGGGATGCTAAACGGGAAATCCCGAATTCCGGGATTTTTCGGGATTGATAAATTCCGAATCCCGGGATTTATTTTTATGAGTCCCGAAATGCTCGTTTTTTTTTGGAATTTTTATACTCTATACAAAAATATTTTTTAAAAATTATATTTAAGTTTATTTTTATTGCAAATAATTCTTATTTTTGAGTTTAATTTTTGTTTTTGGAACACAGCGAGTATTTAAAGTTTTAATTTTTTGCTTGTTATATGACGACAATTTCTGTATTTTGCTTAATAAAAACCATTATTTTAAGTAGAAACGAAATTTTGCAGATTCACATCTCAAGGTTTTTTTTTTCAATTACGTTTAGCAAGTTCAGCTTTGTCTTAAGACATAATACCAAAATAAAAATTATTATTTTTATGCAAAATATAGAAATCAAAAAATATTTGTTTTATATCAAGCAAAAAATAAAAATTATTCACGATCCAATTAAAGTACATTAAGAAACTAAAGAATTAAAGTTGATATAATTATAACAATTAAGTCGTTATATTTATGAAATAATAATTTATGAATTATAAAAAATCCGGTCAAATAATAATAAAAAATTTGCTTAAAAAATATACGGCAAATAAAAATTAATAAAACTCTAAATCTGTTTTATAAAACATTTGTATAAACATTTTGTTTTAAAATAAATTTCAAACGTACTTAAATTATTGATTATGAATCTCGCCCTCAACCTGGAGGTGTACTGCTCTGCAGTCGACATAGTGTTACAGTTTTAAACTCAACTATCGATCTCGATGAGGGACTACACTTTTCCGTGTATTTATGTCGTCACAACTTAATTCACATTAAAAATTGAATTGCTCTCAAAAAACCGAAATGAATTGATCTAGAAAAACTAAGAGATCCGTATATTTTTTTAAGCTTTTTTCAGAATCTGATCAGTTTGATCATGGGTGAGGCCAGTGTTATGTATAAAATAAATTGTTTTGTTGTTTTCTTTTTTTAAAATTTATGTTATGTATATAAAATCTTTTGAATATTCAAAAAGTGTTGTTTATTTAAAAAAAGTCGTATCTTAAAGAAACACATTGATCCCGAAAATCCCGGGATTTCTGGATCGGGATTTCCAAAATCCCGATTCCCGAGATTTTCAAAAATCAGTCCCGATTGGCATCCCTAGTACTCATGTACTATAAGTACATATGAGAGTGTATGTGCTGTAACATCCCAGCGGGAAAACTCAGACCTTCTTACTTCCGGCCTTTTTAAAGGCCTTCGTAATAATTTATTTGATTCAATTACTATTATTATCTAACTGCTAAAGAATGCCTCATAGAAGGCCTTGGCCCTTTGGTATGTAAGATAAGATACACCTTCTAATCGGTTAATAAATATATACAAGTTAACGGCACCGCTGGCTATGCCAACCAAATTAATTCGGCATATTCAGCAGTTAATAATTTACCAACAATTGATTAATTTTTACACGCGTATCACGTCTTATTTCAAATTGCTTTCTTGAACTGAATTCTTGGGAAAACTATTTTGCAGGATCAGCGTCTGCATATTGGCGCATGTTGTGGTAACGTGATGGAAGAACCGAAAAGCCAACAAGAATGAAGGAAAAACAGTTAGTCTTGGTTGCGAGCTAAATCGATCCGGTACTTTAAATAATTATTGTAGTGAAAATTAATAAAGAATCTTATTGTGAAAATTAATATCTAAATAATCTTTCGTTGTAAAATATTAAAAGTGAGTTTAATTTGTTAAAGGCGCTGTTGGTTGCGCCTTAGTAATTTTTTTAGTGAACGCAAGTGGAGAGTCCTTAACTTACATATGTATACTAAGCTAAACTTATAAAACACTAAACTTTTATACTTTTTTTAAATTTATGGGAAGGCATATAAGCAGGGATTAATCTGCAGGCCTTCTTAAATGCCTTCAGCTGAAAGCATTTTGATATACCTTTATTAAAAAACCTTCAATATGACCTTTAATCAACGGCATTTTTACAAGGATGGTCTGAAAGGCCTTTTAATATCTATTAATTAAAAGGCCTTTTAACATACCTTTCTTAAAAACCCTTCGAGATAATCTTTATGCTAAGGCCTTTTGACAGTCATTCTCTGGAAAACCTTCTAAGAGCCATTTATTTGAATGCCTTTAAAAAGCTCTGGCCAAAGATAGGAAAGCGGAAGGCCCTCCCCGCAATGGCAAAATGTGAAAAAATGATGTGAATATGGAATGGAGCGAGCAGGCCTTGTACATTCAAAAGAAGGAATACGGAGGCCTTATAGAAGGCCTCCGTACTACTTCTTTTTCCCGCTGGGATGTAAAAAACTAGTGCAATAAGTATGTACGTATGTACATACTTTGTGTGCATTATATGTGCGTACAATGAAGAAGCAAAAGATTAACTACAGCAAATTAAGAATAACATTCGAGTGGCTCATAAAGCTAAAATTTACCAAGTTTAAAATATAATTAACATTGTTTTTATTTTTAGTAATTAGCAAATAAATCTTTTTGAAGGGGGCTTAACAATGGCATTTACTGCTTGAAAATTATATCATGTAGATGTTGGCCATGACTACGTCTGAGATGGCATATTCGGAAGGTTAAATTTTCGGCGACTTGTTCGAGAACAGCTACTAGTATCTCGCTAATAACACGATTAATGTTGGCTTCAAAGTTATCAATTGAAGTCGGCTTATTTCTGAAGACCTCAGACTTTACATATCCCCAGAGAAAAAAGTGCAAAGGTGTGATATCACACGATCTAAGTGGCCAATTTACCGTAGCCAAACGTGAAATTAAATGCTCACCAAAATTATTTCTCAACAAGGTCATTGTTTCACGCGCTGTATGAGTCGTAGTGTCCTCAAATTGAATTTTGTACACTTTAAGGCCGAGATTCTTACTTAAAATACGCATGCCAAGCTGCTGAGAACGACGACGAATCGGTTCGTCACGGTCTTCGCATGCACTCTCAGCTACAGCTGTCTATATTTATTTCACTACGTGCTTGATGTGGTCTAACCGGTCGAGTATCATCAACTAATGTAAGCTAGGACTTAAATTTGCGAACAGTGTTGGCAATAGTAGGTCGATTATGAGCACAGCTTTCTCGCAGAACACGGATTTTCGTAAAACAGCTGAACAATTTGGAGACGCTGTTGTCGTGTGAGTCTTTCCATGATGAATTGCCAAACAATACGGAATAGAAATGGCAAAGCAGTGATATGAGTCATGAGTGATCAGTTAAAAAAACATTATAAATCAAACCTCACGATGAATCACTCTTGATTTTGCTTCTCTCACAAAAGTACAAGTACGTAACATATAGTATATGGTTTATAAAAAGAAAGTTATGCTAAACCACATAATTGACATTATTCTAGTAATTGTACGATAATTTTGTTTCTGATGTTTTTCTGTAAATTTTCTCCCACATAAACGAATCCTGTGCATAAAATCATACACACAAATTGTCTGCTTGAACGGAAATTTGTTGAAGGCAAACTCTTTTGTTCTCTTTCAGATGGTTTTTGTAGATGAATTTAAGTGTAGCAAATAAAGTTATAATTTGTTCAGAGGTATGTACTCGTATGTATATGCGATGTCAGTATATCGTTTGTACGGTTTGTATGATTATCTGAATTAGTAACAGGGAAAATATTATAATTTACTAAACTAAATTAGGTTGAAATTAGAAAAGTTTGAAGAAGTGGAAGAGAGATAGAAAGAGAAAGACAAAGAAAAGTTTTGAATCACTTTATTTCACATAGTTTGGCTTAAAAATTTGCTGTCGGAATAAAATATGTTTACTAAAATTAACGATAAAAGCACTCTGGTTGAATTAGACACTTTTTTTGGTCAAGCAGGTCGCATAGCGAGTTAACCTAATACGGCTACGCTGCATCCAGTGGTGCTAACCGTTTTTTTTAGGTAAGCTCTTGTTTTCGAGATATACCGTTATTTCGAAAATGGAGGAGGTTCCAAAACATATATACGCGTAACTCAAAGACCGTTTCGTTTATTGAATAAATTAAAAAAAAACGAAATTCCGCAATAAAATTACCTTTAAGTAAGGCACTAGTTTTGGAAACATAATTAATAATTTTTGCAAAAACAAATAATTTATTAACCATTAACTGTGGTGGTGGTGGTAAATTTTACCCTCTCCTTACATTTTTTTAAAATACACTCTTCCAATTTTTTGTTCATATGTCTGCAGGAAAGAAACCAGAGTCTCTGGCGGGAATCGAACCCGCAGCCCCGGCGCTAATAGACTAGCTCACTACCAACTAGCCTACCGGGGCACCCCCGCTCTATAAATTTAATTTTCTTAGAATCTTCTCATATCGTGAACGTCGTTATTCACTTATGTTTTGGCTGAGGTCGACTTAGCACGAGCGGAGCTACGGACATGCTGGTGTAAAAATTACCACTTGTCATCATTTACGTAATTTTTTCTTTAAAAATATTTTACCACCACGTCAGCGTTAGCGTAAGTATGTAGTAAAAAAAAATTACCCCACATCAAAATTAAGGTAAAATTTTCATTGAACTAATTTCAACACCATAGCTGTTAAATAATGATTAGTAATCGTAATGATTACGTATTAGATTACTTTTTTTAAGGGTAAAGTAATGATTACAATTACGACTACTTTTGGTTTTGCATGATTACTAATTGATTACGATTACAAGTAATCAAAAAATAATCAGAAGTACCTGCGATTACTACAAAATAATCAAAAAGAATCAAAAGTAATCAAAATGTAATCCGATTATTTTCAACGATTATTTTTGATTCTTTTTGATTACTTTCAAAAATTGCGTATTCATTCATACAATTATTATTAATGGAAACAGTTAAATGTTACCATTATTCAAACATGTACTGGCGAACACTTTTATCCATTTAAAATTGGACCAATACTTGACTATATTTATTTATTACCAAACAAAAAATGTAATCATATTGATCGTATTATATTTAATAACTGGATACTTAATGTAATAATATAACATATTCAAAAAATTTTTATGTATTTATATCCATATTAATTAGGTTCCCGGATAAGAATGGGTTAAAAGGCAAAAAATTAATGTTAAGATTTTGTGTGTCCCTGAATATTGTTTATCGAATTAATTGTTATTATCTGCTTGCATTTTTCTTAATTTCTTTTTTTTTGCAATTGAAAACAATTGCTTGAGGTATTTATTGTTGTAATTATTATTTGAGATGGGACCGTTATAGTTTTTTTTTACTCATGATCACGGAGCACTTGGGATCGTTGTTACTTTTGCCAGTTGTTACTCGCGGGAACTCATTATTTGATGCAGTAACAAAATTACTTACCTACAAAGAGAAGTTGAATAGTCTGTGCGATAAGCTTACTTTATCAAATTTTTCTGCAGGAGACTTACAGTACTTAGAGATGTACAAGTTGGTAATGGAACAAACGCCAAGCACTGTTGGAACAAAGGGCATGCCATGCCGTTGGGCGTCTTTTAGCCTTTAATATATTTAACAAATTTCAAAGAAGACAAAAACTATTCAGTTTAGACTGACTTTGTACGTATTAAATGTAAATAGTACCCATGTTCTGTAACTTTGGTGAGAACTTTTCGCATCGAAAACATGTGAAACAAAATATTCCATCGTTTCTCGAAAAGTGAGAAAAAAGTGTGTCTGTAACTCATGTCGAAAACTATCAAAAAAGATTACGTCGTTACGTTATAAATGTCATAATATACCACTCAAAGCCGATATGAAATTGCAAATGTTGTGAACGCCAGTCAAACATACATTGACGGCGACCAAATTTGACTAAAATTGAAAAACTTTCAACGACGGCGGCGAAAAAACAACCGTCGGCTATACCAAAAAATATAAAGTGCGATTAAAAGCAATATAAATAAACAATGAAGAAAATCTGCCATGAACAAAATACTTATCGTTTTTCGTGTTAATATTTATTGCATTTTTAAAATTTTTTTTTAGTGTTCAAATTTTTTCTCACCCCGTTTGTATGAGTGAGTTTATTTGACAGTTCAAAGCGGGAACTTTCTCACACAAATTTTACGGACACACTTTTTCAGTATATTGGTGAGAAATTTTCTTACGTGACAATTATTGCTCGCCATAAATGTTACAGACGCAGTTAAGTGTTTCAATTTATGGAATTTTTGTTTCATTTCTCACATTTCAATCGAAAAGTTTCTCGCCGCGGGAGTTACAGAACATGGGCACAGATTGCAAATAATTGGATTCAGGGAATTTCGGGGATAAAAGAAAATGTCTGCTTTCTTGGGATTAAAAAGTTGACAGAAATTTATTTTATGTACATCTATAGCTCAGGGCAAGGAGTAAAGTATATGATTTCTACAAATTTGTGGTAGAATTGCTTACCCAAATATTGGGGTCGGCACACGATGTGTTTGGTAGAGCCCTTGATTTTACCAGGCACCAAGAGCCTCATGGTACGAGACAATAGTAAAAGGTACCCACAATTATACTGAACATACAATATGTAGCAATAATTGAAACTGAAATAGACATTTAATTCATCAAACACGTTTATTTTGTCTCAAGATAATTAAAATGTTATTTCAATCTTTCAAATAACTTATTAGAAAAGTCACATAACTTTTATTTATTGTAATTATCGCGCTTAAATGTATGCTAAGGTTCTTAAATACTTACAACTCCTTTAAATATCCCAATAAATTTTTGTTATTATTACATATTCTAATAAAAGATTTATAAATTATTTTACAAATATAACTGTAACGTTCTTCTGAAACACAAAGTGAGAGGTGTGTTAAATAAAACATTTATTAAATATCGCACAAGCGAAATAATAATAATACAATAAAAGACAAAAGAGATAAGAAAAACATATAGATGGGAATATTTCAAAAATAAACACACAAAAAAGGGGAAAACAAATAAGTATATAAGAGTTTTTTAAAAAAAATATTAAAAAAAAAAGAAATAAACGTAAAAGTTTTATCGATTTATATAAGTTTGCAAAAATAAATTATTTCTATCAATAACCATGTCTACACTTTTATACAGGGTGCCCATAAATGAAAAACGAAGGGGTGGATTATTTTTATATGATTTTATTTATATTTTTCCAGGTTGTTGTAAGCCAGATTTAAAAAATTTTAAATGAAAAGAATATGAGCAAGGGAAAGTTCTAGAGAAATTCATTAGCCCACTACCAAGTATATACTTGCCGGAGCTAGTCTATAAGTGCGGGGGTTGCGGGTTTGATTCCTGCCGGGGACTCTAGTCTCCCGCAGACAAGAGTTTACTTATGCGGGATTAGCATAAGTAAAAAAGAGACAGTATAGACAGTTTGGTATAAAATATTATCCGAGACGTTTATTGGCCCATGTTTCTTTGTGGATAAGGTCAGTAATACCGGTACCATCGGTGTTAGTCAATGATAAAAAATTTCTGAGGCAAACTGTGAAAAATCGGCCACAAATACGAGAGGAACTGTTATGGGACATTGCTGATATTTTCCTTTATGGATATTTAAAAGAACATGTGTTGGTGCTCTAGCCCCAGGCTATACCCCAATTAAAATATAACGGAAAAGAAATGCAAAAATTATGCTTAAGTTCTCTTAGAAAGAGCGCGACCATGCGAAGCACTTGCAGGGCGTTATTTCTCCGAAATTGACTTACGACCCTATTCATAATAAAATGTAATAAAAATTAAGAGTTTACCTTACACTAAGAAAATGTTAGACTATTTAAATTCCATCGTTTCTTTTGGGCCACCCTTTATTAATAATTTTTAAGAGACATGTCATCAAACATGTCTTCAGTTTTTTATGTAAAGACAAAAAAAATTCGGTCTGGAAAGGGAGTTTATTTTTCGAGCAGTCAGCGAATAAAAGAAAACAAAAGCCGTTTAAAAGGCGTGAATGAATCCAAAGTTATGGATGGCTGAATCAATATGTGTATAAAAGACTAAGTTTATATGAATTTTATTTGAAAGCCAAATGAAAGATATATTATGCTTAATATATTTATACACCAACATAAACCCAACATATGAAGAAAATGTATATGCTCCTTAAGCAGTAAATGTAATTGCTTATATAATATGCAAGCCACAATTTCAAGCCATTATCAAATACGTTTAAATAACCACATGACTGAAAATACAGCTAATAACAAAAGCTGATGGTTATGAGAAAATTGTAAAGCGTAACCCTCTACAAACAGTCTTAGGGAAATGGCACAAACAATTTACATACATTCAAGCATACACAAACATACATCTGGATTTATATTAACTGTCAGTCAATGAATGACTTCCACAACCCACTTCCAAACATCAACCACATCATCAGCAACCCTCTCATCTCATCCTCTGTAAGTCATACGCATTTTGTAGGCCTAACCTTAAGAAAGTAATCACTCAAAACTCAGTCATTCAACATCTTCGTCACATACACGTATAATTTTGCTACATCCACACTCACTCATACTATCGTTTTGGTTGTTGTTGACGTTGTTTTTGTATTTTTGTTTTTATTATTTTATAAACGTCACTTCATCACCAAACACAACCAACAATCAAGCCAGCCATCCTTGAAGGCGGCATCCTGGCATCCATCGTCTGGTAGGCAGCTTATATGACTTATTGGCATTTAGCTGTTATAAGACGTTTTAAGTAAAAAAAAGTTTAATTTACAAGAGAGAGGGGGCTCACTGAATGGCTGGCTTTTTGGTGCCATCAACCCCTTTTTGTTTTCATTGAAAAACGGGTTTGTTTTTGTCTCTTTGCCTAAACCATCCGAGCCAAGATATTGGAACACTTTCTTTAGCATTTTTTTTTTTTTTTTTTTTTAATTTAATAGAAATTGACGGTGTTTTTTGAAGCAAAACATTAAAAAGGTACGTACCCAGCAAAAACTTTACTTACAATGCTACTTTTAATGACTTTCTGAATTCATTACTTTGAAGCTTTATTCGCCACTTTTTGCATTATTAGTTATATATAAAGTAATAACTATATTATTATATCTTAAATAAGTCATAATTATACATTACAAAAAAAAAACTTTGGTATAATGACTTAAATAAGTTATTATTATATGATTTTAAATAATTTTTTAAATCAATTTGCAATATATTATATTAATATTTGTTAGATATCTGGTAATATTATAAAATTTTAAGAAAAGTTTCCATGTGAAATACATGGAAAATCCAAAAATCAATCAAATTTATGTAAATATATACATAAATATGTTCCAAAATTACCAACACAATATATTTTTGTTATTAGAGTACTATTAGTGATATCAATCTAATGTTAACGATGTTTTTTTGAAGAACATAATCAGGCCTGTCACAGAAATTGTCCGTATTTTCATTTCGATCGATTTTCGTTATTCCGACAAATTTTAATTTTTTTATTTTAAGTTAAGTGTGGCAATATTGTGCAAACCAAAACAAAAACAATTTTCGATCGAAAAAATAAAAGTGATTTCATTCCGAGAAAATTTATCGGTTTTTGTTTTCTAAAGAAGTTTTCTCGGAATTAACAAAACTTTTGATCGAAATCGATTTCTGTGACAGGCCCGTATATTTACATAAATTAATACACACATTGTTACTACAGTGTTAGAGCTATAAATGATTTTGTGCAGCAAAAGCACTCTTTATTAAATATTTTCTTACATTTCGAAAAATTTAATATTGTCTACACTTTTTCAACAAAAATTCCATAAGATTTCAGAGCAATTTTAATAAGTGTGTTTTAACCTCTTTGAAAGTAAATTTGAAAGTACTTATTTCTTGTCTCTTTTGGTAACTACATATTTTTATACAACTTTTAAGTATACAATAAAGGTATTATTTTTTAGGTTGTAATTGGCCAAATTATAAAGGATTACTTTTGGGACATCGCGAACAAAAATAAGTACTTTTTCTAGTAGAAAAATAATTACTCCTTTCCTCAAGGTCTCATTATTTTTCTACTTATTTTGTAAGCAAAGTTGGTACAATTTGGTTTTTTTTTAATGTTTGTCCCACCGGGGAGGAACTGGTTGGCTATTATTTCTAAAGTTCTTTGTTTTGCGAATACACAGAAAAAAGTAAAAATTAATTTCAATTAAAAAATTTATGATATTAATTTAAAAAATAATAGTATCAATTAAATGTTTTTGATATAAACACCATTTCCTTCAGTAATGTTTTTGATATAAGTAAACGTTTAATTTAGTTGAATAAATATTTAATTAAACCTGATTTTATTTTTGATTAATTAAATGTATTTATTTATTTATTTATTTAATTGTATCCTAGCAAAACAATATAATCATCTTATAAATGAAAGTGCTAGAGAGTAAGATCAAACTTATAATCACAGTAAATATTAATAGTATTAAAAATTATAAACTACCAAAAAAAAATTAGAAACTAAAAAAATAGAAAAATAGAAAAATACATCAAACTGGATCATTAGTGGTACGAAAATTGTTAAACTGAAATATTACATTATAAAAAAAATGTATATACAGTGAACTCGCGATAATATGAACACCCCAAAATATGAGTACTTATATTCTTCCATTGACTACTCTAAAATATTAACTTGTGCGAAAGCTTTAAAATATGAACAACTTCTAATTATTTTTAACGTATTTTGTCTACGTATACAGGTTTAAGTCTAAATCAACAGGGTGGTGGATAAATTTTGATTCAACTGTAAAAAATTGGGGAGTTTTTCTAGCAGCTTGCTTTAAAATTGTCTTCAAATGTCAATCAAAATGTCTTGCATAGACGATTTAGTTAGTACTCACATACAACTAGAATTCCATATTCATCTTTAAACATAATTTGAACGTGAATAGTTCTTAAATATGCATACAAAAAGCATAAACGATCAACTTTAAAAAGTCAGAAATTTTAGAAGATTTAGAACATTTAGGAAAAGACGTCAGTGTTACTAATTTAGCTTATAAATTTGTGGTGAAATATTCTGCAATATGTGGACAAAAAATAAAAATGCTAACAATACGTTTATTTGACCTGGAAAAAGAAAAACGTACAGCCTTCCGAGTACCCAAAAATTTAAATTGCGTTCTCCGGAGGGTTTTTGAATATGAGAGACAAAAGGATCACTGTTAGCGGACACGGAAAATATTGTTGAGGGGAAATTAGTAAATATGAACAATCTTGCAAAAGCGAACTGGCGTGGTTTTAATTAGTTCATACTATCGCGAGTGCACTGTAACTCCTTTTTAAACGCATTTGCAGATTTCCAGACTTGTGGTGCAAATAAAAAATTGTCGATGTGACAATAGACTCTTATATTTTTTTGAATAATCTTCCTTCCACGATTAGATCGAGCAAATTGGATCCTACTAAACAAATATCTGTGGTTTTCACGAATAATCGCGTAAGTTATAAAACCAAACTTTTCAGGAGAGCAAAAACAATTATTTTTTTCAATTGCGGCTTCTGTAGATGCTTTTTTAAACTTTTTTCTTTACTATCCTCTTAACAGTGACTTTCTACGCATTATACATAGTTTTCATGAAAAAATGCTCACAGGATCACAATCTGTAAAAGGATTAAAAATGCATATGTTTGATTGACTCATTAAGTGTGTGCAATATAACATCATATCTCCACATAAGTTCTTTTTTGTGAAAATAAATGTTATCATTTTAATCACACATGACGACTTACGTTGTTATTTTTACGACTTTAGTTGTTATTAATAGAAAAAATTTCAAAAAATACTTTCATATTTTTTGCACGAATAACAACATAACATCACATATGCTTTTTATTTGGAAACATATTCAGCAATTTTACAATTTTTGGCGATGTATGTCGACATAAATCGTTATAATAGCAAAATATTTTATTAAACAGTTAACTTAAGTTGTTTTTAGCAGAAAAAAATTAATAATACTACATTATATTCTAAAAAGCTTAATACTTATAAAAACCTAATGCAAAATGTAACACTTTGACATCATTATCTCAATTTCGGTAAAAACCGACTTACGCGATTATTCGTGAAAACCATATTATATAGGCTGCTTAGAGGTTTTAATATTATGTAAGAATATAAGGCATTTAAGTTTCAAGAGGTTCGGAAAAATTTCACAACCGTATAATAGAACAGGAATAAGGTATGTGAAAGTTTCATACGTATGTAAAATGGTGTCGAATCTATAACTGCCCACAAATTGCGAAGCATACTATGGAGTCTTCCCACAAGAGCATTAATATGGTTAGACCAGGTAAGCCAAACATTAAGGATAGCTCCTAGGTTCTGAGCTGTTTTAACAAAAACTATTTTATTTCCTTTGATTGTTACTTCTGGTACATCAAATGCTCTATTAGACTTCGATAGCAAAATGCATTTAGATTTGGATGGGTTGATGGCTAGTCCATTGGCATTAGCCCAGCTGTCAATTTCGTTTAATTATTTACACAAGAACTTATATTTTCGATACGGGTACTCAGGTAGAGCTGCACGTCATCAGCGTACATATGGACTTTGCTGTTAGTGGCTTAATTATATCAAAATTGGCAATAAAAAATTCTGTGAAAGGTAAGAAGTCTTTTAGGGTTACAGGTTGTGTTATTTATGTTTTTTCGTTCTAATTTTAATATTAAGTTAAAACTTTTTCCATTTGCTTAAAATTCCAGTGCAGCCTATATGATTTCGCAGTTGTAAAAAAATGTTGCCAGAAATATTTCGTAACTTTTTGATAAATCGAACAGAGTACAACTCTATCAACATAATTTTACGGAAATTACGCACAAGTTTTTCCATATGAGTTTTGATAGCATTTCACGTTAAATGTTGAACAGAGTACCAGGCTTTGGTCAAAGAGCAGTTTTATTTAAGTCTAGATGTACTCGTGTTTTTGAAATTAATTTAAAAATTTTCGTTTGAAAATTTATATTGAAACCAAAAACAAAGTTGAGTTTTTTTATTGTTGTTTTAAAGTAAATACCCAAACGAAAATCTTTGTTTTTACTTAAAAAAACAGGCAGTTATTTTTTATTCTTATTTGGACTTAATTCAATAATTTTTAAGTTTTATATCAGTTCTATTTCTGTTTTAGTTCTGTTTTATCTCAGTTCTAGGTCTGTTCTGTTCTATTCTAGTTCTAGTTGTTTTATTGTTCAGGTCTAGCTTTAGTTGTAGTTCTAATTCTAGTTTAGTTGTAGTTCTAGTTTAGTTGTAGTTCTAATTCAGTTCTAGTTCTGGTTCAGTTCTACACAGAAAAAATTATTGCTTAAATATTTTCAAGCAAACCCTTGTTTAAAAATTTTTTTAATTTCAACAAATTTTGTTTACTGTTTCTATAAATATTTTTGTTTGATTTTTATTTCAGCAACAAAAATGTTGGCAACTATACAAAAATATGATATACGCGCTATTGGTTTCAAGTTTTCATAGTTTTGTATGAAATATTTAACGCTTTTTAAAGTGGTCGTTTTTTTTAAAAAAAAAATTTTTTTATCGTAAGCAGCACTACTTTAAGTGAAAAAAATTAACAACAACAAAAAACACATATAGTCTATTTTTGGACGCATTAAAAAAGTACAACAATAAAAATATGATAAAATAGCGTGGCGAAGTTTGTTATTAAAGGAATAACAAAATTAGGTAAAAACGATTCAATGCTTGTGTTGCAACAAAAACAAAACTAAAAAATAGAATGTTTTGGTTGGCTTCAAAGTTGATAACAAGAATGAAAAAAAATCCCGTATTCTATTTTATTTAGACCCTAATCATATAGAACGCAACGCAACGCCAAAGAATTACATTAGAAGCACAAACAATGTCATAAATATTTTGTAATTTTGTTGCTGCTTTCTACAAAAAATCACATTGCGTTTTAAAACTTCAAACGCTGCATAGTTTGGGGCGTTGAAAATTTTAAAACGGTACATGAATTTCTGTAGAAAGCAACAACAAAATTACAAAATATTTATGACATTGTTTGTGCTTCTAATGTAATTCTTTGGCGATGCGTTGCGTTTGTGCTTCCAATGTAATTCGTTGTCGATGCGTTGCGTTTTACATGATTAGGGCCTTAATTTTTTAGTTAAATATATCATATCTTGAAAGCAAAATTAAAACCATATCAGGCCGTAATGCTGCTGTTTTTAATTGAGATTGCTTCTGTAGCCAAGGAAAGGATATAGCGACAGTGAGGGGGAAAGAAGCATTGTGTAAAACAAGACGAATGGTGTTATTTAAAAAAAAAAAAAAAAAATATGTCCCAAGGCCAGCTGTTCTTCACTGATTCAGCAAAATTATTTGTTTGAAATTTTTTTTAACATCAAACACAAATTTAACAATAATAACAACTACTTGTTTGAAGAAATCCGAGTTTTTTTTATAAAGGAAATGCAAAATAAATTGTTTGAATATGCAAATTCGTTTGTAGGTCCTGTTTTAAACAAAAACAAAGGTTTTGATTTTACATTTTTTTTGTTTGAATTGAAAAATAAATTTTTCTGTGTAGTTCAATTTAAGTTCTAGTTTTGTTCTCGTTCTGTTCTATTCAAATACTAATTCAGTAATAGCTCCCTTCGCGTTCAGTTTTTAGTTGGACCTTATTCAGTTATGTTTTTATTTGTTATATTCTGATTAGAGCTAAGTACGTTCGTTGTTTTTAAAATTTTGTAGTTAACACAAAATTTCTGTTATTACCACTGTTGCCAATTTATTATATTCAATGATAGATTTAGTTTTTTTAAACCCATTTAGCATGAATTTGTTTTTAGCAAATATTTTTTTAATTTAAGTGGTAAATTTTTATTTTTCCCCTTAATTAACAGCTTTTCACTGAATGTACAAGTATGCAAATATTAATACTGTGTTTTTCTGCTATAACATTGTATTGTTATATCTCATATTTACCAAATAAATTGCAAATGTAATGGAGTTTGATTGTTTAAACAAAAAAAAAAGTTAACTATTTAATATTGTATGAATTTTTTTAAGCTGCATAATTTTTTTATTTAATAAAATCATCTTTTAAAATTCAATTTAAAAAAGTTTTTGATTTATTGTAAATATAAATTTTTGCAGATACATATTTTGATTTATTTTTTATGTTAAAAAATAAACTGATTTTTTTAACCTCTACCAATAGTGGTGAATGAGGGTATACTAAGTTTGTCGTTTCGTGTGAAATTTTTTTAATATTCATATAAGACCCCATAAAGAATATATACATATGCGACACGCAAAATAGAAAGGGACCTAAGGGTTTTGTTCAGGAGAGTCATTTTAAAGATTTTAATACGTGTATCATCGCTGACCGTGTTGGTATTGGTCTCATTTGAAAGCGACACATCTCACGACGTCAGGAACGTGTTGGTCAACCTTGAAAACGCGCGTAGGTCGTCCCTACCTCTTGTTTTGTGTAGTTGATTTTTACTGTTCCCTTTACCTTAATGGTCTCTTTCTCTATGCGCTGTCACATATATATGAATAAATCTTAGTCGATGAAGTCATGTCCGTCTGTCCATCTGATGAAAACACGCTTACTTTAAACTTAAAGGTTAAACAGAAAAAAATTATTGGTGTAAAATACTTTTTAGTCAGCGTTACCGTTGTGATACTAAAGTATCAACTTGACCCTTTTTCGACGCTCTTAATACCTTTTATGACCCTTTCTTTTAATTACCCTTTTGTATAATTTCAAACATTTTCGTGCCACATTTTGACCATTTTTAGAAATAGCACTTACATTTTATTTTCTTTTTGGACCACAGCTTTTGTAAAGGGTAGTTTACAGGATCACACAAGTCGTGCTTATTTTAACAAAAATGCATCTCTGAATTCTTTGAAATATTTCCTTAAAAAACGTAAGACTTTGTCATCGTGCAAACTTCCATAAAGCGGCATGTTGCAAGCCGGTTTTATATGCACAGCGTTGCCGTTATGCCATTAAAGTAGAAAATTTTACCTTTTTAAGGACCTTGCGACTTTTATGGCCCTTTTATAAAGTACTCTTTTGTATCATTTTAAACCAATTCACTTTTGGACTATTATTTAATTTTATGCTACGAAATTGTGTTAAGAATAAACATAAAAGAAACGAGAACGAATTTTTTAAAGCCCGTATTTATAAACTCCAAGCCAGATATACTGATATTATCTTAAAATTGTTTCAGAATTAAAGACATAATTCTGAAAGCAGAGGCTTTTGTTAACAAATTTAAGTAATAAGAAAAAAAATTTAAATTTACAGCTCGTAAATAACAAAACATATGAAGCTTAATGCGGAAAAGTTTAAGATTAATGTCGGAAATTTAAAAAAACAGATGTATCAAAAATATTTACTCAAATTTCAACCAATTCGTTTTGGAAATTAGCACTCCCTGCGGGAAATCTGTGTCAATTTCTCATAAAGCACTTATCCCGTAACCAGTGGACAAAATTTGAGAATTAAAAGGAACGAATTTTGAAAGGTGAACACAAGACCTATCACTTAACTGGTGATAATGTGTTTAGAGTGTAGTTGGTCCAGGGGAGAGTTAATTGGCACAAAACTATTCCTGTGACTGGATTTTGTGCGGGTAGTGGCTGATTCTATCTAGTTCTATTACTTTATATGAAGGGAATCTATCATATTGACATGGTTCATTTGCGACAATATCTGCGACAGGCATTATTTTAACCAAAATTAGATGTGTCCATTAAGATTATTTCAGTGACCTGTTATAAAGTGTCAAAAAGGTGCCAATTAACCCCTCGTAGGACATCGCCATGTTAAAGTGACTTGTCACGTGACGAGTTTAGCGTTAGTTCCCTTTCCCCTAGGGTTGCTTAAAAACTAATTTTGAACAGAGTCAAAGCAAAAATTCGCAATGCTTTCGTCTTCAAGGGAAGATTTAATAACAAAATATAGAACGAACATAATAAAAAATAGTCAGTATTTGTAAAAACATTTACTAAAACATATAAATAATCATTAATAAATTAATTTTATATTATTTAGTTCTAGTTCAGTTTTAAATGTGAAAGGTCGACTTCTTAGTGTGCTCCAACAAAAGTGCCAAAGTAGTATGTTAAACTGCCTTAAAAAATCTTTAGAACCTAATTGTTTAAATAAACAAAGCAAATCCTTTAAATTGGTAATAAAATCAGAAGAAAATCCATTTAAATTTGTCCACTTTGTGAAATAATAAATAAAAATCGTAATAATAAAAACAAAACTTCTTAAAAACTTAAAAAGGAAAAGAAAAACAAACTAATAAAAAATATAAATCAAAATAAAAAACATCAAAAATGAGTGTATGCGGACAGTGCAACAACAACCTACCAGCAAAACATGTAAAGTGCTTTTCGTGTAACTCTCAGTATCATTTCTCAACTTGCTGCCCTCTCTCTGAGAAAACATACGCGACAATGAATGGTGAGCGGAGAGCAGACTGGAGATGCCATATATGTAAGCCACGCAAGGGATCCACAAGCAGCATCAACGCCTATCAAGTCATAAACGATGACTCAGAACAAATTTGCCAAAAACAACAGAGAGAGGTAGAAATTGAAGAGAATGGAAACAGCAAGCGGTACAAAGACTCTTTGTCAAATAACGATTCTAATGCAAATGTACAAATGGGTAATACTGATGTGAAAGAATTAAAAATAGATGTTTTGTCCATGAAAAATGACATAGGAGAAATAAAGAATACAATGCATGATCTTGCTGTAACTATAGGCCAAAGCAACGCTCAAATGAATGCAAATTTACAAACCGCACTTTCAACCATCACAACCTCTCTTACTACGCTTACATCTCAAGTAAGTGAACTTTGTAAGAGCAACACAGAAAAAGAAAAACAAATACACGAGATGAATGCAAGAATAAATAATTTAGAACAACAACTATTAAGTAGGAGCATCGAAATAAAAAACATCACAAACAAAAACATGCCTCCAACTGAAATTATTAAAACGATTGGTAATTCGTTAAATATAAAAATAAATGATAGCGATATAAGCAATTCGTATAGTATAGAAAGATCCCAAAAGGTAATTGTAGAACTTACTTCTCTCAATAAAAAAAGGGAACTGCTGAGCAAAATCAATCGCCACAGAATAGAATCTAGTGTTATTAATGTAGAAACTAATAACAACAATTTTATTTATATCAATGAACACCTAACCCCGCACAAACGGCGTTTACTCTGGATGGCCAAAACAAAAGCCAAAGAATCTAGTTGGAGATTTGTATGGGTTCGTAACGGCAACATTTATGCAAAAAAAAATGAAGTATCAAGTCCAATCTTAATCTCAAATAATGCAGATATAGAACTAATAACGTCAACAATTTAAATAAGAACAAATTACTAATACCAAAAGTCAATACACAAAAATCTTTTATAATTTTTCGTTTTCATTTCTGGTTAAAAAAATATACCTACCTATTAAACATGAATCTAGTAAAAACAATTGAAAATTTTAACCAAATAGATAAAAAATACTTAAGTTATCCCACAACTATACTGTACATGAATATTCGGTCACTACGTCTAAACTTTAACTCGTTTCTTGCTTCCATAAACAGAATAATAAACAAAATAAATTTTATTGTACTTGTCGAGACTAACATTACCGACAACGAGAAAAACATCTACAACATAAATGGTTTTAACTCACATTTCTTAAACAGAGATAGCAGGGGAGGTGGAATAGCGTTATATGTAAGAGAAGACATACCATATTTAAAATCCAATATTAAAACTACCTCTTTTGAATCGATGCAAATTGATATAAATATTAAAAACAATAATTACTCTCTTATCTGTATCTATCGCCCGCCAAAAAATAATATCAAAGAGTTTATTGTAGAGCTAGACAAATCAATAAACAACATAAAAAATAAACAAGACATAATTATTATTGGAGATATTAACATTGATATACTCAAACAAAACATCACAACAAATAAATATACTGAAATGTTATCATCCAATGGATTACAAGGCATAATAAATCAAAGCACAAGAGAAGACATCAGTAAAAAAACGAGTACGTGCATTGATCATCTTTATACACGAAACAAAAACGCAACAACACAAACACACGCCTCTGTAGTGAGAACAAGCATCTCTGACCACTACGCTCTTTTCTGTTGTTTATTCGAAGTAAAAGAAAAGGAAAATAAACAAAACCAGGGTGAGGAAACCATACAAAATCAGGGCACCAACTTAAACAATTTAAATAATTATAAGGTAAACAAATATATTAAAAATTATAATTGGAGTTCAATATACGAACAGAATTTAAGTACAAATAATTTATTTAACAAAATATATGATAAATTCCACAATATTTATGAAAATTCTAAAGCACAAAACACAAATAATAGAAAGCGAAAAGTGAACCCATGGCTAAATGAAAGTCTATTAAAATGTTGCATTATTCGGGATAAACTTTATAACAAATGGTTAAATAATAAAAATAACAAACAATATGAAAGTGAATACAAAAAATTTAGAAACATATTAAATAAAAAATTAAATTATGCAAAAAACTATTTTTATAAAACAAAATTTATTGAAAACAGAAACAATATACGTGTCACTTGGCAACTAATTAATGAGTTAACGGGTAAAAAAACGAGTAACATCGACAAAACGTTAATAAAAAATTTTAATAGTGAAGATGTCTTAGATATAGCAAACAAATTTGCCGACAACTTCAAAAATAATGTGAAAAAAATCCTACATAAGTGTGATATCAATACTTTGAATTACAGCAAACCTCGATTGCCTAATTCAATCTATCTCTGCCCTACAAGTGAGGAAGAGATATTCGGTATTTTACGAAATATCAATGAAAGAAAAGGGGCAGGAATCGATGGCATCAGACCAAAGGACTTAAAATATAATGCTGCCCTACTAGCTCCATTAATAACAACACTTGTTAACTCCAGCATAAATAGCGCAAATATTCCTAATTTACTTAAATCATCAGTAATACGTCCAATTTACAAAAGTGGTACTAAAAACGACTACAACAACTATAGGCCAATCGCTATACTACCAGCTATCGAAAAAATTCTGGAGGAGATAATAGTTAGAAGATTAAATGAATTTTTAAAGAAATATAAAATTTTAAATCCCTGTCAATACGGTTTTCAAAAAGGTAAAAATATAAATAAGTTGCTAGGAAACTTTTCCAATCATATAAACAAATGCCTAAGCGAAAATACGCACTGCTTAGCACTATTTATAGACTTCAGCAAAGCTTTCGACACTATTTCTCATAGCAACCTTCTTGAAATTCTGGAACGATATGGAATTAGAGGAAATTGCTTACAGTGGTTAAAAAATTATTTAGAACTAAGAAGCTACAGGGTCAAAATTAACAATAGTTTAAGTAACGAAACTTTTCCGGAAAATAATGGTGTACCGCAAGGCTCAAAATTGGGTCCAATTTTGTATCTGATATACGCGAATGAGATGATTAATGTTCTTAAAAACAGCGCAGCTTTTGCTTATGCAGACGATACAGCAGTTATTGTTTCCAACAAAAAAATTGATCAGGCAGAAAAAATAATGCAAAATGAATTTAATATTATAACAAAATGGAGTCATGACAATGGCCTCGTTATTAATGCATCAAAGACAAAACTAATGCATATAAAACCCCCCCATCTTCTTAATCGCAAAATTAACCTTGTATTTCATAATTATCAATGCATACACAAAACAAACTTATCTAATATGGATACATGCAACACCACCATAGAAAATGTAAAAACATATAAATACTTAGGTGTATACGTGGACGAAAACTTTAAGTGGCTAACCCATGTACAAAATCTTCGAAAAAAGTTAAAAAAGTCAGCTTACAGCCTCTTTCACCTAAGTAACTGTACCCCATTCACAGTACTGAAACAAGCATACTTTTCTTTGGCCGAATCATATATTAGGCATGGTATTACAGCATGGGGAAGCTCTACGTATTGTAGCAGTCTACAGCTAACACAAAACCAAATTTTAAAAATTCTATTAAAAAACAAACAACACAACCAACAAATACAGTATTCCATGATATATAGTCATACAAACAACGTGCACTCAAACCAAAACGCACTTGCAAACAACACACTTTTAAACAACAACCTCCTAAACAGCACTGCCGTTAACAACTCACGTGTCAACAACAACGCACTTGCAACAAACGACACAATACTAAACAATATCTACGGTTACAACGACCCACGTGTTAGCAACAACACATACGTTAACAACAACACAAACGTCAGCAACAGCGAAAACCAAAACAACAGTTACGCTAATAATAACCCACAGGTAAACCACAACACACACGTCACCAACAATCATGTAAACACCCAAAACGTTAACAACCGACACGAAAACAGTTACAACACAAACTTAAACAATAACTCATCAATAAACAACAATACCTACGTCAGCAACTTTCCCGTAAGCGTAAACCAAATTGTTGATAACGCACATGTAAACAACACAAGCGTTTACAACATAAACGATAACAACAACCCACATGCCAACAACAACACACACGTCAATAACACCCAAAACGTCAACAACACTCACGACAACAACAATGCACAAATAAACAACACTCAGGTAAACAACACCAATACCATAAACAATACAAACGTTAGCAACAACAACACAATCACTAGGTACTTTCGCGGCAACAATAACCCACATGTCAACAACAACACACACGTCAATAACACACAAAACGTCAACAACACTAACGAAAACAATAATACACATATAAACAACACTGAAGTAAACAACACCCATACCATAAACAACTCAAACTTTAGAAACAACAACACAATCGCAAGTAACTTCCGCGGTAACAATAACCCACATTTGAACATCAATACACACGGCAACAACAGCCAAAACGTTAACGACAACAGCAATTACGTCCGCAACAACAATTTGAACAATTTTAACGTGAACAACACTTGCGCAAACAACATCACAACAGTAAACAACAACACACATGTGAATAACACCGCCACAAATAACAGGAACAGACAAAAAACAACAGCAATAAATATAGCAACAAAATTAGAAGTCCTAAACATTAGAAGCTTATATAATGCTACACTGATCAATGAATACTACAACGACTCAAGATACCTAAAACCTATAGACCATACTTATAACACAAGACGAAAAACAGAAGGAAAATATAAAGTAGAAAGATTCCACAACAATTATGGCAAAAACTGTCTTAGTGTTATACTCCCAGCTCTGTTCAACAAATTACCCACTAATTTACTTAATCTACCAAACACAAGTAAAAGAAAGAATTTATTAAAATCATATTTCTTAAATTCGCAATGAAATTCTCAAGTATCCACATATATTATCATATCATATTGAATTATTTGTTTTTTATATTACATTTAAAATTAGTATAGAACTCATCCTGCAGATAAGCCACATGGCTTCGCGGGATTGTACTTAAATTTAATTGTAAATTAATTTCAAAGTGTAAATAAATGAATTACAAATTTCAAAAAAAAAATTAAAAGTACAATTTCCGTAGTAGCCTAACTTACATACTCGTATGTACATATATGTTATTTTTTAATTTATTGAATAACTTAAGTTAATGAATAAAAAAAAGCTATGTTTTTTGAGCACTAGTTGCCTAAAAAAAAATCTTTTTTCGACCATCTCATTGGTAAATACAATTTATAAATAACTTGACCCTTTTTTACTCTAAAATACCCTTTTTGTAACCTCTTTTTTTTAAATCCCCTTTTTGTGACCCTTTTAGAAAATTTCTCCTTAGCAGTTTGAGATTGAAATCTAGCATAATCAGTTCAGCAAAAAAAGAGTTATGAACGCAAATGTGACACAACCTTTTGCTACAAAAATTAACATAAATTGGGCACAGAATGCACAGATTCTCATTTCATGTTACACAAATTAATTTTAAATAACTGGAAATCTCCCTAAAATTTTGTAAATATGCGTCCATAAATAACCATGTGCCCCATATAAAGCAGCCTTCCGAAAAGCATTTTAAGATGGTTTGAGTTCTACAAAAAAATGATCAAATTTGGTATTATTTAAGTTTTTTTTAATATTTGTGATGAACGATCCCTAATTTACCATCGAATCAATATAAAAAACCATCCTGAAAATAACTTTAAAACGACTAATAATATTTATGAAACAAACCAGGATATGTTTAATATTTAAATAAGACAAACAAATATAATACTGTGAGAGCAGGTTTTTTGAGGATTGCTTATAGTTTAAAGATCCCGCAATCCCTTATACCCTCATAGAAAAATGCATCCAAACATGAGAATTGGGACATCAATGTTATTACAAATGGCATCAATGCAAAAAGTGACATCAATCTAATGACGAACGTCATATGTTATGCGTCATCTACGCTATGACTACAGTAACATCCATTCGATGCCATATTTCGTGTACGTTGATAAAAAAGGCGTCATAACGCTGATGTATTTTGACATCAGTATAGATCACTGCCATGACTTACTGTCATCATCGATGACAAACTGTCATCAGTGCGATAACAAACTGTCATCAGTGCGATGAAAAACTGTCACCAGTGCGATGACAAGCTGTCCTCAGTACGATGACATAGTATAGAATGTCATCAGTGCTACGAAAGAATGTCATCAGTACGATGGCATTATATATCACGACATCAATGCGATGACATAATATATCATGTCATCAGTGCGCTGACAAACTCTCATCAGTGCGATGACATAGTTTACCATGTCATCAGTGCGATGACATAATGTATCATGTCGTTATATATTATTAATATTATTTTCATGTTTCAAAACCAAAATTAGAAGCAAAAATTCCCATATTCTATTTTTTTTTTAATTATTTATTTTAATACATCAAATTTGTTAAGTAGAATTACTACCAAAACCTTATCGGGCATGCTGCTGGTGTCTTATAATTGAGAGTGAACAAACATGTGTAACGGGTAAGTAAATAATGATATTCTCTCAATTTGACTTAATGTCAATTACAATGACTCAATTTGATGAAAGTTTGTCATCACAATGATGACATGCTTCATATAACCGACTCCGATTCGTAATTTCTACGATGCCAATGTGTCATCCCATTGATGACATAATTTAGATTTTTGATCCTGATGGAAATTTGGCCAAGTGATGTTAACGCTGACATCACAATAATGAAAAGTGTAATCCGGACAAAAACGAAGACACTTGCCAAAATACTAATGTCAAATTAAATCAGCGTTATAACGCTTTTTCTATTAGTATATATATGCTTTCGTTGGAGGGTATAAAAAATTCGGCACAGCCGAATATAGCACTTTTACTTATTTTCCAATATAGTTTTTAAAGACAATAAAAAACTAATTCATGTAATTTGATACCATGCCAATTATTTTGATCTGTGAAATAAAATCGTTTTTCTTTTTATTTTTATATATAATATTTCTTAGCACTATTTTTCGCATATTTTAGCATTTTTTCGCAAAAATCTAACATTTTCTTTTGATAAAGTTTTGGCAACACGGGTTATTACAAACAGTCACACAAGAAACATTTACATTTACAAAGTTTCACAATAACCCCACACACTAAATAAATATTTTATTTAAAAGGTGCTTTTAAAATCAATCACACAGCATTAACTTTTAAATAAATTTCATTCTGAATTATTCACCCTTATCGCGAATCTTAAAGGAATAAATTCTAGCGAATAATTTGTTTATTCCCATGTCTAACATTCTATTGTGAATTAATGTTATTTTATTTTTTACGCGTCTTTTTGTAATTTTCTTAAAAATTTTCATTATTTAGAAAAAAGTAAAGTTTATCGCTCCGATAAATGTTATTAGAATTGAAGAAACAAAAAGACGAAATTTAAGAGATGCATCAACACAACTGTGTTTATCAGAAGTAATGTAAGTGAAAGCAGGAAAATTTTTTGGCATTATCTATATAAATAAATAATTTGCAAGTTCCAACAACTTTTCAGAGTTGACAAAGCAGCTGGTCGAAAAATTATTACCAGATAAAAAGTGGTCAGCAATAGCGCCGGTTGTGAAGTTTGCATCATGTCTATGCTTTTTTGCAGAAGAAAGTTATCAAAAAGGTGTATTTAGGTGTTGACAGAAGTTTGACGGATTTTTTGAAACTTTGTCCGCGGTGAATTGTTTGACTGAATATAGAAGAAAAAAAAAACATATTGCCAGAGACTTGTTTGAAAATTGTTCAGCCATGTAGCCAGCTGTAGCTCGTTTGCATTCACACTCCTTCTTAACATTAAATTAAACAATTAAAAATAACAAGAAAACTATTAACATTGTGCTTTCTTTTTTATTCCCAAATCAAAATGTATGTGAAAAAAGTCACATCTTTTTTGGGAAAATGTCCAATAATTCAGGGTTGCAACTTTAGGGAAAAGGGAAATATTTCGAGCAAACAAATATTAACGATATGGGTGATTATGAATTCCATCGTTTCTGATTTAAGAATTGTAAGCACGCACGATTATGCACTCCACTATAACATTGCAATCGCGTATACTGTCTCACGTGTTATTATTTAAATTATGTACATAATTTACGAGTCAATCACGCCTGAAAAAAATCACGTCACGTGCACACCTCTTGTTCTGGTACAAATCTAGTTAAGTTCGGCGTCCGTTCCAGTTGTTTCATCCAACCCTTTTTGTGTTTGACAGCAAAGCAAAATGTTGTTTACATTTGTCTAAAATATTTGATGAAATCATGTTTTTGAGCATGTCAACACTTAAGAGCTTTTTTTTGCTTTTGTTCGCTTTTCAAACAATTTTCCCGTATAATTATCAATTAACGGGTTTAAGAAAAGTCACCCAAGTATGTAAGAAGATTTTTTTTACTTAAAAGAGATTTTAAAAGATTAGTTAGAGAAACTTACTGTGTATGTTGTTGTTTTGATTTAAGAGTTGTAAATTTTGATTTTTATTTCCGGAGAACTTGAGAGTTGACAATTTAAACTTCTTTATTTCAAATGAGCTGTAAAGAAAAAGGAGAAATTTTCATAATGTCAGTAACATACTACAGAAAAATTTGATGGTGGATAAAAGTGATAAGGGTTTAGTATAATTCTAATTCATCTAAACTGAAATTCGTAAAAAAAAGGTAATTTTCTTTTTACACTGCTAAGTTTCAAAAACAATTTTGTTGTTAGCTAAGTAATTTCAAATTTCCTTATGCAAATTAAAATCTTATCAGTCTTACGACTTAATTTCACTTTGATTAGGCTAAGCAATTGTTAAATAGTTATTTAAAGGACCAATGGAAGAAAGGATACACATCAGATTAGGGGAAAAAAAACAGTGGCAACACAATAAGGAAAAACATTCAGACAAAGAAAGACAATAAATAAATTAAATAAATGTTTTCCCTATGCAAACAAATAATATAAAAAAAAAAAACAAAATAATTATGGTTTAATAATGGAAACATAAGACATACAACACAGGCATTATGTTTACAGGTTGGGAAGGGGGTCGAGTCTTTAAGGGGCATATAATACAAAAGACATCAATTGGCAATATATCAATAAAATAAACAATACATTGAAATGAACAGACACAACGATAGACATATAGACCAGAAGGAAGGGAGAAATAGAAATATAAATTAATTTCAGATATGATTTATGAGTGACAAGTATTAATATTGTAGTAAACCCAAAAGAGAAAAAACTATCAGGAGTTTAAAACTAAACGAAACGAAAACTTACCTGGAATTAAACTCAAATTTAATTTAAACTGAATTAGATATGAACAAGAACAAAATAAGAGCTGCACTAGAGCACAACTCGAACATAACTAGAACAATGCAAGAACAGAACTACAACTAAAGTAAACCTGAACTACAATAAAACTAAAACTGAACTAGAACTTAACTACAACATAATTGGAACAAAACAAAACCAGAACTATAACCAAACTGGATTAAGAATAAAACAGTTTTGTTTCATTAGCAGCCACAATCACACATAGCTCATATGGGTCCAGCAATTTGTTCCCGCTGTGTTACCATGTTTCACTGTCTCCCAAGTGGCTGGTAACAATCGCACTCACCCAGCCGGTTGATTATATGCGGCAGTGGATCCTATTTAAATTTAAATAAAGAGAGAGGTTTTGTCCCTTGGGGTTCTTCAACCAAACAGTTTGAGTCTTAGAGCTCCGAATGCCGGGAAATGAGAGCAAATGTTCCGCTAACTTCTCTTCTTCCTCGTCTTCGCAAGTTTTGCAAAGATCATTGTACTGGTAGCCGGAGCCTTTTGAAGTGTAAAGGCTGGGTAGTTTTGAAGCCCGCTAAGAACGTTTTTCATCTATAACGGGCCATATTTGAAGGGTTTTCCCACAAGTAGATTCAACGAACCATTTCTGACTAACAATAAGATTAAATTTATGGGCGATATGTGACTCAATCTTCGAGAGCGAAAAACCTATATCATATGTTGAACCGTTGAGAATCAAGGTGGATGCTAAAATGGGTCAGTCATACTTACCAGAAAAAGAACAGACGTAAAACAGAACTTAAACAGAACTAAAACCATAAGACAGAACTTGAACAGAATTTGAACTGAACAATTAAGGAAATAAAATTGAGCTAGATTGAACTAGAACTGATCTTGAACTGAACTGAACCGAACTTTACAATACAAGTAGAACCAGAATTGCACCAAAACTTAACTAGAATTAGACTAAAACTGAACTAGAACAGAACTAGTCTTAAATTAGAACTGAACTAAACTTAAACCGAGTCAGAATTGAACCTAAACCCTAATTCGAGATTTCTTTTATAATATTAAATACTTCCTGTATGGTTTCTATTGGGCATCTATATTAGCCACCTAAGTGTGATATCAATTTCTTGGAAAAGAATTTTATACATAAACATTCACTCGCAATCATGCTTACCCATCCATAGAAAACACTCATGTACACAACTTCTCGTAAACACATACATTTATTCACTTTAACATTTTATTTACTCACTTTGTAATATAATTGTTGTGAATGGGACATGACAAGACGTGTAATTTTCGTTATTGAAGTGAATTTAAACATCCATTGCAGGCCTTTAGATGAGGGCAGACCCAAAAGTAATTTTAAATAAATACATATGTATTAACACCCTTTTAATATACCTACAAATGATAACACAAATTATTTGTTACCTACTTAAAAGCAATATGGATAATTTTACTTTAGATACTTTTCAGATTACCGCTACTCAGCAGGCCGAAGAAATCGTCAAGGTAATGCAAAAGGAACAAAATATGTAAAGATTAAGAAAAAGTAGAAGTAGGGGAAGCACAGGCCTAAGGATAACGAAGTAGAAACATTAATTATGTATTGAATACATGAATATAAATGTATTTCTTCATTGTGTTAATGTATGAAGATGTGTATGTATGTATTTAAGTGTGAGTTGTAACCACACATATTTACACCCGTTTATAACATTGTTATACTACATGCTTTAACTCTATGAGTACGTCCTCTGTATGGTATTTTTATAACCCAAGGAGAAGTAAATGAAATGTGGCAATTAACAAGGTTACGTCTGTCTGTTAACAACAACTTTAACAAGATGATGAATTTACAACTACTTATTATGTTGGCATACATGTATTGCTGTTTTTGCTGTATGCATGACATTTAAGAGTAAAAACAACAATATCACAACTGTCAATGGAGCCGAAGAGGTACAAAAAAACAACTTAAGTAGTTGGCAGCTACTTGCGTACAAAACTTTGCCTCTCCTTTAAGGTCAAAAGTTAATGATTCTTCGGAGATGGACAGTAGGATTGAAGACAAGAATTTAGAAATTAAATAAATGCATTTATAAAACTGAACTTAAAACGAAAAACTACAGAACACGAACAGAAATGGAAGAGACCTAAAAGCAAACTGAAATATAATTAAAAAAGGACTGAATCGGAGCTGAACCAGAAGTAGAAGCAAAACAGTCTGTTCCGTCTAGAAAGAACTAGAAGAAAACAAGAAACAAGCTTAAGAGCGAAAACTAAACTCGAAATAACTTAAACCGAACTAAACTAGAACTAAACTAGAACATGCACTTAACTAGAACTAGAAATGAACTAGAACTGAACTAGAACTGAACTAGAACTGAACTAGAACTGAACTAGAACTAAACTAGAGCTGAACTAGAACTGAACTAGAACTGAACTTGAACTGAACTAGAACTGAACTAGAACTGAACTAGAACTGAACTAGAACTGAACTTGAACTGAACTAGAACTGAACTAGAACTGAACTAGAACTGAACTAGAACTTAACTAGAACTGAACTAGAACTGAACTAGAACTGAACTAGAACTGAACTAGAACTGAACTAGAACTAAACTAAAACTGAACTGGAACTGAACAAGAACTGAGCTAGAAGTAAACTAAAACTGAACTGGAACTGAACTAGAACTGAGATAGAAGTAAACAAGAACTGAACTAGAGCTAAACTAGAACTAGAACGGAACTAGAACGGACCTAGAACTGAACTAGAACTAAACTAGAACTGAACTAGAACTGAACTAGAACTGAACTGAAACTGGAACTTAACTAGAACTGAACTAGAACTGAACTAGAACTGAACTAGAACTGAACTAGAACTGAACTAGAACTGAACTAGCACTGAACTAGAACTGAACTAGAACTGAACTAGAACTGAACTAGAATTGAACTAGAACTTAACTAGAACTGAACAAGAACTGAACTAGAACTAAACTCGAACTGCACTAGAACTGAACTAGAACTGAACTAGAACTTAACTAGAACTGAACTAGAACTGAACTAGAGCTGAACTATAACTGAACTAGAACTGAACTAGAACTAAACTAGAACTGAACTAGAACTGAACTAGAACTGAACTAGAAATGAACTAAAACTGAACTAGAACTGAACTAGAACTGAATTAGTACTGAACTATAACTGAATTCGAACTGAACTAGAACTGAACTAAAACTAAACTCGAACTGATCTTAACTAAACTTAACTAGAGCCGAACATAAAGTGTATATAAAATGAAATTCACCTTTCCAATAAAGAACTTGTAAATAATTAGTTACATGCTTAAACATCTAGAATATAGTCAATTGCATTAATTATACACGACAGAATAGGAAAATTAAATTACTGCGTGTTGTTCGCATGTCCTTAGGATAAACATTGACACACAAAAAAAAAAGTTCATATTCTATTACATTCATATCCTTGGAGACTTGATTTTTATCTAAACTAGCATCTTTGTGCACATGAGTCAAATTACAAATTATGTTAATTGATTTTTAAAAGCAGGTTAGCTAATAAACAAAAAAAAAGTGTCATAAATTGTCACACTGGAAAAAGGTGATTACAAAATATTTTTGTTCAATAATAATTAACAGATACATTAAAAGATAGCATTGTAGTTTTTAACATTGTGACTATATTATTTTTATTTTTCTTTCTATAAGAAATAAAGAAAATAGTTTTTGAATTCCAAAAAATGTTTTATTTAAAAGAATTGAGTAGGAAACATACGAGTGAAACCAGTACTACACAGAAATAAAAACACTCGGGATAAATTAAGCTTTTTATACTTACTTTAAGTACGAGTCGTACTCAAATATTTAAGTACGAATAACACTAAAACGAACTAAAAACTATCCTAAATGGGATAACTCTCGAAAATCAATCCCGGAATTTCTTAAAGTAAGTATAAAATTCTTAAACCAAGAACAAAAAAGATTGAACTTTTCGTTGGTAGTGCCACTCTGAGAGTAAAATTACAAAATGAGCGTTTTAATCTCATATAACTGATCAAAATTTGTTGTCGCCACTACAATAACACCACACAAGTAGCTTAAAACGATTTGCTTGTTGTGTGTAGATTCTACACTGTAGAACAACAAAAACAACAGAACAAGAAGAAAACACATTATTTTCATGTTAAAATTTTAAACAATTTAACTTTTTAAACTTTAAAAAGTAAAAGGTTTCTAACAGGTTTGTGAAACGGATTTTCTATGAAAATTTGTTTTATTTGTTATAAATAATGCTTTAATAATGCGTTAATCTATAAACTCCAAAAAAAAAAAACATAGTTCGTTTTTATTATTTCACAAAATCAGAAAATATTAAATTAATAAAAAAAAAGTTTTAATAAAAAAAAAAGTTCTTTCTATAAAACAAAATTAAAGAAGTTCTACCAATGAATGTTAAATGTGTTGGGAAAAGTTTTTATTTTGTTAAAAAAAAAATGTTTAAATATATGTATTTTGTTTTTCTCTTCCTCAGTTCTGTTAAATTCATTCAGTATTAGTATCCTAGTATTGGGAAATAATATTGGAGGATTCAAACGGTGGTCATAACGCAGAAAAAATTATTAAATTTCTCCAATCACCAAATTTATTCCAAATTCATAATATCAAGCAAACAAGTTGTTGATTTTGCACCTATTACCAAAATGATTATATTGATTACTAAAAATTTTAAAATTTTGAAAAAATATTTTCAATAAATGATATTTTTAATTTTTATTAAACAAGTGATCAAAAATACTTTGCCATTTCAAACAATGTGTTAATTTATTTAAATAAATATTGACAATTCCCAACAGCAATTCTACATGTTTAAATTATTTGATTTAAAACAAATAAAGTCAATAAAGATTTTTTGTTAGTTAATTAAAATTTTAATTGAAAATTAATTTCAAAACAACTAAAATGTTAATTAAATCAAAATTTAATTTTTAATTTTCTTTCAACTAAAAAAATAATTGATTCAATTATAACATTAATTAAATTTAAATACTTTTTAAACCATTCTTTTAATTGATAAAACACTTTTTTCTGTGAAAGTAATATGTCTTAAAATAATATCACGAAAAACTATGACCGCTGTGAGCAACCCCTCATAATTTAGATTTCTACGGTGAATTTATGATAAAATAAAAAAAAAACACAGCATAAAAAGTCTTTGGCCCTAATCATGTAAAACGCAACGCATTGAAAGCACAAAGAATGTCATTAATATTTTGTAATTTTGTTCTCGCTTTCTACAGAAATTCATGTACCGTTTTAAAATTTTCAACGCCACAAGCTATGCAGAGTTTGAAATTCTAAAACGCAATGTGAATTTGGAACGCAAAAAAAAATTTTTTTAACTACTCTAAAACATAAGGATACTCGTATTATGACAATATGACTTGATAGCATACCGTTTGGAACCCCCAAATGTATCGTACTTTAAAAGGTTTTTTCTTAGTATCTTTGATTGTTAGAAGGCTGAACAAAAAAGACAATACAAAAAACAGTAAAAATTGTAAAACACAGAACATTTGCGTACTATTTTGGGTGTTGTACATAAAACAGTACAATTGAAATCAGTACATGTACCGTTAAAAAAGTTCGTCTGGCACCCCTAACTAAAATTAAACTACAACTGACCTAGAACTGAACTAGAATTAAGCTAAAACTGAACCTGAAGACTTTCTGACCTCCACCTGAACCAGAACGTAACCAGAACTGTATTGAGAATTAAATATATGCAATACCTTAAATGTTGAAGTTTTACTTAAAATTTAATTTGCAAACCCCTACTAAAGTCTCTTTTATATGTAACTCTAACCAAAATAATTATTTCCATAATTCAATGAAGTAATATTCTAAATACAATACAAACAGGAAAAAACAAGAAATCAATTATTTTACAATAAATCATGTTTAATTATTTAATTTAAAACAAACAAAAAATAAATAAAATTCTATTGAAAAACAAGAATTCCAAAGCAATTTACTATAAATTTCTTAAATCTTTAAACCGCAAACCAACACAACATTCATAAAAACCCATTTGCCCATTCAATATATAACTAAGTTTCACATACATGCACACGCACACACATTCATTCATACATTCATAAATATAATTACAATCATTATCAATTGGCATATTTAATAAATTATTATTCAATTGTTGTTGTTTTTATTGATGTAATTGTTGCTATTGTTTTATGATTATTGTTGTTGTAAAGATAAACTCTTCAATATTTAATTTCAAGGTGTTTACAAGTTAATAACTTACGCTTACCATCACAATATTCAGCCACACTCATTTATTTTATTTTCCCTTTTCGTCCCCAGAGAAGAACACAATTTCGATATCTTTATCTTTACAATAAGCGTACAAATTCTATATCTACAAGTTTTTTTTTTTTTTTTTTTTTTTTTTTTTTTTATTTTTTGTATATTTACAAAACTCCACTCGAGTGAAGTCTCAATTCAACTCGAGTCAATTCCATTCAATATTAAATATAATTTTTGTGGTTTTAATGTAAATATTATTGTTCAAATGAACGTATGCATTTAATACGTTTTTAATTGACCTCATTTCCTCAACCGCAAATTGAATTGGAAAAGCCAGGCGCCACCACTCTCTCACACACACACACACACACACACACACCACCAGCTTACACACTTCCGGAGTACACACACATTCGCCCACACATGCGGAGTATTTCTTCAAATTTGTCTGTTCTTTAAAAATGTTGAGTTGGTGTGTGAAATGTACAGAAAGAAGCGTAAATAATTGCAGTTCGGGGAATAAATTTTTTTAATTTATTTCATAAACTCATACTAAAATTTTTGTTAAAGGATTTATTTTTTTTATCGTTGTTAAAGAAGTGGGTTTTATTATTTTTCATCAATAGGAAGTTGGATTGGTGTTGTATGATGTGTTCCTAAAGTGTGTAAGAGGAATTGCTAATTTTAAGTTGAATTCTTATTTTGTTTAAGTTCGGATTTGACTAGGATAATATGTTATGAGGAAGAAGGAAGTTAGTTTTAAAAGTGTATATGAAAATGATGAGAAAGGCCACAAAAGGGAGACCTGTCTATAAACAATCTGTACGGCCAAACAAAACGGGCGAATTGTCCTTGTAATGCACGCTTGCTTTAATTCAATCTCGATTTGATTTCATAAAATCTTTTACAAATGGCTTAACACAAGAATTTCAAAGAACATTCTTTTTTTCTTAGCAAAATTATTCACCCTTATATTCCCGCGTATATTCCTGTACCCTGGATAATCATGTAAACCTGCTCAGTTATCTCTTTTCGAGATGAGCGGCAGTCACGGGCTGTTCTCGTTCTCATAGAGGGGGAATCTAAAGCGGCGCGGCTACCAATGTAAATATCCGCAGAAGTCGTCGACACAGCCATTGTTTTCACCTGTAAAACACTACAGCAATCCGAAATACTTCGCCATAAATTGGGGTTGGGCTCTATTGTGGCTGCTTCGAGGTTATTGTGGTATGCAAGTTTAAACCTCTTCTTCCTTGAATACCGTTTCTCCACGCATTACGGCTTGGTACTAGCCTTCTGTAACGACAATCATAAGCCAAAACTGGAGAGATGAGATCAATTCTCCAGTTCAAGATTGTCGTGTTCATAACTCTTTAATGTCTACAGCTATTTTCACCCCATTGTTGGATGTATTTTAGTCGAATTAACGATTTCGTCGGATGTTTTTTTTTGAGGCTTCCGAAGTAAGTCCTTCTATCCAAGATTGGCCACCATACATGTAAAGCAGGATTGGACGAACTATGGTCCTATAGATCTGGTGGGCTATCCTTGAAGTTAATCCATAATTTTTGCTAATGGCCATTTTGCTGAAGTACAGATCAAATGTTGCCCTCCGCGCCTGCTCTATTAAATTTTTTATAAGGCTCAATTTTATTTAGGTTTTACACAGGATAGTAGGTCGGAAATCGGTCGGCCCATACTTTCAAGTAAGTAGGAGCAGTTCGGTCTCCCCGAATTGCCAGCAAACCCATTAGTTCCAGCCCATTTAGAAAGGTATGCACTCCATAAAACATAGCATACCGTTTTTCCTAACAGCAACCGCAACATCGTTAGCATAAGCAATGACCCTGCAACCGCTGGTTTCAAGACCAAGCGCTAGATTCAAAGCCAGTTTCCATAGAAATTTGGAGAGAACTCCCCCTTGTGGTGTTCCTCTGTTAACACCTTAACCTTAGTGTCAGTATATTGTCTATCCAGCTGATGTTTTGACCCTCCACCCTTAGACTTATCAACGCCGCAATTATCACATCTAAAGTTATACTATTAAAAGATCCCCCGATATCCAGGTAAGCCACTATACTTCTGTTGTTCCCTCTATTGTTCACATGTTGATATCCTAACAAAAGATTCGATTCGGAGCAATTATCCTCCGAAAATAGCGGTCCACTATCCTTTCTAATGTCTTTAATAGAACAGATGATAGACTAATTAGTCAAAGGTCCTTAGATGTTGTCTAGCGCGTTTTCCCGCTTTATAAATATATATATATATATAACTATCGCATCCCTCAACCTGGCAAGAATGTGTTCAAACCTGAGTTCAAGCCTGAGTAACGATTTTGGTTTTATAAACGAATCATTTGTAAATAATAGGAAGAAGTAGCAACTAAAGTTTTTTTTTCGTTAAATGTGCCATGAATTATTTTCAGTGTGGAAGTTTTTCATTAATTAATAGCCAATTTTCTACAACTAAAATCAAGACATTATAAATTTCCTAGACATTGATTAAAATTATTAATCATTTAAACATAGTTTAACTAAAACAAACACATAAACTTTTAAATACACTGAAAGTAATCCATGCAAAATTTTATGAAAAATGTTTTCGGAACTACTTTTTTCGCATTATTTACAAAAGCTTCGTAATTTACAAGAAAAAGATTAACTGCAGCCCCATTTGAAATTCTACGAAACTTACGAATTTATTCGTATTCGTAAATATTAGGAAACTTCTTAAGTTTTACAAAAAAAAGAGTTTTGTCAAATCTTTAAATTATAAAAAATAATTTCGTATATTAGAATTTAAAAAATTAAAAAATTTTGTAACTCTCGTAACTTTCCAAAAATTTTTGAACATAATACTAAAAGATTCCTCGTTTCGAACATTGAACTACAGTTTTCGCAAATATAAACCATAGATTTTTAACAGTGTAGGGCATGGTTTTTTCTGTGTAAAATATTTAAATATTTGCTTTGGAGCCAATAAGAAATTATAACCGAAGATTTATTCATAATCTTTACTGAACATGTTTCAACATTAGAACATACAATTTTATCTTTGTCTTTTGCCCACAATGAAGAAACTTAACAATAATTACAAGAATTTACTTAACAAGTAGTTTATGTAAAATCAACAGCAGCAGCAACAACAACAGCAGCAATGGCAACATCAACTGCTAGAAATAACAACACGAAAATCCTTAAACAATATGTATTCAAAAGTAAGAAACAGTGTTGCCAATTTAGCCGTTCAGTCGCTAGACTAAACCATTTTTATATCTTTTTCAGCCATGAAAAACTTAT
This sequence comes from Pollenia amentaria, assembly GCA_943735925.1. Lineage (NCBI taxonomy): Eukaryota > Metazoa > Arthropoda > Insecta > Diptera > Polleniidae > Pollenia > Pollenia amentaria. The sequence goes on from OX031007.1 coordinate 48,039,301, forward strand.
TTTTTTCCATTTTTTTTGCCACTTTTTAAACAAAATATTCTTAAATTTAAAAACAATTTTAGAGCAAAAAATTTGATAAAACTTTTTTCTAAATGCATGTACGAGAAGGACTTATAAAATATGAAAAATATTGGCCTTCAAGGCGTCAGCATAAACCAGCAATTTCACGAAGCCTCACAGGCAAAAATCGAGAGGTGTCAAATCGCACGACCTTGCAGCCCAATTAACAGTTCTATTTCTGAAAATCGACTTGGCGCCAAATTTAGATTTCTATACCCAGAGAAAAAATATGTTTAAATATGGTCACCTCCAACATAACTATTTTTAAATAAAATTTTAAACATACTATAGTAATTTTATGGGTAAATTAGTCCTCCATCAATAGGGTACAACCATATTATGGTGGCCTCCGAACATGTTTTGGTTAATAATAACTAAAATATGTTTAACATTTATAATAGCAGGGTTGATTTTCAACCATAGAATGTTGCTCTTGGAAAAGAGGAAAATACTATTGTTAATTTAAAAACAAATTATTGTCATATTTAACCACAACATGTTTAGAGGCAACCATAATATGTATGTGGCTACTTGATTGAGGACTAATTTAACAATAATATGGTTATTGGGTGACAAGAATATGTTTAAAATTTTCTTTAAAAATAGTTTTGTTGGAGGTGACCATTTTTACACATATTTTTTCTCTGCGTGTATAAGACAATGGTTGCGGTCGCCGTACGGCACATAGTGTCATCTTGTTAAAACCATACAAGCTAAATTTAATTAATTTTTTTCAAATAAAGAAATAATTAATCATGATGTGGTAGCGATCTCCATTAAATGTAACGCGAGCTCCTGATTTACAGGTTTTAAACGGGGTTTTTTCTGGATGTAATGAAGTCTGTAGGATCGGTTGTAGACTCAGCCGAATGCATATGCGGCATTACTGAATATAATTTTGCGTCTCCAACATGTACAAATTGATGATTGATTTTCAAATAAATTTGGATAATTAAGTTGCATTGTTCCAGCATGAATCTTTTCATGATGATTTGCGAGATTATACTATTCATAAAAGTCAAAAAGTAAGTTCGGTGGGACAGTCGGTTAACCACTTCGTAAGTTCTAGCAGGCTCAAAAACACCCTTTATTTAAAGATATCCTTATTTTAGTTAATCGTCACAAAAGTTGTATTCACACGGAGAAAACGATTTCTTTCTTGTAAACGGTAAAATAAATTCCATGTTTGTTGGTTGCTTTTTTTGATTAAAATTTATGCAATTTTCTTGTAAAAACTCGTTTACCCATCTTTAAGCCAGTATTTAGTTATTTTTTAGCCACTTTTTGTACAAAATTAAATCATTTTGGGTAATTAAGAATTGGCAAAACCGGTATGGATCAACAATAAGATGCAACATATAAGGAAAACATAAATATTATTTTTGTTGTTGTGAATGATGTTGGTATGGACAGAGGCAAAAAAAAAAGTTTGTGTTAAACTAGAAGAGTTACCGATTAAACAATATTTACAAGAAAGTGCCAGCAACAACAAAAGTCAACAACATGATTCAACATTAAGAATAAAATAAACATTGAGAAAAGAAAGAAGTATCAGTAAGGAAATCAGTAGTTAAAGGATGTGCTTGGATGCTTTGATAAATGAATAAACTATATGAAGATGTGTTTATGCATATGATTATGTGTATATAAACAATATATGCATAAATATGCACTAATATGAACATATAAGCATATATAATTTACCTTACATGTACAAACTATGTTTTCAGATACAGGGTGGTTCCAAAAAAAAAGAGATTTAATGGTTTATAGTAGGGTGGTAACGATACGATACCGATACTCAAGAAGAAATATCGCCGAGACCGATACCGATACGAATATTAAATTAAACTTCAAGGTAAAATTAACAAAACTCTTGTAGAGTAATTTCTTTGATATACAAAATTACAGTGTAAGAGATTATTAATATTTAAATTGATTTAAATAAGATTTTAAAAACAACGAAATTAATTTAAATTCATGCTAAATTAATTTATTTTTAAACCAAAAAAAAAAACAGTAAGTGGTTTCATGATATCGCATTAAATGATTTCAATCTGTTCATTTTTACGCCCTCGCAAATGTCAAAAATTGTATGAGAATTATTTTACACAAACTTCGTAAATTTGCCCAACAATTTTAACTCGCAAGCTTGTTTAATTGTGTATTTATATAAACAGAATTTTGTAATGCTAACCGTCGTTTTCAATGAAAAATTCAGGTGTTTATAAATCATAAACAATAAATTCTTCCAATAATTTGTACAAATTAGCATTTTAGCATTATTTATACATTTTTAAAAACATATTTCACATTTTAATCATAAATTTTAACTTTTATTTTTATATTTAAAAATTTTTTTTTCATTTTTTTTTTTTTGCATTGAAGTTTATTACAAACTGATATTAATTGTTTAAAATTGCACAAAAATTAAAAAGGGTCTTCATGAAACGAGTCTCGCAAGTTTACCAATTTGCACAAATGGCAATTTTAAGCGATATCACGAAAACCGTTAGTGTATGCGATTATTAATATTCCGAATTAATATTAATAAGATTTTTGTATAAAAAACAAAGTATGCTCAACTTTTGCGGAGATAATTTCACAACTTGAAGCAGACCTGCATCAAAAAATCGTCTCTCAGAAGTGAAGGAACCGATTTGACAACTTAAGTATTTCGTCTCTAGGAAATTTAAAAGATCTAATGTATATCTAGACTTATTATTTAGCTGAACCACTGCGTAGGATGGACAGAGGATCATTCTTTTTAAAATTTTCTTTGAAGATTTTCACAAACGCTCCAAAGGTGAGTTCTTGTAGACTTATCAGAACTTTTACTAGGTAAAGGGGTGACCATGTCTTTAACACTTTCGGAATGCAGAGTCATGTTAAGTTGCCAAAAAGGATGTTGTTTCGATTTATTGTATTTGAAAGTTTCTAGCTTTGTTTCGAAGGTAAAGAATTTTAGATAAGCAAAAGATTTTATTACTCTCCAAGACCTCAAATCTTTCATTCAGAGCTAATGCTACATAAATCGCCAATTTATGGGACTCTGAACTATTCTGCATCTCAGTTTACTGTTAGCTAGCGAAATAGCATCAGAATATGTAGCAGTGGATTTGCTTATGGATTTTGTGGTATCTTTTAAGTAACCCAAAATTTGTAACGAAATAATTTTTTTTTTTTTTTTTTACAAAAATCATTAAAAATTGCCAGAAAATTCCTAAAAAGTATAAATACATACATGATTTATCAATGGGAGAACGTTTTACCATTATGGTGAAAAATAAAACGGCTGATGCCGCAGGTCCACACCGAGCGTTCAATACGTTTATGCCAAAAAAGTCGAAGTGTAAAATTGTATTGTACAAGTTAAACAACAAAATACATGTAAATATCGAAGGCATGAAGAAAGATTACTTTCTACTTTAGCATGCGTCTCGAAAAAAGGAAAAACGTGTGGCGTTGACCGACCTCCAGCTTAAAAATCCAAAGTAGTTATGCAAAAAAAGCATTAAAAATTTAATACTTTGTTACAAAAAACTATAAAAAAGTATCGACATATCGACAGTAAAATACTGCCGATACCGATATATCGGCAAACGTGAAGTATCGCCGACATATCGGCATCTGTATCGGTATTCGTTACATCCCTAGTTTATAGCTTTATTATTCTATATTGTTGTGAATCGGACTTGGGATATTAGAAATAAAAAAGTAGACCATTGAAAAACAAGCAAAATTAATTGATATTTATTTCGAGAACCGACAATCATTTGTTTTAACCTTCGCACTACCGAAGCCCAACCGGGTGGGTTCTTAAGTTTTCTTAATCATTTATAAGAGACTGGATTTTTTGCAGAAACAAGAAACGCTTTATTTTGTTTTATTATTTATTATTGAATATAAGAATTTTTCTTCTAAAACTTGTTTAAGTTTCTTTATTATCTTTTTTAATCCAAATTTAAGTTCATTGAATTTAATTTTCATTAAATTATTTTTATGAAGATAGGAATTTTACAACATGAAATTAATTAAAATTTTATTTCAATTGATTTGGCAACCTGTCCGTGAAAGCCTGAGTTCAAATCTCAGTTCAGTCAAGAATGAAAAATTATTAATAACATTTTAATTGATTTCATGTTGTAAAATTCCTATCTTCATAAAAATAATTAAATGAAAATTAAATTCAATGAACTTAAGCCTGATATCAAAATTTGGATTAAAAACCATTAACAGTTCAATAAAATAACCACAATACTAATTATTTTTTTATTATCTTTTAGTGTTTTTGTCGAATATATTCGACATTACATTGTACTCTGTTTTAGTTAATTGTATATTTTTTATTTTATCTGAAGGAGAGAGCTTTTGCTATTCAAAATTGTTAATATAGTAGGCATTGACTTTCTAGTCAGAAAATTTGTAAAAAGGTTTTATTTAGAAAGCAAAGAAAAATAATAATTTCGGAGATCGGGCAAAATTTAAAAAAAATTGTAAGTATTGATACATGCGTAAATAACTAATTACTTGAAAAAAATATTGCTAAAATAAATTGTAGGTTCTTTTGTGGACCTTTGAAAGTCAATTTTGAATATATTCTGCATTCCCTAAATACCAGGGGAGCAACATGAGACGAAAACTATTATTTTTCGGTCTTTGACAAAAAAAGAGTGTTACTGCGTAAAATCGCATAATTTTGGAGGCATAATTTTGCCGTCACCAAAACGTGATATTACGCGTTCTTAATGAAAACTGCCCATGCAATAAAGTCAAAGTCGTTGTGTGGCTATTGCAACGTCTTGCTGAAACCACATTCCAGTACATAGTCTGCAATTGAAAGTTAAAAAAAAATTTGGTTTTCATGCGGCCATAGCGCTCTGAATTGACGTTAACGGTTATTCCGATATTTGTTGGCAGTTTCTTTATAATCTTGCGATTCCTTGAACAGTAGGTCGTTTATGACGACCATAATCATCCCATAATGCTCGAAAAGTGGTCAACTTTGAACCATCACTTTTGGAGTAAGTCTTATTTTTTTTTGCGCATTCTTCGGTTGCTTAACGACCCATATTCGTAAATGGCAAACCTTTCACTAAATAAATGATACTTCAGATGCCAGATACTTAACAGCAGACAGCCTTGCCAGACCAGCGGTTTTGAAGCCACTTAATGGATAACCCTTTATAGTGGATAAGCTCTACTACAAATCTTTAATTACCATCTGAAATTTTATTCCCATCGGACTAAGCGTTAACAAAATCCAGAATTATATCCATTTTTTTTTTAAATCTCCTACTGTCCAGCGTCATCGGCCGATTTTTCTTTTTCGATGAAAAGGCTCACCAACAACCGGGGAATCTTACGCAACTGATCTCGCAAAAAGTCGCCGTATTTATGCAATTTAACGCCTTTAGACTTTTTTCTCTGGGGATTTTTGTAAGCTGACAACGCTACACAGAAAAAATGTTTGCCCCAATTAAAGCATTAATCAAAAATAAAATCAGTTTTAATTAAAAATGTTATCAAGTGAATTAAACGTTTTATCAAGTGAATTAAATGTTTAATCAAATGAATTAAACGTTTATTTGTTACTTTGAATTTGTTTACTGGTGCAAATAATTAGAACCAATTAAAGGTTTAATCAAGTGAATTAAACGTTAAATCAAATGAATTAAACGTTTATTTGTACTTTGAATTTGTTTGCTGGTGCAAATTAATAGTATCAATTAAACGTTTAATAAAATTAATTAAAGGTTTATTTGTTACTTTGAATTTGTTTACTGGTGCAAATTAATAGTATCAATTAAAGGTTTAATCAAGTGAATTAAGCGTTTAATTGTTACTTTGAATTTGTTTATTGGTGCAAATTAATAGTAACAATTAACCTTTTAATTTACTTGATTAAACGTTTAATTCACTTGATTAAACGTTCAATTCACTGGATTAAATTTTTAATTAAAACTAATTTTATTTTTGATTAACGCTTTAATTGGGGCATACAATTGTTCTGTGTAGAAAAGCTGCAGGCCAACATCAAACACGAAATTACAGGTATTTTGACCGATTTGTGTGCTAGTGACATGGAATTTGAGGTCTAGCTGGTGCGAGCGCATCGGCGGCCGACATATAAACGACGTCGTAGATTTGCTCTAAGTATAACTAAATGACTTTTTTTTAAATAGTAAGTGGGAAATGATATCTTTATGACTTCTATAGATTGAAAAATGTAGAAAAAATTCAGTCAAAAATAAATTAAATCTGAAACAGTGAAATTATTATGATTTGTAATGGGAACTCCTCATATGAGTATTTATTCTTGCTAGTTTTATTGTACAATTTTCATATATGGTACATAAGTTTTCATTTTTTTTTTACCTATTATGTTGTCTTTCTTCTTGTATTTTTGCCCAGCATTTGTAGCAGGAATATTATTTGTAATAAACCTGCTGGAAATATGGTAAAATAAATTTTGCTAGATCCACACATAAATATATATAAAGGTACACATTTACAAAATAATTTGGTATTCTGTTAGGAAAATTTTATACATAGAAAAGTCCTTATAAACTTAAAACTGACAAAGATTAATATCAATATACTTAACTTTATTTTGCCATTTAGTTGTAGTAACTTCCAGTATAACTACAACAAATAAAGAACATAGAAATCTAAGGATTTGATTTTATTTTAGTACTTACAAAATTTTGCATATAAATATTAAATGTATCCGTTTATGTGTGTAGACGTCCGTCTTCTACACTTGAAAACTAAAATATACTTCGGAATTACGTCACAAACGTGGTTTATTTTAGTCTTTAAAGTAAGCATATCCCTGGACATAACGAAAAAGTAAAAGGTGCGCTTTGACTAAAGAAAATTTTACAAAATATTAAAATTATTTTACCTTTATGAAGTTTATTAAGGAGGTAATAAGTTTTTTTTGGGTAATTGCTTTAGATTTGGACACCCTTAACTACTATTAACTTAAGAAGACTAAATTTCGAAATATAAACATTTATCATTAGATATACATCCTAGCTAAGACTAGATTTTAATTTAGAGCTTCAAGAGCACTGTGCAAAAACAAATGACCGAAGCCTCTGTACACCAAAATCTATGCTTATCAGCCTTCATTACTTTGTAGGTTTTAGACAGGATGCCTTACTAGTTGCCTCTTTTTTGTTTCAATCCAAGTCGCAGCCAGTCAGATTTTTTCCAGAAAATAAAGGCGAAATTATGCCAGCTAGCGGACCTCTATTTGTACTTCATATTTTTATTTAAAAGAAGCTGCTTTTCTCTGCTCCAGCTTTTGAGTAAGGGATAATAAGCTGGAGTTGATCTTCTTACTAGAACTGCAGAATATTGTCTGGGTGCTTTATCATATTTTGAAGTATTGCTGCTAAATGATTTTAACGAAAACAAAAGCTTTTCAATTCTTTAACTTGTCTGAGAGAACAAGGCACATCTTATCGCACTCTACGTAGCTTAATAAGTCTTGAGTTGATCCGCCTTGTCGTGAAAAATAATCAAAGCTTAAATTTTGAAATGAGTTCGAAAAATGGCTTAATTTTGACAAAAACGGAGTATATTATTTTTTAATAGCTACTAATCAAATATTTTTAAAAAAAAATTTTAAAGTACACAGCTGTGTTAAATCCTTGCGGGAAATTTCTCTCAATTGTTCCAACAGACTGGTCCTGAGATTTGTGAAAATCGAACAAGTACAAAATGAAAGAACTCATGACCAGTGAAAGGAGGACCAATCACTTAATTGGTATATGAAGAAACAAAAGGTAGAAAAAGTAATGAATTACAGTACAGTATTCCCCCGTGGTGAGAAATATTTTTTTTGGGATTTTTTAAAATTTAGTTCTAGGACTTGATTTTTTTTTTTTAATAATACTACATTGTTTTAAAATAATACTCCATTTTAGTAACACAGAAAAATTATTTAATTTCTCCAATCACCAAATTTATACCAAATTCATAATATCAAGCAAACAATTTGTTGATTTTGCACCTATTACCAAAATGATTATATTGATTAATAAAAATTGTAAAATTGTGAATATTTTTTTCCAATAAATGATATTTTTAATTCTTATTAAAAAAATGATCAAAAAACTTTGCCATTTCAAGCAATGTGTTAATTTATTAAATTAAATATTGACAATTCTCTACAACAATTCTACATGTTTAAATTATTTTATTTTAAACGAAAAAAGTCAATTAAGATTTTTTGTTATTTAATTAAAATTTTAATTGAAAATGTATATCAAAAATCTTAATTAAATTAAAATTAAATTTTTTATTTTCTTTCAACTAAAAAAATAATTGATTCAATTATCATATTAATTAAATTTAAATACTTTTTAAACCATTTTTTTAATTGATAAAACACGTTGTTCTGTGAACTAACACTAAACACGTTCATTGAGAATAGATTTGTGACTTGTCAAATAGTGGCTTTAGGTGTCAGTTGACACCCTCCAATGACAACTCCATGTAAAAGTGATAAGTCCCATTCATATAAGTCCAGTAAAAAACGTGTTGAGTAATAAGGAAAAAGAAAAAGATTACTTACAATTCTATTGAAAGAACCAATGTATTTTACAAGGGTCGTCCCAAAATGAACCCATTAAAAAGTAAGTCATTATTTTTTACCTGTATACATCTTGAAAATAAGTAATGAAAGAAGTAGATCAAGCCGTAGTTATAGAAGAAAGTTGCTAAATAATGAGTGAAAGAAGCTATTCATTTGAAAAAAGTAAGCGAAGTTTAAGCGAAGTTTTTACTTGGAAGTGTTAGAATTAGAACCGGTCTCTACCGTCAAAGACCTATCACACGACTACTTTGGTGTCAGTTCGCTTCCCTCTAGGAATACGACTAGTTAAATTAATTTTCGTTTTTAATACCGCATTCATAAAGAATAAATGTATTATAAAGAAAACATTAATATTTACATACATTAAATTTTTAAGTTTTAATGAAATATCATTCAATTGTATGTATTCAATGTTTTATCAGACATATGGATCAGACATATATACCACGTTAATTATACTATACCAAACTTAAGAAATTTCGTGGAGTTTCAGAAAAGAATAATCTCGATGATATTATTACCCAACATTAATAACACTGTGCTAGTTGAAAAAAAAGACAAGCCGGGGACCTGCCGTTTGAACATAATTTGGGCCCTGCAGTGAAAAAATTAGAAGCATAGCTGCACTTTCCCAGTTTGGCTTAAATCTAGTTTACCGAAGCAGCTCCAAATAAAAAAAGTGCCTGGGGTGATAGAAAATTGAAAAATAAGAAGAAAAAATTAAATAAAAAAGTTGGCGCAAACGCTTAGTTTTCGAGTTACGGACGTTTAAAGTTTTCATATAAAAATGCGATTTTCCACTACTTTTCCAAACGTATATGGCTAATATTGATATCATTTCAAAGCTTTTCACTAGATCTTTCTGGACATACAGAATTTATTTGCAAAAATACAAAAGTTTTTAGTAAGCATAAAAACAAATTTATTAATTTTTTCTACTTTTTTAAGGTATATACTACATACTAATTTCTTTAAAAATTTTAATTAAAATAAAAGTAAAACCTTCTTTATGTTTATGTTATACTAAAGAGGAGAGAATTATTGCCCCTGGGCAAAGGCCAGCTATGCATAGCAGCCTTAGTTAGCGAAGCCAGTTTGCGTTATACCATGGAGGAGAAAATCTTTGGCTGAAAATTGAATTTCATCGGCCAAAAGTCCAATTTTTCGTCATCGCCGATTTTAAAAATTTTAATGCCATTCGATTGCAAACATATTAGAACTAAGGTATCAAAAAAACTAGATTAAAATATTCGTAATTGTGGCTGTGGCATGCTGCTGGAAACAAATATTTTATTTTGTTTTAGAAAAAAATTAATTTTTGTAAATTTGATCAGAACTAAATTATGATTTCTCGCAAACCGTTACCAATAATTGGTCGAAATTTTTTTGTTATATTAATGGGATAGTAGTCTTTAAAAAATGGATCATTACATCAATGTATCATTTATACCTGATGTGTTATTAAATGTTTCCCTAGGTTCTATATTTTAGTTAAATCCGAATTTTAGAGGAGTAGAACTTGTTAGGGTCAAAAGGGGTCAAAGAGATTTTAGTACCATCAGAAAGCTGAAGGTGTCCTCTTTAACCCCATATATACTTGTGCAACTGTTTTGAACTGTCTGTTGAACACTTTTTTCATTTTAATGAAATTCCTCGCAACATTTTTTTTTTGCTCTTTTTATTTAAGCTGCTCATATGACTGAAATATAACACAATGCTTTACGAGCGTTTTGTTTTGAAAAATAATTTTGCTTCTTATGAACGGCTGAACACATTTGAATGAAATTTTAAACAGTCATGGCCGGGTAGCTTTTGTGTTGAATTGGAAGAACACGGGTCCATGGAGGGTCGGGAGAGTGACTTGCGGACCTCTAAAATTGGTAACCTCGGAAATTCAAACTTTTAAAAAATTCACCAAAAATATATTTATGGATTGCAAAAAAAAAAATTTAACTTAAGCTGAGTTACAAAAAATATGCTTATATGTTTAGGTTATCTCCTTTGCTTTTGGAGAAATTCGGATAAAACGGATTTTTTGGCTTGATTTTTATTATGTTTTATGTCAAACTGTTATCAATAGTGGGTTCAACATTTTTTATATTGGTAGTAAAGCAGTCTTTAAACAATGTTATGTTGTATTACTGTACCGATTATACCTGCTGTGTTATTAAATATTTTTTCAGGTTCTATATTTTAGTCAAATTGAAGTTCAGAAGAATAGAATTTATGAGGTCAAAAGGGGTTAAAGAAATTTTACTAGCTGTAGGTAGGTGAAAGTATCCACCTTAATCCCAAATGAACTTTTGTACCTGTTTGGACCAGCCTATAGAACACTTTTTTAGTTTGTGTAAAATTATTCGCAACATTTCTTTTGCTCTTTTAATTTTACCTATTCATATGACTGAAATATAAGTGTACCAAGCCAAGTATTTTATTTTATATAATTACCAATACCTGTGGGATTTTAAGCGTATCCTACTTAAGCCCATTTTAGTTTTTTATTCTACCTTATTTTGCTACCTAGGAACACAGTATAACGCAAGCTATGTATAAAAGCCAGTGGTATTCGAATAAAATCTCAGTTGTTAAAATATATCAAAGCAATAACAATCTAATTTTTTAATATCTATAAAAATGGAGAGCTTCAGCTATAAAGAATTATCCGAAGAGTATTTTAAAAATAAAAAGGAGGAAGATGTTTTAAGTTACATTGAAGGAAAACTCAATATATATTCCTGCAGCACTGGAATACGATCGGAACTGCAAAATAAAATAACCGATTTCCTAGATTTTACAACAGTTTTGCAAACTGGTTAGATGGCGAACTCAGTGTCCAGATATCTTCAGAAGGTACAAATGAAAAGAACCTTGGGAGACCAAAGAAATCACTTGAGAACTGTAGCGATAGATCTAAAAGGCGGAAGCTTAAGGATGTCAACGAAGAAATCGGGGATAAAAATATTCAAGAAGCTTTGCTATATCAACTGCGATCACAAAAACAACTCACAAAAGTCGATATTATTGAAAAAGTGTTTATCGCTAGTCCCAAGAGAACAAAACGGATTCTTAAGAGTGTTCCAACGATAAGCGATGAAAAACAGTTTTCAAATGAAGAGGCATTAGCATTATTTTAAGATTTGAAGTTAACAAAAGAGCAATATATTCAGCACAGAGTACGTGCAATTGAAAAAGGTTCAAATCTGTATCCTGCTTGTCATCACATAACTGCTGCTAAGAAGGAATGTTTAAGGAATGTATAATTAACTTTTATTGTTATTTAAGCAAAAAATATGTTTTTTGTCCTTATTGTTATTTAAATAAAAAAGAAAATAAACATTTAATAATTTACACTTATTTATTTTTTTAATCTAAAAAGTATTCCAGTGGAACTGGTTCCAGTTGAACCTGTTGTAGAGTTGATAATGTAGAAACCTATTCACAAAATGATCATAGGTATTATTACATGCCTATGCATTTTTTTTAAAGGTATAATGGTATATACGAGACGAATGTATATGCATATAAAGGTAATACGAATACTCATTTGTTCTTTCGCTGATAAAAAAATATTTTCTCCAGAAATAAATAAAAATGTTTATATTTTTCGAAAGAAAACATTATGAGTATGCTTGCAGAAGCAATTTTTAGTCAGTTTAACATCTTTACTCCCATATGCCCTATTCCAAATCAAATTTTTCAAACAAAAAAAAAAATTGTTTGAGTAAAAAATTCTAATAATTCAACACACCGACTTTTATACAATTAGAACAGTAATGTTTTCTAATATGTCCATTATTTTCTAGAAAATTCTGATCAATATCGAGTGGTAAATTGTATTACCTTTTTTGAACAAAAAAAAAATTTAAAGCCGTTTTCCGGGAATGGGAATTTGGGTATTTCTTAATCAAAAATGGGGATGTTTTTCAGTACACTGTTTTAAGAACTTATTAATCTACATAACTGCCAAAATTCATTATGATACCTTTATTCATGTTAGATTTATAGAATGTCAAACATTAAAACTATTATTTATATAGTGTAAATGAATAAAAGTTCTTTCAACATGAGTAAAAAATAATAATTTTAAGGTTTGACATTCTATAAATCTAACATGAATAAAGGTATCATAATGAATTTTGGCAGTTATGTAGATTAAAAAGTTCTTAAAACTGTGGGCAGAAAAACATCCTACTTTTTGAATAAAAAATACCATAATTCTCAATCTTAATCATTAGCATTTTCATACTAAATGCTAAAAAACATCAAAAGTTCAACTTTGACCTTAAATTTCTCAACAACTACTGAACCGATTTTAACAAAATTAACACTGCAAAAAAGTTCAAGAAGTTTTTTTTAGCATTGCAAAATTATCTCTATCGGTTCAAAAGTTACAGATTTTTGGCCGATGAAAAACGATTTTCAGCCACAGTGGGCCGTCTATGCATGGAAGCTTTAGAAAGCTTTAGCGAGACCGGTGTTTGTTATAGTAGATCATTGCATCCGGCCAAAGGCTGGCTATGCAGAGAAGTTTTTTTTTGCGATGCTGGTGTTTGTTATTTTATAAAATTTGTATTAAGCTTTTATTTAAATAAACTACATTCTTTCCTAGTGCACTTCCGTAACATTTGGACGTAAAAAGTAAAAAAAAAACTGTAATGTGAGCTAGAGTTAATAATTTTGAAATAAATTTGAATATGCAGAAAAATCTGTTCAAGCGATTTAAAATGATAAAAATCCCATATTTATATGAAAACTTTCATCGTCCATAACTCGAAAACTAGGTGTTTGCGAGAATTTTTTTATTTAGTTTTTCTTTCTTATTTTTCCATTTTCTATCACCTTTTTTTTATTTGAAGCTACGTTGGAAAACTAAATTTGTTTCCCCATTTTTGATGAATTTTTAAAAAACAAAAACTTCAAAATGTTGCTAAAAAATTATTTTTTTTTTGCCAAAAAAAAAAAAATTGTTTCTAACACGAATGCGCATATGAGAAAAAAGTTTAAACTTTCTTATGGTGGAATTTCGGTTTTTTGAGTTTGTTCAATAAACTAAACCGTTTTTGATTTACGCGAACATATCGCACTTGTTCCTCGAAACAGAGTCAATTCAAAATTTATAAATTTTCAGTAGAGACCAAAAACTTTTTTTTTTATCTGTATTCTGATATTACAAGGGGGATCAAACTGCATTTTTTTAGCAAAATACTAGAGAAATAGATCTAAGATTTTTACAGTGGGTAGACATGGCCACTGTTTATCGTTTTCTTGCAAAAAGTGAATATTGAAAAATTTTCAGTTGACGCTGTTTAGAGGAACCACTGGATTCAGCGTACACGAATTATCCCTGCGGAAAATTCATGTCAATTGGTATAAAAGCACTTATCCCGTGACCAGTGTACACAATATTATAATAAAAGGGAACGAGTTGTGATAGCTGGTAACAAGACATATCTCTTAACTGGTGATAATGCGTTTAAAGTGTAGCTAGTCCAGAGGAAAGGTTATTGGCAAAAAACTATTCATATGACTGGATTTTGTCCGGGTAGTGGTTTTTTCTTTCTGGTTATATTACCTTATATGAAGGGGATCCATCGTATTAACATGGTGGCGGTAAACTGATATATTTTTGGTACTTTGTGATGGGCCACATAGTGAAGGCAAACGAACCTTTTCTGTCTTGGATAATATAAAAATGGTCACCAGAAATTACAATTATTTTTATTAAATTAGTTTTAAATTCATTGAAAAAACATGAAGTTTGTGTCGTGTTTTCTGCAACAGGTATAATTATAACAACCGAAATTTAATGTATACATTAAGGTTATTTCTGTGACCTGTTACAAAGTGTCAAAAAGGTGCAAATTAATCCCCTCCTGATCATCGCCATGTTAAAGTGACAAGTACCCTTCATATAAAGTGTTAAAACTAGAACCGGTCCCTACTACTTTAGAACTGTCACGTGACTAGTTTGGTGTTAGTTCCCTTTCCCCTAGAGATGTTAAAACCCCAAGTACCCAACTTGTCTCAAAAAGAGTGTCAATTTCTAGCACAGTGTAATTATTCTTTTTTGTACTTATAGCAGTAAACAAAACTACTAATGATCATTATTACAACTTGCCGTTAGTAAAAGTTAGGATTTTGTCGGATGTATAACAAGTTATTTATTATTTCAACTTTACTTTAGCCTACCCAGCAGGGCTGTCAGATGTGGCGATTTATAGCCAAAAGTCACTATTAATAAATCTATTTGGCGATGAAATTTTGTGATTAGCGACATGCTGATATTTAAAAAAGTAATCGATTATTTATTCGAGTTCTAAAACGGATCTTTAATTTTTTTTTTTCTTATTTTTATGAAAAAATTTATGAGTACGTGTAAAGTTGTTTCTTTGAATTTTTAACAAATTTTGAATTCCCAATACGAATGCGTTTATTTTAGATAAAAAATTTATGGTTTTGACAGATAATTACTTTGAAAACTTAAAAAAAAAAATTCCTATAGAAATTTGGAATAACTTTCATTAAAGTATTTTTATGAAGAAAGGAATTTTACAACATGAAATGAATTAAAATTTATGGAGAAAGGAATTTTACGACATGAAATTAATTAAAATTTATTGATAATTTTTCATTCATGATAGAGCTGGGAATTGAACCCAGGTTTTCACGGACAGGTTGCCCAGACTAGTTTCGATTGTAATCACACAATCTCTTCAGTGGGGTTTTGCCGTTTAGTTCTCACCGCCATTGACGACGGATGACGTCATTATTCAAACATCTATCATTACACCAAATGGTATTTTCCCTAGGTAATTCGAAATTTGCTTTGAATGAATGATTACCTATTTTAATTGATGTACATTAATTTAATGAAAATTAAATTTAATTAACTTAAAGCTGATTAAATATCAAAATTTGGATTAAAAACCATAAACAGTTCAATAAAATAACCACCATACTAATTAATTTGGAAGAAAGCTTAACTTCTTAGATTTTCCGACATTTTCCTTATTAGAAGTTTTTATTTGCTTAAGTATTAAAATATACACACAGTATGCAGAAATATTTCGAGTTAATTAGCCATGTTCTGGAAATCGAGTAAAATTTAAAACGATTGAGATTTCCAGTTAAAATTTTTTGAAAATTAAGTAGTTTTTCCTGATTTAACCCTCTGCCACTGACATGACTTTGTAGTAACAATTCCAATGACGTGGTAGTACGTTAGACACCATTATATTTTCCAAGTTCTGATTTTTAATCCTTCTGAAATTATTTTTTATTTAAGATTAGCGTTATAGCTTGTTATTTGCTGTAATTTATTTTTGTGAACAAACCGACAATAAATTTTAAACCATATTTAATGGCATGGCCCAAAATGGCCCTAAAGAACTTACATCTATACAGAAACCAAAAATAAAAATTTCCTAGTTGTTCTTTACAAGTTGTACACTCTTTTTAGTTCACATCTGAGCTAACCAGTACAGGAAAAAATAAACCAGTACAGGTTAAATAAAAAGAAACAACTGATTTTATCTAGTGCAATCAACCAGACATTCTAAAGTGGATATTTCAAATTGCTTGATCCAAAGCTCAGAATCTGCTCTTCACGGCTTTTCAAAGTTCCAGATGATGTTCTGCTAGAACAATGAAGAATTTGTATCGTATTAGAGCGACCCATCAAAATCAAAATAATAAGAGATATAAAACATTGAAACAATTTTACTGAAGGTACTGAATGCGTGAGAGCCAATATTTGAAAAAAAAAAACAGAGTAAATCCTTTCATTTTCTTTCATTGGTGTCTGTTACACAACCACGTCAGTCGCAAAGGGTTAAAGAGCAGTTCCGTAAGAGATAATCTGTACTCATGGTATGAAGTATATTTAACGGAATATTTTAATTAACTTGAAACACTGGATCGTTTTCAAAATTTGTTGGATTTTAATTTCACTCGAATTCGTTTTCCAGAACATGTCTGATAATCATTTTCTTATCAATCATTGGCTCTTCAACGAAAAACTACAAAATTTTGTAATTATTTTACAAAATAAATTCTTAAAACGGAATCATTTTCGATTACATATGATATTGAGTTTTCAAAATTTTTTCAATTGGGTGGTTCGCAAGGTGTGCTATCAAGTCATATATATCGTCATAATTTCCTAAATAATATTTTCAAATTGTTTAAAAAAATATGGTTGTGTTTCAAACAAAATAAAAATTGTAATGCTGTACTAATTGATTCGTTATAAGTGTACAGTAGAAATTATAAGCGGTTTCCTACAGCAATCATATATATTTATTGTAATTATTTGCTTGTAATTATTTTAAGACATATGACTTTACAACTATATGACTATTTTGTGAATCAAACAAAAAATATTGTACTATATATATTGTAGTATGCAAAAATAGTAGAGTTAATAAATTTAAGCAAACTCTGCACAAAATAAAAGGAAAGGCTCTGAAGAATTTTTAAAGAATATTTACTTCAGTTCCCCTAAGCAAAATTATAAAAAAAAATTTCCTATTAAAAAAATATCCTTCAACATCTGATAAGGTGAGATTATTTTTTTCGGCTAAATAGAAATTTCATTCATGAATTATTCTCTCTTAATATTCACATATTTTATCGAATGTGAGTGCGAATGCAAATAGCAAAAATAAGAAAATATTTCGCAAGTGCGAACTCGAATATTCGACGCCCCAAAATATATACTTACGTGGTTTTGGCACTTGTTGAATATTGCCATGCTGTAAGGGCTCATAGTATAGGGTTTCTGTTGAAAACTACTACATTTGTACTTAAATGTACTTAATAACGAATTCAAACCCCTTCGTTTATTTTGGGCCACCCTGTATATGAAAAATTTTAATTTTTAAATGAAAATAGTACGAGTAGTATTTTTACACAGTATATTTAAAATGAGATAATATTTTGAAAATTCCCTATATTTGCCTTAAAATAAAATATATGTCCTTTTCCTACGCTTGAAATTTTCTGAAAAAATCGCTTCAAAAGAAGAAAATTCCCTACTATTGGCATCACTGGCCGTGGCCCTCTGTATGTATGTTTGTATAAAATTTTAAGGGTTCGTTTACTTACCCAATTGCATCTCTGTAAGTAAGTAGTGCATAAGTGTGCGCTGACTTTTTTAAAATGTTCCATTTGTGTTTCGCAAAGAAAAGAAAAATTTTTGTATTGGGCAGATAATCAAGGCAGAGTCATTTGGTACATAGAATAGAAAAGTTATACTAGGGAAAATACTCGTATTTATCAAATTCAATAAGTCTTAAACAAAAACGTAATTTGAAAAAAATTGTTATTAATTAAAAATCTTCTTAATAAAAAAGGTAGAAATGCCAGGGGTTTCTAAGCAGCTTAAACAATCCAAAAAAAAAAAAAATATTCTATTAAAAAACTATAAAGTCTTATCAGGACCCCGACCAAACCTTTTTCATTTTGTTGACTTTATGATAAATGCACTGGAACCCAGACAATCAAAAAAAAATCAACAATTAAATGAAAAGAAAACAAATGAGCAACACAAAAACCAACCCTTTTTTATTTGTCCTTTTTTTTTTTTTTTTTTTTTGTTTTTTCCCCTAAAACATTTCATTTATTTGTGCATGTTCAACATCATTAACACATCAACAGCTGGAACATTTAAGGGAAGAAAAAAACAATTTTTGATAAATAACTCAACACCCTTCTCGCTTTTTCTAACGGAAAAAGTAGTGCAACGCATCGAAATAAAGTAACATTTAATGATGTTATCATTAAATTATAATTTAATGGATAAAATGAAAGAAATTATAGCAAGCAAAAAAAAAACAATATTATCAAAAAAAAAGACAAAATAAAGCAACTTGATTTTTACGCTCATTTTAACATTTTTCTTAAGCGTTTTTTTTTTCTTTCTTCTTGAAATCAAAATTTTTTCAAGCAATTCTTTTCAAAACAGGATATTGTTGATGTCCTTTATTTCTACTTCTTTAGCTAAAGATAGAAAATATCCTTTTTTAATATGAAAATTATATTAAAAATAAATTTTATTCTAAAGAAGAAAAAAATATTTAAAAATTATAAAAACGTAAGTACTTAAGTTGTTATTATTAAAAGCTTCAGTGGCGAATCAAGTTAATTGAATTTATTTTTGTACCCTTTTAACGTTTTAACGCTAATGTTGTTGTTATTTTTTTTTCACTTTATGCTCCATTTTCTTTTTGCCAACGCTACTTTCCTCTTAAGTAGCTACTGGTAGTTGCTGTTGCTATCTTTTTTTTATTTTTCCTTTTGCGTAAATTGTTAATACTATATTATTAGTTAGTTGCTTTTTTCTATAGCTTCTGTAGCCCTTCTTGAAGTTTTATGCTTTTCTAAGCAAAAAGCGTTTATACTTTGAGTTATCGTTTCTTTCATTTTTACCGCTTGCAATGTTGCTGTTTTTGTAATTTTTTTTACTTTTTAATAAGGAAAAATAACTTTTTTTATCTTTTAGCAGTGAGCTATTTAATAAATTTGGTATTGAAAGTTAAGTGAAATAAGAGCATTAATGTTAGGGTGTCGAATAGGGTATTCATTTAATCGGGCTTTTGCTTTAATCGGTTAATCGCTCTATTAATTAACCGAGGTTTTGGTTTAATCGGTTTATAATCGCTTAATTTTCTAATTGATCGGTTAACCGATTAATAAAGTTTTTCTTATAAATTAAGTAATTTTTTTTTTTTTTTTTTTTTTGTATATATTTTATTAATTCAATAAAAAATTAGGTAACAATTGGCTTAAGCTAACGCCTCAGCGCCTTACAGGCTTAAAAGAGGCTATAGTAGGCAACTTTACATGATATGCTTAGAAGATTATTTACATAATATACATACATATTTATTTTATTTTTTGAAATAATGAAATGAAATTAACAAAAAGAAAAAAAATTACATAAGAAATTTACATAAGAAGCGTTTCTACGTTTTGAAGTAAATAGCTTTTTACGCGGTTCTTAAACGTTGAAAGAACCTGTATATTTCGTAAGTCAACTGGTAGTTGATTATACTCATGTGGGCCAGCAAAAGCAATACGTTGTTTAGTCAGGTCTAGACGACATCTTAGTGAACTTAAATTTGAGGCTTGTCTGGTATTACGTCGCGTATTAAATACATTTTGGGTAAACTGAATGGATTGTTGGGGATTTCCTCTCAATGATTTAAAAACATACGTTAAAATTTTATGTTTATATAGACCTCGAATAGGCAAAATATTTTTAGCATGAGTTGTAAAAAGTTCCAACGTGGAATGGGTTGTAGGAAGATTAAAAACAAGCTTTAGAGCTTTATTTTGAGCAGACTGGAGAGATTTCAATGACTGATTAATTCTACACCCGTATATTATTGGAAGATATGTCAAGTGGGAATGTACAAGTGACTGGTAAAGCAACATTTTTACATCAAGGCTGAGCTTATTTTTAAACTTGTAAAGAATACCAATTCCGGAAGAAATTTTTGACTTAAGCATGTTTATACGACAATCCCATAGTAAGTTGTGGTTCAAGTTTACTCCTAAATATTTCACCATATCAGACTCAGTAATCAAACTACCATCTATGTGAGCAGTTATATTTTCTTCATGTCTAGAACGGTATGGTTTAAATATTATTAACTTTGTCTTATCTGTATTAAGAATAAGTCTATTGAGCCTCGAGAACTCCGATAGTATTGCAGCATCGTACTCAATCTGGGTCTGCAAAACCTTTAAATGATTATATCTGTAAAACATGCAAACATCATCAGCATACATGAATAATTTTCCATTAAAGTTTATATTGGATATGTCATTAATAAAAAATTTAAAGAGCAACGGGCCAAGGACACTCCCCTGGGGAACACCGCAAGTTACAGGCTTCATATTACTTTTTGACTCACCCACCTGAACAAACTGCTTTCTGTTTGATAAATAATGCAAAAAAATATCCAAAGTTTTGCTCATTAATCCAATTGTTCTGAGCTTTTTCATTAAAATATTGTGATTTACTAAATCAAATGCTTTGGAATAATCAAAAAGGCACCAGCAACGCCACAAAATCCCGCATCCAGCTCACTACATAAGTATTCAACAACACTAACCACTGCTTCCTCAGTTCCAGTTCCTTTCTTAAATCCAAACTGATTTTCAAACAATATGTTGTGTCTTTTAAGATAATCAGAGAGTTGGTAACAAATAAGTTTTTCAAATATCTTATCAACAGTATTTAAAACCGATATAGGCCGAAAATTTTCAATATTATTTAATCCAATAATTTTAGGTATTGGTGTTATTTTATGTATTTTTAAAGCATTAGGAAAACTTTCTTCATCAATCATACTATTAAAAGCAACAGTTATTATATCAGCTACTATATTAGTTATTGTCAATAACATCTTAGGAGTTATTCCATCATAACCTGGACTTTTATTGTTTTTTTAAATTATTTAAAACTTCTTCAGTATTCAATTTGCTTACCTTTTTCAGAGCAAAAGTATTTCTTTGAGGTATTAAGGTACGATACGTCATCATTCACACTAACTGGCCGTTTTGATTGTATATTGTTTACAGTTTTAGAGAAAAAAATCATTTAATGCCATAGCTTTCTCTCCATCAACTGTCAAAATATCCCCATCTTCATTTACAACGTTTTTTAAAGAACGGTTATTACGACCAAGCTCTCTGTTTAAAAACTGCCAAGTTTTTTTTTGTATCACCACAACACAATTGCAAGTGGTTCTTGTAATAATCATTCATAAGCGTATTGTTTCAATTTTTAATTATTCTACAAATCTGAACATCATCTACATGTATCTGACGTTATAAAATTCTCATCTAAGTATTTACCAAATTGCTCGTTATCAATTTTATATTTTATTTTTCAATAAACGTATTTTGGATCATTATTTCCTTTTCAAAACCACAACTTATCATGTTATGATCACTTAATTCATTCTCAATTGAATGTACAAAAACATCACGGGATAAATTTGTAAACACACAGTCAATAGATGTGTTTGTTTGTGGTCTCGTTACTAAAGAATGACAAGAACGCATATTGTATTCCGAAAAAACATCGAACAATAGGCTTTTGTTTCTGCTGCTAGTCAAAACATCCACATTAACATCACCAACAAACATACAAGGATAACCATTATATACATACAGAAGATTATCCACTTTCATAAGTAGCGTTTGCATATTGCATTTCTGTGATCTATAAACAGATGTTATGATCAGAGGTTTATTAACTATTTTGATATCCACCAGCTCTATCGTCACAACGTTCAGATAATCCCCGCTAAGATTTTGAGGTACATTATACCGTAATTGAGATTTAACGAAAACAGAATTACCTCCATACCCATCATCCCTGCAAGAATGTATCCCTTCATAACCTGGAATCGAGTAAATGTCAAGGCATTCCCTGCTGAACCAGGTTTCTTGTACAGTTATTACATCAGGTAATCTTTTAATTTTGGCTTAATTTATATTTAAATGTATTCCATTTACTTATTGAAGAAACGCTCCTTATATTAACTGATAATATATTAAAAAACTGGGTGCTTTTTTATTAATAAAGTTATTGTATGCATTTAAGTTATTAAAATATTTAGAATTCATTTAAAAATATTAAAAACTAAAACAAGAAATAGAGCTTTTATGATTCTATTACATTTATTTTAATTGGGAGATTGAAAAGCAATACCATCACCTTCCTCATCGTCATCATCAGCATTACTATCACCATTATAGCCATCGCCATCACCATCGACAATGACAACTGCAGAAGTACGACCTCTCTTTGAGCCACCAGCCGAGGCTGTTAAAATACGATCAACGTCATCCATTGACTTAATGCGGATTGGGTTGGACTCAAATGTTTTCTTCGAAACTATATTTCCACCTCTAGCATAAACAAATTTATAACCGACAGTCTTTAAAGCTTTAGCATGATTAAAAACCTCCAAAGTTTCCTTGCACTTCAAATCATTTATATAAACAGTTTTTAAATCATCCAATTTCTTCATTTTAGATTTCTCATTCATAAAAACTTTTTTGCTTTTCTTGTTCGTAAACCTCATAACTATAGACTTCTTTTAATTTTTCTTATTACGATTTGGCAAAAAATAGGCATCTTCAATCTCATTCTCACAAATATCTGCACCAATTTTATTAGCAATACCCAATACTACATCCACAGCCTTCAAAGCACCGTCTGTAACTTTTACACCATTAACAATACAATCGTTCTGAACTCTAGTATCATTTAAATATTTCACAGAAGATTTTAATTGCTTAACTTCATCACGAAGTAAATTATTTTCTGTTTGTAAAGAATTAATTTTTTTGTGTTTGTTGCAAGCCCCTTTAAAATTGAGTCATATTGTGAGGACATAAACTTAACAGTCTCCCTAATATCATCTAGCTGATTAAGCATTGTTTTTATTTCTGCCAGTTCTCTAACCACAACATTGCTCTCATTTGGCTCACAGAAATGACATTTATATTCAAGAGATGGATTATTAAGTAGTTTGTCTATTCTTTTTTTGTCCATTTTCGTGCATAAATAAAATGCATATTTATTATTTGGAGCTGATCAACAACAAAAAAAAAAAAAAAATAATAACAACAAACAAAACAATTCTTGAGCTAAAACGAATAAACAAAAAAAAATTAAATTCATAAATATATAATATATATTTTTATTAATAAATAAATATTATGTATTAATTAAAAAATAAATTTTGTTATCATTTTATTAGTTATTTCAATAGTTTAAGGAGATCTTATAAAGTAATCTTTTAGAAAAATTATTTGGTTTAAATGTTTAGGATTTATACGATCCTTTTCTTTAGTTTTGATTAAACCTGACTTGGAAAAAATTCTTTCATTTATCGTAGATGTTGGAGAAATCGTAGGCAACCCATAATACAGAATATCTAACATAATGTGAACATTGTTTAACCCGATCGCCTACAAGCAAAAAAAAAAACGTGTTTGTTAGACATGTCCGATAATACATCGTATAAATGCCCCTTAACAACAATTTACAAACTCCAAACTTTTTTTTGGTAGCCCTGGTTGATCTTTGTGTTTTGTCTTGCACGTTGAAATCGATGGAAGATTTCCAGCAAAATCTACCAACAATTTGCGAAGATGTTGCAATTTTCCCATAAGAAATGTATAGGGCTGAAATCCAACATCTTTCAATATCTTGTTCCTATCTCATTTTGTTCTCTTAAAAGTGTTTCAATATTTTTTAGGATGAAAGGAAATTTCATTCAAATCGAAAGGGGTCGGGTCCCGCTCTTGGTCGATCTGACATGGAATTATCCATGTATTATTTTTTGTTTGTATTTTGACATTAAAATTTAATTTTGTATCGTTTTTTTTTTTGTTTGCGTTTTTGACAACTTAAATGATTTTAGATGTGAGATGTTGAATGTCTAAGTGCATGTTTTATATTTTCAACATCTTTCATCCGTTCATCCAAAATGTATGCAAGTGGGAAAGGGCTTATGGCATTTTTTTAGTTAAAAGATCATAGTATTTTTGTTCATAAGTAGGGTATTTAAAAACACTGTTTTACTTTTAATATACATACATAAGAATTATTTTTTTTCCATCCCTTTATCGCTTTCTGTTAAGTAGCTCTTAATTGGCAGACAAGCAAGAAGTTTTAACTTCAGGTTGTTGCATCTTTACGTTCAGACATGGTCAAGTAATTAAAAAATACATTTTTTTCTTACCGATGAAACGAAGGAAAGAAATAAGCAAAAAATAATAATTTATCTCAACACAAACTTAAGAAGTCCAAAAAAAAACAAGTAAGAGTGCTAAATTCGGCTAGACAAAATCGTTTATACAGTACGAGCTCGATTTTCGCGACTAATTAAAAACCAGGCTTGTCGCGAAAACTGAATTTTCGCAATTAAAGAACACAAAATGTTATTGAAAAATTTTTTGTAATTTTTAAAATTGGAATTGTTTTTACATTTAAAACATTTTTAAAGACATTAAAGATTTTGAGTTGCACTTTCGGCAAATTATTTTTTAAAATAACAGCTGAATAACGTAGTTCATATAGTGCTGTTGTCGGCTTATCATTTTCCAAAGCCCATTGTACGCATATGTTTGTCGATGTTCGTCCACTTTAATTCTGTTTTTTTCATGACCACAATCGTATAAACCTTCCGTTTCCATATCTGATAATTCCATTTGCTCCTCATTACTTTCCACATGAAATTCTTCTGAAATCCAGTTGTGTATGCCAGCATTCGTGAAAAGATGTTCTGTATAAATTTGAGCTAAAAGTGTACCAATAGTTGAAAGATATTCGTTTTCTTCCTGAATTATATTTTGTAAAATATTTAAGGGCATGTTATCCTCTTCGCTCCCTTCACTTCCGAATTCGAGCAAGGCGGTCCAGGATTTTCGGATACTGGGCACTGATATTTTATCCCAGGACGTAGGTATCTGAAATGAATTGCATTTTTAAGGTTAAAGTTTTTCAGTTTGAGCTCCAAATTTGTTCCCTTCTCGCCAAGCAAGTGAGATGAGCAGTTGTTTTTTATACTTTGATTTGACCAAGTTGGTAACGTTTTGATCTAACGGTTGAATAAGCGCAGTGCAATTTGGTGGTAGATTTATTGCTATAATTAAACAGTCATCACTTTTTAGTTTTACAACTGGGTGACACGTCGCGTTATCTAAAAAGCAAAACTCCTTTTTGCGGCCAAAATTTGTCGGACCTAAACAATTTTTACTTACGAATATAAACAAATTAGTTTTACGAATTGGTGAAAATTAACTTTCGTGATGGAACCAGTCCTTAAATATAACTGGAAATGTATATTATAAGATTATTGAAAAAGCATTTAAATTCAGTTTGTCTGTGCTATTCGCATTTGAACAAGGCAAACAAGTTATTCGCTCTTTGCATATTTTACTCCCGGGAGCCTTTTCTCATTACATTTGACAAGAGTGTTATTTGGAAGCACCCTATAATAAAGGGTGATTCTTCAACCGTAGTTTTTTAAAAATCTAATAAAACACTCAAATTTGCATCATATATTCAAAATTTTTATCGGAATCGATAAATTGGTATTTGCCATTTACTTTTTAAAAATAACTTAATGTTAATGTTGCCCGCGGCTCCGGTTCAAATGGTCCATTCGTAAGGTCCAATTTTGCACCACATTTTCGAGCATTTCGGCCTGTATTCCATGAATAACACGTGTTATGTTATACTCTAAGGCTTCAATAGAGTTTGGCTTGTCCACATAGACCAACAACTTTACATAAACCCACAAGAAATAGTCAAGAGGCGTCAAATCACATGATCTTGGCGGCCAACTCACAGGGCCATTTTGAGAGATAAGCTGCTCACCAAATTCATCCTTCAATATGTCCATTGTTTCACGAGCTGTGTGGCATGTGGCACCGTCTTGTTGAAACCACATATCGACCAAGTCCGACTCAGCCGTTGGTTGCCTTTGAAGAAAAATGGACCGATGATGCCACCAGCCTATAAACCACACCAAACTGTCGTTTTTACGGGATGTATCGGTAACTCTTGTACGGCATGTGACTGTTCTTCACCCCAGATGCGGCAGTTTTGCTTGTTTACATATCCATTTAGCCAGAAATGAGACTCATCGCTGAACACGATTTTTCGATAAAACAGCGGATTTTCATCAAGCGAATTTTTATAATAAATTTCAACAATTTGCAGTCGTTGCTCGTTTGTGAGTTTCTCCATGATGAAATGGCAGAGTATACTGAACACATTTCACTTTCACAGATGTAGTTTGACACAATTACCAACCAGTGCTGCCAGCTCGAAAAACTTAATTCATAAAAAATCACCCTTTATAAACCGAATTCGTCGGCATTGTAGATTTAGTGAAAGTCAACACATGCGCATCAACGTGATCCTTAAACTCTTTCACAAATGTATCAATGAGATGAGGTTTCGAAGACAATTCCTCGCCCGTAATTTTTAAAAATCTAATTCCATGTCGACGCTTAAATTTCTTCAACCATCCTTCACTGGCATTGAAACCTGAATTAGTTTGATAAATTTTTTAATACAAATGACTGGCTTTTGATCATAAAATCGCTGCTGATATTGAAACATTGTTCCCCTTTGTTTAACAAACCACTTAAAAATAATTATTTTCATTCTTGGTTACTCAACTTTCTTTAAGGTGCAACGTTGCCAGGTCTATTTTCTGTTGTACGTACGAACTCTCTTGTTGTACGTACGAACTCGCTTTATAATGCGCTAAACCGAAGACTTATGCAACTTGTAACTTAGCAAATTGAATTTATCGAATCTCCACTTTAAAATTTTCTTAATTTATCTAACTTTTGAGAAATCGTTGGCTTTAAAATATGCTGAACGTTTCCCTTATTCAGAAATGTATTTATTCAACAAATTACACGAATAAACTGACAAAGTTGAAGATCAAAATCATACAAAAAGGTTAATATACCAAAAGATGGGGATTTCCCCTTTTTTGGTTATAGACATTATAATCAAATTTAAAAAAAAAACAGATAAAAGTCGCGAAAATAGAACACGTTTTTCGTCAACTGTCGCGATTGTAGAACCTGCAATTTTAAAAATAAGGCTGTCGTGATAACCGGGCCGTCGAAATAATGAATAGTCGCAAATACTGAACTTGCACTGAATTCATATTGTTTTCTCTTTAACAATAAAATGTTTTCCTCTTTTAAAATTTTAAATATGTTTGAATTTAATAATATTATGTTTGAACAAAATTAAGCTACAACCATAAGCTTAAACAGATTATGGTTACCTTAACCACATTTTCGTCACCGGCAACCATATAATGGTTTAACTAGTCAATCCTAAAGCAACAACCATATTATGGTTGTCTCCGTACATGTTATGATTAATAATAACAATATTATGTTTGAAACTTTAATATTATTATTATTGTGGTTATTTTATTGAACTGTTAATGGTTTTTAATCCAAATTTCGATATTTTGATCAATTATTTTTATGAAGATAGGAATTTTACAACCTGAAATGAATTAAAATATATTGATAATTTTATATTCTTGACTGAGCTGGGAATCGAACCCAGGTTTTCACGGACAGGTTGCCCTGACTAGTTTCGATTGGGTTTTGTCTTCAGTGGGGTTTGCCGTTTAGCTCTCACCGCCATTGAAGACGGATGACGTCATTAGTCAAACATCAATCCTTAAACCAAATGGTATTTTACATTGGTAGATAGAAATTTGCTTTTGAATGAATGATTACCTATTTTAATTGATTTACATGTTCTTTCTTACTTCTGTTTTCATTTTATAACATTGTATATTTAAGTTTTACTGCCAGGCCCGCAATGCCGACAAGAACATTTCCTTTGCATTTTTGTATTGAAAACAAAATTTGTTTTTTTTTTTTCTATATAAATATATCTACGGGAAATTCGTGTCAATTGTTCTTGAAGCACTTATCCCATGACCTGTGGACTCAATATTATAAAAAAGGAATGGATTATGATAGGTGAAAACAAGACATATCGCTTAACTGGTGATAATGTGTTTAAAGTGTAGTTACTCCAGAGGAAAGATTATGGACACAAAACTAGTCTTGTGACTGTATTTTGTGCGGGATGATGCCATTGGTTTTTATTATTTTATATGATGGAGATCTATCATATTAATGTGGTTAACTCGGGACAATATCTGAAGCAGACATTATTTATATCAAAATTAAATATGTCCATTAAGGTTATTTTAGTGACCTGTTACAATGTGTCAAAAAGGTGAGAATTAGCCCCCTCCTAGAACATCACCATGTTAAAGTGAGAAGTTCCCTTCATATAAAGTGTTAGAACTAGAACTGGTCTCTAACACTCTAGAACTGTCACTTGGCACGTTAAGTGTTAGTTCCCCTTCCCCTAGCGATACAAAAGAAATGTTCTTGTCGACATTGCTGGCCAGGCTGTAAATGTAATATAACATGTTTAAAGGTAAAAAAAAAAAAATTAGGGTCGGATGTGTTGTGTTTGTATTGTCGGCTTAAGGTCTGTTATATTAAATAGAATAAAAATAAACAACACTTTTGTTTTGTTTTTAATTTTAATTATGATTATTTATTTCTTGCAATATTTTGACCAACAAAGAAATATTATGCTGCCACAAATGTCAAAATCAGTCACATGTTTTGTTGTTCTCGACAGAGCCATTTTGTTAGAATAGTAATTAAGCTCCTCCGAAACGGCTTGACCGATGTTTATGAAATTTTGTATGTGTATTTGTTAGGTATGAGAATAGGTCGTAAAGTCTATTTAATACCGCTAGAGGGCGTAAAATAGGGCAAAAGGGGTAAAAGCACTCCCTCCCTAAAACTTCTTAACTAGTCAACTAGAGGGCGTAAAATAGGGCAAAACTAGCTTATTAACTAGAAGGCCTAAAATAGGTCAAAAGGGGTAAAAGCTCCCCCTTCCTATATCTTCTTAACTAATTAACCGATTTTCTTGAAATTTGTTAGGCAAATAGAGTAACATCTGGAAGAAACTTTAGCCTATAAATGTTATTATTTAGGGCGTTAAACCGGGCAAGAGGGATAAAAGCTCCTCCTCCCTATATCTTCTAAACTAATCAATGAGTTTTTTCACATTTGGCATGCACACCTGAAAGAAACTTAAAGATGAACGTTATATTTTTATTTTTTTTTTGAAATTCCAACATTTATGGCGTAAAATGGAGCAGAACGGGTAAAATCTCCACCTACCCATATCTTTATAATTAATTATCCGAGAATGGTTTCAAGTCTTGAAGGAACTAAAGGCAATAAAGGGTAAAGGCAACCCGCTATTATAGCTTCTTAAGGTGCTATTTTGGCAGCAATCTGGAAATCGACGATTAAAACTTTAAGATACTGCAGTCGTTGCCAGGCGACTTAGTATCATACAAATCGATCGATATAGTTAGCGATGTTAACAAAGCTGTAAATTATCCAACAGAGTTTTTGAACTCTCTGGATTTGCAAGGCATGCAACCACACCTTCTACGACTGAAAGTTGGATCTCAGGTTGTTCTAATTCGGAATTTGAAACCACCACGGCTGTGCAATGGAACATGATTGGTCTTAAAAAAAAATTAATAAAAAACGTTATCGAAGCAACCGTTTTGAATGGTACATTCCGAGATGAAAATGTTTTGCTACCACCAACACCGACGATTCCCACAGACGTCCGAATGGAATTCAAACGCGTTCGATTTCCTATTAGATTGTCATTTGCAATGACAATCAATAAGTCGAAAGACCAAACGATATCTGATTGTGGCTTATATATTGGGCACATCATGTTTTTCACACGGACATTTTTACATAGCATGTTCTCGCGTCGGCAAGCAAAAACATGGTAAAGACGAACTGACAAAAAATATCGTACACACAAGTGCTGTTCGTAACGAATATTAATTATCTTTGTTAGATTTTCATACTTCAGGATAAAAAATACATCACTTTTTTATGTGTAACTTTTGACTATTGAACGAACAGAAGAAAAGAAATAAATGGCTATTAAATTTTTCATCGCTGATCATGGTATAAAGCGCTTCATTCCTTTTTCTGATATAGATCCCATCCTCACATACTTACAAGTCATTCGGCATTTTTTAACTAAAGACCAAAATATTCACTAGAAATAAGTGATATGGCAAAACAACGTTTGCCGGGCCAGCTAGTAGTTTTATAAAATATCTTTCACAAAATATTTATTAACAAAGTTGTTTTTGGGAATACAATTGTTTATTAAGATTTTGTTTGTTGTGCTTAATTCCCTATTTTTATAATTGATAAAAATAGTACTGAAATTTATTGTTGGAGGTTAAGCAGTTCCTATGCGCATTTCACTGGTTGCTTAGGCCAGTTCATCGGGAAACGTTCTCCTAAATAATTTTAGAAAAGCAAAAGCTATCTGCAAACAATACTACACAGGGAATGAGAATTACCTACAGACACTCAAAAAGTCTTCTTTGCAACGATATCAGAGCAAAAGCAAATTGTTTTTATTTTGATTTCTTGCGAAAACAATAAAAGCACTTTGTTTTTGTTTTTAATATGTTTTTTCTTTGCCCACTTACAACTACAATTAATGTTGGAAAAATTCCAAATAAGTTCCAAATCTGTAGTCTTGTTTGCAGATAGCTTTTGCTTTTCTAAAATTATTTAGCAGAACGTTTCCTGTTGATCTGGCCTAATCATTTAGTGAAATGCGCATAGGAACTGCTTATCCTCCAACAATAAATTTCAGCATTTTTTTAATCAATTATAAAAATAGGGAATTAAGCACAAAAAAATAAAATCTTAATTTTCACAAAATTCTATTCTATATTTTTTGTTTACTGCTTTGTTTTGTTTGTTAACTTCTTTGATTGTAGCACAGACTTGTATTTGTATGGCTTAATTTACCTGTTTTGCCGATTTTTATTTTTAAACTTGCGTTTAATTTATGGAATTTTTGATGTGGCAATTTAGTTATTTGATAATAAACGAATTGATTGCGATAGAAACGTTAAACCTGTCGATCGACAAAGCGTTAGTTAGTGGGTCGCTTATAAGAACGATAATGAGTGGTTTCTTATATTGGGATGATCGATATTGTCCGCCAGGCTGTAAATTGACATCAAATTTTGAAAAAGAAAATTAACTTAAATTTAAAATTTATTGAACTCAACTTCCTGAGAAAAAAGTTTATGTAAATTTTCCCTTAAAGAAGCTTCTTTATCAAAATTTCTTTACCGTTTTTTTTTAATGAAATATCCTCAACCAAAGTTGTTTTCAGTAACTCCGGTCTGTTTATTTTTTGTGTTTCCTTAAGTAAATCTTGACATGTGTAAGAGCATTTTTGTCTACTTGTGTACGGGATTATTACGTCAACAAACTTGTTGTATGTTAAGTAGTTACATACCTCATATCAATCACAACCTCTTGCAACATGCAACTAGCAAAAAAACGGCAAAAGCAGCACTATACGCAACAACATTATAGCTAGGACGAGATTTTTAATGCATTTATTGTTGAAATATATGCGCATAAAAATCTTAATTGGACAACAAATCTGATTATATGCTTAAACAATTTATTATATAGACAATTTTTGCATAACCACGAAAAAATAATTGATGTCTTATATTGTGCGCAATATAACAATACAATACTAATTTTGAGCGTTTTTTGTGAAATATTGGCACAATATAAATTTATCTAAAGTGTTAAACATTGTTATGTATGGTTTTACATTTTACATTTTCTGGAACATATGAATTTCACGCCAAAACAACTGTTTATTTAAAAAAAAGGTCCGAAAACTAATCAAGCACATTTTGGAAACCCTGTTTTGAAGTGAAGCCCATTTCAGTAAGTAAGTTCTGTATTACTCGAAAAAATCTTTAGCAGTCGCAGGAAGGAAGGACTGGACTTTAAGGCAGGATGCTTCCCGATGATTTCTTCTAATAGATAATAGTCCAATAGGTTTCGTTTATTTCAGCCAGTGCTCAATTCAAATGTTCGTTAGAGATTCTCTTCGATTGCTTAGCCTGATTTCAGCAGCTTAGAATAGTTGGGGCCCTTTTTGTCTCATCAAACACAATCAGGCTTAAGTTCATCAAATTTAATTTTCATTAAAATATTTTTAATGAGGAAATTACAACATTAAATGAATTAAAATTTATTGATAATTTTTCAATCTTAACTGAAGCTGGGGTTGAACCCACGGACAGTGTGATTTGACATGTTTCGATAGTAACCACAGTATATCTTCAGAAATGTTTGCCTTAATTATAGTTTTCCTGGTAGATCGAAATTTGTTCTTGTGAATGATTATCTTTTTCAATTCATTTACATGTTTTTTCTTAACTTCTGTTTTTCATACTTTTTGTCAAGAATTCTAGTTGAAGTCCAAAGTACATATTTTGGTTTGTTTTTATGATTTTCTTGTTTGTCTTTCTTTTTTCGTTGATCTTTTCAGCACAACTTGAAGGATAAATGTCTTTTCGCACCTTGAAATTGTTGGAAAATATTCAGGATAAGCAATACAAGCAAAGCTGCCGTTTTTGGTTATTTCTAACTAAAATTGGTAATTTTTTTCTCAATTTGGAGATGTGAATATTTTTTTCATTTTGGTTACTTTTGTTCTAAAATATAAAATACGTATGAATAGTTTTTTTTTTTTAATTTTAAAGTTTTTAATTTCATGCGGGGTTGGAGCGTATTTCAATTCGAAGGAAATTATTTACGACTTCGAATAATGTGTACTTTGCACGACGATTTTCTCATTATTTGTTTTAAATGAATGACAGTTTTTATACATCATCGAAAACAAAACTTTCAAAACAGCTTCCAGAGATTTTTGTTAAGAAAATATTGCCAAATGTGATTTTTATATTAGAAACGGCAATGTTCTGAAATTGAAATCGAATAAAGTTTTAATCAATAGAGATTTTCAATTAATTTTTTTTAAATAAGCGTAGTTTTTCCTCATTTTAATAGCAGTACTTAAAGTGAATAAAATCACTCGGAATCGATTTCAGAACTTGACTGAAAAAGTACCCAAAAGTGGTTTTAGTGTTCCTAAGAAAATGAATGTTCTAAATTGACATTATTTCCATTAGTATATTTTAATATATTGAAATACACATCGGAAATTTAAAGATTTTTGAAAAATTAATTGATATATGTGACGCGCAAAATAGAAAGGGAACTAAGGGTTTTGTTCAGGAGAGCCATTTTAAAGATTTAAATACGTGTATCTTTGGTGTACCATCACTGAGCGTGTTGGTATTATCTAATTTGAAAGCGACACATCTCATGACGTCAGGAACGTGTTGGTCAAGCTTGAAAACGCGCGTAGGTCGTCTCCACCTCTTGTTTTGTGCAGTTGGTTTTTACTGTTCCCTTTACCTTACTGGTCCTTTTCTCTATGCGCTGTCACATATAATCTACAATTTTAGAATTTATGGAATTTTATGTAAGAAAATGGCGTGAATTTAAGAATCGCAAAATCTCCAAACGTAAATTTCCATCGCCAAAAGGATTCAAAAATCTCCACATTTTACAGCCCTACCACTGACAGTTAAAAAGCGGAAACAATTTAATTTTTCCTTTTCTGTTGTTTATAACTGTGAAATACAAATTTCGGTTATTGCAAAGGACAAATTAAAAAAAAATTACTTATTACCTTTCAATATACTGAATTTTGTATTGAAATTTGCTTGTTTAAGGGCCAGAACAGACGGTGAAACGCAACTGCAACTTGTAGTTATTTTAATGTTTCATTTGAGTTTATGCCATAGACTCTTTGAGCGAACACACATGAACGCATTTGAAATCAGTTGCAATGAAACCCGCGAGTAAGAAACTCGTGTTTGCGTTTAATCTGTTCTCAAAGAAAACCGAAATGGTTGTGATAATTGGTACAATTAAGGCTGCAGAGTGTGTGGAAAACGGTTGATAGTGGTTTCAAAACAATAAATTCTAAAGGGGTTCGTTGCAGTTGCGTTTCACTATCTGTTCTGGGATTAACTCTTATAAAATAAAAAAATTTTTTATGAAAAAAGTCTCAAATAAATAAAAACTTTTAAATAAAGTTTATCGTTATTTTTTCAATATGTATAATTTCTTAGATTTTTATTAATAATTATATTCCTATTTCCAAGTGACCTTTGTCTTAAAATAAATTTTTATGTTTTTCTCAATTAACAAAAGGCATTTCTCTAATTTGGTTATATTTGTTCACATTTGGTAACTTTTTCAAAAATTTTGGTTGTAGAAATTTTATTAGTCGTGGCAGCACTGAACACAAGCAATCGATGTGCTTCAGTTGTACTTTTTCTTCAAATTGAGCAAGCAAAGCAAAACTTTCCGAAAATGATACTTTGTTGGACCCAAATTCGACAGTTTCTATGCCAAAAGAAAACAAAAATATAATTTTTCACTTCCTCGTTTAAAATCAACCCAATTATGAATTAAAACTCCCACGGGTTTGTTTAACCATTTCAACAATGGAAATTATAACAGGGAAGAGTGATATATTCGGCTGTGTCGATTCTTTGATTCCTTCCAACGACAGTTAGAATATTTAGGGAGTGGGCTTTTTATAAGGCCTATGATAAATGGTAGACCAATCTTCACAAGATTTAATTATGTGATTTCTTACAGAATGAAACTATTACAGACTAAAAATTGTTTATTACACAAGCATTATTTGTTAAAGCTTAAGGCGTACTAAAGAGTTTTCTTCAAGTGGGCTTTATATGAGGGCTAAGGTTAACTATGGACCGATCCTCATGAAATTTAGTAGCATAATTTCTAGACATATAGAACGAGTTTGTGCAAAATGTTAAAACAATCGCTGCATCCCGCCACCAATTATTATTAATTTTTCTAACAGAACTATTAAATTTTTAGAGTGGTTAGTGCACAATTGGATTCATTACTCTTTTGCTGCTAAACGGATTGTACTGGAATTCAATCCCAAACTGCTCGAGAAAACAAGAAAGAATCTGTCACCAATTTTGCTTATTTCTTTAAAGACGTTTGAAAGTGACCGTGATTTTAACAGACGGACAACAACTTGTTGTTAGGGGAATGTAAATGGGAGACGGGAGAAATATTCCGGGGTTGATTACAAGTTATTGAAGACACAAACGATGTTTTAAAGATACTCCATGTGTTGTGAATATCAAACTTTTAGGATATGTTTACACATTAGTGATGTAACGAATATTCGTATTCGATATGCCGAATATTCGCTCTATTTTACGACATTCGTATTCGTATTCGCCAAGTTCAAGCGACTATTTCATTAATATTTTGTTAGTATATTCCAAAAATAAAATAATATGGAACAAAATACACCGAAAAAAGGGTTTTATCAGTTAAAAAAATGGTTTAAAAAGTATTTAAATTTAATTAATGCGATAATTGAATCAATTATTTTTTTAGTTGAAAGAAAATTAAAAATTTAATTTTGATTTAATTAACATTTTAGTTGTTTTGAAATAAATTATCAATTAAAATTTTAATTAAATAACAAAAATTTTAATTAACTTTTTTCATTTAAAATAAAATAATTTAAACATATAGAATTGTTGCTGGGAATTTTCCATATTTAATTAAATAAATTAACACATTGTTTGGAATGGCAAGTTTTTTGATAATTTTTTTAATTACAATTAAAA
Organism: Pollenia amentaria; assembly: GCA_943735925.1. Taxonomy (NCBI): domain Eukaryota; kingdom Metazoa; phylum Arthropoda; class Insecta; order Diptera; family Polleniidae; genus Pollenia; species Pollenia amentaria. The sequence goes on from OX031007.1 coordinate 48,075,220, forward strand.
ATAATATTTTTTCAAAATATTAAAATATTTAGTAATCAATATAATCATTTTGGTAATAGGAGTAAAATCAACAAATTGTTTGCATGATATTATGAATTTGGAATAAATTTGTTGATTGGAGAAATTTAATAATTTTTTCTGTGTATATTAATTTTTAATAGTTTTTATTTTTTTGTCTTTAACGCAAAATAAAATCTTCTTTTAGTTAAGTAAAAAACAAACAAATATTGTGCCCCCACAAAAAGAATTTATGAAAATTACTCAAGTCGATTTTAATGATTCCTAGATAAACTATCATTTGCAGCTATTGTCTAATAATCGTACGAAAATTGTTGACAACTGGAATGGGTCAATGAAATATCAAGATAATTCCGATCCCATTAAAATTTAAAAATTCGTTCACTGCGGTTGATTGACATTTAGCATTTAAAGAAAATTGAAGAGATCTTTTCGTTCTGCTTATTATACAACAATTAGGAGTGGGAAGCTAAACAATTTGATATACATTACTAAACACTGTGAGAAACAATTTTAAGAAAAATAAATTAAATATGTGAAAAATTATAGAAATCGGTCGGTTAATCACTAAGTGGGTAATTCCATGTCAAATCGACCAAGAGTGGGACCCGCCTTTTTCAATTTTAATGAAATTTGGTGGTTCCTTTCATCCTATAAAAAAAAATATTTTAATTTTTTGCAAAAGTTATGGCATATTCAAAATGTCATAATTTCACCGAATTTGCCGAATGTGCTGAGTTTATTTTTTCAATATCTCAAAAACTACTGCACATACGAAGATGATTTGTATATTTTCAACAAGAACCAAAAAAAGGGGAGTTCTACAAAAAAAAAATGGAATAAAAAAGGGGATATCAAAATAATTAGGGGCGCCTCTTTTCAAATCAAAATAACTACGCTAAATTACGTTTTTCCACGTATTTTTTATTAATTTATTTAAAATTTCATATAAAAAATAAAACATTATATATTAACACTGATCGGCAAAAAAAAGTCGGAGGCAAGAACTTTGTTATGGGATTTTAATTAATTTTAGCGTGCCGGATCCAAATCTCTCTACAGATTGGTTCAATCACGTCTAGCTTTTTTTATGGCCTAAACTAATATTTCGCCCGAAATAAGGCGGTTATGCTTATTTTAATAGTTATTTTTTTTCTATTATTTAATAGTTAAAAAATAGGAAAGCATTACATTGTAAATGATAAGTTGTCAGTGATATACAATTTAAGTGGAATCGGTGTTATAAAATTGTTTTTAAAAAAAAAACGTCAAATCAAGAAATCTGAAAAACTTGGTGTTAATAAATCATCAAAGGTATTTTCTTGTTTACATATTTTATAAAAAACAAACTAAAGAAACTGGAATTTCGTCATTCATTTTGTTCATTTATTTATTTGTTTAATATCAACAATCTATTAACAAATTTTGGTTCATGTATATTTTTTTTTATATTTTGAAGAACAAACTTTTTAATTTATGAACATATTTTTTTACATTTTGAAGAACAAACTCTTTGTCAGCTGTTAAAAACAGGGCAGTCGAATTTTGTGTTTTGTTCTCGTCAAATAAAAAATTGCATTATTGCAAGGTCGGCAACACATTTTATACATGTACCTTTTAACAAGGTGGTATTTTTTTGTAGAAAAGAAAACACCATAATGCATCGATAATATTCTCTTTTGCTCTGCTTCGTGGTATTTTAAAACAATTTCACAAAATTATTAAACACCTTTTAATGTGCATCTACATTGCATTGCAAATATGCTTAAAATACCGCTTACTGTCAATGACTAAATTATTGCAATAGCAAACAGTTGCATCCTTACGCACCAAACGCTGAATACCCCTAATGAAACCATGAGTTTGCATATTAATACAGCCCCTGATTGTAGTAAACAATATAAAAAAAAATTTTTAGTTAAAAGGAAAACAAAGCAGCATTACACAGGACGTCTACCAACATCTATGTAAAACATTCTTATTACCGGGCCAAAGTACCACAAAAACCACAATACCTTTTTAAGATGTTTCCCTTTTTTGTGTATTTTAGGAATACCTTAGGTAATCTGTGTACATATAAGTACACAAAATTTAAAAACAAATATATTTCTTTAGAAAAAAACTGCAACAATATTTTTTAGAACATGATATTTACCAGATAATGTATACATTTGGTAAAAACGATTGCATCCTGTTGCAATTTTAATAGAACAATTTTTCCAGTTTTTGTAATTGATGATTTAGGAGATTTTTTTGTAAGAAAATTAAGAAATTTGTAAACAAATAAGAGCAACAAATTTTAGTTAGTTTAGGGCAAAAATAAGATAATTAATTAATACTATGGCAGAGATTTTCAAAATATATTTAAAGAGTGATTCACCGTGAGGTTTGCTTTTCAATATGCCTTTTTACAGATTACGAGTGACTCATATCACGCTGCTTTATCATTTTTGTTCAGTATTGTTTGGCAATTCAGCATGGAAAGATTCACACCAAAACAGCGTCTCCAAATTGTTCATATGTATTACGAAAATCAGCGTTCTGTGAGAAATGTTTTTCGTGCGATTCGAAGAACTTACGGTGCGCATAATCGACCTTCTGAAACCACTATTGCCAACACCATTCGCAAATTTGAGTTCCAGTTTACATCAGTCGATGATACTCGACCAGTTAGACCACATCCAGCACGTAGAGAAGTGAATAAAGCAGCTGTAGCTGAGAGTGTACGCGAAGACCGTAACGAATCGATTCGTCGTCGTTCTTTTTTTCCTACGCTAATCCCGTAAAGCTTGGGCAGTTTTGCTCATTGTATTCGACAAATTGGCTTATTTTACGTAAGTATCTCGGCCTTAAAGCGTACAAAATTCAACTTGTGCAAGAATGAAAGCCAGGCTATTTAAACAAGCGTGAAACAATGACCTTGTTGAGAAATCATTTTGGTGAGAACTTGATTTTACCTTCTGCTACGTTGAATTTGCCACCTAGGTCGTGCGATATCACACCTTTGCACTATTTTTTCTGGGGAAATGTAAAGTCTGAGGTTTTCAGACAGAAGCCAGCAACGATTGACGCTTTGGAAGCCAAAGTTACTCGTGTTATTCGCGAGATACTAGACGCTGTGCTCGAACGAGACGCCCAAAATTGGTTATTCCGAATGGACCACTTCAGACGTAGTAATTTTTTTTTTATTTTATTTATTTATTTTGATTAAATCTATGGATATGAACCCTTACAGACTATTATAAGTATGTTACAAGATTTTATATAGAGGCATTATTAACAAAAAACAAATTTGTAAGACATATTAATTATTTCAAAACACAATAATATTGCGTTTAATTACATTTACATTAATAGAAAAATCAATTAAGCTATACAATTCATTGAAATTTTTGCATATTCTCATCAAAGGATCAGCATCAGCATAATTTGTTTAAACAACAGGAAGGTGCAGAGGTATTAGGTGTCGGGTAAAACGTCGTGGAATATTAATTTTTATGTTTCGAAGAAGGAAATCGGAGATGACATCGCCATTAATCAAATTAATTAGAAATGCAACATTTAGAATAGTCCTTCGGCTTTGGCCAATCTTAACATGATATTATTTTCAAACCGTAAATGCCATAAATTGTTCTTTTAACAGATAATAAAAATTTTAATTTCACCAGAATGCCGGTGCATCGTACAACGCGTCACAGGGAAAATTCATTCTTTAGCCGGAATGGTTATATGTGGAATGACTTTCCTCTGAAAGTCCTCTTCCTCTCACTTTCAACATAAATAAGTTCTTAACAAGCACTGCTCTCTCTATCCTCCTTCCCATATCATATTTTCGATTCACATAGTTGCAACGCAATGCAATGCGTTAGAAGGGTCATCCTCTGAGTGCTGGTCCTAACAAAAAAAAAAGGATATTTTCATTTCTTCGGTTAAAGGTCTAAGCATTTTTGATTGTGCCCGATACTGCAATTGCTGATCCCCATAATTTGATGTCATATGAAAAAATCGGTTATAAAATATTTTAAGACGGATATCCTTATAATCAAGGTTTAGTTTAAATTTGTCACAAAATAGCCAGTGAAGTCAAGAGGCTGTTAACTTCAAGTGAAGTCTCTGTGTTTCTTTATGTCGACGCCAAGTCAGCCGTCTATCGGAATGTACACCAAGATTTGTAACACAAATATACTGGAGGATTATAAGTGCAACAGGTGGACAATTTCCTCTCCTGAGTGCAAACGTAACGGGTTTACTTTTTAACTAATTAACTCGAAATCGCAAATTTGTCAACCAAGTTTCCGCTTGACTAGGATAGTTATTTAGTTGACGAAAAGCCTCGACGATTTTTATGAACTGTTTTGCGCTAACAAAATTCAATAAGAGTGCATAAACATTTCTTTTTTAATTTCATAAAAAATTTAGTTAACGAAAATTTTAATAAATAAGTTGTACGAGTATTTTTATAGCATTATAAAGTTTCTAAGACTAATTTTAATAAACTAAAACAACGGTAAAAAGAAGTAATGGCAGAGTTCATAAAGGAACACCAAAACTTGGCCAAAAAGGTTGCATGCAAGGAAATGCTACCGCCAATCAGCTATGGGATGAGCTGCCAAGCCGTTTGAATGCAGTACGTTCACCAGTTACAGATGTGAAGATGTCGGAAAAGGTTCAAATATTGATTATCGTTGGATTTAAATGCCAATTAGTCTGTCGACGGACATGTCGTTCAAGAGATAGCCATGACGGGCTAGGACGTCTGCAGTGCGGTTTTCTCAGATATCAACTGTGCCCTGGTATCCATGCCAGCGTAACCTCAGAATGTCTCGCAATCTCGTTCGGATAAACATATCTGAAACTCCGCAGTTAAATTTTATGTTGTGAAAACACCCGCTTAAGGCTGCAATGGCAGCTTTGCTGTCATTGGGTATACATATAAAGGGTAATCCAACCAAAACGCACGAAGTTAATTGTAAATACAACAAACAGTTGTCAGAGAATTATGTTAATATAGAAGGATATATTGCAATTATATGTGAAACAAAATATCGGGTAAATGCTAGCCACAGCTTCGGTGGCATACATCTATCCGATAGTCCATATTTTCCATGACTCTGAGACATAATTGAGGTTCAATGTCATTAACGTGCTGAATTGTTCTTGGCTTATTGACGTACACTTTTTCTTTTTAATGTCTCCATGGAAAGAAATCCCACGGTGTCAAATCACATGATCGTGGCGGCCAATTAACAACGCCACGACGTGAGATAACGCAGCTATTGAATTTCTCGGACCAAATAGCCATTGTTTCGTTGGCTGTGTGGCAAGTGCCCCCATCCTATTGGAAACACATATCGTTCAGATCTATATGCTCAATTTCTGGCCACAAGAGGTCCGTTATCATCTCGCGATAGCGATCACCATTCACGGCAACTGCTTGGCGGACCTCATTTTCGAAGAAGTACGGCCCGATGACGCCGCTCGCCCATGAATTCATCCGTAAGCATGCACAGGTGTTTTCACATTTCCTACGGACCCGGGTTGCTGAAATTTGCGCACAATTCTCCCGATTGTGGACACATTTGGTCGATTATGCTGACCAATAAAATCACGAAGTTCACGAAATGCATTTTGATTTGAACACCCATTCTAGTAAATGGCTTCAACAATCTTAACGCACTTCTCAATTGTGTACCTCTCTATGGTGGAATTTGTCAGAAAAAAAGATATGTCAAATTAAGTTGTTCAAAAAACTTGACGTTAAGGTGTAACTCACAATTAACATCGTGCATTATGGTTAAGCCACCCTTTAAATTTCCCGGTATACGATAATTCCTTAGGCAATTCGGCAGAGATTTCCGCCTGCAAGACGCTGCTGTCATCCGGCAGCCTAAATAGACCTTTATGCCCAGTTCATTGATGAAGACACTTATCCTGCGTTTAACTGGCCATTCATGAACCAGACCTTCAGGACTTATTCTGAAGATTACGTCACAAATATATTCTTTGATAAAAATCCTATTTTATATGAAAGTTATAACCTCTTTGACATTAATATTCTACACAAAATTCTCTAAAAGGGGCTTAAAAAGTATTTGTATAGAGGTCTCTTTTGTTACCATTTTCCTGACATTTGAAAAAATCCCTCAAATACATTTTCATTTTTAAGCCAAATTTTGTTCATTTTTTTATGGGAATTTTGTTTTTATATTTTTTCAAACTAAGTAAAATAAACTTTAAGCTAAAATAACTCACGTTTGTTGGGTTTTTACTGCCAAAAATTCAATTTCTATACTTCAAATGATGAGTTCGTTCGTTGGTTTACAAAAAGATTTCTGTGCCTGGAAATAAAATAGAAATAAATGTGATTAAAAAAGGTGGTTTAAAAAAAAACAAAGTTTTTAAAACCTATGAAAACAGCAATAATAAAAATTTATTTTTTAATTAAAATTAATCCTATTGTAAAAACAACAAAAAATTCATTTCATTTTGGTGATATTTTTTCAGCAATTTGGTTGTTATTTTTTCATTTATAATTTGAAATAATAATGACACAAAGGGTTGCCTTAAGGAGTAATAAAAATTAAAAAAAAAACAAGTGTAAAACGCTTTATCCGTCCATGCCGAATCTATAATACCCACTACCATTACAATCTTATATATAAATACGGAAGCAATCCGTCACCTATTTTAATGAAACATACATCGTTTAAGAGGTATGTGTAAATATGCACAATATAATTTTTTTCTTAATTTTTAAGATAAAAGTATTTAAAAAGCGTTTTAATTTGGCTGGCAAACACACGCACATACAAAATTTTTTGTTTTTGAAAATAAAATAAAAATTTATATAAATAAATTATTAAGGAAATTATTGTCATTTCTTTTTATTATGATAATATCAGTATGGTTCAATTTTGTATCGAACAAAATATCGATGACGCTGAGGCATAATTGAGGTTCTATGCCCTTAATGTCCGAATTATCTCATCCATTAGCTCTTAAATTGTTGCTGGCTTATCTTTTAAATAACCTCAAAAAAAGAAGTCTTACGGTGTCAAATCACATGATCTTGGTGGCCAATTGACATCGCCACCACGGCAATTGAATTTGTCGCGCAAAAGAGCCATTGTTTCGATAGCTGTGTGGCAAGTAGCACCGTCCTGTTGAAACCACATCCATAACTTCTAATTCGGGCCATAAAAAGTTCGTTATCATCTCACGATAGCAAACACCATTTACAGTAATTGCCTGACCGGACTCATTTTGGAAAAATTACGGCCCGATGATGCCGCCAGCCCATAAACCGCACCAAACAGTCACTCTTAGTGGGTGCATTGATTTTTCGACCATCACTTTAGGATTATCATTCGTCCAAATGTGGCAATTCTGCTTATTGACGAATCCACTGAGGTGAAAATGTGCCTCATCACTGAAGATGATTTTCACGATATGCATTTTGATTTCAACGCCCATTTCCATAATAAGCCTGAATAACTTTCACGCGTTGCTCGATTGTGTATCTTTCCATTGTTCAAATTGAGTTAGTCTGAAATTGAGAAATGACAAATGAAATGCAGAAAAAACGTGACTTCTAGGTGTAGTTCACGTTCAACATCGGCCCTTAAAATGTAACCACCCTTTATATATATATATATATATATTTTTTTTTTGATTGTTGTTTCAAAATATATTTTTTTATTTTATTTTTAAAAACAGGCAATTTAAACTTTATTTTACCTTTTATACTCGAAACTTTATCACATTCACATTGTAGAATTAAATAGTAAAATTTCTGCCATATTAAAATGTTTTATGGTCGTATAGTAACGAATAAAAGATATAAGAAGACATTTGTTAATTTCTTAAATTTAGGTAGCCCTTGTGGTAGAATTTCCGCCACCTGGCGGTTCTAGCTGAAATTAAACCACGTAAAAATTTTATAACAAAAAAAATATTATTCAATGTTTAAAAATTTTATATTTTAAAAAAAGTTTATGGGTCTTAAAAAAATTGGACCAAAATTTACCATTTCTTTAACCGAGCATTTCTTGCATAAAATAAGTATTTGTGCTAAATGCTTTATCTCATTGTACGACGGGTGTAAGGCCAAGAGTCTTATACCGAGGGGACTTTTGTATGGGGTCTAGGTGTTATAATGGCCTGATTGCGAACATTTTCAGTACCGATCGAATCTGTCGTCCACAAGATATTTTAAATAAATTTCACTTCTCGCAGACGGAGAGACAGAACTAGAATGTTTTAAGGATCCAGAATACTTATATAGAAATAATGGATTAATTTGGTCCATTTTTAATACAAAACGAATTTGTCGTCCGCAACACAGAAAAAAATTTGCCCCAATTAAAGCCTTAATCAAAAATAAAAAAAATTTAATCATGTGAATTAAACGTTCAATCAAGTGAACTAAACGTTTAATCCAGTGAATTAAAAGTTCAATTGATACTATAATTTGCACCAGTTAACAAATTAATAGTGATAATTAAACGTTTAATTCCCTTGATTAAACGTTTAATTCGCTTGATGATACGCTTGATTCACTTCATTAAATGTTTTAAATAAAAACTGATTTTATTTTTGATTAATGCTTTAATTGGGGAAAAATTGTTTTCTGTGAAAATATGTTAAGTTAATTTTATCTTCCTAAAGCTTCGATCGCACTCATTAAACATTTGACGCCCTACACGTCACCACTATTTTTATGAAATATTTCTTGGATTTTGCATAACGTTTGTTATATCAAAAAGCGTTTAACAATTTCTTAATTACATTCTTCTGTTAATTTTTAAAAAATAAAGTTCAGTAAATCAACAAAAACTGTGGAAAAGACAGTTAAAGGTGGATTGATTGGGGTGTCACAATTTTTTTCTTTGATTTATTCGTCAAATATCTGTTGAAGTGTGAATATATCTAAAGCCTTTTTTACTGACCACTCACTTACTTTAAATATACGAACAGATGGCTGGACATTGCCAGATCGTTTTGGAATATTTTAAGGATTCGGAATATATATACACAGAAAATTTTTTTAGTTAATTGTCAAAGTCGGTTTTTTGAATACATAACTTTTCATTGAAAGAAAAAAAAATGTTGAAATAAATTGTTGGAGGATAAGCTGTTTCTATGCGCATTTCATTGGTTTCTTAGGCCAGATCATCAGGAAACGTTTTCCCAAAAAATTCCAGAGAATTCCAACTAATTGCCCCACTGCAATTATGTAAAGGCCCAACCGTAATATGCATAATTTAGCTTAAAGGACTGTCAAAAATTAACGAAAAGTTCGTCAAATGCATAAACAAATTAAAGAATACTTTTAGGTGGCCATAATGTACTTACACATACTTAAGATCCATGTTGCATATTTGTGCAATATACTGTTTTCTTGCGATTACTTCATATTTAAAAGTAAAAAAATTACAGCCCTGTATTTGTTTATTTTGTGTTTTATTTAACTTGCATGCAACGTTTTAAAAAGAAAAAATTGGTGTTTGTTGTGCATAAAAAATGGATACAAAATTAAAATATGTAAGTAAACTTCCTCTTTTTCTTTTTTCATATTTTTGTTTATTCATTTCAAATTACAGCTGATTCCGTACGGAATGTACGTTCAGTTTGACATTTGACGAAACTTAACGAAAAGTTTCATTAAGTACATTATCAGGGGTGTTCTGGAAATTGAAAACGCAAAACGCAAGAATTTTGAAGTTCTTTTTAATACACTCTTAATCCAATTTTCTATTTGAGCAATGTTTACTTGAGCAATATTTGTGTTGTATTGTATTTGTATTCCTTTTACTACAAAAATCTTGTTAAAAAAACGACTTTTAAATTCTTGCGTTTTGCGTTTTCGATTTCCAGAACACCCCTGTATAGTTGGCAACATATGTTTTATATGTATTCGCACAGTTGCTTAAGTTGACTTAAGCGACTTTATGCATATTATGGTTGGGCTTTAAGAAAAGAAAAACTCACTGTTTAATTGTTGATATTTTGTTTAAGCTTTGATATCGTTGCAAATATGACTTTTTGAGTGTTTGTAATTTTCATTCACTCTGTAGTCTTATTTACTGATAAATTTGGCTTTTCTAAAATTTTTGGGAAAACGTTTCCTGATGATCTGGCCTTAGCAACCAGTGAAATGCGCATAGAAACAGCTTATCCTTCAGCAATTAATTTCAAATAATAAATTAAGCACAACAAGCAAAATCTTTTAATTTTGAGTTAATGTTATATTCCTAAACTATTTAAATATCAATATATTTTTAAAATTAGATTTTCATGTCAGAAAAAAAATAAAATTATATGAAAAACTACATTTAAATATGAATTGATATTAAGTAGAATTGGTGAAATTGGCCAGAAGTCCTTTATTCTGACCTCTCTCAGACGGAAGGACAGGGCTAAACAAGGATCCAGAATATATATACTTTAAAGGTTCTCCCACGATTATTTTGACATGTTACAAATGGAATAACCAAATCAATATACCCGTCCATCTTTTTGGTGGTGGGTATAAAAGTGTGTGTTTCTATCTTAAAAAAGTAATTATATAAAGGTTAAAATAAGCCTGGAGGTCTATAAAGTTAGTAATTGAAAAACAGGATTTTAAACCAGACAAAATTATGTTCAGAGAACTTTAGGAGGCATATAAAATGTTACACATGTTTAAAAAAATTTTTAAATTTATTTTAATTAAACCATTTATGAATAAATATGCCATATTCAATGAAATAATTCCTTATGGGAAAAAATAACTCATACGGAAAATGAATCTCTGATCCCAGCATAACTATTGGGTGCATAAGTTAAAAATTATGCAATCACAACAGATAGCGTATCTTTAACACTTGTTTGTGTCTTTGATAACTTACACAGAAAAAATTATTAAATTTCTCCAATCACCAAATTTATTCCAAATTCATAATATCAAGCAAACAAGTGGTTGATTTTGCACCATTTACCAAAATGATTATATTGATTACTAAAATTTTTTAAATTTTGAAAAAATATTTTCAATAAATGATATTTTTAATTTTAATTAAAAAAGTAATCAAAAAACTTTGCCATTTCAAACAATGTGTTAATTTATTTAAATAAATATTGACAATTCCCAACAACAATTCTACATGTTTAAATTATTTTATTTTAAACGAAAAAAAGTCAATTAAGATTTTTTGTTATTTAATTAAAATTTTAATTGAAAATTTATTTCAAAACAACTAAAATGTTAATTAACTGCCTGGCCCAGTTAATTGTGGGCCTGGCAGTAAATCAAAATTCAATTTTTAATTTTCTTTCAACAAAAAAAATAATTGATTCAATTATCACATTAATTAAATTTTTTTAATTGATAAAACACATTTTTCTGTGTGTGTTTATGACATTTTAGAGGGTATCCATCTATCATGTATTCTCCCTAAGTCATTTAACGGAATAGTGTAATCAATAAAGTTATTTTTATGGTTTCGAAATTTCGAATTTTTTTACCAACAAAACATCAGTTGCGGAAAGCAAGGCTTTACTTTTTTAATTAAAAAACTGCAGATAAAGTTTATCAATTGCCTACCGACGCTTGTACTTAATATGCCGCATCGATCTCAACAAGCCAGATGGTTTGTGCGATTCAGGGCAACCCAAAAAATTTGAAGATGATAAATTCGAGGCAATTATCCACAAAAATTCCTATTAAAAAAAGAACATGGTAAATCGTTAGGAGCCACTGAAACATTTGCAAGCTTTAGGACTTGGCCAAAATCAAGAAATTGGAGACCACACGAGAGACTCTGCACGAACGCCATTTTTGCAATTGTTGCTTCGTTTTGTTTCTGGCGATAAAAAAAAATGGCTCATACCGATATTACCATAAACTTAAGCGAAATGTGAAAGCCGGACTATAAGGTGATTCCTGTGGTTTGCATGGGTTAACGCGTATGTCTATTTTTCCGATTTTGAGATGTTAATACCATTTTGCTTAATTTTAAACGGTATTTACATGTTTCTAAAAACTTCAGAAAAAAGGTGGACCAATTCCGAGGAAAAAAGAAATTTAGTACAAACTTAATTTGTTATGTCTCGTGAGTGCCAGAATATTTAGTCTGAAAAGGACATTTATTTAGTGGGTAGATAAAACAATTGGCCGATATGGTTAATTTTCAGTGTAAGATAAACTTTGTACTTATATGAAAACTTATATGAAGTTAAGGTGCGAAGTTGCCTGTGTACAGATAGCATTAAGTGATAATTGAAATTTTGCCATTAATAAAATTTCTCTATGACGTGAAAAATTCCCAATTTTTATTTTTAATAAATGCAATGAAATTTATTGTTGCAGGAACAATCTGGTGCCTATGCGTATTTCACTGGTTGCTTAGGCCAAATCGTCAGGATACCTTTTTCCAAAGACTTTAGAAAAGCCAAAAATCTTATAAAGCGTGATCCATTTCGATGTTCCCTCTTTTTTTTTAAAAAAAAACAGAAAATTAAAATTTAATGGGGAATGTTTATTATCATTTTGATTGATGCGATGTGTAGGAAGTGGTTGTCATGGCATCATTTTTAAAGAAATATGGACCGCTGATCCACCGGCCCATAAACCACACCAAACCGTTGTTTTTTCTGGATGAAGTTTCAGTTCTTGAATTTCTTCAGGTTGCTCTTCGTCCCAAATGCGGCAATTTTCTATTTACATACCCATTGAGCTAGAAATGAGCCTCATAGCTAAACAAAAATTGCCTCGAAAACGTCGAATCTTCTTGGAACTTTTCAAGAGCCGATAGAGCGAAGCGATGTCGCTTGGGACCCAGCTAGCATAGGCTGTTTGTTAGACGATTATGTTCAATATACAACTCCTAAAAGAGTCTTCTGATGATTATCTGATGAGTTACAAAAACAAAAACATCAAATTTTTTTTTATTTTTAATTTTTTTTTAAATTTTTGACACGCTCGTCTTTTAATCTTGGAATGAGCCTTTTGAGACTCTCTGTAAGAGTCATATAAGAATTATTGAGCTACCTAAATAAGAGCGTTTTTGAAATATGAAAATTCTATTGCCAATACAATTTCAATAAAACAAACCGACCTAAGGATCTGTAAAATAAGATTTTCCGGCAGGATGGTGTTGATTTCCCGACCTTAAGGTTTGTTTGATATAAATTGTATGAAAATTATAAGTTTTGACATGAAAAACACGCTTGATGCCCTTATTTAGGTAGCTCAGTTATACGGCTGAGCATTTCACGAGTTGTAAAATAATCCCTTTATGAGTCTCATACGACTCTTGGCATGATTTTTGAAAGACTCGTTAGATAATCTCTACATACATCGTAAACGATTCCCTCTACGATTAATATAAGCGTCCTCCGCTGTGTTGTAGAAGTATCTCACAGAGGAATCAGCTTGTGTAACAGTTACTCCCGTGCGAGGAATCGTCTACAATTAAAAAATGAGCTCGTCGACGATTAAAAACACTCGTCATGAGATTCCCAGTAGACTCCCAGACGATTGAAAATGCTAGCTGGGGAGGGTCGAGCAGCTTCAATTGTTGCATAAGCTGTATTTTGTACGCTTTCAATTTAAGATCTCGACGTAAAATGCGCCAAGTCGTTCCATACGTCAATCCGAGTTGCTGCGAACGGCGCCGTAAGTCTTTCCATTATGAAATGCCAAACAATACTAAACAAAAATAGCATGACAGTATGACACGGCTCACAAGGCATCTGTCAAACAAAGGCTATTGAAAAAAGTATCTCTACTTGAATCACCCATTATTATGTGTAGTAAATATTATAATGTTAGTATTTACCATAACAAGATCGGAGGCAACCATAATATTGTTCTGGCTTAATAACCGCCAGCCATAATATGGTTGCCCGTGACGATAATATATTTAAAGCTGCCATAATGAGTTTAAACATTTTTCGTTTTCGTTAAAAATAGTTTTAAGTGCCAAATGGATCCTGAGCTAGATGCAGTGGCCATGTAGGGGACCTACTTAACCATGATATGTTTAAAGAGTTTCGCTTGCAGATAATGAAATAATCATCAGTGGCCTTTTTCTACATGTTCTCTTTTATATTTGTAAATAAATTAAAGGAATTTTTTAATATAAAAACGGATGCCAACGAGTTTTTGACAAACTCTGTTCATATTTAATTATCGAAAAATAAATAATTGAATAAATTCTTGGCTTCCGTCCCTTTTTTTTATTATTTTAAGCGTATCAAAAAAGTTCCTAAAGTATAAATCCAATTATTTATTTTATTTCATGCGAACTATTTGTTCGAACAATTTTTTAGGAATTTAAAAAAAATATTTTTTTTTTGTAACTCCAGATAGCTTGATTATGAAAATTGTCTTTTAAAATTAATATGAAATGATATTTCTTATTTGAAATTCCTTTCGCTGGTAAAAGAAATAAGACCCTCACCCTTTTGAAATCTTTTACATAAAAAGCTGACAAAGCATAATTTAATTTTATGCAGAAAAAAAGTTAAAGATAACAACAAATGTCCTTTTTCACAGTAATAACTTTATTTTAAGGATAAAATATTTTAAGTGTCACGTGTCTGTAAAGGAATTTGCTTATCCTGAATTGTTAAAATACTTTAATAAGAAGATAAAACACATAATTACTAATGAAGCCAATTAAAAAGGAGTGAATTCTTAGAAAGTTCTTCGAATTCAAATTTCTGATTACTAAGTGACCATTAGATTCTTTAATAGAAATTGCTGAACCTTAATTTTAAGAAGATTATTAAAGAAAAAGTCAAATCAATTTTGGAGTCTTGAGTTAAATGAAAAAGTTTGCGTATTTAAGCAATTTTTAAAAGATATGGCAATTGTGAGTATTAACAGATGTTGTGGAATTAATTGTGGGTAATATCTTGATACTGCCTTTTTAAAAAACCAAACTAAAATTTAAGTTTGTATGACTAAGCTATAGTTATTAAATATTGAAATGTTTACTAATCTGTAGAGCTTGATTAATTTAGAACAGGAGTTTTCGTACACATGCACACTTTTACCAGTTGAGGGAATTTGTTTTCATATCTGGAATTTGAACTTTTATCAGGTGTAACAATTTCGTGATAAGGCATTTGGGAATTTTTGCATAATGTAGAAATATTACATTACACAAATTTACTTATATAAGCTGAGTTCCAAATCATCGTAGTACCTTGCAATTTAAGTCAAAATTGTATCATGGAGTATAACAGTTTGTTTATGTAACATTTTTCTAGTACACTTTGTGACAGGAAATAGCTGATGCATTGTTGCTTAGTTTGGATGAAGCAAGAAAACAGGAGTGGGCTAATTCTGTAAGAAACATGGATTTTTAACATTCTAGTCGTAAGGCATGGAGCTTATTGAGAAAACTGGGCAGCGCAATTCCTCCACCAAAAACCAAGCCAACTTTAGACCCGTATCGCATAGCTTCACATATAGTAAAGGTTTCAAGGTCCGACTCTGAAAAGACATTTTTCAAATCCGTACAGAAAGAGTATAAATTTCTAAGATCAATTACATCTTTAAGTGCTCAGTACTCTAGTCCCTTCTCTGTGCCTGAACTAAATAAAGCGTTGGGGGCTATGAAAAATGGAACTGCAGCGGGAGCAGACGTCATCTATCCAGAATTTCTAAAAAATAGTGGCCCAAATGCCTTAACATAGATTACACTCTTTTTTTACTAACATCATGTTAACAAACCAACTACGAGCATCCTTTAAGAAGTCTTAGATAATTGTCGTATGAAAACCGAACAAATCTGCGGACGAGTCCAAGTATTACCGACCGATCTCCCTTTTGTCTTTATGTTTTAAGCTACTTGAAGGACTCATTTTAAATAGAATTTCAAAACTTCAGCTGTTTTCGTTGATCTAGCAGCGGCTTATGATACAGTGTGGAAAAATTGCCTCTTATACAAATTCCTAAAAGTTTTTCCCTGTATAAAAATATGCATCATTGTAAGCTCTATGCTTAGTGAATGTCTGTTTAATGTCTTTCTCAACGATAAGAGTAGTAGAACCCGCAAGTTAAACAACGGTATTCCCCAAGGTACGGTGCTAGCCCCAACTTCGTTTAACCTCTACATTCATGACCTGTAAGCCTCAAGTTTCCGCAAATTTATTTATGCGGATGACATGGCTCTCGCTTTTCTACATAAGAATTTTTTTGAATTAGAACAAAGTCTAACCTCAGATCTTTCCAGACTTTCTACGTTTTGCAAAAACTGGCGTATTTAGACAAGCTCTGCAAAAACTGAGGCGAGCTGTTTTCATCTTAACCATAAGGAATCACATCGAGAGTTAAACGTCATTTGGAATAACACACGACTGATGCACAACATTTCCCAAAATACCTTGGAATTTCTCTTGACAGAACTATTTAATTTAATGTGCATCTTTCAAAATCTTCACAGAAACTGAAAACGAGAAATAACATCGTACAAAAACTCACTGGCATTTCATGGGGGCAAGCCCAAGTTGCTTGCGCATATCAGCACTTTCCCCTGTTTAATCAACTGCTAAATACGGTAGCCCAGTTTGGATAAATAGCCGACACACACAACTCAACACTACAATGAGATTGATCTCAGGAACACTGCGTCCAACTCCAACACAATGGCTTCCAGAACTATGCAACATTGCACCTCCAAAGATTAGAAGAAATCAGGCATTATTACGAGAATACAATAAGATTCAAAACAACGATGACATTCCTTTAATGTCCGACCTTTGGAAACCACCTAGACGAAGACTTAACTCAAAACAGGCGCCTCTAGATCTCACTAAAATTCTTTGGAATGTCAATTTGGAATTAAGCACAGCTTGGGCTTATGTCTGGTCAACTGTACGCCGTTCAAGTCATGTGTTCGCTGAACGTAGCAGTGACGCCGAGCTTCAACTACCAAGGAAAGCATGGTGTAATCTGAACAGATTGCGAACTGGTACTGGCAGAACCTAGAAACCCTCTATAAATGGGGTAATGTGGGCGATCCTAAATGTCCATGCCCAGTACAAACAACTGACCACATTCTTCGAGAAAGCCCATTTTTATCTTACAAGGGCCCATTGAGCAACATCAACACGTAGAAGCCAGACGCAGTTTCTTGGTTAAGCTCATAAAATTTTAAAAATTATCTACATTCGTTCTTTTTTAATGTAATCCATACGCTAAATAAAATAAGAAAAATAAAAATAAAAAACCAAACTCTCCTGAGTGTAAGCAACCAGTACACCCAGGTAGAAATTTTAGTGCATAAACTGCCAAGATTATACACTCATATCTTGTTAAGGAGCTGCAGCTATCTGATCTAGGCAGCTACAGATAGTACTCCTTTAGGCCAAAATCTCCCAGAAGTAGTGAAAAATCAGACATTTATTGGGATAATCCCTTCCCGCGACTTTGCGTTTAAGCCACAAACACCACGTGATCCCCGAAAGCAACCCTTCGTCAAAAACACATTGATCGGTTGCATCACATCCATTAATCCGGACAGAAATACGAACGTTGTGCACTTCAGGACGGTTGTGATTTAAATTTACGCGTGCACCTGCCATATGGCTTTTTCACACAGTGGATCTTAAGAACATGGCGTGTTAATATTAAGCACTTACCAAATGTCCCCGTGTGTATGAAAGATCATTTGCACATGCAAAGGTGGCAATTAGAGTATATAATCCACCGAAATTTAAACACCCACCCCTTGTTCAGGAAGCGGAGCCATCTATACTCAATTGCTATAGTTAATCCAAGCAGCTTCAAGATTGGAAACAGCACCTAGGGATCCCTCCGCAGGCCGAAATTTCCATTAAGGGTAAACAATCAGCCTTTCGTGAGGACGATTACATTTCCGCGGTTTTGAATTCAAATTAGAGCCAACAAGTGCTCCCCGAAAGTACACCCGAAAGATGTAAACCAAATGAGACCTCACCAATAGTCAAACCGGTAAGAATGTTCACCGGGCGCTACTAACTCCCGTGGCACCAAAGGGAGAAAGTACTCTAGATTTACTTTATATTCTTGGAGATCTTTTGGATCTCATAGAGCCCAGTAATTTGGATGTTTGGCGCAGCCCAGGTTGCATACACCTTTTATTTTCCCCAAAAGATGTAACATCAAGAGATCGGACTCCTCAAGATTATTTAACTACGCTCCCTGAGATGCACAGCATATTTCAGATAACATTTTAGAATTATACACGGTCGCATTGTAAAATGCATTTAAAAGAGAGAGTTGCTTTTGAACGGACCTTTAGGATCTCAGTCATATTTATATTTTTTAAAGGGTATAAAATGCGGGATTTTCGTTTACTGTAAAAAATTGGTGCAATATAAATTTATTAAAAGTATAAGCCATCGTTAGCAACGACCCTTTCCTACTTTCTTGCAGCATATGGATTTTACGCAAAAATAAATGCTAATTTGTTCAAGGCAAAGAAGAAATTAATCAAATTTCGGATGCACTGCTCTGATGTTAAGCGTTTTTCAGTGAAAACGTTCCGTATCGATCGAAATAAAGAGTAGTCGGATTCGGCCTACAAGGCAATACTTTTCAACCACTACTTTCTTAATTTACCTTCGACTCATCACGAACCAATTCTGTTCGGCACAGGACCTCTGTGATCGTCTCCCCCGATTTCAAAAGCTAGCAAACATAATTTTTTTTTTTTTTGGCACCATGGATTTTCGGTTTTTGAGTTCAATCGGCTGGGCTTCACATACGATTTCTTAAGCTTCAAGATGTCAAAATGGATCGATTTTAAATCGCTAGTAATAGCATTCAAGCAGCATTTCACACATAAAAATTCCGTCTTCTAACGCCTCTTTACTTTAGTTCGTGTGCTAATCAAATTATCTGCTTTTGAAAAAATCCTGCCGCTTAGAAACATTTTAAAAACAGGATATTAAAGACAAAAACCACTTGTAAACGATACGCCATCTGTTGCAAATCAAGTTATACTCATATAATGTGAAATGTTTAACTATGATAGCGATTATTTCGAACAAGCAAGCAAAATTTTAGATTGTCTTGATTTTAGAGGACGGCAAAATTTTAAAACAGTTGACACCTTGGGACTAGTTTATACTTTTCTAAGGGTTTTAGTTGTGCCAAATCCATCACATCAGGTTGAAAAACCCCTGTTTTTCGCCATATTCAAGACCCAAATTTATATTCTTTTAATAAGCATGATATGGAAAAGTATACTTTGGCCTATGGGTTAAAAATTTGTTGGCCTGTGTTTTTATTAAGTCTTAAACTGGCAAATATTATCCATATAAATGTTTGGTAGAGTCGTCCCTCAAAAATAGACTCTTAGATTCCTTTTAGGTTTTGGTTATAGCTTGTATCCCCACAAGAAAACAGTGCCAATTTCAGTACCAATAAGCAAACAAAAACTCGGCATTTAGAACACTTACATTTAGGACGCTCACAAATTTATATTTTTTAATACGATTATTTCAAAAAGTAATAAACGGTGCGGAAGGAGAGTGGCGCCGTTGGAATTATCGATTATGCAGATTTGTCAGTAACGATGTCGCAGTGGTCGAGTGAGCATCGGGCGTTCGCTGTGGAGAGATTTTTAAGAGTAAGAATTCTTACGTAATTGCTCGTCGACAATTTTGTTCAAAGTTCGGCATTCGGCGAATACGTGATGGACCAAGTGTAAATTTAATTCGTTCGAGGGTGCAGAGATTCCGCGCAACTGCTTCGGCATAAATGTCCCAAAGCCAGGGCCCAGTCGATCTTCAAGGACTCCCGAAAACATTGAACTTGTTGAAAGCAGTTTATGTGAAAATCCACGACTTTCAATACGGAAAAGGGCAGCCTCACTGTGACTTCCAAGAGTGATTATTCATGAAATTTTAAAAAAGGATCTGAAGTTTCATCCTTTTAAAATTCAAGTCGTTCAAGAACTGAAAGAAAGTGACTTTGATTTACGCAAAAATCACTGTAAATCCCATGTTTTGACGAGCCTTATTTTCACTTAAACGGCCACGTCAACAAGCAAAACTGCCGTTACTGGTCTCCAAGCACCCGCAACCCTCGATTGAAACATAAAAAAACCATTGCATTGCCCAGGTAACTGTTTGGTGTGCCTTATCCACTCATGAGGTAAATGGATCATTTTTTTTTTTTTTTTTTGTAAAATTCTCGAGACCAGGCGACGAATGTCAATGGTGAAAATTTTCGACACATGATTACGGAATTCTTTTTGCCAAACCTGCGAGCTCATCCATCGTACTCTTCATACACGTGGCTTCAACAGGATAGGGCGACTGCACACACAGCCAGAGCTTCGATAAATTTGCTTCGGGAAAATTTCACCAAAAAACTGATCAGTCAATTTGGGGACATCCCATGGCCACCGAGGTCGCCCGAAATAATCCCATGGATTTTTTTTGGGGCTACCTCAAAGAGTGGGGTTTTAATGACAAAGGAAAATATTCGTCGAGAAATCAGCACAATTGAATTAAGTTTACTGCAGCGTGTGGCGCCGAACACAAGGCTCCGTTTTGAACAGTGTGTTCAACTTGACGGAAGACATCTGGATAACATACTCTTAAAAAACAAGATCCGTGTTTTTATTCTATCGTTCAATGCTTTTAATAAAACTTTGAGTCAATTATTACGTTTTTAATTTAATTTTGATAATATAAATCCGCTACTAGACACCCTTCATATCCTTAGTAGCAAATATCTCTCAAATTAATCGCTCAAGAGCAAAAATATCTTTTTTTTCGTACTAACTGTCTGTTTTTGAAATACGGGAGCAAAACTCGTTCGTTTCACTTACCCTGAAAATAAAAAATAAATTTTAAAATTTTATTTTTGTTTTAATTCCAAGTAAAACTAACGAGTTTCACCCTCGTGTCCTAAAAAGTCAGTTATTCAAATGTTTAACCAATATTCAATATTTTCGGAATTTAACTAAATTTCCCTTGATATTTGGAAACAAAAAACTTGCGACAATTTTTGACAAGCCCATTTATAATAATTTACTGTTTTTATATAAAATTTTTATAATATTTTACTGTTTTTATATAAAAAGTTGAAGAAGTTAATATTTTAGTATGTTTTATCAAGGTCAACTCACCGGTTGCTCAAAAGAAATTTTCTCCTTTTCAAAACAATTTTCATATTAAAAAGTTCAAAACAATTTAAATAATTGACTTAGTTTTTTACTCCAAAACATTTTGACAGTATTATAAATTCATAAATTTTTATTAACCCTCGACGACACCCTTCCGTTGTCAAAGAATTTAGCAATAATTTTGAATGTTTATTGCCACAACATTTGGTAGAAAAATAATATCTACTACCCCTTTTACAAATACAGGGTATTCCAAAAAAAGCACAGGAATGCTTGTACTTAGTCTATACTTTCTTTAATTTAATATAAATATATATATATATTTTTTTTTTTTGCTACACTTAATGGATTATAAATTTAGACGTAAAAAATTTACTTGCGAGATAGTCCCGCCCATTCCTAGGACCACGTAGTTGCTCTCTTTCTAAGAAGTTTATTCTTAGTTGCCTCTTAAAAATTGATTTCAATTTAAGAAGATGTGATATTAATTAAATTTGCACCAATTAACAAAGTAATAGTATCAATTAAACGCGTTTAATTGACTTGATTAAACGTTTAATTTACTTGATTACATTTTTAATTAAAACTGGTCTTATATTTGATTAATGCTTTAATTGGTGAACAACTTTGGAACATTTTTTTGTGTGTTTACACTAGGGATGCCAATCGGGACTGATTTTCGAGAGTCCCGGGATTCGGAATTTCAAAAAATCAATCCCGGGATTTTCCTGGATATCGGGATTTTTCGGGATTATTTAAAGTCAAAAGATAAATGCTTTTTATAGATATTTGTTAATAAAAAACGACTTAAAAAAATTTTTACAAGCAAAAGTTTTATAATTCATTATAAATTACAAAGTTGTTTAATGATTATCTTGATTACTAAAATTTGTAAATATTTTAAATTGTGATTTTATTCTAAATTAATGATTTATTTAATTGAAAATATGATAAAAAAAAATCAACGTACGATTTCCATATTTTTTCTCAATTAGCTCCGTTGTTTCAAACTTAATAAAAAAATAATGAATATAGTAATTGAATGGAGCAAACTAGTAATTGATTTATTTGTAAGATCCTATTAATATTTTTCTTAAATGATTGAAATTTGAATTCAAAATTAAATTATTAAATTATTAATCGGACAATTTAAAATAAATTTTAACAAATTTTGTTCGATTTTTAATAACACATAATCAAAAAAAAAATTGTTAAAGTTCATGGGTAAAATACATACTTAAGCTTGAGGTCTATTTAAATAAAATTATTTATTATTATTTCTATAATCAGATAACAATTTAAAATTTCAGATGGTTTTTTTTTCGTGAAAAAATCACACAAAGGCGGGACAAAATATCATATTGGACTAAAACTAACACTTTTGGCCAAAAAAGGCAAAAATTTCCTACAGTGCATTGACTGAAAAATGGGGAAATAGTTTAATGTTTCTATCACATAAACAAATGTATTAAATAATCTAAGGAAATACAAATTAAACAGTTTTCCTTCGAAATTTTGATTTTGCCGATAAATTTGCCTTGTTTTTAAAGATTTGGTTTTGCTGTGGAGCCTAATAAACAAACATATTAAACTATTTACAATTATTTTATTTGAAAGACTGAATAATATCGTCCCTAGAAAAAATAAGCAAATCGGCACTATGCCAATTTTGGAACAAAAACTCGTCAAATCTGGCAGTCCTATTTTTATTGTATCTATTTCTTTTGTTGACGTTTCGCTTGCATTTGACACTTAATTACTGGAAGTATTCCAGTTAAAACAGAATCGGTGTTGTCTGTTCTCGTATTCAAATACAGAAACACTTTTTTCTCACAAATCGAGAAACGATGGAATTTTTTGTTTCACACTTAATGTGAGAAATTTTGCGATGCGAGAAATACAGAAACGAGCTACTGTAATATAATTTTTTAAGTTTGTGTTTAATTTAATTTTTCATGTTAAATGTTCTTATGTTTATCTACAACAAAATATTGTTCAATGTAATATAAAAAATTTATTTCATTTACTACGAACACCCTTGATAAAGTTAACATAACACTTACGAAATGTTGGAAAAATATGGATTAAATGCATTTTTAATTTCATGTAGGATTTGGCTGTATTAGCTAAAATAAAAAACAAATTTAATGAACAACTATGTTGGCCAAACAACATGCTTGTACGGAAGTTTTCCCTCCAGACACTGGCCCGTCCGACGAACATTTGCATCGATCGATGCAGGATGCCGCCACTAAAATACCCTTCAATTTATAACAGCGTATTAAAAATAAGGTTAATACATTATTGGCCTAAAAAATATAACATTTTTTGGCGCACAACTCATACGTTGCCACCCAGATAGGAAGAGGTTATAGTTAACAATGGCCAGTGCATGAAAAAAGTTTATATTTTTATTTATTTATTTATTTAATTTTCCAGTCTATAGATTAAAAATCCTTACAGACATAAGTGCTTAAATTATAATACATATAATAAATATAGAATAATGATATTAACTAATTTGAATTTAAATAAACAATAATTTTTCTTTTTAAGGCATCATTACTATCAGAAAAGTCAATTAGATTATATAGATTATTTAATTTCAAGCAAATCTGACGAAAGGAGTCGTTGTTAGCATAAACAGAACGGTAATACGTTAAATTTAACGGCTGAAAACTTCGTGTAGGTCTCACTGGAACATTAAAGTTAATTTTGCTTAACAAGTAACCGGAATCGACATCACCGCGTATTAGACCCATTAAAAACGAAATACTAAGCATTGTTCTTCGGCTTTTTAACGTCGGTAACTTAATAAGACCAAGTCTGCTTTCATATGAAGGTAGTGCAAGCGAATTCCATCCAAGACCTCTTAAACAAAATAAAAGGAACTGTTTCTGTACAGATTCAATGATGTTGACATATATATTAAAGTATGGATCCCATACAATTGATCCATATTCCAGGATAGGGCGAACCAGAGACGTATATAAGTGTTTAGTGACATATGGATCAGAAAATTCTTTTGACCAACGTTTAAAGAACTCCTTTAGCTTTATTGACCATTAATGAAATGTGATCACAGTATTTTAGTTTGTGATCCAATAAAATACCGAGATCACCAATAGTGTGAACTTTATCCAGTAATGTTCCATTTAGAAAATAATTGCAGTGTCAAGTTTAAATGAGCGGAAAAATGACATGTGTTTACATTTTTTTATATTTAAATCCAATAAGTTGTAATTACACCATTGAGAAAAAAGTTCAATGTCAGACCGCAAAATGGATTGATCAATAATATCGTTAAAAGAATTAAAAATTCTGACATCATCAGCATACATGAGTATGTTAGTGTGCTGAACAACCGATGGCAGATCGACTGTACCAATGTTTAAAAAAAAAACAATTTAATCTGTCGATAATAATATAAACGACCAATAATTGCATTACCGACTTTATTCTCCAAGAAATATGGACCATTAATTTTTTTCGAATGCTATTCTACATCAATTTGGAATAATAAGGGAAGAAATTCCCAATAATGAATAACTCTAGTAATTTTAGTAGCGTATACACTGAAATTTTGCTAACTTACGTGCCTAAGGCGAATTCAAACAAGGTGGTCTTATTTTGAAAATGTATACAACACTGTTTAATACTTTAACGTTGTGTCAAAATAATACAACACTGTAGAAAACAAAAACGCTGTGTGTCAAACCTCGTATCTTAAAAAAATACGGTTTGGACTTTTTCATATAAAACGATGGTTTTTTTTTTTTGTGTTCTATTACTGCAAAAACTTATTATTTCAATAATTTATTAATAATTACAGAATTGAGACAATGTATTGAAATAATAAGTTGTTGCAGTAATAGAACACAAAAAAAAACAATCGTTTTATATGAAAAAGTCCAAACCGAATTTTTTTAAGATACGAGGTTGAGAAAGTAAGGCATCGATATGCTATCATATTTCATTCTGTTTTTAATTTAAAATCGTGTGTTGTGGAATGTAATAATTTAAAAACGTGTGCTAACAAAACACTATTTACAAGAAGTTTTGATTTATTTTTAATTTGGAAAAAGTGCAGATAAAGTAGGCCAGGCCAATTGCTCATCGAATCTTTTTCTGATAATTTCATTTACGAACTCTATGAAAAAAAGAGTTATATTTATACCCAACCCAGAATAGTGGAGCGGGTACCCAGCTAGGCTTTTTAATCGTGTCAGAGTCTACTGGAAAACTCGGGAGAAACTGTAACACTGTGAGATACTTGTACAACACAGCGAAATACGCTTATATTAATCGTAGAGGGAATCGCTTGAGATGTGTGTAAATATTATCGAATGTGTCTTTCAGAAAACATGCCAGGAATCCTATGGAACTCATTTGCGTATTATCGTAGAGCCCGTGAAATTCACAGCCGTATAACTGAGCATCAAGCGTCTTTTTCATGCCAACACTTCCAATTTTTTATTCGGTGGTTAAATTTTAAGTGCCGATGTTAAATGAGAACCACACCTTAACGTCAAGATTTTTTCAGGAATTCATTTGGCATTTCTCAATTTCAGACTAATTCAATTTGAGCCATGGAAAGATACACAATCGAGGAACGTGTTAAAGCTATTCAGGCTTATTATGAAAATGGGCGTTCAAATCAAAATGCATATCGTCAATTTTCGAAGAAAATCATCTTCAGCGATGAGGCACATTTTCACCGCAGTGGATTCGTCAATAAGCAGAATTGACGCATTTGGGCGAATGATAATTTAAGAGTGATTGTCGAAAAACCAATGCACCTACACCATTTATTTAACTCGTTATTCAACAGTGTATCATACCATTTTTTATTTTGGTCCACCCTGTAACTCTGGTAGCAACATCTAATAAATAAGAAAAATGTTGTAAGAAGGAAAATTTTGTTAGAACGATAATATTGTTGGTTCAGAGTCTGTTGTTTAGAAGGAAATTTGTTAAAAGAATTACTTATGATTAAGCACTTTTTTTTAGCATAAAATCCTTTGAACATAATTTAACAAAAAAAAATATCATTTTATCTTTATTAAAAAATCATTTTTTAAATGTTTTTAGATAGAAAAAAAACATCACTGTGGCCCTTGGAAAAATTGAGCACACACATACGATGTCGCATCTAACACATGTTATATGCAGGATGGGAGCAACACCAAGAACATGCAAAATTTTGTTTAAAAGAAAGAGGACACACAAAAGGTTCAACTCCCTTTTTGGCAAAGTAATGTCAGTGTTAGAGTTAAGTCCTTATTAAGTTCATATTTTAAATCTGTGTGCGTGTGTGTTTATTTAAGTAAGTGTGCGTGAACATTCCAAGCGAGAAAGGATGAGTAAAAAAGTGTGTGTATTATAAAATATTTAGTAGTAAATACTCTACATATTTTGCCATAAGCAACAGCTGTGACCAACAAATTTGTGACAATGCTAAATTTTATCGCATTTTGCTGGAAAAGAAAGAACAAAAAATAAACAAATTCAACAAAATTAAAAGGATGAAAAGGAGTGCAGTTTCTGTACACAAATTTTCTGAAATATGAGCTTAAAGCATAAAAAAAAGAACATTTGTAAGGGAATGATGAGTTATTTACCAAATTCATTTAGTTGCCAATGGAAACGATTTGAATATTTTTAAGATATTTTTGACTTTGAAACAGTCACTCGTTCTTTAACTCAATTATTTAGAAAGGGGTTGTTGGTTTCCTATTTCAATTTAAATCAATTACTTTAAGCTGTTAAGTAAAGAAGAATCCCACTGAAACCATTTAAATAGAAATGTAAGGAAATTTTTGAAAGAAAAAATAGCGGCAATTTTTTTATGCTCAAACTAATCAGCGATGAAGAAAACGGTTTCGTCTTAATTACCAAAAAATTTTAGATAAAAAAAAAATCTTTAAAGAATTAATTTTAATTAAAACATTTTGTATGAAAATTATTTTTAACAAATAATATTTTATCAACGTTCCGTTGTTGACAAAATGTTATGCATCGACAAAAAAATTAGTAAGATTTTTTAAGTTAATGTATTGATAACGAAGCGATTTGTGCCAAATTTATATACTTTTACTGTTACCATTCTTCAACTTTAAAGACTTCTCTTTGACAGATGTTGTGTTTTGGTAACAGAGTTATCTGTTTAAAATATGAAAACTTTTACTGTATAGGTTCTCCAGATGTAAGGTTATTAATATTGTCTTTGTATGGGATGTGTCACGCCCATCTTTTCCACTGAGCCTACTTTTTGACATTTCTTGTGTATTTATAATCATAACTGTTACTGCTGCCGCTCTCCCATTACATAGAAACCTACTTTGTCTTTGTATGAAAGGTGTCACGCCGACTTCGACAAACAAGCTCACTTTTTGGCATATGGGCATTTCCATTTCATCGTACGTGACATTTGTATGCCTTCAGAGCGATTGAGATTTTGCAAAAATAGTAATAACTGGAAAATTTGTTTATCATTTAGAAAGTAGAAAGTGAAACAAATTGTTATCAAATTCGGAATCTTGTTGTCCAGAATATCCAGTAAAATAGGTGCAATCTCGTACGTGACATAAAACGGAAGTGATTTTGTAGTTGTCATGGCTTATTAACTATCGTAAAAGTTTTTATCGCCAATTTTTATGTCAATACCAACATTTATAAGGAAGTTATGGCATTAAAAACTATTTTCGGGAGTAGTATTTGTATGAGTGCTATGGTCAAATATGGACCGATTCCAACAATATTTGGTTAGACGATTAAGATTACAGTTAATTAAGTTTAAACTAAATTTTAGCTAAATACAAACATAATACAATTATACATTTAGTTGCAATACAATTCATATTGCATTATTACAATATCGTACGTGACAACTTTTAAAAGCTTATACAATTTTTATTATACCAATTTAAAAAATAATCCCGATCAATAATTTTTTTCAACAAATATCTTGCTTTGAACTTTTATTTTGAAACACCTGCGACTGATAAAATACAAATGACATAAGCAAGTTATATTTTTGCACCTTATACGTGACATAGGAGTATCATTCAAAACAAACCAAAAAAAATATACCGCTAATCGAACTATACATTTGTTATTTTCTCATGAATCTTGTTCATTGTTGCTGTAACATGAATTTTAAAGAATAATTCCAATGTTACCAGCCTCTGTATTTAATCGGCAGAAAAGTGCAAATTAATGATTGTGGTTACTAAAAATTAATCAAAGAGATAGTCATTTTTAATATTTATTTTTTGCTCTTAAAAATTGTAATAAGCTATAAATTCCTTTGCATAGTAAAGTTTGAGTGTTTTGTTTCTTTTTACCATATTTGATAAAAGTTTCATGGGTTTTTATTTTTTGAGTCGAGGTTAACATTCTCATTGAAATGCCCATATGTATCAAGGCGAATTCATATGTTTTGAAAACGGATACAACACTGTAATATACTCCAACAATGTGTCAAAATAATACATCACTGTAGTAAACATTTCCAACATTTCATTTTGTTTTTAATTTAAAATTTTGTGTTTTCAAATAAAAAAATTTAAAAACATTTTAAATTTCATAATTCTAAGTGAAAATTATAGAATTTATGAAAGATAACCCAGAACCATCAAAATGGTATACCATTAGGACAGATGGTTAGTTATCTGCTGTTGCTTACTTAGCAAGCCAAGGTCATTTCGTATGAATTCGACCAAGGCGAATTTACATCAGGTGGCGGCGAGACTACAACAAGTCAAAAACACAAAAAACAACATGGTATTTTGTTTTTGTTTTTCGGTCATGGAATGTCAAAAACAGGGCGAATTAATATATGAATGAATTCGCCTTGCATAAAACAGTTGACTAAAGCAGGGCTATCAGAATTGGGGTTCTAATCTCAAATTAGATAAAAAAAAAAATTTGTTTCGGGGTTATTTTGAGGATGTACAAATTTTTTTTTTTCTTTTTGGGTAAATTATTTAAAATTTTGTTTTGTCTCTAATACAATTTATATTAAACAGATTATAACGCAAATTCAATATCTGTCGTCTGAAAAATCTGATTTTGCTGATCGCCACATCAGTTTTTTATTCAAAATGTTTCTGCAGCAAAATTTTTTTTATCTTAAAAACATGGTCGAATGACTAGGCCGCGCAAAACTACAACAATGCACCGATAGGAAAAACAACACTAATTTTGTTTGTGTAAAACATGATAAGGATGTCAAAAACCATTGCTCAAAAGACACAACCTACTAATTGGACCATATATAAAACGTTTATGTACCCCTTCTGTTTAAGTCAACCTGTAAACATTCTAAGAAGTAAAATTTATTTTAAACGTATATATGTATGTCCACAAATATTGATATTTCACGCGTAAAATTAATATGCTTGTGGGGTCGTTATAATAATGCTAATCCTATACATTTGAAATGTTCAAAGCTTCAAAAGTTCATAAACGATATAAAATCATTTAACATGGATTTTCAAGCTGAAACCATTAATTCTAAAAGTATGTTTGACAATATGCACATATTCCTTTAGGCCCTAATCATATAAAACGCAGCGCAACGCCAAAGAATAACATTGAAAGCACAAACAATGTCATAAATATTTTGTAATTTTGTTGTTCCTTTCAACAGAAATTCATGTACCGTGTTTTAAAATTTTCAACGACACAAGCTTTTGAAATTTTAAAACGCAATGTGAATTTCTGTAGAAAGCAATAACAAAATTACAAAATATTTGTGACATTGTTTGTGCTTTCAACGTTATTCCTTGGCGTTGCGCTGCGTTTTACATGATTAGGGCCTTAATTATATTTAAGCCGGCAGTCATACAGGAAATTTAAAATACATATATTTATACTATTTTGGATTAACTGAATGATCCCTTTTCCTAAATACCGTATATTTTTGGTCAGAATTTGAAAGATAAGTACCAAATTGTGAAATTTCTTTAAATACACTATTGCTTTAGTGTTATTATGCTAATATGAGTTAAAAATACAAATTTATAAGATAAAAATAATCCCCACTGATAAATAATATTAAAACATTATTTTATATAGTAATAATTTATTTAGTGGCTTCTTATTTTTAGATATTTTAAGAAATTTTTATTTTAAATTTGGGAATGAAGAAATAATGTATCTGGCAGCCCTAGCCTAAAAAGAACAAAAACATTTGAGTCAAAAAATATAAAATAAAATAAATTATTTTTAGAATCAAGAAAATAGCAGTTTTTATAACATAAAATTGTGCAATTTTTGTGAGCACTTATTGCAAATTCGGTGGAAGTGAACGTGGCATTGAAATTAATTTCAACCGTTTCTTTTCTGTATTAATTTTATGCATTTGAAAATTTAAAAAGCACATAAACATAAAATCACCTTTAAGGTATAGTGATAATGGTAAAAATTTGTTTTTGTGACCAAAAGACGATCTGTACTTAATTCTCACACGTAGTTCAATTAATCGTCCCTTTATTTTTTAACTTTTTCATTAATAATTTGCAAACTAAAATTTAATTTAAAAACACAATTTTAAAAAGCACATGTAAACAAAACTTTTGAGAATTCTGGCATGACTAAAAAAAATAACAGGCTGTCTCTTCGCCGCCACCTGAAGTAAATTCGCCTTGAATTCGACCAAGGCAAATTCATTTCAGGTAATCTCGGTAGTACAACAAGTACAACTCGTACAAAAACCGCAAGCAATTTGTTTTTGTAAAATCATTGTACAATGTCAAAAACCGCAACAAATCAAAACAGAAACGAAGATAATAAACAAAATTTTGACATCCAACAATTATAAAGCTAAAGAAAAAAAGGTATCATCAGGGCTTTTAGGATCACCTGTAATGAATTCGCCTTGAATTCGACTTAATAAAAATTTCCTCTGAACAATCTTTGATAAAAAAAAAATTTTTAACAAAAAGTTTTAATTTACGAAACATTTTCTTGCGGAAAATTGTATAAACAAAAAATTTTCTAAGAAGAAATTTTGTTACGGAAAAATTTTGAGAAATAAAAATTTGCTAAAAAAAAAAAATTCTACCAAAACATTTTATTAACCACCAAACTTTCAATAAAAACATTTTATTAACAAAAAACTTTGGAAACTAAATATTTTCTACAAAAACATTTTGGTAACGAAATATTTGCTAAGAAAGCATTTGGCTAACGAAATATTTTCTATAAAGAAATTTTGTTAGCGAAATTTTCTTTGGAAAACATTTAGTAAACAAAATAAAGCATGTAAACGATAAATTGTTTACAAATTGGAATGCGAATTTTGCGATCATGACAAACAATGCAAGAAAAGAACAGTTACTTTTTAAATATTATGATTTGTAGCCAATAAAATGAAAATCACGTTTTTAGTAATTGATCATCGATAACGGCGTCAACACAAAAAATAGAAAATCAGAGAAAAAAAGTTGTAGAAACTTTTTTGGTTACCCTAATTCTTCTTTTGCAGCTATAACAAGGCTAACAGGTACTCCCCGAGCGACTGCAAAGAACGTAATAAACCGGTTCATGATGACCCAATATATTGAATAAAAAACATGGATCCGGTTGATATCCCGGATTTGTTAATAGAAAGTTGCCGGTAAAATTGAGAAATGCACTGGTTGTAAGCCAATCATGTCGGTTCGAGATCTGTTTTTCAGATTTAGTGTATGAACTCCTTTAATAAATTTTCATAGAAAAATTCTTTTACCATTCATTTTCCCGAAAACTACTCTTCTACAATAAGTTAACGATAACTTTTTGATTTAATAGAAATCAGTTTAAAAAACTGATTTACTTAGTTTTAAATAATTTTTGATTCAAGAGAAATTTTATCGTTTTCTTTTTCATGCTACGGAAAAGTTATCGATAAGTCTTTATGTTGCATGTAAAATATCGGGATTTTTAAGCTTTACAACGTTAATCCATAGCTCTTTAATGGTATACAACAGTTTTCGATCACTTGTTTATGCCATTGAAAAATACGACACCAATAAATTTGACTTTCATTGTGACAGGGTTCAGATAATTACAACAAAAGCAACCCAAATAAATACCCTGGTTTAATGCTTTTGTCTTTTTGTCATGGCATGTCATCGCCAAGACATAGATGACGATTTCGTTTCCTCTGTTGCCGTTGCTTAAAACCCATTAACATTTACGTTGGCATAAAGCGAATGAGTGGAATGCATTTAACCATTTTATGCTTTTATTTATCTCATTTTTATAAGTATTTTTATGGTTTATTGAGGTTTGAGTATAAGTATCCTTCTGCAACCAAATGTGTTATTAGCTGAGAAGAAGGACTATAAAGATTTGCCTTAATGTATGTTTGTATGTATATTTAATATGAATGCGAAAGACCGCCATATGTTTTTAACCAATATTCCAGGTTTGGGTATTTGTTTATTTTCTGATGATATGGCATATTTGTATTATTATTTTTGTTTTTTCTGGAAATATTTTTTTTATGATTATATTTTGTAAATAAAGTCATATAAATATACATAAATATTTTGTTCATTTTAAACTCCCACCACAATGTCTTGGTGAATGATGAATGCACTGAATTTAAAAAAACCCCCCATCACATGCCCTGGTTTATGTGTCTGAGTGTGTGAAAGCGAGTTATTGATGAAGCTGGAATTGTTTGTTTGTTTTTATACTTTTTTATTTATTTTGTGCTGCACGAGCTGTGTAAATATGTTGCACGTATAGAAAGAGTAAATCAAAAGATTAGTGAATATGAGTTTATAAAATATTATGAGATTTGCTTATGATTGACTTATGCCATTAAATAATAAAAACGTAAAATAATTCGTTAAAAAAAAGGAAAGTATTCAAATGGGAAGCTGTTTTAATGTTTAGCTTTTCTTTTTCGAGGTTAAAAGTTTGGATACATAAATCTTAATAGGGGTATTATTAAGGGGGCTTTTTATGTACTTTTAATTTATCGTTAAAGGAAGTAAAAGGTTAATAAAGATTTATAAGTGATTTTTGTAGAGATTGTCAACAGAATAAAAAGAAATTCAAATTTCCTGTAGACCACAATATTTCCCGATAGCTCCTTTATAGACTACAAAAATGCTAAGAAGTTTTCTATAGGCTAGAGAATTTATTTATATACCTTAAAGGCCTCTTTGTACCTTTTATATAACTCTTGGTTAAAACTTTTTTGTAGACAAAAAAAGTTTTTTCGGAAACTTTTTTATAGTCCAGAAAAGATTTCTGAATAAAGTCATTTCTAAAAATGCAAGGAATAGCACTATTACAAAAAGCTTTATAAAAATACATAGCTGAAATTCAACTCATAGAATAAATTCGAAAAATAAAAAATGTTGAATATAATAAAGTTGCTTATAAAAATAAATAATTCCCAATATCTATTTTTCTAATTATATTCTAAAAAAGTTCTCTTGAAACCTTTGCTATATTTAAAAGTTTTCTGTAGTTTAGAAAATTTTTTCTATAACTTTACCGTAGACTTAAAAAAGTTCTTTCTATAACTTTTCTATACACTTGAAAAGTTCCCTAAAAAATTTCACTGTAGACTAGAAAAATTCTCTCAATAACTTTTCTATAAACTAGAGCAATTGTATACACTTTTCCATAAACTAGAAAAGTTCTCTTGATAACTTTTTTTATAAACTAGAAAAGCAATCGATAATTTTTCCATAGAATAAAAAAAAAAGTTTCTTCGATAAGTTTTCTGCAAACTAGAAAAGATTTTTCGATAATATTTTTATAAACTAGACACGTTTTTTCAATAACTTTTCTGTAGTTAGTAACTTTTCTGGTTAATAGAAAAAATTTTTCAGAAGACTAGAAAAATGCTTTTAATAGATTAAAGAGTTTTTTAACAGACTTGAAAAGTTTTTTTTTTTTTTTTTGATAATTTTTTGAAAGACTATCACCCCAATTATGAATAAAAATTCTCCGGGAGTTTTTTCACATTTCCCATTTTTACCATGAAATTTAAATAGAAAACGAGAATTGAAAAACTCCCGGGAATTTTGATTCATAATTGGGTTGTATATAAGTTATTTTCGATAAGTTTCCTGTAGACCAGTTAGATACTTTCAACAACTTTTTATAATCTCGAAAATTTCATTCGATATTATTATAGAATAAAAAAGGTCTCGATAAATTTCTTTAAAATAATGTCGATAACTGCTTTATTTTAAAAAATATCCCAAAAAATATTTTAGAAGACAAAAAATACATTAGTATTATACATATCTTTTAAATAAAAAAATAATCGATTATCAATATTAATTAAACAAAAGTTATCAATAACTTTTATTAAAATGTAAGAGCTATAAATATATTTTATTTTCATTGAAAAAAATCATCGAAAAGTTTCATTTAAAATGTTTATCAAAAGTTTTCCCTTGGAGCAAAAACAGTTATCGATAATTTTCTTTAGAAAAAAAATTATTGAAAAAAGTCCTTCAAATTAAAGAGTTTTTGTTTGAAGGAATTATGGACAATTTTTTTTTATTACAAGATTTATTGATTATTTTTATATTTAAATCGCCGAAAAGAATTAAAATGTTATCCAAATTTTTAGCAAAGGCGGCAAAAAAAATTTTTTTGTAAAATAGAGAAGTTAAAATAAATATTCAGTAACTTTTTTAAAGTAGGAATAATTGATAACTTTTCTTTTGAATAAAAAAGTTATCGAGTACTTTTTTTAAATAAATAAGTCAAGGAAGCTGTTTGTATTTGTTTCTTCAGATATAAAAAGTTATCGATAGAGGACAATCATTATTTAATTTTGGAATGAAAATTTTAAGTTATTTTTTAATATAAAGACGACATCGATTAGTTTTCTTATTTTTTTACTATATATTAAAATCGTCATAGAAGATTTTGCTTTAGATAAAGAAAAACTTAATGACTTGTTTCTAAAAAAAAAAATAATGATATTTTTACAATTATATGTTATCGATAACGAATTGATAAGGAAAAAAAAATCTTTTTCCATTAAAACAAAAAGGTGTTCGTCGATGAACTATAAAGAGAAGTAAGAGTCATCGACATTTTCATTTACTAATTGTTGGCCTTGTTTCAGAAATCGAGTAAAATTGAAATCGATTAAGATTTTTACCGTAGTTTTTTCTGATTTTAAGTGGTGCTTAAAGTATGCAGTACGAGTATTAGAAAATAAACATTTCTACAACCTTTTAAAACAGGATCGTTTTTAAAATTTGTCCAGTTTCACTAGAATTCAATTCGCACAACATGAATGTATATTTGTATGTAATATATAATAAGTCGCTATAATTTCTGTACCTTTCAGATGGTCCTTCGAACCCGACTTTTTATAAAACTGTTAAAAAAAATTTCTAGTTGCAGATAATTTTCCCTTAAAATGAATATCTCATAAAAGATTTTACTTAACAATGAGGAAATAAACTCCATTCTGTTTTAAAGATAAATTAAAAAAATATTTATTCTTTTGTTATAAATCAAAATTATGAAAAATAATAACAAAGAATTATGGATTTTTTGCTATTAGAATATAAAGTTTTTGTTATATTTATTATCAAAGTTGTTTGTGGGAATACTATTATTTATTAAAAGATTTTGTTTGTTGTGCTTAATTCCCTTTTTAAATAATTGATAAAAAATACTGAAATTTATTGTTGGAGGATAAGCTGTTCCTATGCGCATTTCACTGGTTGCTTAGGCCAGATCATCAGGAAACGTTCTCCTAAATAATTTTAGAAAAGCCAAAGCTATCAGCAAACAAAACTACAGAGGGAATGAGAATTACCTACAAACACTCAAAAAGTCTTGTTTGCAACGATATCAAAGCTTAAACAAAATACCAAACAATAAATCAGTGTTGAGTTTTTATCTTTTTTACATTTCCCGCTTTTTTACATTTCCCGCTAAAATTATTAAGGAGAACGTTTCCTGATGATCTGGCCTAAGCAACCAGTGAAATGCGCATAGGAACAGCTTATCCTCCAACAATAAATTTCAGTATTTTTTATCAGTTTTTGTTATATTTTAATAGTTTCATTAAGATGTCGATCTATTTTCTTGAGAATACAAAAGTTATCGGGATTTTTTTTTCTCTAGAATATAAAAGTTAACAATTTCTTTTTTTTAAATTTATATTTCTTGTTAATGTTTGTATATAACATATGATTAGACTTTATGCTGTTTGTAATTTAAAAATGGTTTTAAAAAAATGTTGATAAGTTTTTGTGTTTGTTTTTTAATATGAATAAGCTCTGTAAATATCGATAATTTGTATTAAGAATGAACATTCCATTAAAGATTTAATTTATGAAGGAGGAATCCAACTCAATTACAAAAAAAATTACTGTTCTTTTTTTTCGTTAATGTATTATTATTATATTAATATGAATTATTTATTTTTTCTTAGCATATAAAACTTATATTTAACTTTTCTGAAAACATTTTATTATTCGATCATGTTTGTATGTAAAATATATCTAGCCGGTCAAATGGTCCTTCGAACATTTTTTAGAAAAATTTTCAGTAAAGTTTTTTGTTTTTATCTAATTATAGAGTTGTCATAGTAAGTTAAAACTCTCATTAAAGAGTATCCTGAGAAATAAGGATGTAAACTTAAAAGATAACTTAAAAAATTTATGTGTTTTTTTCGTTAGAATATAAAATTTTTGTTAAAATGTCTATATTTTTAAAAATATATAATTTACTTTGGAATATAAAACTTATCGATAATTCTTCATTATAATTTAAAAGTTATTATGTATAAATTGTATTAATTGATTATGTTTGTATGTTATCTATAACTAGCCATTAAAATGGCCCTTCGAAACTTTTGAAATAATTTTAAGTGGAGTTTTGTATTTATAAAATTTTTTCTATCTAATAAAACCGCCTCTAAGGTATTTTATAGTGAAAAATTATGATCAGTTTTAATATTTACAGCTCACAATTATAATAAAATTTATTTATAAATATTTAAAGCATTACAAAAGCCATAAAACACCAAAAACCATAAAGGAGTGAGTCCATAAAGACAGATTCTTTTGGTTTTGTTTGTGTTTTTATTTACTCATGCCATGACTTAAAGGACCAATAATAACACAAAAGAGCAGCCACATTATTTTTCTCATACAAAAATAATACATAAATTTTTGTGGTATTAAAACGTAAAGGATTATATTTAAATTATTACACATATAAAAAGAAACCATACAAAAAACAAACATTCAGACCAAACCCAACCAATCTGAAATGAAATGAAACAAATAATGTCATTCATACACGACCAATATCACCATTTCAAACCCAAATACGGCTACAATATGTTGTGATATGATACTGCAATATGAAGTGATGTAAAACCAAAAAAAAAATTAAATTTTAATATATTTGTGTATAAAAAAACACTAAATTACTCTTACAGACAGCACGAAATAATTTTCTTTTGGTGATTTAAATAAAAAAAAAATATGTATATATTTTATTTGTCAAATTCTAAATCATCATTTGGCTTATAATCACATAAACAAATTATTTTCTGCGATTTTACATAAATTTTTATTACACATGCACGTTTGGGAAAAAGTATCTACATACCCAGTTATAGACATTAATGCTTAGAAAGGATATGGCATCCTTTTTAACTGTTGCTAATGCTTCACAGACTTAACATTTTAACATATTGCATTTACGACTGAAATACGTAGACATATTTATATTTATGAATATGTCTTGAATATTCATATAAAGCAGGGATGGAAAGTTTAGTTCTTTCTCAAAAAAAAAAAAAAAAAAAAAAAAAAAAAAAAAGTTTCGTACGGCAACTTTTTCTAAGTTTTAGAAACTCCTTTCTAGTCTTTCCTTTGCCTCGAAAGATACTTTACAAAAATTTAATTTTACCATCTCTGTTTTACTTCTCCATATTTTATTATTTATGGCTGTATTACCATTATCGTAATTTGTACATGAGTATTTTTTTTTTTTAGTATGTCTAATGTTAGAATTTAAGCGATATATGCCAATTTTATTATTATATTTTAACATCTTTCATTTTCTTATTATTCTATTATATTTTATGAGATTTTTATGCATTTATATGTAAATAAATCTAAGATTTTAGGGATGAAGGGGAAGATAAGTTGGGCGTGAAGTGACAGAGATTAAAATGGAAGTTATTTCACCTTTTTATAGTCATACATAACCACAAAATTATATCGAAATTAATGAAGACGACATACAATTTTAATTAAATTGACTTAAGTGAAAGAATAAAAATAAAATGATCCTTCGAGCCCATAAATAAACTCAATAAAATAAAAATACAGATTTTAAAAACATTATATAATGTATTCAGAAAAGTCAACTGGTTACAAAAATTTATTTAAAATATTCTTTAGAGCATTATAATTTTAGTTGGCTATAAAATGGTCCATTGAATGTAACAAAAAAAAAGTTAAACAAATAAATAACACATACCTTCGGGAAAATAAAAAAGTTAATATGGACAAAAATACTTAACAAATAACACAATTAAAATATTAAAAAATAACGAATTTGCAAATAAAATTGTTGTCAAACTTTATTTAAAGAAGTTTTTATTTTAAATTAAATAAAAATGGTCCTTCGAGTTTAAACTCAAAATTATTTCTATTAAAATTGTACATTTTAGAGCTTAATTGTACATAACCGACATTTTCTATATGTAACGTTTGTACAAAATCCTCTTTGTTAAATTTTCTTATCGTAGAAAATAGTATGCGTTTAATACTTGCTAGACCTATTTCAAGACGCATGCAAAAGTAATCCTACTTCAGGCGTTGGATGCGAACATGCATTCTCTGTAACTTGTCAATACATCAATGCATCGAAAGTGGCGTAGACCTCCAGCTTAACGGGTCCTTTCGGCACTTTCAGTCTAAAGCACAGCTTGATGTTAAAAATTTTCTTAAATCATTGAGGTTCCTTTAAAATTGATCTCTATAAAAGTCAGGAGTCATGTTAGCTTTCTTAGGATTTAAATGAATTCGCAACGCACTCTATTTAATAGACATTGCGTTAGATGGCTTCGAAGGAGAAAGCCAACGGACTTATTCTGGCAGTCCTGATCGAATGCTTTTTCGATTCGAAGGCAATATTATTTATAATACTGTAAGTTGATACTGAACGAATTGGAACTATTTTTTCAGAGTTGTGACAACTCAAATAAATGCTTTACAACAACGAAACAGTATCGACAGAAAGAATTAGAAATAAAATTGCTTTGCAAACGAAAACGTTTGATCTAGCTGAACGAACTACCCCGACAAAGACTTTAGTTGTTCCTTTACATTTATATGCAATTGGAAAACGTTTTAAATTACACTTAATTAAAACAGTGCACAATTTTTCAACTTTGATCTATTTATTTCATTTGAGTAATCGAGTACTCATTTAAACGTTTTTTTAAATTGAAATTGAAGTTTTTTGCCCCCGGTAAAATTTTTAATTTAAAATTAAATTTCTGCCGGCTTTAAGCTTTTTTGAAGCATATTCCAAAATTATTTTCAAATATAATACATTACTGTTAAAGCTGATCGCTTAATGATCATCAAATCGAGAGATGTTTCAAATTATTTGCTTGCATACAAGCTGTGGGTTGAAGCAGAAAAATGTATCAGGAAATGTACCAAGGTTAGGTAAGGTAAGGTTGAAAGGCTGGTGTGAAGTCAACTTTAGAATGGACCTTAGTTCGATAGAAGAGACAGAGCAGTGAATTGAAATAAGAAGAGAAAGAAGAACGTAGTGAAAGATAAAAGATCGGACTAGAAAGAGAAACAACCCTACTAAATAAAACAAAAAGTTTCCATATGTATATACCGTACCCAGCCTTCGGTTGCGCAGCCAGGTCATGCCCATCACGAATCCCGCAAGATCCTCGAGCTCACAGCCCAAGACATGCCCCAATTTGCCTAATAATCTACCGTCTAGCCAACTTAGCCTGCTGTTATGCAGCCTGGGACAGTGACACAAATTTGCCCAACTGCCTTCAGCTCCTCCTGGTCCTCACACAACGCGCACATATCCGACAGGTGGCCCTACTCTTGCCCAGTAGAGCATTCGAATTTGACTTACTAAGCACCTGCCAAAGCAGGCGCGGTATCCGCCGGTTCGGTTCCGCCAGACCCAATTAGTCCCGCTCAGAATCCATTCCCTGATCCTTCCAAAAGCAGAATATTGGCGGTATGGCCGCCTTCAGACAATGAGGATTCTCCATTTCCGAGCCCAGGCTCGCCAACTTATCAGCTTTCTCATTGCCCTAAGATTTCTTCCAAAGCCATTCTATCCACTAGCTTCGAGTTCACAGTACAGCCCATTAAGGCCCTCAAAGCCGCCAGGCTGTCCACATATATAGTGGCCTCCGAGCCCCTAGGAGTATTTCCCCTTACCAATTTCATGGCCATCAAGAGCCCTAGAATAATGTACCTAGATGTTATCCAAAAGGTTAATGAGATGGTTATTTGTGGGGCATAAAGCAAAAAGGAGCAACTTATGTGCTGTTTCCAGGTGACAAGCAATTGATTGTGTAGTAAAATTTATATGAAAATCATTGATTTTCATATAAAAAAAAATCATTGATTTTCATATAAATTTTACTACACAATCAATTGCCTGTCACCAGGAAACAGCATATTAATCTGGGAAACTAGAAACATATACATACATAAATATTTCGATTTATTTCAAATTCACCTTTATTCTATTTGGCGTCGTCAACAGAAAACAACGCCGTTTTTTATGTTTTGTTAAAATTTCGTATTGCCGTTGGCAAATTTGCCATATTTCGTCGACTGTTTACATATGTTTGCTATTTTGTAAACATGTATTAATTTTGTCGTTGGCGTTTTTAGTGTTGTCTTGTGCTGCTTTGTGTTGTGTTTTAAAAGTGTAAAAAATGCAAAATGATTGTTAGCTTAAATTTTGATTTTTACGGCGGTTTTGATATTATTCTACATTTGTGTTGTGTTTTGAATATATTTTTATGTAAATAATGCGGAAATTCAACTTAACCTCATTCTTTTCAGCATCCGTCATATCGAAGTTTATCCATTGTGTACAAATTTCTCTCTGCTTAATCTTTGAAACTACTGGCTGGGACAGTCCATGAAATCATTTCCAACGCTGAGCTGGTACGATCCCTGGCCCAAAAAACGCAATGTTGCTATCAATTTGATTGTGTTTGGAACAAACGTTGATCTCGTTCATTTTTTAAATGAGGCTCTATTATTTCAGCACATGTTTAAAAGAAGTTTTATTCAACCGAAAATAGCTTTTAAATCTTAAAAAGGATAAAATAAATCCATTACTGTCACTTGCATTTTATCGGGCAAATTAAAAATAAAAGATTTCTGTCCAAGCAGTCTTCTTTTCAATATATATTTTTGTTTTTGTTTTCTCCGTCACTGGACGAGTCCGAATCAGAAATAAAAAACATTTTTATTAAAACTTTACTTTTTTCACAAACTCTTAATGCACTAAAACCACAGAACTTTTTTTCAATCAAAAACAGGAAACAAAATGAATCAGCGGATATTAGCGATGTGTGCTGTATTTTATTAACATTATCGATAAACAGTCAACGGCGTCGTAACACTCTTAAAAATATGAAATTCACAAAGAATTGATTTTGCCTAAATGCCGAATAATCGGTCCGTTATTGATCACAAGAAGTCGCGCCCCATCTAAATTAGTGACTAAAGAAGGTTAAACACCCAATGGTCCTTCGAACCGAGTATAAGTTAAAAGAAACAAGATATTGCGCTTCAGTTGTTTGACATATTTATTTTACGGAAAAAGCCTTTTTAGCTTAATTTTATTCTTACCTTCCCGCTTTAATAATATCTGGTAAAAATTATTTTTAATTATGAAAACTTTTAAGATGCTTTAAATTAATACGCTTAAAAACTAATTCCTTTTATTAATGCCCCTTTTAAAAACTCTTTGGCTTTTTACATAAATTTTCACAATTCAACGAACATCACCAGCTGCTACACGAAATTACTTTTAATTTGCACACATGCAAAAGAGAACTCAAGGCTCAAAAGTAACTAAACGAAAAAAATTATCTCAAATAAAAGAAATATTTTGCCATGTATTTTTTAAACGTTATCTCTCTCTTTCTCTCTCCTCTAAGCCCAAAATTAATTATGTAACGTAACTTCTTGGTTTTATATTTCGTGCCACAACACAATATTAATTCAGCCAAAGATTTTTCTTAAAAGAAAAAAAAGAAGAAACAATTTCTCAATGTTTCATTTAAAGAATTTACATTTGTAATTTGTTGTTTATTTCATGTGCATCCTTTTGCAGTTTATCTTAATTTTTTTTCAACTTGTAGCAAATCTCAAAGGATATTCATTGAGTAGTGTACTCTTGTTGCACGTTCGTGTGTTTTGTGGCTTCTTGTTAGATGAAAAAAATATCTATATGCATTTTTTTTATGAGAAAATTTCTGCTTTCTGCATTTACCACCTGAGTCGTGAGTTAGTATCTTTTGGTATCTGGGGGCAGTACATTCAAATACATGTTTTGAACACTGCTGTTGTAGTATTGCTAGAAGATGGAAGGCACCAGTTGAACTGGCATAAAAAGAGTGGTGGTAATTCGTACGATGAGCGTGTTATATACAAGTACTCGTATGTGATGTCATTTTAATTCCCCAGATTGTAACTAATTTTTTTACATCACTGCTCGCAAAATTTGTATTTTACAACTACAGATTTGGTTGCACATTTTTTTCCACATAGATTTAATGCTAATGAAAATTAAGAAAGTTTTTGCTCTGGTAAAATTTTGTTTTATGACTTAGTAGACAAAAGGGAAATTGCGATGTTAAAAGCCTAAAGAGCTCTGATAGAACTAAAAGGTAAAATATCGAAAGTGTCTAGGGAAAGGGTTTTCGAACAAAGCGCTGTAGAAGAGGGTCCGCGTCGGTGGAAAAAATTATGAAATTACTAAGAATTTTAAGACGAGAAACTTTAGGAATTTTTCTCCAAGGTCTTCAACTTAATCAAAGCGTTTTTTTGGCAACTACTGGTTTTCAATTCAACTTTATGAATGCCGAAAACAAAATTATTAAAGAAAAGCCCAAAAGAAAAAAAAACATAAAAAAATAGTCTACCACTTTTTGAGTTTAAAATCAGCAAAATTGTTGTATTGCACTTTTTTAATGATTTAGAAATTTAGTTAATTAAGACGTGAAAAATAACGCCACGATGCTTTAGTGGCGGCTTATTTTTAGCTTCGCAAAGTCGACTCTTTTAAGATTATCGGAGCTATATATCTTTAAAAATCTTTTTGGACATTAGTTCTAGTTGAAACTTACACTGGGTCTTGTGCGCAAGTTAGTTGAAAGTTGATATACCCTTAAAAGAAATTGGGAGCGGGTAAATTTGACAAGCACGGCAGTCAATTAAAATTGCTGCCTTTTGAAAAAAGGCGTCTATCGAAAATGTCCTGTAAAGGCTTAACTGTATGCTTTTCTTTAGGCGCTGAAGCTCCAATTATGTTTAAATCTTAATTGTAGGTGGTCCTCCCCAGCTGGCTTTATATAATTTTTCAACATGGCGCGGTATCTGGCAGCAGCGCCAGCAACTGCATTACC
Source organism: Pollenia amentaria (assembly GCA_943735925.1). Lineage (NCBI taxonomy): Eukaryota > Metazoa > Arthropoda > Insecta > Diptera > Polleniidae > Pollenia > Pollenia amentaria. Next base: position 48,119,005 of record OX031007.1, read on the forward strand.
GACTTTAAGCTCAAGGAAACATGAACCAATAATAACTTAAAAATTGGCGTTGTAAATTTTTAAGTTAACGATTTGTTTTTACGAATTTCGAGGAAAATTTTTTTTTTTTCACAAAATTGATTAATAGAGAAAAGTTAATATATTTTAATTAAATTCTAATTAATGCTATTCAGAGTTCTATGACACAAACTACAAGGACTAGATTCTGCAAATTTGATCAATGTCGAACAAGGTCAAAGCAGGGTTGTCAGATGTGGCGATTTATCGCCAAACGTGGCGATTTTAAAACTTGTATTGCCGTCCTTATTTCCGATTTGGCGACATGGCGATTTTCTGGGACATATTTTGTAAAAATTTTTAGGCCATTTTCGAGTTTTGACAGCATATTTAATGCTCCTAAATCATGTTTAAAAGCATATTTCTAGTTTTCCTGGTAATTAATATTTCAAAAGAAAAGGATCGAAATTAACCCTTTTATGCAATTGTGGGCAAAACGAACCAATACTTTTTAAACGTTAAGAACGCTGTTTTATTCCAATATCTGCATAATAAAGTACAATTTTTTTTAGTTTTAAATGGAAAAAGTTACTGGAGTAAAAATGCCCTATAGATAAACTAAGATTACAAACAATTAATTTTATACGATTTTTGAAATTAATTTGTTTTAAATTTAAAAAAATAATAATATAAATTTCTTATATACTCGTATCCAAAGAAAAATTTATTCATTATTAGCATATTTTATTTGAATCAAACTGCGTATTCTAGCGATAAAAAAATATCGGGCCATTTCCACTCCAAGTCCATTAAGCACTGAATCTGTATTTTTTTCTGTTTATAATTTAAATGTTTGTTTTTATTATGCAGATATTTGAATGAAACTTTGCTCTTTACGTCAAAAAAGAATTTGGTCTTTGTTTCCTTTCAAGGGCCTGAACGGATTTTTTTTTATTTGAAATATTCAATGTTGCTTACAGAAAATAGTTAAGGCAACTTTCATTAAAATACGAATTTACCCCAAGATATTTCGTTATCGATGTTATGAGAAATTTAAAATTTTCAAAAAATTTACTGTTTACCTTGTAGTTTGATTTTTGGCTTGTTTCGATTTTGATAAAATTTTTAGAATATAGTCCTTGTAGCTCGTGTCATAGAACTCTGAATTGCATTAATTAGAACTTAACAAAAATAGATGAGCTATACCCTATTGATCAATTTTGTTCCAAAAAAAAACATTTTCCTCGAAATCCATGAAAATCAAATCGTTGACCCACCCAAATGTACCGGAAGATATTTTTAAAATTTTTTGTTTTAATTTTCTAAAAATCTTGATTTTTTCGTTTTTGTTGTATAAAATTTTATAAATTTTGAAATCGGAGATTTGAACAACACTTAAAAAATGTTGTCCGTACGTTTTTTACATCAACTGAGGACAGGTTAACGGCATCAAAAAAAAACCTTTTTCCATATCTCACAATTTTAAGTCTTTTGAATAATCTTTCAATAATCTTTAAGGTGTGAGCTGGAATTTGTGGGTCAATTAATAATTGGCACATTAGTGGTCTAAGGCATAATTTATTACTGGACTAGTTCTTAAACGATTTTATTAATTTTACATCTCGAATACGGCTTTTACTACATTTAAAATATTTAAGAAAAACTCAAAAAGTGACTTTTTCGCCTTGTATTCACTAATCAAATTTTCAATCGATTTCGCCTCGACTTTTCTCTTCGCAATCGGCAACAAACTTCATTTTAAATGTTTTTATATGCAAAGGAACCATATAAGCACATATATCCTCCTTAAAATTTGCTTTAATTTTTTTAATCCAAATTTAGATATTCTTAATTAGGCTTCATTGAATTTAATTTGCATTAAAATATTTTTATGAAGACAGGAATTTTACAACATGAAATTAATTAAAATTTTATTGATAATTTTTCATTCTTGACTGCGCTGAGATTTGAACCCAGGCTTTCACGGACAGGTTGCCCAGACTAGTTTCGATTGTAACCACACAATCTCTTCAGTAGGATTTGCCGCCTTTACTTACTCGGTTATTGAAGCCGGATGACGTCAATAGTCAAACATCAATCTTTAAACCAAATGGTAGTTCACCTTTGGTAGATCGAAACTTGCTTTTGACTTAATTGATTTACATGTTCTTCCTAACTTCTGTTTTTTTCCTTACTTTTTGTCAAGAATTCTTCTTGAAATCCAAAGTACATTTTTTGGTTTCCATGTTTTTTTGTCTTGCTTTTTTCTTGGTGACTTTTTTCAGCACAACTTGAAGGACAAATGTATTTTGTATTTTTTTTTTGACACCTCTCATGACCAATACTGATTGATTACTATTTTAAAATGCGGCTTAAGGTTTTGCCCTCGCGAATGGGTAGTCATCTTGCCGCGATGCGAGGGCTTAAGTACAAGGACGTTTAGAGTCATGCTGGCGGTAGTGACGTTAGTCAAGACCGGTAGGGCCTCCCATGCCAGAAGGGTCTAAACCGAGTACGAACCAAGAACTACCCCCCCCCGTCTATTAGCGTCTGTTTCTCCTAGTTGGAGCGGCTAATGACTAGGTCCGCTGGCCTTTTTACGGTCAATTGTTTGCCTTCTGAAGGCTGTCGGTCCGCAATAAAATCCATCAGCGTCTGTTCTCATAGTGAGCGGCTGATGGTCTGCGTCTGTCTCCAGAGGAGCGGCAGGTATAATTTCGCCTGGCAGTAGGCATAAAATGCAACCCCACCACACCCCCCACGAAATGTCCGAAAATTCATGCCCTACGTATCCGGTAAAGGGCTTCATAATCTCCGGAGACCCTACTACTACAGCGTCGGTATCAGGCTGTAGTATGTCGAATGCTACTGAAACCTCGACTAGCAAGGTGGTTGCGCCAGGCTCTGCTAGTCGATTAGCTACTAGTGCGCAAAAACTCACGGCTAAGCCTTCAGGCGGTCGTAAACCAAGCTTGGTACAGGGTTCTTCGAAACCAGGTACCTCCAAGGCTTCCCAGGTCCGGACGGGAGAAAAACCCGTCAAAACCCCTTCCTCGGGTGCTGGCTTGACGGTGCAGACTCAGTCTACCGGAAATCCAGTTTCCCATGTGCCGAAACCTGTGCAAAGAGAGCATACGAAGAAAGATTCGATGCCCTCTGATGTACCTCCCCCAGCCTCTACGGCAATTATTAAAAAACCCCAAAGGCACATAAACCCATCCAAACGGGCCTTTATAACCAGGCGCTCCGCCTACAAAATTATCAGCCGACTTGGTGAAAAACCGGTTGGTGAGCTCACGGAGCAGGAGAAAACCTCTCTCCAGTGGGCAAAAACCCATATTGAGGGTTTAAAACGTGCACCTCCCTCTGCAGAGGAAGGCAATCCTGAACGGAAGCCAACCGAAGCAGCGCCTAAACGGCAGCGGTCTGGGGAGGACACGCTTCCTGGGACTAAAAGGTCCAAACACACGCCTCAACGGCCGCAAAACAGGTCGTACAAAGATGTGGCTAAAGACCACCTCATTTGGGCGATCATTGACCGCAACGCAAGTGACGGCACCATTTCGTCCAAAAACTGGAAGCTGGTTGTCGTCGCACTTAGTAGGGCGTTCCTGAGTGTTCTAAGGGGAAACCCTGGACCACCACCACAGTGTGAAGATGCCGGTTGGTATCAAGGGCACATTAAATTGATAGCGTGTGCAGATGAGCGTTCAGCGCTGCTGTACAAGGATGCCGTGGAGTCCCTGGGGGAAGTTTGGCAGGGCGCTAAGATTGAGGCAATACCTCTGGCCGATGTACCGCAAAGGCCCAGATCTATTGCCAAGATCCCCGCTGAGCCATCCGACCCCAAGGAGATCCTGGAAATTATACAGCTAAGTAACCCCCAGCTACCCACACAGGACTGGAAAGTAGTGAGGGTTTCTGAATCTGTTGAAGAGTCCAGGAAGGCCACTGTTGTGATAAACAGTGACTCTCTGCCGTCACTTCGGAAGACACAGGGGAAGATTTTCTATGGATTTGGAACTATCTTCCTCCGAGTCTATAAAGGTGACGACAGAGGGAAGCCTCAAGCTCCGGCGACTACCACCACCACAACAACAGCATCAACGGAGTGCATGGAAGACGAATCTGCTACGTCATCGGCCAATGAAGACACCCAATCGGTCAGTGGACTTGTGGGTGACTTCCTTGGTAAGATGGGAGTGGCGGATGATGAGGACATCCTTCTGGAATCGGACGACGATCCAGAGGATGCCAACGTCACAGTCGTCCATAGTGATGAGCTATGATGAAGGTGACACAAATCAACCTTCATCACTCTAAAGCGGCGTCAGCTGCCCTTCTCCTCCGATTAGCTTCAGGCACGGAGGAGCTTATATGCATCCAAGAACCATTGTTGTATAGAGACAGGGTTTGCGGACTCAGATTAGACGGTTACAGTACTCTGTACGCAGCCGATCAAGGTAAGACCAGAGCTTGTGTTATGGTCAAAAACATCCTTAAAGCTTTCATTCTTTCTGATTTTAGCGATAAGGACTCATGCACTGTCGCAGTAGAGTGCAAAACCAGTACAGTCTGGTTTATGAGCTGCTACATGGCACACGACCAGGGTGCTAACCCTCCAAACACCACAACCAGGAAGGCGATGTCGCACGCTAAAAGGCACAACATCCCCCTAGTAATATGTGCAGATGCGAATGCACACCATACCGTCTGGGGCAGCTCGGATGTCAATCCACGAGGTGAGTCGCTTTTGGACTTCATAGTAGAAAATGAACTAACAGTAGTTAATAGGGGTAGTGAGCCCACCTTTATTGTGACTAACAGAAGGGAGGTTCTTGATATTACGCTTATTAGTGATAAGTTCGCGGATATGATTAGCGATTGATGTCATCATTGACTATGATGACCTGCAAATCCCCGCGAATACGATTCGAATCTTTACGGACGGGTCTAAAACACTGTATGGTGTCGGTTCTGGCATATACTCCGAGCAGCTAAACTGGAGCATTCCTATAAGGCTGCCGGACCACTGCAGTGTAATCCAGGCCGAGATAATGGCCATCCACACAGCCGCGAAACGCATCCGGTACGGTGAAATATCTGGAAGGGATATTCACATTATTACCGATAGCAAGGCGGCCATAAGATCCCTGGAGAATGTGTTCATCACATCGAGAATTGTCCGAGAATGCCGGATGTCTCTGGAGGAGATAGCGAGACATTCACTGGTCACCCTTAATTGGGTCCCCGGACACGGGGACATACATGGGAACTGCATGGCGGATTCGTTGGCGCATGCAGGTACCACCTTGAATCGGGACGGTTCCACATATGTAGGTGCTTCACTCCCAAGGTGTAAGCAACTTATAGCGCATAAGTTTCATCTTATCGCCAGTCAGAGGTGGCACGATGAAACCACCTGTGGGGAAACCAGGAAAATCTGGCCCATCATAGATGAAAAAAGAACACGGCGGGCATTACAGCTGTCCAGACATCATCTAAGAAACCTAACTGCGGTTATAACTGGCCACTGGCCAATTGGGAGGCACGCCCAGAGGCTGGGGCTCCCTTATAACGACTTGTGCAGAAGTTGCGGCGATGAGGAGGAGGAAGAGTCAACGGAACATCTTCTCTGTAACTGCCCGGCTTTCGGAGACTTAAGACTCAAAATGTTTGGTCGAAGAACCCTTGGGGACAAAACTTGTCTCTCTGATGTTGACGTAAATAGGATCCACTCCTTTATTGAATCGACCGGTTGGCTGCATGGGAATACTAGCAGCCAGATTTCATAGGACCCATGGGAGACGGCGTGATATGGTAACACAACGGGAACTAAGCAATGGACCCACGTGAGCTGTGCTTGATCACGGCTGCCAATGGAACCTAACCTAACCTAAGGTTTTGCGGAGCCTCAGATTCACCTTTTTAAGTTTTGAACTATGAAACTCAATTCGTTTCATTTCTTTTACGCTTGTTACTTAAGGCTAGGATATTGCAACATAATTAAATCTAGGATATAACATGATCGGATTCTACCATAATATGATTGTGGCCCCTATTGGCCCTGATGACCCATAATATGGATTCTGGGCACAATAATATGGTTAAATTATCCACAATATGTTAAAAAATTCCGTTGAAAATAGTTTTGGTATCAGTGACAATACCGAAACATTTTTTTTCTTTCTCCTGATGAGAGTACCAAAATATGATTAACAGTTTTACAATTTTTAAAATATTAGCTGAATTCTTATAACCCCAGAAATAACAGTTTCTTATACTAGAAACATAAAACTCGCCTAAATTGCCACATTGTATTGTTGTAGCATAAACCACCCCTGCAGGTCTCACTCAAATAAACTACACTACCCCTTGTGAACATTGAAGCCTAAATGTACACTACAGTATCTTTCAAAAACCCCTGCTGTATCTTTAACATTATTTATTATTCTAACATTATGCTTTGTAACAGAATGAACTGAACTCTTAATAAAAAAAATAATACTGATAGTTTATTTAAAATTGTAAGTCCAACTACATTAGACAATTGAGTGAAAAAAGAACTCATAATAAAATAATTATTTTTAATGCCTACCATTATACTATAAAAAACACTCCTGGTGCAGCCTTAACATAAAAGCTTCCTAACGTTAATCCTAAAAAGGGGTAACTATGTACATTATCGTTATTCTGTTAACAGAATTGTATTCCTCATTTTTAACATAAAAATTTAACATAAGAGCGAAAAAGCTTTAGTTTATATCGTTTTCGCGTAACAATGTTATGCATAATATTATGTTAAACAATGTACACAACATTTAACGTAATTATCTCAAACAGTTAAAACTAAAAAATTGTCCTGGCTATTGAAAAGCTTTTTTAAACATAATCCACTTTTTATAGTAAAAAGAAAGTCTTATGTTTGCTACTTTTTCAAAAGCACTAGATAATAAAGCCTAAAACCAAAAAAATATCCCCAAAAACATCGCAAAAGCTTTAAGGCAAAAGCTTCAAAGGCGATTGTAGTGAGATAAAATTAGAGAGACTGTAGCTAGGAAACTGTGCGAAAGCTTTTAATGTAATAATTTCAATATGAAAGTTAAAGAAAGTTTAAGACAGTTTTTTTTTATTTATAACAAATGATAGGTTTTATAATTTTAAAGTTTTATAGCAACCACATTATTATAGTTGCTTTAACGAAAATGTGTTATATTCATAACAATATAGAAAGTTATAACAATATGTTTATTACAGATATTAAAAATTTAAAAAGTTATTGAAGTTAAGAGATTTTTATCCGTGTTTAGCATATTTAAAGTATGCGTCCAATTCTTAGTTGTGTAGTAAAATGGCGATCAAATTGTGCTTCAAAAATAGATAAAATAATTAGTGATTTTGAAACTTAAATATGTGGTTTTACACCACATAACTTTTCAAAGGAGATCCTAAAATGTATATACATAAGTATTGTTTGTATGTACATGCGAGCTCGATTTTCGCAACCCCCGATGAATGCAACACCCCGATTACCGCAACAGGCAATATTTTTACATTACAGTCTTTATAGCTGCAACTGTTTTTTTAATAGTCTCAATAAGTGCAACAATTCTTTTTTTTTTATTCATTTACAATGATTTTTCCTTCTTGTATTTCTTGCTTATAAACTTAGTTTAATCGAAGAATACCATTTCATGTGGCCACAATTTCCTTGATTTTTTTTAATTTTCTGATGATTTTCTGTAGGAAAAGATTTATTATTTCTGATTCTTTATAATCTTCTTAGCCTTTACCTTGATTTTTATAGTGGAATTGAAAAAGTATTCGTTCACAACTGCCAGAATAAGTCTCCTGAATTAGCAATTCTGGATATTAAAAAACTTCTTTTAGTTCATGTGGTCACAATTTTTTTTTTTTATTTTTTAAATTGGCTACTAAAACCTGCGTTTCATTTCCCTTGGCTTTTAGATCATGTGGCCACAATTTACTGGTTTTTTTTCATTTTCTAATGCTTTTCTATAAGAAAAAAATTATTATTAGCGATTCTTAATAATCTTCTTGGCCTTGACCTTGATCTACAATAAACATGAAGCTACAATAAACATTGCGGGTTGTGTGATGACGTCAAAATTACGTCAGAACCACATGCGCATGTGTCTTTTTACATGCCGTGTACTACAGGCTTTAGTATAATACTTCTAATTCAACGTTACGAAATGTCTTAACATTTCGACGATGAAAACTGCATTTGATCCATTACAATATAACAAGAGAAACTCTTCTATTGCTAAACAGCGAGAACTTATTTTTACTACAAATATAATAATAATAATAAAACATTTTTGCCTTTACAAATTAATTTTCTTCGGTGGTCAGGCTGGATTGCTTTACAATTTTTATGAAAATTGTTATATTTCTTTTATTTTCTATAATGTTTTTGTAATCTTAAACAAAACTTTTCAAAAACAATTCAGTTTCTTTTTTGTATTAAAGCAAAAATGTAATTGCTATGCATGTCATTTCTTACGGTTCACTATCCTATTTAGATGTACGTACGATTTATCAAAAAAAAAAAAAAAGTAGACTATCACAGGGATGGGCAAATTGAAAGAAAATATCGATATATATCGTATCGATATTTTTTAATAGTATCGAATTTATATTCAACATTTTTTTTTTTCGAATTTATTCTATGAGTTAAATTTCAGTTATGTAATTTATAAAGCTTTTTGTAATAGCTCTATTCCTTAAATTTTTTTAGGAATGACTTTATACACTACCAGACTATTATATTGTATTTTCTTGTAACATTTTACCTTAGCTTTCCGTTGGATGCATTACATTCTGCTGATGTCTAATAATAGTAAATTTTTCTTTACATAAATATACTTCATTGCTATCCAACGGAAAGCTAAGGTAAAATGTTACAAGAAAATACAATATAATAGTCTGGTAGTGTATAAAGTCATTCCTAAAAAAAAAAAAAAATTAAGGAAAAAAATGCTTTATAAAATACATAACTGAAATTTAACTCATAGAATAAATTCGAAAAATAAAAAATGTTGAATATAATAAAGTTGCTTATGAAAAGAAATAATTCCCAATATCTATTTAGTATCGATATTTATTAATTAAAAATATCGATATATCGATGTATCAAGCTGAAATTATTACCAAATTTCAACACATATTTACATATGTACAAACATATTACATGCAGTTCCATTCTATCTTTTTATTGTTTCTTTTAATTTCAAATTTACTGCCTGTCCCTCGATTTCGAACGAATCTTACATTCGCATTACTTTTATTTAAAACGAAACCCAAGTTTTCGTTTGAAATCGATGGACCGGCAGTAAATTCTACAATAAAAAAAAAATTCAAGAAAAGGTAAAGAATACAAAAAAAATTTTATTTATTTGCCATATGAAATCTAAAAAGTTAATTAAGATTATATAATGCCGGATTATATACTGCTGGTAATCGAAACTTGTGTCACAACACAAAGAAACAATATTTTATTTTTAATATACATATCGAGCCTTTGGTGCAATAGAGTCATAACTTAAAAAACCTAATTTTTCAGCTTATGCATTTAATTCTTTAATTCCCAGAGGAACATAGGGCCGACTACTAGCTAATAATGGGGAGTTAATCGCCATATCGTTTCTTTGTATTGTGTAAAAATTTCATAAACATATCTTATATACTCAACTCTAGAGAGAAGAAATAAATTTAAAGACGCCAGAAATTTCAAATTTGAGTTATGACTCTATTGCAGCAAGGGCTCGATATAAGAACATGCTCAAATAAAAAAAAAAACAAAATATTTTTTTTTATTGCATATTAACATTCCAATTTTTATGAGTCTATTGCTGCTAAAACGTCATAATTAAGCCAATTTTTGCATAATTCTAGGAACCCTTTTCAGAATATTTTTTCCGCGCTTATTTTTTTTTTTTTTTTGTTGTCATCTGTTAAAAAAAACCGAGACAAAACTGAACTGTGTAATCTATGAAAATGCACAATGGAAAAGCGCCGTTATTTTTTATTTTTTTTATTTTTTCTTAAAAAACAACAGTATTGTAAGCAGGTGAGCAACCGTTAAAATGTTGAATTTTATTATAAAGAGATCTCAAAAATATTGAATTCGATAGTCGTAGATAAATATCGATGTATCGATGTATGGGTAATTTTAATATCGGCAATATATATCGATTATAATTTTTTTATATATCGATATTTTGATATATCGATATTTATTGCCCATCCCTATACTATCATACTCTCCTAAAAACCTAAAAATTAAATTCACTTACAAATTTGATTCACAAATCATCATAAAATTATAGATTCCATGCGATCACAGTTTCATTTTCTTGGAAATGCGCTGAGTTATATGATTTTGCATCACTTTTGTGTGATATTGTGTCATTGACAACAGATTTTGCAAAAACTTTTTTATGTCGAAAGTCGGAAAGAATTCTGGCAGATTTTCGTGTGAATGAATCGTACGGCTGTGTAGAATAGTGAATCCGACCTCTAAGGTAGAACTATATAACACGCGTTAGTGCGCTGTATAGTTCTGTCAAAAAAGTTAAAATAGTAAACAAGTTGCATAAAAAACATTTTGACGCGTTTGCGATAGGCAGTTAGTTAACTTTAAGCTTTTTTTACCGCGTTACTAAGTTTGAATAATGGAGGAAAAACGTATTGAAGGGATTAAAAATGATACAGTAGAAAGCCATACAAAAGGAAGCAAGGACTACAAAAGCAAAAAAAAAGCCGAAGCTTGAAATTTTATACACAGGAAAATTTATTGCTAAAATATTTTAAAGCAATCGCTTGTTTGAAAATTGTTCAAATATCATCAAATTTTTGTTACTATTAATATTTTTGTTTGATTTTTATTTTAGTTACAAAAATGTTGAGAACTATACAAAAGTATATATGAAAATAACAAAAAAAAAAAAAAATACAGTCTATTTTTGGACGCATTAAAAAAGTCCAAGTAAGATGATAAAATAGCGTGACAAAGTTTGTTATTAAACTACTAACAAAAGTAGGTAAAAACGAGGAGTCAATGTTTGTGGCGCCACAATAACAACACTAAAAAATCAGAATTTTTTGTTTGGTTTCAAAGTTAATAAAAAAGAATGAAAAAAGTCCCGTATTCTATTTTTTAAATTTGTTAGTTAAATACATCAAATTTTGAAAGTAAAATGTGATGAAAACCATAGCGGGTCGTAATGCTGGTGTTTTAAATTGAGATTTCTTCTTCTATAGCCAAGGAAAGGATACAACGACAGTGAGAGGGAAAGAAACATTGTGTAAAACAAGACGAATGGTGGTCGAAAATTATATATATGGGGGATTTCATGTCAAGTGACCCAACTTTTGAAATCAATGTCTTCCGATTTGGATGATATTTGCACCAAGGTTAGTCTTATTGGATAGTAGTTTAGACACAAATTTTCAACAAGATCGGTCAAAAAGTTTCTGAGTTAGAGGGGGTCAAAATTTGACATTTTGGCCAAACCGGTGTTCTTCCTCCATGTAACTTATTATCTATTGGTGTTAGCAAAATTTGTCCCAAACAAATTAGATAGCTATTTCTTCAAGCTATCGAAAAAAAATTTTTTTGTATTTTTTTAAATTTTTAAAAATTTTTTTTTTTTTAAATTTAAAACTTATTTTTTATTTTTTTGGAAACGGTGTTTTTTTTTTTTTTTTCTTTTAGGTAGTTTTGGTCGCTAAGTGGGATGCGAGTGTGATATGTATAAAAAAAAATAATTTCTAACTCAAGACGAGGATTTTTATTTTTTTAGCATTTGACGTCTTGACTTACAAATTATAAAAATGTATATAAAAAAAAAAAAAAAAAATGTGTCCAAAGGCCAGCCGTTCTTCACTGATTCAGCACAATTATTTGCTTTGAAATTTTTATTAATTTCAGTAAACTTTTTTGTTTGATTCAGCAAAATTATTTGTTTGAAATTTCTTTTAATATCAAACACAAATTAAACCAATAATAACAACTATATGTTTGAAAAAATTCGAGTTTTTTTTTTCAATAAACGAAATGCAAAATAAATTGTTTGAATATGCAAATTCGTAGGTCCTGTTTTAAACAACAAAGGTTTTAATTCTAATATTTTTTTGTTTGAATTGGAAAAAATAATTTTTTCTGTGTAAGCAAACCCCCCGTATCCATAATCGATATTTCATTTAACAAACTTTTTTTTTTAGGAAAATTTTCATAGAAAATATGTTTTGTAAACCTTGATTAAATTCAAAAATGTTTATGAATAATGGCAAAAGTGTTTAGTAAATAAAAAGCCGCAGGCTATTATAACGAGTGTTGTGTAACCTGTCATTAAAGTTCTAAAACGCAGGATACTCGTCGACGATTAACCGCATGTTATCGACCTTCTACCTTTAGTGCTATCGAAAATAAGTTTGACTGCCACTCAAAACACATGCATACATATTTTTTCTATTTTGCACCTTATGTGTGTTCCCTATTCAGAAGCAAGGCGAATTTATTACAAGTGATCCTAAAAGCCCTGCTGATAACTTTTTTTCTTTAGCTTTATAATTGTAGGATGTCAAAATTTTGTTTATTATCTTTGTTTCTGTTTTGATGTGTTTCGGTTTTTGTTTCGAGTTGTACTTGTTGTACTACCGAGATTACCTGGAATGAATTCACCTTGTTCAGAAGCGTACATAGGTTGAAATAATTTGATAATTTTATTATTTTGTAAGAAAGTTGTATGAAACGCCAATTGTGTTATTCTAGTTTGTAAGATTTTATTTTAGATTTATTTAAGTTAAGTCTGATCGATTTGTGTATGAAAAAATATGCGATAAAATATTGTTTTTTTTTTATTACAAAACGGGATGTCTCTACCCAATGTTATAAGCAATGCTTTTCAGTAATTGCAACAGGCCAGATTTTTTCGAGTTGCGATAATCGAACTCGCATTGTATATAAGAGTATATTTCGGTTCCTTCTGAAATTATATGATGATCTAGCCATGTTCGACTATAACGAGTAAGAAAATCACATTTTTCTACACCTCCAACAAAACTTTTTTAACGAAAATTTTTGAAACAGTGATTTAACAATGTAATTGTCATCAACGACTTTAATATGATTGAATTAGTCCTCCACAGAATATCCAAAGCCATATTATGGTTGCCCCCGAACATGTTATAATATGTTCAGCACTAGTAATAGTATAGTTGGTCTTGGAAAGAAAAGCAAATGTTGTTGTTTATTTAAAACCATACAATTAATAGTTATAAATAAATAATTGTTATTACCAAGGCCGGGACTATTATGCAGTTAAAATCGCGTTTTATGCGCATAAAACATGCTCTAAAAATAAAAAAAAACACGCTAAAAATTGGAAAAATATGCACTTAAAAATTTATTTTGAACACATTTATTAATGATAAAAAAAAAAACATCAATACACAGAAAAATGTGTTTTATCAATTAAAAAAATGGTTTAAAAAGTATTTTATTTAGTTGAAAGAAAATTAAAAATATTATTTTGATTTAAGTTACATTTTCGTTGTTTTGAAATAAATTTTTAATTAAAATATTAAATAAATATCAAAAAATATCAATTGATTTTTTAGTTTAAAATAAAATAATTTAAACTTGTAGAATTGTCGTTGGAAATTGGCAATATTTAATTAAATAAATTAACACATTGTTTGAAATGGCAAAGTTTTTTTATCATTTGTAATTAAATTTAAAAATATAATTTATTGAAAAAAAATATTCACAATTTTACAAACTCAATAACTTGTTTGCTTGATATTATGAATTTGGTATAAATTTAGTGATTAGAGACAATTTTTAAGTTTTGCTGTGTATGTATAACAAGAAGAAAAACACAAATAACATACAAACTTAAAAATTCAGTCTCATAAACAAAAATATGTGCTGTTTTCACAACACAAGTCACTGAACGTATATTAAAATTTATATGAAAAACACTCAAAAAACAGAGTGTAATTGCTTTTTACAGAAATTCATGTACCGCTTTAAAATGTTCAACGCCACAAGTTATGCAGCGTTTGAAATTTAAAAACGCAATGTGAATTTCTGTAGAAAGCAACAACATAATTACAAAATATGTATGACTTTATTTTTGCTTTCAATGTAATTCTTTGGCGTTGCGTTGCGTTTTACATGATGAGGGCCTTAAAGTCGCAAGTGGAAATTTATATCCGGTTATGCATTCTACTGCTAAGTTAAATTTTTAAAAATTCATGTCCCTAGAAATAGCTAAAGCATATAAGTAAATAAGTTTTTAACTAAGTTGCCACTTACGGATATTTCACTAAATTATACAAACAGCAAATGAGAAAAACTATTCCCTGCAAAAATTTGGGAGAAAAATACAATTCCATACTGAAACATGAATTTTATTTTAAAAATGTTCAACAATTTTATTATAATTCTTTATAGAAACAACTATTTTAAGGTTTCTTTTTTATAAATATTTTTTTTCAAACTTTTGTTTTATTTAAATCAATTCTGAGCCCTTGTGTTATTATAAGAATACACATTCGAATTAATATGGGGTTTGTTGTAAATAATGCATATATTTCTAGAAAATCTTCCATCTTCTTTTAAATATGGTTTATGGTTTAAAAACAAATATTTCTAAAGACTTTATTCAATCATGTTTTCTAAATTCAACAAAGTATGTAATAAATTTCAGTACATGGTAAAAAAATATTTAATTAAAATTTAAATTTTTAAAATAGCACAAAGATAAATCATGATAATGAAATGGATTGCCTAAACTGAAATGAAAATGAGTTAATTACAATCATTACTATTCTTTAAAAACAACCAGTTAAAACAAACTCTTTCATTTCTCTCGGTGCACTTCTCGTACATATATAAATTCAAAACATCAACATAATTTTTTTTATAAATATTTTCATTTGCTCGTTATGCAAGTGCGTCTATACAATTCTTTAATAATTTTGTGCAAAATTGATGTATCAAAATCTTTTTTCATAATTCTTCATAAAAAAAACAAACAAAAAATTGTACTGCTGAAAAATTTCATATTTTAAGTTAAATACAAATTTTTTTTATTTTTGCCAAAAATTGTTTATTTTTATAATTTATCAAATTATTTTTATAGGATCTGTTGTGTTTATATAAGATTTAGATTAAAAAATTTAAATAAAAAATCATATGAATGTTCATAAGTATTAGGGAGATCGATTATTCGACTTTTTTCAAAAACCGGGTTTCGAATATTCCGAATAGTTGCTATTTAAAAAAACCCGTTTTTCGGTTAAGCATTTTTGAAATAACCGGTTTTAATTCGAATACAAAAAACCACAAAAATCAAATAAGGTTTTGTAATAAAAAATTTATTGGAATAAACACAAAACAATTCAAAAAGTTAAGGAACCAACAAAATTCATAGATATGACTTAAGGGTATGTTCAGACCTAACAAATATTTGACGATAAAATCCAAGAAAAGTGTGACCAGTTAATTCATCAAACTTTTGTTTGGACATTCTTCATGAAAAGTTTAAGTTTGCCCAATATTCAATTAGAAAAATATTTAATTTACGGGTAAATTTACAACAAGAGTAAGGAAATCGTACATAAATGACACATTAATAAAATAGCCGATTTATTTTATCAAAATATTCGATATTCGAAAAATGGACATTTTAAAATAACCGGCTTGGGCAAAACTAAAATAACCTGTTTAAAATAACCGAATCGAATACTAACCGTTCGATCTCCCTAATAAGTACGCATGTATATGAATTGAAATAAATTTAATTTTACATAAGATAGCAGCCGAATTGTGCTTTTTGTGTTACTCTTAATTTAACTTGTCCATCAGTTAAAATATTTACTTATAGACTTAGTCAGATTTGCTAAGAAATAAATTAAATAAAAAACAAGATTTGTTAGACGTAGAAATAGTTTATTGAACTAAAACTGAACTAGAATAGAACTTGAGCTTAAACCTGAATTAGATCTGAATTAGAAATGAACTAAAACTGAATTAGAACTGAAGTAAAATTAAAACTGAACTGATGCGAACTAGAACTAAATTACTTAGAACAATAATGAATCAGAACTGCAACATGGCTACGACGCTCTTGATACCTTTTGTTACCCTTTTTTAAAATTACACTTTTGTATAATTTTAAACTACATATTTCGAGGCCATTTTTGCCCGATTTTAGAAATAGCAGTAACATTTTGTTTTTTGGCAGCCCTTACAGCTTTTTTAAGTTTGTAGTAAAAACGTTCATGTCGCAAGCAGCTTTTATATGCACAGTAGGGTGGAGTGATTTTTAAGGACACAAATTTGTTGATATTGTGCCATCGATTTTTCGATAGCTTTTGGCATGAGAAAAAAAGGTTCCACTACGACACACAGAGGGATTTGTTCATACAATGTTTGACAAAAAATATAAGGAGAGCTCGTAGAATGTTGAAATTAGGCACAGAGCCTTTGGTTAGCTTAATTAAGAAAAATATAAAGTTTCATCAAAATTGACCATGCCCTCTACCCACCGCCCATAGAACCCAAAATTTATTTTTGGCCCAAAGGTTTTGAGTTTTGGCACAGAGCCTTTGGTTAGCTCAATTAAGAAAAATATAAAGTTTCATCAAAATTGGCCATGCCCTCTACCCACCGCCCATAGAACCCAAAATTTATTTTTGGCCCAAAGTTTTTGAAATTTGGCACAGAGCCTTTGGTTAGCTCAATTAAGAAAAATATAAAATTTCATCAAAATTGGCCACGCCCTCTACCCACCGCCCATAGAACCCAAAATTTATTTTTGTCCCAAAGTTTTTGAAATTTTGCTCTGAGCTTTTATTACCTTTTCTTACCACTCACCAAAACTAATTATTTTATAAATAAATTTTAATACATGCATTTAAATATAGACTTTTATTCATAATCTATCATTTCAGCAACTATAATATCAAGTTTCGCTGATCTATCGGATACCCTTCGTACCTATAGTACAAATTTAAAAATAATTTTATTTGAGTATAAACAAAATGAGTAAACTTTTAAACTCGTTTTAAACTTTTTATTCATCAATTATCATTTCTTTTACTACATCATCTAGTTCCAAAATATGTTTACGTGGTTGACGTCTTAAACTACTTATATAGGGATCAGATGATGCATGCAAACGATGCAAAACATCAGTATTTGTTGCAGCTCTACTACATTTTCTGGAAAACATTAATCTATAACACAGTACAACACATGATTTGCCAACTCAATTCTGTGAACTGTATGTGAAATTAGACCCAAAAAGAAGAATTTCTGCATCATTCGTTTTGTCTTCTTACCTGCGATTTGAAGTTAGTATCGATTTGAAGTTAGTACTATCGTATAGGGGAATTTATCACGTTTTAGGCCCTGTTGTTTGACATAGCTCGACAACCACTAGCCCAATTTAGTTGAAATAAATTTTAAAAAATTAAGAATTACAATTCCCTTAATCTATTCATATATTGTTTTCCTATACAAGTAACACTTTCGAAGTTAAAAATGAATGTATGAAGGGAAAAAATTATTTTTTGCCTAAAAATTTAAATTTTTTTTTTAAAAATACATAAAAAATGCAAAATGGAAAAAAGTTTCAAGTCTAGTTATTTTTTCGCAAAGTCACATAACCTATGAGCAAAATGAGACAAAGATCATAAAAATCGATGCACGCGTTTCGCTTTTATTCGCAATTGAGTAAATGTATGAATTTCAAAAATTTGCTCGAGATATGCACAACATTATTTGGAGAAAACATTGACACCTTTTTCATGATTCTGAGAATTAAAAAAAAAGGAATAAACAAAAGGTTATTTGATTTTTATGATTGCGGTAATAAATGTACGTGGACAATTAAACGAAAAGTGAACCTTTTTATTATTTGGGTTTTTCCGGTGGCTACCTATATGATTTTTTTACAGAAATTACACCCACATTTAAAGGTGGTCATTATTTGGAAAGTTTGAAACGTACAAGTGCTGAATCAGGTATATAGCCAGCCGCCCTTAAAATATGCGCCCATTTATAAGTACCTGGCAGTAAAATATTCAAAAATACGTAGTATTTATAGGTGTGCATTGATCGATTTTTGGCATTCAGCCAGTGCCGACGAACGCGAACAGTAAAAGTGATTTTTCTCCAGTTTTTTAAAAGTGAATAACAACAAAACATAAAATATATCAATATGGAAAACAACAAGTGCCCATATTTGGATGAATATTGTTACGTTTGTGGTCATATCGTCCGAAAAATACAGAAAAAAGATCGAAAAAATTTGTTTACTGAGCAATTCAAAACCGCGTATTGTAATTATTTCGATGAAGCAGATTTAAGTGGTGCAAATTTTACGCCGAACACAGTGTGCAACAGTTATTATACTACCCTTCTAAAATGGATTCACGGAAAAAGTAGAAAGTTATCTTTTATGAAGCCAGTAATTTGGGTGGAAGACACAACTGGACATGATGAATCCAGGTGCTATGCATGCATAAATTTTCGTCCTGGATTAAACAGACAACAATTGAAAACAAAAGTATACACTGCTGCATTTACTGCCACACTTCCAGTGCAACGCCCTGCTGATACCGATGCACCTAAACCTCCGAGTGCGGATACTGTGTCCCTGCTAGCCGAAACCGTTTTCACCAATCCGACCGATTTGGATGATGCTGATTGGATACCCGATATTGAAAATAGTGCACCACAACCGCTACCACAAATCGAAATGGATTACATTGTGGCCAAGCTGGGACTATCACAACACGACTCCGAATGGCTGACATCATTTTTGAAGAGAAGAAAACTCACACAGCAAAATGTCAGCGCAACATCATACCTACAACGCCAAGCTGACTCAGACCATGAATATGAACAACCTACGAAGAAAACAAGATCATCATATTATAATTGCGTATTAATTGCATATTATTTTATTTTCATTAAGTTTTTATAAATAAAGTTTTTTTTTGCATGATAATTTTTTAATTTATATTTTTATTTTAAGGGTGGTGGCTATAACTGATTTTTGAAATTCATACCTTTACTCAATTGCGAATAAAAGCGAAACGCGTGCATCGATTTTTATGATCTTTGTCTCATTTTGCTCATAGGTTATGTGACTTTGCGAAAAAATAACTAGACTTGAAACTTTTTTCCATTTTGCATTTTTTATGTATTTTTAAAAAAAAAATTTAAATTTTTAGGCAAAAAATAATTTTTTCCCTTCATACATTCATTTTTAACTTCGAAAGTGTTACTTGTATAGGAAAATAATATATGAACAGATTAAGGGAATTGTAATTCTTAATTTTTTAAAATTTATTTCAACTAAATTGGGCTAGTGGTTGTCGAGCTATGTCAAACAACAGGACCTAAAACGTGATAAATTCCCCTATACGATAGTACTAACTTCAAATCGATACTAACTTCAAATCGCAGGTAAGAAGACAAAACGAATGATGCAGAAACTCTTCTTTTTGGGTCTAATTTCACATACAGTTCACAGAATTGAGTTGGCAATCAATTAACTGAAAAATGTTGTACTGTGTAATTTCTGTTATCCTTATTACGTGCTTCTTCCGCTTCCTCGGAGAGCACGCATATAGGGAGCACTGCTGCTTCAATTATGTTATTTCCATGTATCAATACTTTATGGACAGTAGCTGGCATGAATACCAATTGTATTTACGAACGAATAGCTCAGCAGTATCCCACAAAAATTTCTTAAACTTCCCCGTATCAATTTTTTGCCCACATGTAATTATTTGCAGAATAATTCGGAAGCGATCTATTAGTTCTTCACTAATACATGTTATATCTGTAAAAGTAAAAGCCTAAAAGTGTACAAAACCTTTTATTGTAAATATGCATTGCAACTTAGGGGGGGTGCTTTAAAACCATGTGAGATAAGGCCATGAAGGCTTTATGGCTCGGCTGTGGGAAAAATCGCCCAAAGAAAAATGGCCCAAAAAAAGAAATGAAAAATCGCCCAAATGAAGAATCGCCCAACAGAACATGAAAAATGACCCAAAAAGTTATATATGAAATTTTGCCCAAAAGAAACCAAAAAGGGCCCAAAAAAAAAATGAAAAATGACCCAAAAAGCAAAAACGAATTTTTTCCCGGTGGCATGTTATAACGTCCAGTGTCATAGTGTCCATGGGCGTTATGACACTCCAAAAAGTGTCATAGTGTCCATGGACACTGCGCTAACTAAAGCTTCTATGCACAGCCGGCCTTCGGCCGGGCGCAAGGATTTTCTCCTCTATGCTATAACAAACACCGGCTTCGCTAACTAAAGCTTCTCTGCATAGTCGGCTTTCGTTTGAAAACAAGGCAGATTTTAGAAGCTTTACTTAGCGAAGCCGGTGTTTGTTATACCATAGAGGAGAAAATCCTTACGCCCGGCCAAAGGCCGGCTGTGCAGAGAAGCTTTAGTTAGCGAAGTCGGTATTTGTTATACCACAGAGGAGAAAATCCTTGCGCCCGGCCAAAGGCCGGCTGTGCAGAGAAGCTTTAGTAAGCGAAGCCCGTGTTTGTTATACCATAGAGGAGAAAATCAAAAAAATGGGCCATTTTTCATACAACATTTTTGGGTTTAAAAAACGAAAAATCACCCAACAATAACGAAAAATAGCCCAAAAATTTTAGGTCACTTTTCATATGAATTTAGGCCCAATTTTACATGGAATTTTTTTGGGCGATTTTTCATTTCTTTTTTTGGGCCATTTTTCTTTGGGCGATTTTTCCCACAGCCTTATGGCTCAATTGAATGGGAGATAAAGCCATAATGGCCTTATTGCCCAATCATTGAGAGCTAATGTCATATTTAAAATTTTACGAAATAAGAGATATAGCAATATTTTTTCAGAAGCCAGATTCCAATATTTTACTTTAGTGTTTCCGGGAAAAGACATTTTTTTATTCTTGTGACGCACGCAGGAAAACTTTATTCAGCGAAGCCACCTGCCGCGTCCTACTGGAGGAGAAAACCCGTAAGCACGCAGAAAAACTTTAGTATGCGAAGCAAGATTTCAACACTTAACTTTAGTGTCTCCGGGAAGACAAAACTGAAATGAGAGATAAAGCCATTTTCTAATATTGCTACTGTGAGCTAAGGCCATGATGGCTTTATCTCCCATTCAAATGAAAAAACGATTTATCTCCATATTGAATGAGAGATAAAGCCATCATGGCCTTATCTCACATGGTATTAAAGCACCCCCTCGCAATTTATTGTAAAAATTCATAAAAAATACGTGAGTTTTATCACAAAATTTATAAGTTTGTTCAGCGATCGCAAAAAGTCGCACAATTTTTTTACATAAAATGAAAGAAAATTTTCCAAACTTTCATTTAGTAGTAGTACTAACACGGAGGTAAACCGAGCTAACTTATTTTTTTTTTTCTAATGAAAACTGCAAATGCTAAATTTTTTGGAGTCAGTTTGATTTGTTCAGATCTCTTAAACTATATATGTAATTTAAATATTTTTTCTTTCCTATAAAATTTAAAATACTATATTTTAATAAAAATGCTCTAAAACTATTGGTAGTTGAACCATATTTATTGTATAAACAACTGAAATGTAGTAAAATTTTCATCAGTTTTCGTTGTATAATATTTAGATAACTTTACCACACTCTTTTTTATACAAAATTTTTTTTTTTCAAAAAAACAAATCATGGTTTTCTACTAATGAAACATTTCTCTACAGAATTGCATCATTAGATTTCTAAAAAATAACTGTAAAAAAATAGACTTTTTGCCAAAAAAAATACCACTGTGCGACATATCAACAAAATCATTTTCGAGTATTGTAAAAAGCTTTATAAACTGAAATACAACTCATAGAAGCACATTCGAAAAAAATTACTAAGATATTTACCCACTTACAACTACAATTTATTTTAGGAGAATTCCAACTAATTGTAGTGGGAAATGTAAGAAAAGATAAAGTTACTGTTTTATAGTTGCTATTTTGTTTAACCTTTGATATCGTTAAAAACAAGACGTTTGGAGTGTAGGTAATTGTCATTCCCTCTGTAGTCTTGTTTGCTGATAGCTTTGGCCTTTCTAAAATTATTTAGGAGAACGTTTCCTGATGATCTGGCCTAAGCAACCAGTGAAATGCGCATAGGAACAGCTTATCCTCCAACAATAAATTTCCGTATATTTTATCAATTATTAAAAAAAGGGAATTAAGCACAACAAACAAAATCTTTTTATAAATAATTGTATTCCCAAAAACAACTTTGATAATAATTTATTTTTAATTTATCGAATAGCTTAAAATATAAGTAAATAAATAAAGTTAAGTTTTTTGTGCACTAAATGCCTGAAATGGTATTAGTTTTTTAAATGGGACCTCTATATTGGTAAAAACTGCTTATAAAAACCTTGACAATTTTTACTTTGAAATACCCTTTTGATGACCCTTTTTTTAATAATCCCATATTTGTGACCCTTTTATAAAATTTCCAACGGCAACCCTGGCTACGACAGATCTAGAATGGTTGAAAATAAAAATCAAACTATAGAGCAATGCTAGATTACTAGAGCATTCACGCAGAGAAAAAAATGTGCAGTATGGTCACCTTCAGCAAAACTATTTTTTGAAAATTTTTCAACATATTATGGTTAATTTAGCCATATTGTTATCAGCGGCAACTAACCATAATATGTTTAAAAAAAAATCACTAAAAATAGTTTTGCTGGAGGTGACTTTATTGAAAAACGTTTTTTCTCTCTGGGTGTTTAGCTCGAGAACTCAATGAAAGACAAATTATCTTATACAAAAAAAATATGTTCGAAAACTCTTTTTTTACAGAGTATCAGTTTAATTACTCGTAAAATCTTAATACTCAAATCATAAATTTGTGCTTAACTACAGCCGACAGATAAACACAAAAAAAAAAGATCATTCATTTAAATGTACACAAAGCCCACATTTATGCAAACAATTGATTTTATATTCATAACTTTGGAAAACACACATTTACAAACAATATACCGAAATATACATGAATACATTTGATTATTACGCACTCATACAAATACACAAAATTTTGCACGCACACCTGAAAACCCTGCAAACAATTTCGATCGAAAAATAATCTAAATAGTTTCCCCATTTAGCAAAAACCTATCGCTTTTGCTATTCAATTCTTATTGATGTAGTTACATCGTTCGGGAAGAAGTGTCCCACTATGGTAATAGTTACTTTAAGAATCCACTTCGTGTCTATATTATATGACGAATTAGAGCGCTTTGGAAGTTTAATATCAATTAAATTTAGTAGTATCGCTGTTGGCTCCAAAAAGTACTCTTTTGAAGTTACATTTTTTCTTATTGTTCTTTATAATAAAAAAGTGGGTAATTTTACTGTTTATCTTTGTTTGATTTTGTAAGGGAAATCTAAGTAAAATATAAAGAAATGAGCTTAAAGTTAAACAAATATTAAAAAATCTACGTTACATTTAATCAAAATAGCTGTTAATGTTTAAAGTTAAGAACCTAATGTGGACAAATTTTGTTAAAGAAAACTACACAAAATCACAAATTTGTTCAAACACTAACTTTGTAAACTTTCATCATATTATAACTAGCATATCTTTTTATTGCAAATTTTTATTTACAAACTTTCTTCACTCAAAGTTATTGTTGATCTTCACTAGAAAAATTTAACAAAAACACTAATTTTCACACTAAAATTTTTAAAGTCATTAAATAAACAGACAGTTTAAAAAAATCACTAATATCCTTTAAAAAAGATAATTATCAAATTATTATTTTCAATTTCATTTACATTTGCTCTAAAAAAAATATGCATGAGAAATTATTAAAACTTTAACCAATCTAACCGAAGAATAAGTTTGGGCAGTTTTGTGCACTCATTTATACGTGAACATTTTTTTTTTCGGTAACATTTGGATTCCGCGGAGTCCCAATTTTAAGTACAATACTATAACTATTTCTATTTTCAAATATTAAAAATTTCACTCTATTTTACATAATTTTATATATTAATATTATTTTACACGCACGTGGCACCGATCACATGGCAACTTAAATACAAACTGTGCTCTTTTACGTATTTTGCTTTTGTAATATTCACTATTAAACAGCAAATCGTTGCGAAGAAGTCAATATAATATGTGAAATATTCAATTGTGCCATTGTTGCAGTTGTATAACTGTTACAATTATCTGAACAACTCACTAAAGTGACGAAAAAGTATAATTTAAGAACTCATAATGCGATTCTACCGTATTTTGTTATTGTTTAATTCCGAAAAATCTACTGTTTAACTACCAAATGTTACGAAGTAGTTAAAATTCGTAGACAATCGAAAAACACTCTACCAATTGCTTGGAGGGAAGCATCTTGATTTGTTGTTTGTTTTTACTGCAAATACGTTTGAGTTTCTTATCTACATAATTTTTAGTTCCGGCCTACAGCCAATATAAAGATAAATTTATGTTTGTATTAATTACTGTATGATTATGTATAGAAGTACAAATGTACGAGTTGAATATACCCAGCGGGGAAAAGGCAGTTTTTCACTTACGTCCTCCTTCTAAAATACATTTCCTTTTTGCTTGTTTTTTTCCTTTTTCGAAAAGGCCTTCCAAAGTTCGTTGCCTTCATGTGAAAAGTTTAACTTAGCTGTCTAAGTTATCTTAATTTTTTATATCTTCTTAGAGGTCTTCAGTGTTTCACGCGATTCTAGAAACGCCGCAGTGAAAAGGTTTATTTTATTCTTATTACAGCGAGGTATTTAAGACATTTTGTAGAAGATCTTGTGAGAACTTCTAACAGGCCAGAAGGTAGAGACGACTAGCTTAGGCATTTTTACTGCATAATAAGGCCTACAAAAAGGCCTTCTTACCCCACTTTTTCCCGCTCTGGGTACACACACAGATGGTAATTATTTATTCTAGTCTTTGGGTAAATACCAAATAATACTTATCCTGGTACTAATGAATGAATGCTGAATACTTATACAAAACAACAACAAAAACCTTATTAATATGAACTTGCATAAACTTAAACAATTATATGAATTATTAGATGTTTGCATAAACATATTCACACACAAACTGGCAAAAAGAGACGCACAAACCTTTGCACTTGAATACAAATACTTGGAAAATATGCTTATGCATGTAAAAGTTGTGCATTTTATATCAGGCATAGTTTTGGTAGACTTGAAGATTGTTTAAGAAACATTCTTAAGAAGTTTTTAATAGTTATTGGTATAAAATGGGCGGACAGTACCCTACATTAACTTTAAGCTTTATGAAAAGTGGAGTGGAAAAGAAATCTAAATGTGAACCTGATCTTGGGTGCCCGGTATGATATTTGGTAGTGCGCTAGCCCATCAGTGCCGGGGTTGCGGGTTTGATTCCCGCGATAGACTCTGGTTTCTTTCCTGCAGACAAGCGTGGAGCTTCGCGGTACTAGTATAGGAGGAAAAAAATAAGAAAATAATAATGAGGATCTTAACTAGCAGCTTAACTAGTACGTGAACTAGAATCTATACTAGAAGCAGAACTATAACTTGACTAGAAGATGAACTTTGAACCTTAACTAAATTATGTTCTAAAATTAATTATTGTAGAAACTGAACTTGAAGTTCAACTTGACCTCAAATTTGAACATAATCTAGTTTAATTAGACCTTGAAATAAATAATAATTTTAACAAGAACCTTTAAGAGGTTCTAAACTAGAACCTCAAGCAAAACTAAACTCAAAGGTAAACTAGAAACTGAACAGAACCTGAACTATAACCAAAACTAAAAACTTAACTGAAATGTGAACTAAAACTGAATTAGAAGCTGAGCTTGAACCTGCACTAGAACAAGAACAAAAGCCTGAGCCACAAGGAAATTTGAAGCTGAAATTGAATCTAAAATTTAAAATCTTAACGAGAACCTTAACTTGGACTGAACTTGAAACAGAACTAGATCCTGAACTAGAAAAAAACTAGAACCTCCACGAGAACTAAACTAAAAGCTAAACTAGAAACTTAATTAGAACATTAACGAAAACCAAAACTTATACCTGAACTGGAACCTGAGCTACAATTGAACAAAAAGTTGAACTTGACTCCAATTTTTTTTTTGCAGTTTGTTTTATTAACAATTTTTATTTAACAATTCATTCTACAGTAGGACCCGCATAGCTTTAAAGATTATCTGCAGAGAGTTCTAGTAGCTAATATTCATTGTATTGCAAGCGCAATTTATTAAAATTTTCAGGGATATTACAACATTTATGAGAACCTAAATTAGAACTAATTTTAAAATGTAACATAAAGCTAAAAAACATTAGATTCTGTACTAGAACTAAGCTAGAACCTTAACTAAACATACAACTAAATTAGAACCTGAACAAAAACCTAAAAAGGGCCCTTTACTAGAACCCGAACCAGGGGGCATTTGATATCGATCAAGGATAGGTTAGGCATCTCCACTCGGAGATCAATGAGGTACATTGTGAATCCCTGCAGTATAGAAAAAGGGGAAAGAGAGATGTAAAGAAGAAAAGAAGAAACTAGTCCAAATTTTTAAGCCAGAGAGACAGATCCTGCGTAGGACAAGTCGTCTCTTTGGTCTCCCCAACAGAAAGAGCCGTCCAATTTCCCTGACAAACCACAACAGATCGGCTGAATTTCATCCAACGATACACCCCTGCTCGTCGTAAAATCTACAACCGTCTCTATCTCCTCGGCATCCCCGCACAACCTGCAGAAGTCCTGTATGGCATTATCGCATTTACTCATAAATGCCCTTACAGAACAATTCCCCGTCAGGAACCCTATAATGGTCTTGAGACCACTCCTATCCAATCCTATTAGAACCTTGGTTGGTCCCTCCAGGACCGGTTCACGGCATCACGGAATCTTCCCGTATCACCCCATAGTAGTGACATAAGGGGGGTTTTACCCCTCTCTCCCCTACCTCTAAGTCCAGATTCGAACCGCCTTTCGTGAGTTCGTCTGCAACATCGTTACCATTCACCTTGCAGTGTCCTGGTACCCAACACAGCCTTATATTGAATGCCTACATGAGCTCTCTCAGAGCATTCCTACCTCGTGCGACCAGGCACGATCGCACCGTATAATTTGACAATGTTCTTAGCGCAGCCTGACAATCGACATAGATTGTCGCCACAGATCCCGCTACGATGTACCCCAGTATCACCTCCGCCGCCCTCCAGATCGCTAGGATCTCAGCCTGGAAGACACTGCACTCATCCGTGAGTCTGAATGTCAGTGTCAGCAATTAAAACACCGGCCCCAGTGCCAGTGTCCATCTTGGACCCCTCCGTATATACTGCCCACCAATCAAACAGTAGGTTGGATTCACGCCAAACTTCCCTATCCGGGAACTCCACCGGTGGTGTTACACCAAAGTTCAAGATCATACTCCTATACAAATATTTTTTTTTTTTTCAAGAAATGATATGTTTAATTTTAAATAAAAAAATTATCAAAAAAGTTTTCCATTGACAATTCCCAACAACAATTCTACATATTTAAATTATTTTATTTTAAACGAAAAAAGTCAATTAAGATTTTTTGTTATTTAATTAAAATTTTAATTGAAAATTTATTTCAAAACAACGAAAATGTTAATTAAATCAAAACTAAATTTTTAATTTTCTTTCAACTAAAAAAATAATTGATTTAATTATCACATTTTTTTATATTTAAATACTTTTTAAACCATTTTTTTAATTGATAAAATACTTTTTTTGTGTATGAGCCGAGATTCCCTCCGGAATACTACCCTGAACAAGCAGACCCACTTCGTATCGATATCAAAATTACAATACAATTTAAATAGAAATTTCTATGTATATCGAATTCCGTAATTTTCCCCCAGAACTGAACTAAACACTAAACGAGAAACTTAGTTAGAAGGTGAACCAGGTTAAAAATAAAATTTGATAAAAAGTCAAAAAAATAAATTTGAGCGCCTTGAAAATGATTTTTTTGATATGTCGTAGTGGAACTTTTTTTTCCTCATGCCAAAAGCAATCGAAAAATCGATTGCACAATATCGAAAAAATTTTTTCCTAACAAATCGGCCAACTCTAATGAATATATATTAGTTAAAATAAACGGGTACTTTTAAAAGATTTAACGATAAAAAAGTTTTATATTTTTTGAATTTTTTGATAAATAAAAAGAAAAAGTATTGAAATTTAAAAAAAATTCCCATAAAAATCTGTCACGAGGGCATCTGCGAACCCTTATTTCGAAATCGTTGCTGTAAAGGAACGAAGTAATTTATGTCCATTGTCCAAACTTAAGTGTTGATCATATTATAGAAAATTACTTTATACTATTTCAATACTTCTGGACAAACATGAACTTATTTATCATTAAATAAATTATTAACCTTAATTGTATTATAGAGAAAGAACAGAAATAAGACTGCATGAAAAATTAATAAAGCTATCACAAAATTATGAAACAATGATAGACTGAAAAGACTTTTAAAAATTGAATATAGAGAAAGTTATAAATTTGTAACTCTTTTATGTAATTTACAATGATCTCTTAAATATAGGAAAATATCACTTCTAGAAAAATAAAAGGGCTAAAAATAAGTCCAAATCCACAAACCTTTTCTAAGTACTTTTCCTTCTGCCCTTTTATCTATAAATTTATTATTGATTTTCATTTGTTGTCGTCTGTTATGGCATGTTGTACACGAGAATTCATTTGTAAGCATTTGTTTCATCATCAATATACATGCATTCGTTATGTACATACATACATATATTTAATGAATATGAAACGAAGAAAATCTAAATTCATATCATAAATACATACAATTATTAATACATTTGTATTTCTAAATGGTATTTTTCTGATTATTTGATTTAGTTTAGTAATGAAATAGTTTCACTGATACTAAATAACCTTTAGGCTGAAACAAATAGAAAATATGGAAGACTAATAAAACCATTTATTAAGGATTGTGTAGAGAGATTACCAGATAAAAATTGTACGCCGATTGTTAAAGCAAAATGTCTGCTTTTTCTATATTATTATGAACAACAATGACCACCAGGTAAATTATGAAATTTAGTAAATGGACACGTTAGTATTATAATCAAGTTTACGTAAATTTCTGGTTAATATTTTTTATCTAGTTGTAATTGATTTTCTAGTTAAAGTTCCTATTTGAGTTCTATGTAGTTGAGCTTTATAATAAGCTTACAGTTTTGGCAGTTGTTTAGATTCTACTTAAGATGCTTATTCTGAATTAGAATTAGAAAAAGCTTTAAGTGCTATAACTTCCTTATAAAGGTTTGTATCGCATAAAGTTTGACCTCAGTAACTTTGACGATTGCTACCATTTCGTGTCAAAATATTGTGTTGGTAGTTTCAGAACTGAACATAGATCCAATATAAATCGGCTCCATAAAATCTCATAATGACAAAATTAAATCTCTTACAGATGAAGATATTTTAATATAATAATTGTATATGAATCTTAACCTCATAACATGATTCTGTTCTAGCAGATCCATTCTGACCGTTGTGTGCCAAATATGGCACACTCTCTTTATATCTGTGGTGTTGGGTATCAATTGGTCGGGCTTTACCGACTATATTTTCTTACTTGTTCTTAGTTAAGGTTATAGTTCCGGTTTTGGTTAAGTTAAGTTTTACTTAAGATCGCGTTCAGTTTTATGTTATATCTAGTTGCTCCAGTTGGTTGCTTCAGTTCTGTTTCAGTTTCGTTCTAGTTCTGTTCTACTTCCATTCTAGTTGTGCTCTAGTTCTGTTTCAGTTTCGTTCTAGTTCTGTTCTACTTCCATTCTATTTGTGCTCTAGTTCTGTTTTGTCAAGTAGTTCAGTTCTAGTATTGTTCTACTTCCATTCTAGCTGCGCTCTAGTTTTCTTTTAGTTCTGTTCCAATTCTGTTTAAGTTCTGCTCTAGTTCTATTTTACTTCTGTTCGAGTTCAGTTCTAGTTCTGTTCTAGTTCTGTTTATTGAAAACAGAAACAATATACGTGTCACTTGGCAACTAATTAATGAGTTAACGGGTAAAAAAACGAGTAACATCGACAAAACGTTAATAAAAAATTTTAATAGTGAAGATGTCTTAGATATAGCAAACAAATTTGCCGACAACTTCAAAAATAATGTGAAAAAAATCCTACATAAGTGTGATATCAATACTTTGAATTACAGCAAACCTCGATTGCCTAATTCAATCTATCTCTGCCCTACAAGTGAGGAAGAGATATTCGGTATTTTACGAAATATCAATGAAAGAAAAGGGGCAGGAATCGATGGCATCAGACCAAAGGACTTAAAATACAATGCTGCCCTACTAGCTCCATTAATAACAACACTTGTTAACTCCAGCATAAATAGCGCAAATATTCCTAATTTACTTAAATCATCAGTAATACGTCCAATTTACAAAAGTGGTACTAAAAACGACTACAACAACTATAGGCCAATCGCTATACTACCAGCTATCGAAAAAATTCTGGAGGAGATAATAGTTAGAAGATTAACTGCCTGGCCCACTATGTCGACAAGAACATTTCTTTCTTATATTTATATTGAAAACAAAAACAAATTTAAATTTGTTATTATTGTTTTCAATATAAAAATGCGAAAGAAATGTTCTTGTCGACATTGTGGGCCTGGCAGTAAATGAATTTTTAAAGAAATATAAAATTTTAAATCCCTGTCAATACGGTTTTCAAAAAGGTAAAAATATAAATAAGTTGCTAGGAAACTTTTCCAATCATATAAACAAATGCCTAAGCGAAAATACGCACTGCTTAGCACTATTTATAGACTTCAGCAAAGCTTTCGACACTATTTCTCATAGCAACCTTCTTGAAATTCTGGAACGATATGGAATTAGAGGAAATTGCTTACAGTGGTTAAAAAATTATTTAGAACTAAGAAGCTACAGGGTCAAAATTAACAATAGTTTAAGTAACGAAACTTTTCCGGAAAATAATGGTGTACCGCAAGGCTCAAAATTGGGTCCAATTTTGTATCTGATATACGCGAATGAGATGATTAATGTTCTTAAAAACAGCGCAGCTTTTGCTTATGCAGACGATACAGCAGTTATTGTTTCCAACAAAAAAATTGATGAGGCAGAAAAAATAATGCAAAATGAATTTAATATTATAACAAAATGGAGTCATGACAATGGCCTCGTTATTAATGCATCAAAGACAAAACTAATGCATATAAAACCCCCCCATCTTCTTAATCGCAAAATTAACCTTGTATTTCATAATTATCAATGCATACACAAAACAAACTTATCTAATATGGATACATGCAACACCACCATAGAAAATGTAAAAACATATAAATACTTAGGTGTATACGTGGACGAAAACTTTAAGTGGCTAACCCATGTACAAAATCTTCGAAAAAAGTTAAAAAAGTCAGCTTACAGCCTCTTTCACCTAAGTAACTGTACCCCATTCACAGTACTGAAACAAGCATACTTTTCTTTGGCCGAATCATATATTAGGCATGGTATTACAGCATGGGGAAGCTCTACGTATTGTAGCAGTCTACAGCTAACACAAAACCAAATTTTAAAAATTCTATTAAAAAACAAACAACACAACCAACAAATACAGTATTCCATGATATATAGTCATACAAACAACGTGCACTCAAACCAAAACGCACTTGCAAACAACACACTTTTAAACAACAACCTCCTAAACAGCACTGCCGTTAACAACTCACGTGTCAACAACAACGCACTCGCAACAAACGACACAATACTAAACAATATCTACGGTTACAACGACCCACGTGTTAGCAACAACACATACGTTAACAACAACACAAACGTCAGCAACAGCGAAAACCAAAACAACAGTTACGCTAATAATAACCCACAGGTAAACCACAACACACACGTCACCAACAATCATGTAAACACCCAAAACGTTAACAACCGACACGAAAACAGTTACAACACAAACTTAAACAATAACTCATCAATAAACAACAATACTTACGTCAGCAACATTCCCGTAAGCGTAAACCAAATTGTTGATAACGCACATGTAAACAACACAAGCGTTTACAACATAAACGATAACAACAACCCACATGCCAACAACAACACACACGTCAATAACACCCAAAACGTCAACAACACTCACGACAACAACAATGCACAAATAAACAACACTCAGGTAAACAACACCAATACCATAAACAATACAAACGTTAGCAACAACAACACAATCACTAGGTACTTTCGCGGCAACAATAACCCACATGTCAACAACAACACACACGCCAATAACACACAAAACGTCAACAACACTAACGAAAACAATAATACACATATAAACAACACTGAAGTAAACAACACCCATACCATAAACAACTCAAACTTTAGAAACAACAACACAATCGCAAGTGACTTCCGCGGTAACAATAACCCACATTTGAACATCAATACACACGGCAACAACAGCCAAAACGTTAACGACAACAGCAATTACGTCCGCAACAACAATTTGAACAATTTTAACGTGAACAACACTTGCGCAAACAACATCACAACAGTAAACAACAACACACATGTCAATAACACCGCCACAAATAACAGGAACAGACAAAAAACAACAGCAATAAATATAGCAACAAAATTAGAAGTCCTAAACATTAGACGCTTATATAATGCTACACTGATCAATGAATACTACAACGACTCAAGATACCTAAAACCTATAGACCATACTTATAACACAAGACGAAAAACAGAAGGAAAATATAAAGTAGAAAGATTCCACAACAATTATGGCAAAAACTGTCTTAGTGTTATACTCCCAGCTCTGTTCAACAAATTACCCACTAATTTACTTAATCTACCAAACACAAGTAAAAGAAAGAATTTATTAAAATCATATTTCTTAAATTCGCAATGAAATTCTCAAGTATCCACATATATTATCATATCATATTGAATTATTTGTTTTTTATATTACATTTAAAATTAGTATAGAACTCATCCTGCAGATAAGCCACATGGCTTCGCGGGAATGTACTTAAATTAAATTGTAAATTAATTTCAAAGTGTAAATAAATGAATTACAGTTCTAAAAAAAAAAAAAAAAAAAAAAAAAAAAGTTCTGTTCTAGTTCTGTTCTAGTTCTGTTCTAGTTCTGTTCTAGTTCTGTTCTAGTTCTGTTCTAGTTCTGTTCTGTTCTAGTTCTGTTCTAGTTATGTTCTAGTTCTGTTTTAGTTCTGTTCTAGTTCTGTTCTAGTTATGTTCTAGTTATGTTCTAGTTCTGTTCTAGTTCTGTTCTAGTTCTGTTCTAGTTCTGTTCTAGTTCTGTTCTAGTTCTGTTCTAGTTCTGTTCTAGTTCTGTTCTAGTTATGTCCTAGCTATGTTCTAGTTCTGCTCTAGTTCTGTTCTAGATCTGTTCTAGTCCTGTTCTAGTTCTGTTCTAGTCCTGTTCTGGTTATGTTCTAGTTCTGTTCAAGTTCGGCACTAGCTCTCGTCTAGTTCGGTTCTAGTTTTGTTTTAGTTCTGTTAAAGTTGTGTTCTAGTTATGTTCTAGTTCTTTTCTAGTTCTGTTCTAATTCTAGTTCTGGTCTAGTTCTGTTCTAGTTCTGTTCTAGTTCTGTTCTAGTTCTGTTCTAGTTCTGTTCTAGTTCTGTTCTAGTTCTGTTCTAGTTCTGTTCTAGTTCTGTTCTAGTTCTGTTCTAGTTCTGTTCTAGTTCTGTTCTAGTTCTGTTCTAGTTCTTTTCTAGTTCTAGTTCTGTTCCAGTTCTGTTCTAGTTCTGTTATAGTTCTGTTCTACTTCTGTTCTAGTTCTGTTCTATTTCTGTTCTAGTTCTGTTCTATTTCTGTTCTGGTTCTGTTCTTGTTTTAGTTCTGTTCTAGTTCTCTACCAGCTCTGTTCTAGTTCTGTTTAAATTCTGTTCTAGTTGTGTTCTAGTTCTAGTTCTGTTCTAGTTCTGTTCTAGTTCTGTTCTAGTTTTGTTCTAGTTCTGTTCTAGTTCTGTTCTAGTTCTTTTCTAGTTCTGTTCTTGTTCTGTTCTAGTTCTGTTCTAGTTCTGTTCTAGTTCTGTTCTAGTTTTGTTCTAGTTCTGTTCTAGTTCTGTTCTAGTTCTAGTTCTGTTCTAGTTCTGTTCTACTTCTGTTCTAGTTCTGTTCTACGTTTGCTCTACGTTTGTTCGACGTTTGTTCTACGTTTGTTCTAGTTCTTGTTGAGTTATGTTCTACATCCGTTCTAGTTGTATTCAAATTCTATTCTAGGTCTGTCGTAGTTCTCTTCTAGTTCATTTCTAGTTCGGTTTAAGTGGTGTTCTAGTTTTTTTTAGTTCAAGTTCTGTTTGAGTTTTGTTGTCCTTAATATTTAAAGCAAAGACGCGAAAAACGTTGTAAAAGCCACTTTTTGCAAACCTGTTTTTTGCAGATTATCGTTAACATTTCTCTCTTACACTGTTGAAACATCAAATCACGCAAAATTATGCACCCGTCAAAATATGATACAAAGAGTCTGCCAGTGGAAGAACGTAGTAAGTAACTAACAAAATGATACAAACGAAATAGTTTTGCAACGTGGAATAACGCTTTAAAAGCCGCTGGCATAGTGGAAAAACGTTTTAAATTACATCGCGCTTGTGGAAATAAAACGTTTTATCACTAGAAAAAGAATTATAAACTTAATTTAGAATGTAATTTAAAATTCAATTTTCTTGATATTTTGCATAAAAGTTGTTATTGTCATTATTTTTGATAATCTAAAAGAAAAATTAAAAAAAATAATCCTGCCTGTAAAAAGTTTTTTTTTTTTTGCTCTCCTGAAAAATAATTATTTTATAACTTACAACGTTATTCGCGGCTGTGCTTCAGTTATTTATGAAGACAATTATCCCTTTTAGGTATAGCGCTTTTCATAAATTCTAATAAAGTAAATATTTGCACAACTGTAGCGATTCTGTCGTTATGTCTATTATATAAAATTTCTTAACTTTTCTAATTTAATTTTAGTTTAAATGTAAGTACACAATATATAAGTTTATATAAAATTTTTTTTCTCTTGATGTTGTTCTTTATATAATAATCGGCTTAATTTACTGTCCCTTACTTCAATAAATGTCTGTGCCCTTTTTCGCACAATAATAACAAAACAAAAATTTCAAAAGTAGAAAAACTTTATTTTTTTCTTTAACTTAAATAAAGTTTTACGAAAGAATGTAATATTTTAGTTATCAAGGGGTAAAAAGAAGAAGAAAAAGTATGTCATATCATTTCAAAATAATATTCTTATCCCTTTCAGTATTATCCTTACACACATTACTAAATCCTTTAACGTTCATTCTATTTTGTCTCTTAATTTTTTGTTTTCATATTTTTTTTTTTCAAAACCGATCTATAACAAAAAGTATTGGATAAAAATGATTTTTTACTCTAGAATCCTTTTGTTGGATTTGTTTGTGCACAAGTGCGTGTATAAAAGTGCGAGTAGTGTAAGTCCTATGTAAGTAACCCCTTAAGACACATGCAAAAAAAGGATTAAATTCATCGCAAAGACTTTTCTGTTGTATTTTTACATTTATTTCTTTTAATAAAGTCTTGTGTGTGGAGATACATTTTGTAACGGGGTATTTTGGTTATTGTTAGTATGAAATTTGTTTTTTTTTTTTTTTTTTTTTTTGCTTGGAACGTAAAGGGACCGACACCCCACGTGGGGATTAGTGGCTACAAAGTAAATATGTATGTAAAAGATTAGTGAAGCCTTAAAAGTGAGATTTTTAGTTTGACATTTAGGCTTGAAAATGACTTAATATTCGATTTCCAGAAAAAAAATAAAGGTGTTCCTAAGGGGAACCGAATGCTTTTTCAATTATTCTGCTTTCTCATATAATTTATTTACCTTTTTCGACCACTCATATGCCGCTTAATTAATTTATTAATTTAATTTGTTTTAATGCAACCACTTTTATGCAGCAAACTGCCGCATGTTTTTTTTTAATTTGAAATGAACCCGGTATTAATGACAGATGAGTTTTTGTTTATTCGTAATTTGCTACCTGTTTATTTTATTAAATGTATATAGATTTATTTTATTAATTGTAATAATATTTATTCAATTTAAATTGATAATAATTACGTTATTCTTTGTTTTGCCTTTCAACTTCATTTTATGCGATAATTAAATTTATTGTATAAAATGATTATGGAAATAACAAATGTGTGTGTGATTTGTTAGAGAAAATTAAAGGTATTTTTAGTTTAATAAAGCAAATGTTGTAAAGATGATAAGGTAATTAAAGGAAAAAATTTCCCCATAGGACTCAGTTATCTGAGCAGGTTTTATTTAGGATGGAGAATAGAAAAAAACGGACTATGTGAAGGAAAAAAAATTTTTGATCAGAATTTAAGCTTAAGCTATAAAAAAAAGAAAAGAAAGTGTTAAACGGCAAAGATTTCTGAAGACATAGTGTGGTTACTATCGAAACATCATGGTGAAATAATGCAGGCGGCATTGCTACGAAAACAAATACGACATTACAACCAAAACGGAAATATGTCCCAGCTTACTTCAAAAATTATTTTAAACAAAAAGCAAAGCGTGCCGCTGAACGCGATGAGATAAATAATTTTTTTTGCCAATTTTTTTTAATTATGGTCAAAATCTTATTTATTTTTAATTAAAATTATCAAAATCTTTAATAAAATACACTTATAACACCAAAACACGTGGACTTTTTGTTAACATAAACAAAACTTTGATATAAAATTGGACAAACAATGCAGGTGCAACTAATCGTCATTTAGCGTGATAATGCCATCATGTCGAAACATGTCACATCAACATGTCGGTGAACGTCCCAGCAAAAGCTTTGCTTACAAAATAAGCAGAAAAATAATGAGAACTTGAGGAAGAGAGTACTTATTTTTCTACTAGAAAACGTACTTATTTTTGTTCACGATGTCCCAATAGTAATCCTTTATAATTTGGCCTATTACAACCTAAAAAATAATACCTTTATTTTATACTTAAAAGTTGTATAAAAATGTGTAGTTACGAAAAGAGATAATAAATAAGTACTTCCAAATTAACTATCAAAAAGGTTAACAAAATAAAATTGCTCTGAAATCTTATGTAATTGTTGTTTAAAAAGTGTACGCAAAATAAATTTTTCGAAATGTAAGAAAATATTTAATAAAGAGTGCTTTTGCTGCACCAAATCATTTATAGCTCTAACACTGCCATAACAATGTGTGTTTTAATATATGTAAATATACGGGCCTGTCACAGAAATCAATTTCGATCGAAAGTTTTTTTAATTCCGAGAAAATGAAATGCTTCAGACAAACGAAAACCGATAAATTTTCTCGGAATGAAATCACTTTTAATTTTTCGATCGAAAATAGTTTTTGTTTTGGTTGCCACACTTAACTTAAAATAACAAAATTAAAATTTGTCGGAATAACGAAAATCGATCGAAATGAAAATACGGGCAATTGCTGTGACAGGCCTGATTATGTTCTTCAAAAAAACATCGTTAACATTAGATTGATATCACTAATTGTACTCTAATAACAATTACATATTGTGTTGGTAATTTTGGAACATATTTATGTATATATTTACATACATTTGATTGATTTTTGGATTTTCCATGTATATCACATCAAAATTATTCTTAAAATTTTATAATATTACCGGATATCTAACAAATATTAATAAAATATATTGCAAATTGATTTTAAAATTATTTAAAATCATATAATAATAACTTATTTATGTCATTACACCAAAGTATTTTTTGTATAATTATGACTTATTTAAGATATAATAATAAAGTTATTATTTTATATATAACTAATAATGCAAAAAGTGGCGAATAAAGCTCCAAAGTAATGAATTCTGGAAGTCATTAAAAGTACCATTGTAAGTGAAGTTTTTGCTGGGGTGGGTGAATAATGAAAAATTATCAATAAATTTTTATTCACTTCATGTTGTAAAATTTCTTTCTTCATAAAAATATTTTAATGAAAATTAAATTTGATGAACTTTAGCCCGATTAAAATATTAAAATTTGGATTAAAAACCATAAACAGATCAATAAAATAACCCCAATCCTAACCCGGGGTTTACACATGCAAGTGCAAGTTCAAATAACTCAATACACTCATACATTTTTACTAACCCCATCACATTTTTCGTACTTGCAGACCAACTTGCAAGAGAATTTGCTTGCAAATAAGTTTTTGACACTTGCAGCAATTAAAATGACAAATAAAGAAACAGTGTTACCGTGGATGCTTTTGGTATTAATTTTCTAGTAGTACTTAGTAATATAAAAGTTATGTTTATAGCTGATTTTCTGTGTGTTTATAAAAATAAAAAACAAAGCAACACATCTGCATGATATTTTAAAACATAAATTGCAAGCATTTAAAAAAAAATTGTTAATCAAAATATTTTCTCAGAAGTTTTATGGTAATAAGTTTTTTTTTTTTTTTTAACAACGTTTATTTAAATAAACTTAATATACTTAATCCAAATTTAGATATTTTTTTATTTTTTTAATTAGGCTTAAGTTCATTGAATTTAATTTTCATTAAATTATTTTTATGAAGACAGGAATTTTGAAACATAAAATCAATTAAATTTTTTTTTTTTTTTTATTGATAATTTTTCATTCTTGACTGCGATGAGATTTGAACCCAGGCTTTCACGGACAGGTTGCCCAGACTAGTTTCGATTGTAACCACACAATCTCGTCGGTGGGGTTTGCCGTTTTACTCACTCGGCTATTGAGGCCGGGCGACGTCCAACCACAATACTAGTATTAATATACTTACTCCCATATTCATAAAAAATATTTTTGATTAATAAAAGGTTTATTAAACAAATTTTCATAGAAAATCCGTTTCATAAACCTGCTATAAGCCTACAATATTTTTTATGAATATGGGGGTTAAACTATAAATAAACAAATAGTATATATATTTACATCTTATTATACACTGTCCCATATTCGGGCGCTCAAGTACATTACATTTGTATATTAATATAATATATTAGTCATTTTTTGGAATTTATTATTTTAATTTTTACAATATGTGTTAATATTTGCATTTAATATAAATGTTATGTAAAGAAAAAAGCTTGAAAACCCTTACTTTGTTATTGCAAGAAGATAAAAAGCTACAGTCAAGTGGTAAAACGAAAAATAAACATAAAATTTTTTCATCAAGATGGACCAAAAATAAAATAAAGAAACAACTAAGAAATGTATATTTAACATTATTAAATAAATTTCGTGATAACATTAACATGATAATGTTTTTTTTTTTCATAAGATGTTTTCGCTTAGCGAACATTTTAAAAATAAACTTCCAACTGACTGTGTAAACACTCAAGCTACTTGCAAGACATTCGGCTATTTCTTCGACATTTTCGTTGATAATGCATATACACTACTTGCAAGTAATTACTTGCATGTGTTAAGGTAGGGTAATTGTTCTAAAAAAATACTTTAGCAGACTTCAAACAAAACGTAATTAGAATTTAAGCAAAACTTGTCCTACACTAGAATTAAGCTACAACTAAAACTGAAAAAGAATTGAACAAGAATTTAACTGAATTAGAACTGAACAAGCACTGAATTATAGCTAAAATAAAACTGAACTTGAACTGAACTAGTACTAAACTAGAACTGAAACAGAATTAAGCTAGTGTTGGCAAAGTATAGAGAGGTGGGTACCAAGTATTCCCACTTATTTTTGAATACTCGATGCTCAAAAGTAGTTACTCAATACTTTCAGAGTTGTATTTTTTGGAAAGAGTGCGATTGAAAATTTTACGGTTTTCTTTCAAAATACAACTCTGCTTGAAAATACATCCGCAAACTTTGACTAGCAGCCAAAAACAAGCTACCAATAACAAAAGCAAAGCTAAAGAAAAAATTTAAAAGAATTATACTGTTTGTACACAGAAAAAATTTAATATTTTCTCCAATCACCAAATATACCAAATTCAGCATATCAAGCAAACAATTTGTTGATTTTGCACCTTTTACCAAAATGATTATATTGATTAATTAAAATTACAAATTGTGAATATTTTTTTTGTCAATAATTGATATTTTTAATTTTAATTAAAAAAATGATCAAAAAACTTTGCCATTTCAAACAATGTGTTAATTTATTTAATTAAATATTGACAATTCCCAACAACAATTTTACATGCTTAAATTATTTAATTCTAAACGAAAAAAGTCAATTAAGATTTTTTGTTATTTAATTAAAATTTTAATTGAATATTTATTTCAAAACAACTAAAATGTTAATTAAATCAAAATTCAATTTTCTTTCCACTAAAAAAATAATTGATTCAATTATCACATTTATTTAATTTAAGTACTTTTTAAACTATTTTTTTAATTGATAAAACACATGAAATACAAAAAATTTTTTAATTAATAAAAAGCAGTGTTTGGCTTTGAAACGGTGCTTAAAACTCAAAAAAAAAAAAAAGGGATGAGGGTATTGAGTAGTATTGAGCACCCAAATGAAATTATTGAGTAATGACAAGTAGTAGAATTTGCCAGCACTGAAGTAAACTAAAGCTAAACTAGAATTAAACTAGAACTTAAAGTGAACTTAACTAAAACATTTTATACAGACACTTCAATACCAATTTGCTTTTAATAACTTCACTTTATTTAAGTTTATTGCTTTTATTGTTATTTTTTGCAGTATTTATCTTTCATATTACAAATTTTTTTTTAAAACTTGTTCTAATTACACTACGCTGTACTACACTTTTAAAAGAATTATATCATGAAGCTGAACAAAAAAGTTTCAAAACTAAACTTGTATGTCGAAGGTATTAAAGATTAGGAAAGTTTAAGAATGAAAAAAGGGATACTAGACATTTTTTTTTTTTTTTTTTTTTTTGGAAATTACACATTCATATTTCTTAACTTACATAATAAGAAAAAACATAATCAAGGTAAAAGAAGAAATAAATAGAAATAATTCTAAAAAAAAAATCTACTATCCAACCAAAGTCTGCAAAACATCTTCCCGGATATAAACGCAACCTTCTGTCAGTAGTAGTGTGTGACATACATTTGTGTAGATGGAACAGGACGAAGGAGTTTTGTAAGGATAAAGTTCTATACGCACTGTATGAAAGGTTTATAAATAAAAAAAAACTCCGTAAGGAGGTTAGTATAATAAGGATTTAGAAGTTTAATAAAAAATTCTAAAAGAGAGATACTAGATATTAGAACAAACAACTATACCGTATGAGAAAATGACTTCTACGAATATTTTCATAGTATGTTTGTAGTAAAATTCTTTCAAAATAAAATAGTCATCAAATGATTGTTTGCAATAAATAAAGGGTGTTACGCCAACGGAATGTGGTGTTATTTGTTATGTTAAAGGCTGATGTAATTATTCGTGATTTTATAGAAACGCATTTTTTGCAAAATATAAGACAAAACATTTTTTTGGCAAACGACATTTTTAGCTACGGCTTTTTTAATAACCTTTTCAGTTTACTTTCTAAAATTCAATTCCTTTATATTATTTAAGTTAAAGTAAATCATATATAAACTATACTTTACTTTAACGTGTTTAAATTTATGTATAGATATTTCGTAGAGTACACACGTGGCTGTATGTGTGATGAACAGTACAATAAACTCTTTATTAGAGAGCCATAATTCGAACACACAGAACGGTGTAAGTGACACTTGCACATACGAACACACTAACAACTACAAACCCGAACGCACAAACAATTTAAACAGACAACAACCAGAGGATCTTAAAAAAGGAGACAGGAAATAATTAAATTTAAAATGGAAATTTAATTGAAAAGGATTAATTTGAGTTTAACTCGTACTCGGAGTGTGTCATATACTTTTATATAATTTTGCTTTTGTTATAACTGAGCGCCCACACACACAGGCAAAACTCATACATTATATACTTGTACCCAGCAAATATTCTGGTTTAATCTAGAAATCAAAACTAGTATCAAATCATAAACGTTTTAAAGTGGCTTAGGGATAATATAAAATATAATGATGGTTTTCTTCCGCAACCACGTAACTCCATTTTTTCCGATTTTTTGTTTTAACCGGAAAAGTAATCAGTAAATACTACCTGAAAATTTTGCAAAGTAATAGGGGAAACTCTTTGGCTGTTTTTTTTTTATTCAACATTATTTAAACTCGTATCTCAACTGTTGAAAATATGTCGTGCACAACCTCGTATCTTAAATTAAAATATGGCGCACAGTGTTCCCTGCTCAAAATCGGTTTTGGACCCTTGGTGATTTTATAGTTATATATTTCGAAAATCGTTGGTGTCACTGATATTACAAAAAAAAAAGATTGCTTGTTACAACAGCTTTTTGCTTTATTCCAAGGCGAATTCATGTAAACGGTGGTGTCGATACTTCAACAAGTAACAACATCAAAAACACAAAATTGTATTTTATTTGTTGCTTTCGTTAGGCGATATGTCAAAACACAAGCAACTTCTGACATTCTCTCTTTTATTTACAAAAAAAAAGTTGCACAGCTGTGCTTTCTCCGCCACCTGAAAAATGCATTCGCCTTGCTTTATTCATTGAACATAGAGACTGCGCAGTCAGTTATTTTTTCATACTCATTAATTGTTGTTATATTGTATTTCCAACAAATAAAAGTATTTTGGAAGATAGCTCGTGGTAATTCTTACCTATAATTCTGATGTCCACTACAATTTTCTACACGTATTTTTCAGAAAAGACTTTAGTGAGAAACAACACCATATA
Organism: Pollenia amentaria; assembly: GCA_943735925.1. Lineage (NCBI taxonomy): Eukaryota > Metazoa > Arthropoda > Insecta > Diptera > Polleniidae > Pollenia > Pollenia amentaria. Next base: position 48,161,920 of record OX031007.1, read on the forward strand.
AAAAAGATTAAAAAAAAATGGATTTTGAAACTATAGATCGTAATAATTTGAACGACAATAAATATGGCCAAGCTATATATAGTACTAGATGACAGATCTGGTATTTTAATTCCTTTTCAATGTACTCCAGTATATGACTTAGAAGAAGAATTTGAGTCCAGTTTATTTACAAAAATGCAAGTGGATAGAACTACGGGAATATTTATTGATGACTTAAATAAATCAGATTCATCTCTTGCCCCTTCAGGTTATTCAGTGCTAAATGAAATTGAAAATAAAGCATATGCTGGTAATCCATCATGTTCATTCAAAGCAATACTGGACGAACATTCAGGGCTCGTTTCTATAAAAAGAAGCCGTAAGAATTGTGGCGACAGTAATGATTGGGAGCGCAATAAAATAAAAAAAGCTCGTGAAAAATGCAGGTCTTTTTATAGCTTAAGTCGAAAAAAAGGAGAGAGCTATTCACCTGTTTTGAGAAATGAAAGAAAAAGTAAGTCAAGATGCACGTCAAAAAAATGTACAGCATGTAAAATCAAAAACTGCAATTAAATTCTTGAAAAGTAGAGTAAAAAAATGTTTAACTTATTTTGGAATGATTTGAATTGTGTCTAAAAACAGCCTTACGTGATTTCTCTTATTAGCAAAGAAATTATTCCTCGAAGAGATAAGAGCATTACATCGTGACGAAATTTTACTTTTCTGTATTACAGATAAGAGGATTAAAATACAGCAACGAAAAGATAATGTTTTAACTATCTGTTCTTCCTCAACGTTAAAACAGAAAATATTCTATCGACTCCGAAATTAAGGACTTATATTCAGAAGAAATTCCTTTATCTAGTCAAGATTACAACGATTTGCAATCCCTTAAAATATTAATACCGAACGATTACCACACTTTTCGTGATAGCTTAAAATACATGAATGAGAAATAAACAACCAATATTTTATAAGACAAACACATAATAAGAAATACATAATTTCACTTATTAAAAAAAAAAATAATAATAGTCATACTGATATACAAAAAAATCATTAAAATTTATTTTCCAAAAAAAGTTCGAAAAGTTTTGTTTTGTTATAATTAAAAAATATGAAATGTTATTTAATTAAAAATTATTATATGTTAATAATATGTTATAGGGATAAAATTATTTTAAAAAAAAATTCATTTGTGTGACTTTAATTGAAAATAACGCAATATCGTATGTCATGTTTTCTAGCAATTTTGCAGTGCAGGAAACTCGTATCTCGAAAATAGGTAAATAGTCTATTCTGGATTAATTCTAACATAATAGTTACATTAAATATTTATCGGAATTTTTCCTAATTCTTGGATTATAAAAGAATATATAATAAAAAATTTCAACATCTTGGTAAAAAAAATAATTTTGTCTCTCCTGAACAATAGTTGCTTTTGAGTTACGAGATTGTGGAAGGAAACCATTGCTATGTACATGAAATTTTCAACAGAAATTTGAAAGCTCTTTTAAGTTAAAATTAACCTGAGAAATATTTATTTTTCAAACACTCAAAATTTAATTTATAATCTGTAACGATTTTTATCGTGCTATATCGGCGCAAATTGAAAAACATTGCATAATTTATTTTTGGGTGGTCCCATTATCGTCGCACATTGTGACAATATCTTTCCGTTCATATCGGCCAAAACTCAATTGCGACAATGATCGTTACAATGGGTTCATACTATCTTGCTTTTGGGGCAAGTTAAATCATATGTTTTTATTTGCTGGCAGACAGAGTTTTTCTTTCGAAACTATTCAAACTGTAGGCTGAGGGTATTAAAGATTCGGCAGAGCAGAATATAGCACTCTAACTGGTTTCTCCAAACATTCTTATATCAGATTTAAGAAATATATTGAAAAATTTGGATAGTAAAGAAATCTTTCTGATAAGAAAGCTCTGATTTTGAAATTTTACAAAAAATGAATGAATGAATTTGATTTGAAACCAGTTTTAATTTATCATCATCTTTAAATGAGTGTTGGGTTATTCTATACGAACACATTTGAATGTACAGTGGAATCTCTAATGACCGGACCGGACAGTAGTAATGTATTCTTACAAGGGCAATGCCTTTTCAAAGATTTTAATGCTTTTCTTTAGAACGCTGCCGAGACCAGGGAACAGTATTTGTCAAAAAGGAATGTACGCCTAATGAATGTGTCCGTTAAGGAAGATTACACTGTTTATTATAAGTCACATACAAATACTCACACGGATACATGTTAAATTTCATTAGACATTTAAGTGACATACTTTTATTTATTTATTTTTATAATTTTTTCTCTATATAAATTAATTTTTTTTTTTTTTTTTTTGTAAATATTATATAGAGTAAACATCACAAGCAGGTTAGATAAATGTCATGTAATTTTTGTAAAATGGTTTGAGAATAAAACATTGAATATTATATTTTATTTACAACTTTTACTTGAGGGAAATATTTTTTTTCTATAAAGACAAATTTGTGCAGGCAATTTTTTCATTTGAATGTACAGTGTGTCAAGAATGAGTTTATACACAGGAAAATTTTTCGTTTTTTTTAACTTGATAAACAATAAAATTATACTTTTAATTAAAATATTTATTTTTTTGATTTGTTCAATGTGTGTGCAATGCCTTTAAAGCAGAGCCCGGCAACACATACATGCAGACTTTTTGTTTTTTGTGAGAGAATAATAACTCTCCCTCTCAGAAGCACTTAAAGAAATTTTTGTGTTATTTTGTTGTTGTTAAAATCAATCTGGCTGTTAATGTAAAAACTCAAAACATAAGCGTATCAATGTTTTATATAAAATAGAAAACAAAAAAATCATTAAAATTAATAGCCTATTTCCAATGTGCGAACGAATTCTTTCGTTCGCATAACTACATTGAAAACAAAAACAAAGTCTAAAAATTTGTTTTTGTTTTCAATGTAGTTATACGAAAGAAAGAATTCTTTCGCACATCGGAAATAGGCTATAAATTAATCATATTCTTCAAGAAAAATAAAAAAAAACTATAATTTCGTTAAAACATGTTAATCTATTGAAACAAAAATAAATTCAGAAAATAAATATTTTCGTTCATAAAACTTTAACGATTCTTCAAGAAAAATAAAAAAAAAACTATAATTTCATAAAAACGTGTTAATCTATTTAAACAAAAATAAATTCAGAAATTAATTACTTTCATAAAACTTAAACGATTCTTCAGGAAAAATTTAATGGAAAACAACCATTAAATTTAATTTTTTTTGTTAAAAACAAATTTTCATTATTTGTAATAACATTTTCAAAAATTTCACCTATATCGATTTCATATGGGCAACATTTAATGCGAAGAAGATCCTCTAAATGTTCATCTGTTAAACTATTTCTAAGTTTAGTTTTAATTAGCTTTAAAATTGAAAACGAGGACTCGCATATCGTCATATAAATTCATAAAAGCCCTAAGTAACAGAAAAAATTTTACAGGAGAAGAAAAAAACTCTCTAATATGAAAAATTAACCAAAATTTTTAAAAAAACTTTTCATTTTAAGCTCAATTTTTATTAAATAATTATTACTTGAAGAAAAATATCCAGTTTTTGTATTATTTGCAGAGATATAAAACTTACGCCCTTGAAAATTGGGTTTTTCTGAAACCGAAAAGGGCGTAAGTCAAATTAAAAAATGGTTTCGGTAATCTTGAGGAAAAGTTTTTTAGTTTATTCATTAGTTAAATAAGATATATAGGTTTTTTAATTAATTTTCTTTTTATTTTTACTAATAAAACATAAAAAGTAATCAATAAAAAAAATTAAATAAAAGGAAATTCTGATTATTAAAAAATAATATTATAACATTACTCATTTTCATGTGGTAAATTAATATAAAAAGAATGACAATCTTCTGGAATGAATACCTTGAGATCATTTAGATGTTCCCACTTCTTTTTAGAAATTTTTAATCTCTGGCTATGTAATGGAAAGAGTTCGGTGTTATGAATTATTTTTGCACTTCGGTGTGGAATTATTGCATATTCTTCTTTTATGTTTGTTTTAAAATATATAGTTCCAGAAGGATCATACCCCAAAGCTCGAATTTTGTTAACGGTGAGATCTCCTGCTTTCTTTCCTGTAAATTTGTAGTTGCATGAATATGTTATGAGTATTTGTAATAATACTTTTACCTGGACGAATAGAGGAGTAAAGCTTAGGAAGAGAGTCGTAATCCAAAAAAAACGAATGTGTAAGGTGATGGGTGTTAAGTGGAAATGGAGATTTTCGCGAATCCTTAACATACTGAACGAATTCAGAAGGAAGATTAATTTTCATGTTATTAATTTTTCTTTGAATAAGTGAATGTGTTGAATCACATTCCATTTAGGTGTGTCCAACTATTAGATATTTTTGTTCTATAGTTATGTTTTTTTCTTTGCATAAAGATAACAATGCGTTTGACAATATTAAATTGCGGTTTTGATAAATACAACCGTCAGAATATATTATGAAATGGTGAATATCTGGGAACTGAAGTATACATTTTTTTAAGTGTTTTATAATACATGTGGTGAAAGTGGACGCTACAAGATTTCCTTCAGATTCATCCCATATATAATTGTCAGACTCATGAGTAATAATATTATAAATAGTGAAATTATGCACTTGTAACTACATTTTATAATATGAAGCGCTTGCGTTTGTTTGGGGAATCAATTTTACTGCTTGCATATCCATGCATAATAATAAACGCCTTTTAGACTTGGCATTTTCGACATCATTTGCTTTTTCTGCTCTCATTTCATCAATTTCTAATCGATGACTGTTATATTGATCCACAGTTTTGTTTTTTGCTTCATATGATACGCAAGTATCGCACATATCATTCCTTGGTTTAAATAAGGAAATATTTTGTTCTTTTATTCTAAGCATAAAGTTTTGATACGATACTGCCGAAATTTCATCATCATTGTTTTTTATGCATTCTTCACAATATAATTTATATAATTGACTGTATGATTTAACATCTGTTTGTAAATAAAGTTTGTTTGAGTATTGCCTTCGGTAATGGGATTCAAGTTTCGGAATATCGTTTAACCAATTATTTAAAAAGTTAAGACGCTTTTCATATTTTTACCATTAATCGAGGTTTTTCTTTTTGGCAGTACTTTACCCAGTTGCGCATTGTCTAAAATGTTTGAATCTACCCAATTCCTTATAATTTTTTCATTTACTCCAAGAGTTGACATAAACATTTGCCTGCAAACTTGGGTACGAAACGTTTTAACTCTTAAATAATAACGTTTAGATATCGATCTCCTCGAAAATACGTTACAATTTCGTGCCTTTTCTTCTACGTCTACTTGACATTTTACATACACCTTTTTTTCATCCCACGACATGCTCCAAAATCGATCAAATATTTCTTGGCGCTTATTTTCAGCAAATTGAGAGCAATGGCGCAATGAGCTTCTTTCACAAAATTCTGACTGACATCTTAACCCCATTTTTCGTGGATTTTTTTCGCACATAATTCCTTTATTGATTCCCTTATACATTTTACCAGACATACGATCATCGTATTTTTTATTCACTTTTTTCACTGATTTATTTAAATTAGTTTCCAAATCCATAATGAAACGAGGCTGTTTTTATTTTACTTTACTTTGATTAACTGCTTGCTTCAAGAAATAAGTATGTACCTACTTACTTAGCGGTTTAAATAAAGTAAAAAAAAAACAACAATGATATTTTATTACAACACAACAATGGAAAACTAACTGTTAATTAAAAATAACAAATAAATAACTTTCTTCTTTTATGTTTGTTATTTATTTTTTATCAAAAGGCGTAAGTTACATTCTTATTTTAAGAATTTTTTCGCTTGCACTTAGGGCTTTTAGAATTTTGTTGATAAGAACGTTGTTTTTAATTGTAGGAGTATAAAATTTTGCAGGAACATGTATTTTGTTACGGTAAATCATAATCAATCAAAAAGTCGATTTCGAATTTTTTGTAACTTAGGGCTTTTTTGAAATTACATGACGATATATATGTTGACCCGAACATAGAGTATAATTTAAAAATTTCATTTTTAGTTGTTAAGTATATCTCTTCGTTTAAATTTATCCAGAATTCCACCCCAGCCGTCAACGGTATATTTAAATCCGAACGCATTTTCAAAAGTTCTTCTCTGATGTCATTACCCTGTTTATTGACATCACATGTTAATGGATTGCTATGCAGTTCTAATAAACACTCAATTTTAGAAAAATCCGAAAAACGATTGTTACAATTATCTAATATGCCTTGAAGTAAACTAATATATTCGTCAAGTCTATAATTATTAGAAAATACAAATATGTTTCATTTGTTCTTTAAAAACAAATTAAATTTTTATTTTTAAGATTTGTAATCAGAGTTTGAACTTTTGTTATAAACTGTTTTACAGAGAAATATAAAGAAAATACAGTTTTATTTCTTCCTTGCAATTGAAGATTTAACTGATTAATTAATTCGGTAATATCTGTTAAAAACGCAAAATCTAATACAAACATGTTATCTCTTAAGTATCTTAGTAATTCATTCGATTCATTCGATGGATTATTTTCAAAAAATAACATCACCTCTTTCCGAAGACTGAATAACCTTTCCAAGCAACGTCCTTTACTGAGCCATCTCACTTCTGTAAACATTAATACGTCGCCATATTCAGTATTCATTTCATCCAAAAACGCTTTAAATTTTCCTCACGCACTTCAAAGTTATTATTGCAAGTTTTTACGCATATTATTAACTGCGCTATGTCGTTAATGTCAGTGCATTCATCTAAACAAATAGAAAAATATTTGCAATTAAGAATTTTTTTTTTATATTTGTGTAGATAAATGCACTGATATCTTCTGTTCGTCGCGTTATGGTCCGAGGTGAAAAGGGACTAGAACTAATTAAATTTCGAATTTGTTCAGTATTTTCTCCAAAGCATTTTAATACATCGTTGCACAATTCTTTGAAAAATTGCCCATCTTCGAAAGGACGGCAATGTTTTGCCAGACCTGCAGCAACGACATATGATGCTTTTCTTTTGCATCGCTCATGGACATTTTCAACTTTTGAGTTCTCAAAATCAAGAATCATTTTTTCGTAAAAAGGTTTTTTTAATTTTAAAATTAGGCATTTTCTTTCGTCATGAGAAATATTTTTATATTCATTATGACATGAATTAAAATGTCTTTCTAAATTAAATTTTGCTGTTCGTGATAACGTACAATAACATATCAAGCATTCGGGCTTTACAAAAAAATTTTCGGCAAACCAGAAATCAAATTCCCATTCTGTCTTGAACATTTCTCGCAGTGTTATTCTTAAGCAAGCGTCAACAGAACCTTCTTGTTTGAATGTTTGTACGAGAATAAATGGTTTTGTTTGTTTTTTACAAAGTGAGAGCGAATGTTATTGTGAGAAAAAAAGCACGGTGTAGTACTTTTGCCGGGCTCTGCTTTAAAGACATTAGAAATAAAAATTTTCATTCAATGAAATGACTTTTGATTTACAGTTTTCACTCTCTCTCATTTTTTTCATATGTATTTTTTTCTTTTTTGTTACCTTTACAATAATTTATGTAATTTGTAAAGCATTTTTTAAATTAAATTTAAATTTTTTTCCTAAAAACTTTTTTATGTACTTCCAAGCAAAACTCATTACTAAAAATGTTTTTGAAAATAAAATTAAATTTTTTTGAAGTTTAAAAATTTACATTAAAAACAATTAATTTACATTGAAAACAAAGTCAAATTTGTATTATTTTAATATTAATGTACTTCATTATCTTGTTGCTTTTACTCTTCATGGTTATTTTTGTTTTTTTATCTTTCCTAATGTTTTTAATTTCTTTCAACTGACAAAACTGACTTAAAAATAAATGTGTTTTTCCATGAACTTATTCGACATTGGTTCAGTGGTTGTTTTGTTTCAGGGTTGTTAGTATTCATATTATCTTGTTTAAGTAAACAAAAACACTGCATCTTACTCGTCTCTTAAATTTTGTGTGTTTGTTTCTTTAATTTCGTAGTTATTCATTTTATTGAATACAAACGAAGCAAATACAAAATTATAATGAAAGTTTCATGAACATCATTATTAAGTTTCATGCAGATGTTTATAGGGTAAAGAAGGACAAAAGAAGGAAAAACAAGATTAATAATTAATTTTGTTAGTGTTAAATAGCTGTTTATACTATTTTATTTTACTCTATTCTTCATTACCCAATAAAGATTTTCTTATTTTGCGAAGCACTAATGGTACATTTTAGAATGTGAGCACACATTTATGCGCTACGCAATAAGAAAAAAAGAGATGCAGTAAGGTAAGTTTTTGCCCCGGTAGGCTAGCTGGTAGTGAGCTAGTCATTCGGTGCCGGGGTTGCGGGTTCGATTCCCGCCAGAGACTCTGGTCTCCTGCAAACAAGCGAAGAGCTTTGTGGGATTAGCATAGGAATTAACAAAAAAAAAATTCTTAATAAATTATAAAAAATATATATAAAATTTGAAGAGCACGACATTCCCTTACTAAGAAACCGGATTATAAGGGAGCATATTGAAGAATAACGGTAACAAAAAATTCAGTGTGCTTTGCATTCACCAATTTTATATGCGCTGAATAAAGCGCTAAGTTTCATTTGGATCACATTAATGTCAGGCATGTATACTACTAATTAAAGGAGATGAATAAGTCGTGACATGGAAGAACCTTTGTAACTTATCATTTTAGGGTACATCAAGCACTTAACTTTGTCTTTTTAATCGCATTCGAAAAATATCATTTATATAAAAATATATTTAATATATTCAAAATTTTTTTAGTTTTTTGAATTTATTCTATGAGTTAAATTTCAGTTATGTATTTTATAAAGCTTTTTGTAATAGCTCTATTCCTTGAATTTTTTTAGGAATGAATATAATAAAGTTGCTTATGAAATGAAATAAATCCCAATATCTAATATATTTAATATTTAGAATACTCTTGCACAAATTACTATTTACTTTTTAACTGAACACGTTTTGGTAGTATTTTGAATAGTTTTTGGTTTTTTTTTCTACAAGAACACACAGTGTTCATAATGTATAAATGTATATAATATAATAATGTATATAATATTTATCCAAATTTAGATATTTTTAATTAGGCTTAAGTTCATTGAATTTAATTTTCATTAAATTATTTTTATGAAGACAGGAATTTTTACAACATGAAATTAATTAAAATTTTAATGATAATTTTTCATTCTTGACTGCGCTGAGATTTGAACCCAGGCGTTCACGGTCAGGTTGCCCAGACTAGTTTCGATTGTAACCACACAATCTCTTCAGTGGGGTTTGCCGTCTTACCCCCTCGGCTATTGCAGCCGGATGACGTCAATAGTCAAACATCAATCTTTAAACCAAATGGTATTTCACCTTGGTAGATCGAAATTTGCTTTTGAATGAATGATTATCTATTTTAATTGATTTACATGTTCTTCCTAACTTTCTGTTTTTTCGTACTTTTTGTCAAGAATTCTTCTTGAAGTCCAAATCACATTTTTGTTTTTGATGTTTTTGTCTTTCTTTTTTCTTGTTGACCTTTTTCAGCACAACTTGAAGGACAAATGTAAACTAGCTCGTGCCTTAGCTGTTAACAATAATTATCGCCTATTTCCGATGTGCGAAAGAATTCTTTCTTTCGTATAACTACATTGAAAACAAAAACAAATTTTTAGACTTTGTTTTTGTTTTCAATGTAGTTATGCGAACGAAAGAATTCGTTCGCACATTGGAAATAGGCTATTATTATTGTGGTTGTTTTATTGAACTGTTAATGGTTTTTAGTCCAAATTTAGATATTTTTAATTAGGCTTAAGTTCATTGAATTTAATTTTCATTAAATTATTTTTCATTAAATTTTTATTTTTATTTAAAAAAAAAAATTTTAATTAATTTCATGTTGTAAAAATTCCTGTCTTCATAAAAATAATTTAATGAAAATTAAATTCAATGAACTTAAGCCTAATTAAAAATATCTAAATTTGGATTAAAAACCATTAACAGTTCAATAAAATAACCACAATACTAATTAATGTATATAATATATTACAATCACCAATTGGAAAAAATCGCTAAATCGCTCGATTATTTAACCGAGGTTTTGGTTTAATCAGTTAATTTTGTTATTAATCGGTTAACCGATTAATAAAGTTATTTTTAAAAAATTAATGATTTCAATAAATAAAAGCGCATAAATTATTTATTATTTGGAGTTTATTTGTAAAAAAAAGATAAAAACAACAATTCTTGAACTAAGACGAGCAAACGAAAAAATAATTTATAAATATGTAATACATATTTTTTAATTAATATATACCATGTATTAATTAAAAATAAGCTGTGAGATCAATTAATTAGTTATTCATTTATCATAGATGTAGGAGAAATCGAAAGCTATCCATAATACAGAAAATCTTATTTCTTAGGACTTTTCCTGGATTTTACCAAACATATTAATTCTTCCATTATGCCGTTAGAGTCCTGTTTAAATTTTTTAAAATTTGTAACACTTCTAATTGCTTCGGTTAATTCTGTTAAAAGGTTGATATGAGAAGATATAAAAAGAAACAACTAAGCGGAAAAACTCAGAAGACCTTCTTACTTCAGGCCTTATTGAAGGCCTGTTAAGAATTTTTTTTATTAAATTACCATTCTGATCTTGCATCGGCTCTTCCGTATAATAGATAAGGTACACATTCCACATTTCCTTCTATGAGAATGGAGAAGAAAAGGAGTACGAAATTTGTTTTTTTTTTTTTTGCCAAAGCAAAAGCCAAAGCATTCAGGTCCCGTTATAAAATCATCATTCTCTGGAAAGCCTTCATAGAACCAGTAATTTGAATGCCTTTCAGAAGCTCAATGACAACGTATATAAAAAAGATATGAATATGGAATGGAGCCAGCAGGCCTTGTACATCTAAAAGATGGAGTATAAAAGGAGGCATCCGTACTCCTTCTTTCCGCTGGGAAATTACTAAACACATACATATAAAAAGTACGTGAAACAAAAAGGTGTTGACGGCAATTACTTATTTAAAATTAAGATCACTGAACACTTTCTTACCGTTTGAATATGAGATGAAACAAATAATTAAAACACACAAAAAATATGTTAAAATACTATAAGAAATTAAAAATTTTGTTACATCGGTTAATCGGCTAATCGACGGAAATTAACTGGTTTAATCGTTAATGGAAAAAACCAATTTTAAACTAACCGATCAGTTATTCGAGTAGTAATTAATGTCGTAACACAATTTACAATATTTTAAATCGTGCAAAAAACGAGGGAAGATTGGAGTTAAAGACAGTGAGTGGTCCAAAACGAAAAATTAATAAACGTGTAAAACGAATAATCATTAGAAAAATCGTCCAAAATCCCCGAATTTCTGCAAGAAAACTTACAATAGAGCTCCAGAAAGAATGTGACGGTATTGTTATTCCTGAAACAGTTCGCCAGGTGCTGTTAAACAACAAATACTCATCAAGAGTAGCACAAAAAAACTGCTTACTGCTTCAAATAGAGAAAAACGGCTTTACTTTGCCACTCTAAACGTTTGACAGCCAACTGAATATTGGGACAACGTTATTTTCAGCGACGAAACAAAGGTTATGCTATACTATAATGATGGTCCAAATAGTGTATGGCGCAAGCCCTTAACATCACTGGAAAATCGCAACATCATCCAAACAGTGAAGCTTGGAAAAATATCGATAATGGTTTGGGGGTGTTGGAGTCTTACCGTTCATAGAATCAACGATGGATGCACACCAATATTTAGACATTTTAAAGAAGCATTTGAAAAGCAATGCTGAAAAATCGTTTTTATTAGGGATAACAAATCACATTTTAAATTTTACCAGGACAACGATCCTAAACATAAATCGCATATGGTTCGCATGTGGCTCCTATACAACTGAGGGAAAGTTATAGACAATCCTGTTCAAAGTCCAGACTTACACTCTATTGAAAATTTATGGGTCTATTTGAAGAAGAGAGTTGCTAAACGCCAACCAACAAGCAAAGCACTTAAACCTGTATTATTGGAAGAGTGGCGGAATAGTCCAGCCAATTATGATTTGAGAAGCGCCTACAGTCATAGCTGCCTGATAAAATGTGTCGAAAATCGGCAAATTTTTCAACACAAATCGTCAAAATCGTCAAATCGACTTACTTAAATCTTCACAAAAATTTTCATTGTAAAATAACACTAACTTTTGTAAATATTTGAAAATTGTTTAGCTGTTTTCCGTCTGTTTTATTCGAAATAAAAAAAATTATACATTTTTAAATATGAAAACTTAAGGTTTTTAATGATCCAAAATAGGAAAACATTTTAGTAGTACATTTAAGTCAATTTTCGAATCTTTCCTACAGATGACTTTGCTTGTCTTGTATTGTGTAGGATATTATATATCCGAATTTGTAACAAAAGTCTTGAAATATAGAATTAGATACGTGACTCATATAATTAATAATCATGAAATTTAATCATTCATAAAAAATTACGAACTGAAAGATATCGAACACCGATTTTACTCATCATAAACTCTGTTTTAGGCCGAGGCCACGCAATGAGCGACTAAGCGACGAGCGACTAAGCGGTGAGCGACTAAGCGGTGAGCGACAACGCGACGAGTTTGAGCGGCAAGTGGCCTATTACTGAGCGTCATTTCTGAGCGGCTAGTTGTTAAAATGCCATTGTCAAGAGAGGTTTGTTTAATGTTATTACGCGAAAATCGTATTCATATTTATAAGAATTTAATGCGTTTAAGAAAAAAAAGAAGATTTGGTGTTCATCCTACAAATCAAGCAAGGCGACATTACGGCGAATTTAACCATTTATATACAAATCTACGCAAATTTCCAGACAGATTTTGGCAATACTGTCGCATGTCTGTGAAATCCTTTGATTTGCTGTTGCAAAAAGTTAACACCAGATTGACAAAACAAAGAAAAGCTATTTCTGCAGAGCAAAGGCTTGTTTTAACTTTGAGGTAAGTTTATTTTTTATGTACATATGTATTTGCTTTGGATTGTGTACATGTATTATTTGAAGATTTCTAGCTACAGGACATTCCTTTCGAGATTTGGCGTTTGCTTTTCGAATGGGTAGAAGCACCATCAGCAATATAATTTCAGAGGCATGCATTATCATATGGGAAGAACTTGTCCAGGAATACATGCCTATACCAACAGAAGAGCACCTTAAAAAACCAGTGATGAAAATAGTAGAGAATTTTCCCTTTTTGTAGGGATTTTTTCGGAAAATTTCAAGCGTACTGGAAAAAGGACGGATTTTTTATTTTAAGGCAAATGTAGGGAATTTTCAAAATATTATCTAATTTTTAATATATTGTGTAAAAATACGTACATATTCGCATTATTTACATTTAAAAATTTAAATTATATAGCATTTAAGTACAAATGTAGTATTTTTTTTAACAATTTTTAGGGTGCGACGAAAATTCGCGTTCGCATCTGCCAACTATTCGCTTATTTTTGCTATTTGCATTTGCATATTTATTTTGGTTTTTTTCTTGTTGTTGATAAATGCTTTAATTGTAAATGTTAATAAATGCTTTAATTATAGTATTAGCAAAATATGTATTTGTTTGCCTGTTGCTTAAAAAAAAAAAAAAGTAAGTAGGGAAATTTTTTTTGGTTGTAGGGAAAAAAAGGAATTTTTTTAAATTTCTACTGGCATCACTGTGTGCAACAACAAATTTCACCAACTTCTCTCCATAATTTCTCGTTTATATTTTTATTTTTAAAATTTGGTAATTTCTTTTATTTTTTGCCGCTCAGAAAACAACTAAAAATTAGAACAAGTTTTATTTCTGAGCGACGCCGCTTAGACGCTCAGAAATGTCGCTCAGCCGCTCAGAAATGTCGCTCATTGCGTGGCCTCGGCCTTAGTGCTAAAAAAAAATAATTGAAAAAGAAATATATTACCAGAATCCCAAGTGTAAATTATTATATTTATATTTGTATTATAACCTGCTTGCACGGGACAGTTAGTGTCTCCAAATAAACGAAAGTATCCAAGAAGTTGGTAAAAAAGGAATAATACTAAGACTTTTGTAAACAAGTACAGAATTTGACATTTGAAAAATCGTCAAATTTAAGATAAAAATCGTCGAATCGTCAAAGTGCCATTTTTTGAGTCCAAAATCGTCGAAATGACAATAAATCGTCAAATCTGGCAGCCATGCCTACGGTATGTAGTACATGTTAATGGTGGCCATTCTAAATATTAAAATAAAATAAATTTTTTTTTAATCAGTTAAAATACTACAAACTAACCTTTAAAATTTTGTTTAAAAGGTTATTTGACAGTACCAAATATCAGTTATGTTTTCTTTTTTTTTACTTTTTGGCTGTTTGTGAACTAAAGTTGGTTAATTTTTTGTTTAAGGTCCTTGTTAATATGTAAATAATTATAACAAATAAAAAAAAATAGCTGGTATATAATTAAAAGTATATTTTTTTGCTAATAAATTTAAAAAACGTTAATTTCTTATGTGTGTAAACTCATTCTTGACATACTGTATGCAATATGCAAGACACACAAATGCTACAGACAACTTTGCAGTGAAAATGACCATGAGTTGTTCAATTAGAATGCGTAAAATTGACAAATTTAAAAGATAAAATTGACATATTGCATATCAAGTATTTCATTTACATACATATGTGTAAGCATATCGCTCATTGGCTGCAACATCGCCATAACTCAAAAAAATTAGTTTCACAGAAAACGCCTTTAAAGTTTCCAGTTTGCAGACAACATAATGGAAAAAGTAAATTGTATTCTTCTCTCAAAAGTTCAAGAGTCGTCATGTGAAATAATTACCACTTCATAAAACACCTGATTTCCTATACATTAGTGCTATTATGTTAAAATTTGCGATGTTTTACTTATGACGTTGTTGCAGCAAATGAGCGATATGTACTTAATTATACATACAAAAGTACATATAATTAACACATTGTCAATTTCCAATTATAATCTAGTTATTTACTTTTTTATACAAATATTTTGGCGATTTTAAGACAGTTTTGGATAAATGCCCAATTTGGCCCATTTTCAAAACCAAAAATTTCTAGTGTCTTCAAAGTGTTTGGAGGGAATTTTTATCATTTGGTTATCCCGTGTGACCGCTATGGTGTAACCTGCTTAATTTCAGAGTGAACTTTGATTGATTAGGGGCTGTTTTAAAAATGTACTCATTTGGTTGGTTTTTAATACCAAAGAAATCTATAGTCTGTTAAAAATTTTGTGTGCTAAATTTAATCGTTGTGAGTTTTGTATTCAGATACTAAAAAATTAACAATATTTTAAATATGTAAGTCGTATGTAAGTATGTATTTAAGTCGCTGAAGAGTATTTTGATATTTTACAGAAGGAATGACAAAATCATTACACCTCAATAATCTTTGGGGTGGAAAATTAAAAAAAATTTCAAGCAATAAAAATTATAAAAAGAGTTCCCGAATTCCCTTTCTCTCATCTTAAATTCCAAATTTTAAAAATTTGTTTTAAATTATTTCAAAAAACAATAACTGCTTTTAATCTTATATTTTCATTGCAATTGTATAACAATAAAATCTATTTTTATTTAATTTAGTTGTTATTCATTTCTATTTAAAATTAAATTTTTTTTTTTATTGTTGATGTCAAAAAAATTAGTTTTTTTTCAACAAATCCCATTTGTTTTTTTCAACAAATCCCATTTGTTTAGTTTAACAAACATTTGGCCTTAAATATAAAATTTTGTTTATTTGCATAAAATATTTGTGTATATGTAAATCATTAACATTTAATTGTTTTATAAATAAGATTAATATCAAATCGACAGACAGATGACCAACACACACACACACAATTTCTAATTAATACACAAATCTAATCAAATCAACGAAAACAACAAAAAATCGGAATAAAAAAGTCAATAAACGAAGGGTCAACGGGGAGTGCAATTCATTAAGAGAGGAAGTTAAATTTAATCTAATATCAATAATTTAGGACAACATTTTTAAAATCGTACCCTTTTTTGGTACTATTCGATCTTCGGAAGTACAATGGGCACCGCTAAGCGGAGCGCAATTGTATCTGCAAGCAAATGTGGAAACAGATTTATATGAGCACCTGCCATATGGCATTATCTCAATGTGGATCTTAGCCACTGGGTGCCAGACAATGCGTTTACCAACCACCCCCACATGCTCGGCTAACACACACACACAGGTTGCAAGTGTATAATCCGACAAAAATTATACACACTTGTTTAGGAGCTGTTTTCAATAGCAATTGCACCTTGTTGTGGTTTGTCCTCGCAGCTACTAATCTCTACATGTGAATAGCTCATCTGACGATTCAATACATTCCTCGATTTGGGTTCCAATCACAGCCACCACCACGTGAACCTCTTCGTATTTCTTCGTAAAAACCCGCATTTCGTTGAACCCTTTTGTGAGTTCGTACCTTAAAAATATACTCCCCCATCGTACAGCGAACAATCTGATAAAAAAGAGACATTCTCTCAGAAAAGGTAAGCTTCCGCAAAGACAATCATCCTCAATCAGGCCTCAGGCAACAGTCAGTTCAGTAGAATACTCACCAGGGCCTTGTGACTCCCGTTACTAGGAAGGATCTCTGGTGAACCGAAATCTCAAGAGATATACCAATTTTAAGCTTTTGTTGAGTTCCAGGTACCAGATCACCTGATTTCACCATAGATTTGCAGTGTTCGTGAAAGATATCGACACAACATACATGCCATGCTCCTCTAGTCCATCTGCCAAATCTTTCTAAGTTATCACAAATGGAACGATTAAAGGGAGCGGTCCGTGTATCGGCTGTACATTGAACATATGGCTGACTTCATAAACGCAATATTGCAATGAAACACTAAAAGAAAACTTTTCTGTTGACAAGGCCTTGAGGGCATTATTGCATGGTAACGGGTTTTACTGCAAAATGGTTGCGAAATTTGTGCATCGTCTTTATTTGAGAAGTCCTGCCAACGCTTTTGTTTTTTTGATGCCTTGCAATACTGCGTTTGCGAAATCAGCATATCTCCCTAAAAAAGATTTGCATGGCAATACGACTGGTACAGAAAAGTAAACTCTTCCGATATCTTTTAACGACATCTCAATGTACGTTTCTGTTGCCAGCAGTTTGGTCAATTTCAAATCCTTTCGGATTCCAGTTATTGACCACACCTGTTTTCCCTAGTGGATGTAACATTAAGAAAAGAATCCTGTTGATGCTTAACTGGGTCCCCTGAACATCCCCCATAACTGAATTAATGCAAGAGCACATGACTTGAAGCCGAGATAGACGTTCAAAGGCGATTTTTTTAAGGTTCGAAATGGTGCAGGAGTGCAACGAAAAATATTTTCAAATCAAATTATTACCAGGGATGAAAAACGGATTTTTACGACAACCGATAAAACATGCAATCGTATGTAAATCACTGCTTACCAGACGAATATGGCGCTAGAAGGGTCCAGGCATTATGTGCTTCTAAAATCGGATAAGGCAACTATAGGGGATCTGTACCGACCACATTTTATAAAAAGAATTTTCTTTGAAATTTGTTTATTAAACGCTTAATTAACCAAAATTATTTTTTATGAATAAGGGGTTAATATTGCATTATGACAACGCTCGGGCATATGTTGCAGGACCAGCAGAATACCGCAACTGAAATACGATTCACTTAAAGCAGTGGTATGTATTCGAAATAAGCTTGATGTGTTATTTGGATTCCTCTTAACCACAAATTGCAAAACCCGTTGCAGGTGTTATTAACATCGTCTTAACTTTAAGACCCTAAAAGGATATTTTCTATATAATTCTTGAAATCTATTAACTCTTTTAACAACTACTTCTGTAAAATCTGTTGAAATTTAAATCTCATTTTTCAAATATTTAAGTCAATTTAATGTTAAGTAATTAAACATATACATATTTCTCTATAAGAAAAAAAAAACAATAATAATTATGATAAAATTAAAATGGAAATGATTGAAAAAAAAATAATTGTAATAAACATTGATATGACCATTAATAACAACATTAATTACCGCTAATTACAATGAATAATTATTACATTTTGTGGTCAAGTTCTAAAAATAATAAATTTCAGTCACATTAAATACTCAGTTACATTTTTAAAACAAATTTTTTTTTTGTAGTGAATTTTGTGAAAAAATTAAAATAATAAAAATGTAATCAAATGATTTTCAATTGATGTAACTTAAAAAGGTGAATTGTCAAATTGGGTTGATAATTTCAAAATGATATAGTTTTAATTATTTAAAGGTATGTATATATCAAAGTTAATTGCAAAGATAATTTTGAATCGCGTTAAGGACCACCTTGAAAATATTATCATACAGAAAAAATTTTTAATTTCTCCAATCGCCAAATTTATACCAAATGAATAATATCAAGCAAGCAAGTTGTTGATTTTGCACCTATTACCAAAATGATTATATTGATTACTAAAAATTGTAAAACTTTGAATATTTTTTTTTTTTTTTCAATAAATGGTATTTTTAATTTTAATTAAAAAAATAATCAAAAGACTTTGCCATTTCAAACAATGTGTTAATTTATTTAAATAAATATTGACAATTCCCAACAACAATTCTTCATGTTTAAATTTTTTTATTTTAAATGAAAAAAGTCAATTAAGATTTTTTGTTATTTAATTTAAATATTAATTGAAAATTTATTTCAAAACAACTAAAATGTTAATTAAATCAAAATTAAATTTTTAATTTTCTTTCAACTAAAAAAATAATTGATAATTGATATGACATTAATTTAATTTTAATACTTTTTAAACCATTTTTTAATTGATAAAACACTTTTTTCTGTGCACTCTGGCTTATATCCTGCAGACAAGCGTAGAGCTTCGCGGGATTAGTATAGGAAGAACAAAAAATTAAATAAAACTTCTGCTCAAGCCGGCTTTCGTAGTGGTTTCGCATTTGCTTATCACATTAATACTATCCAGTTGATCATTGAACAATTCTAGTCTCCATCTGCTATACATTGATTTTGAAAAGGCGTTCGACAGCATAAGCCGTGAATGTTTTTTGAACTCACGACACAGGCGAAACATTCCGCCGTAGCTCATAGCTCTGATTAAAGAAGGCTACAACGGTACAAGATATGACGTATTGTACAGAGGAAACTTATCAAAATATTTTTAGGTAAGTGGAAAGGAGTGCGACAAGGTTGTATATTATCTCCATTCCTTTTCTTACTAGTCATCGAAGACGCAATATCGTCAATATCCTGCCAGCGTAGATTAATCCAGCGGCAAATAGACAACACCATTTTAAACTACCTGGCCTATGCAGATGATTTATGCCTTCTATCGCATAGAGCGTGTGATCTTGAGTTATCGATAGTTGCCCCTTCAGTCGAGTTTCGATGGCACAGGCTAAAGAATTAACAAAAAAAAAGACCAAGAGACTAGCAGTGCGGGACGACGCGACCGCATTTATCGCTGTAGGAGACCCCAATTATGCAACGGATGATTAGATTAATTTTGTTGTTTGGGTAACATGGTCTCAGCTGATGATGGCACCGAGATTGATGTATGATCCAAAATCAGCATAGCAAGAGCAGCATTTAGAATGATATTTTGGAATGATACCAATTTGGCAAAATAATAACATAAGCCTACAAACAAAGTTAAAAAATGAGTAGTCCACTTGCAAACGCCGCTATTTATAAAAAAAAAATAAAAATTCTGTAAAAGCCGCCATTTCTTTTTTTTTTATAATGCCTCCCTAAGCCATAATCTCGTTCAAAACTCGGTAAGTTTCACACAATTTCGGGTTAAATATTCAATACTCTTTCAAAACTTTCTAAATGGCTGGGAATTTCAATTTTAAAATACCGTTTAAATCAATTTTCTCAGAATTTTGTTTTCCTAATTTAGCGGTACAAAGGGGTAATTTCCCAATCTAGCCGGACATTACTTTTATGTTGTAGCTTATATTGCTTCTTAAGCTATTGAGTTCGCCTAGATCGATGAAACTTGGCAGAAATATGTGTTAATAAACCTCAAAAATAAATAAAATCGGACCAAGGAGGAAAAAATTCCCCCATAGAAGAACTAATCCAACCTCTGAAAACTTAATTTTTCTTTTAAATTGTTTCATACTTTTGTTTAGCAAATGCAACTTTTAACTTCGGCGAAAGGTAAGAAACCTAAATAAAATTGGACCCCAGAAGATCGTAAAATTATACTTTTCGCCCCCGCCCTCTTTTGTGGGCGGTTACATAAAATAATATTAAATAAATATTAATATTAAAGGAAATAGATTACTAACGCCTTAAAATTACATTTTTGAACTCCTTCCAAAACCACCTCCCGGAACGACCCTGTCAAAAAAAATTTTTTTTTTTAATTTTTACTAATTTCCACAAAATATCAATTTTTAAGCTTTTATATTTCATTTTATAGTATTTAATTTATTTAAGAATAATTAATTTATTCTTAATTATAATTTATTTAAAACAGTAACAATACATTTTATTTAAAATAATAACAAAAAATTTATTTAAAACAACTTCTCTTTTGCACTAAGATTATTATGAGTGCAATGGTTCTTCTTCGTCTGTTTCTTCAAAGTCCTCTTCAGAATTTGAATTCTCTTCAGAGCCAAGTACAGGTGGAGGCATAAAAGAAATTGCTTCTTTCGTAAAGGGTAATGACTTTTTTTGGAGTTGGTCTTATGCTAGTAATCAGAAGTCTATTAATAATATCTTTGTTACACTGAACCCTCGGAAACTTTCTAGCAAAATTCTGCCTGTAAAGCCGAAAATGTTTATTTCGTACCTAACCAAAACATGTTATAGCTGACGAAAGGGTTTCTTTTAATTTGCTGCATAAAATAACGTCATTTAGTCATTTAGTAAGTAACGGTTAAAAACCGTTACTTACTGTTTCGCACATTCCATTTTTTACACAGGTGTTATTAGTCTTAGATGTAATAATTTAAATAAAAAACATCTATGTACACACAAAACATGACTGACGAAAGGGTTCCTATCATTAATTAAATGAAAAATATAAATATTTTGTTTTTTTTTTACAAAATAATAAAATAGTCTATATTTTAACCGATTTTTTTTAATATTAAAAACTTGTTTGATATTTTATTAGTCTTGTAATATTAAAATTTATGAATTTTGAAAAATTTGTCTTAGACTGAAATTCTTATAAACAAGTTTTGTGGCCACTGTGTCAAAATCCTTCTATCTCAACGATCAAACCTATTAAAATCTAAAGACTATTGAAAAGGCTACCATAAGCTATAAGCAATCTTAATTGTAGTTGTGAAAATTTTTAAAATTTTTGAAAATTTCACTTAGAGTAAGTTCTCATGAAAGTGCTATATGAAGGATATGACCACTGTGTCCAAAACCTTCCACCTCTAATAGGTTTGGTTCCTTGAGATGAAAGGATTTGTATACAGGGGCATATTCCGCTTATTCATTGGTCAATGTTTGGCTCGATTTCAGCAGTTCATAGTAGATCAAATACTTCTGACCCCCACAAAATACTGAGCATTACCTTGGCTCCATGGCTTTTTGGCAGTGGCATTGATTTGACTGGTTGCCCGGAATTCAAATAAGATTTCTTGAGCTTCACATTGTCGCATGTAAAGATTCGATGCAATAATAATTTATTTTTATAAAGTTTAGGCATGTAACGTCTCTCGGCTTTAGCTCATGGCTTCATAATTTCCTTGCTTTTGAATAAATCATACTCCTTGCAAATACTATAAATTAGCTGCGCGAATCTTTTTAATTTTTTTCTTGAATTTAACAACAATCTTAATGGAGTAATTCATCCATTTTATTATCTTCCAACTTTTTGTTGACCTGTGCGGTAATTTTTCGTCTACCCGCAAAGGTGGTTTTGACGAGATGACGTGTCAGCGCATACAGCAATGCAAACAGTAAAACGGACATTTCAGGTGAACGGATCAGTTTAAGAGGCAGTAATTTTTATTAAGCGACGCGCTGCAGTCTCGTTCGCCGGATGTTATCGTTTCCTAGTTTTTTTGCTGGTGTTTCAAGGAGAATATTTCTACTAAAATTAATATCTAAAGCAAAATTTTATCATCATCCTACTGAAATCTTGAAGAATTCCTTGGAAAAAGAGCAAATAAACCATAAAGATTTTCCCCATATTCATAAAAAATATTTTTGATTAATAAAAGGTTTATTAAACAAATTTTCATCGAAAATTCGTTTCATAAGCCTGCTATAAGCTTAAAATATTTTTTATGAATGTGGGGGTTAAAATTCTAAATTGAGATCAACTCCAATATTAAAACATAAACATTTTATATGTAGATTACCTTAGATTTTTTTTATAAAAATTAATCCTTATAATTTGACATACCTGTAAAGAGATTAAAAAAATAAAAGAATTTAATAAATATTAAATAGAAAATTTTTAAATTTATACAAAAATTTTAATATATAAGTATGTATGTATGTATGTACCTATTAAAGTATTTACCAGAGCTGTAAAAACTGCACTCAATTTGGGATTGTAAAAATAAATTTGCCATGATTGCAATCACAAAATAAAATGGTTTTTTTTTTTTTTTTTGGAAATACGAATCTCTATAGCTACACCGGCACGTCACAAAAAAGTACATCTCGAAAATCGTTCTCTTAGTGGGTAAAACGGGGAATTTTAGATACATTTTGATCAACTTCATTTAAACTGAAAAGTTTATATATTTTGAACTACCACCCGGGACTTAGGTTTGAAAAATTTTGTCTTAAAGGGGCAAAACAGAGTCAAAATTCGTACTTTTGATACTTTTTAAAAATACGTCTTTTCAACATTTTTGCAATCCTAAATTAAAAATTTTCGTGTGTAAGAATTTTTATAACTAGAGAAGCATGTCGCTATAAAAGAACATTTTGAAAGTCGGCTTTCAGATTGCAATTTGAAAAGAATTTCTTTTATGCTGAAACTGTTACAGAGATTCTGTGGTTATAATCGAAACTAGTCAGTGATACCTGCCCGTGAAAACCTGGGTTCAATTCCCAGCTCAGTCAAGAATGAAATATTATCAATAAATTTTAATTCATTTCATGTTGTAAAATTCCTTTCTTCATAAAAATAATTTAATGAAAATTAAATTCAATGAACTTAAGCCAGATTAAAATATCGAAATTTGGATTAAAAACCATTCACAGTTCAATAAAATAACCACAATATTGATTATTGTTACCAAAATATTTACTTAAAGGGACAAAACAGCGAAAACATAAGTCTGTGATCAAAACAAGTAAACTGTAATATTAAATTTTTCCTGACAATTGTTTTAATTTATTTATTTAAGTTACAAAACTGTGATATAAATTTAAGAATAATGTAGACGGAAAGAAATGAGATAATTTACCAACAATAAAAATCAATCCCTGAGGAAGTTGGAAAATCCCAACGAAACGTAGGAAATATATTGATAAAATGCGATAAATTGTCTTTTATTTAATTAAGAATAATTTCAATTTAATTGAAAGCCTGTCTATAGGTAACTATAGGAGAAAACATTTTTGAAAATATAATCATAAAAAGGTCGATTAATAATAATAAAGAAAAAAATAGTACTTTTAAAATTAAAAGGGGAAGATTTATTCATTCCGATTCCAATGATTCCACAAAATCTACTAATTGCTTTCAAAAGACTACAATTTCCGATACGTATTGCGTTTGATATGACAATCAATCAAGCGCAAAAGGCATATCATTGTCATTGTGTGTAATTGATTTCGAATATCCATCCCTGCAGCTAACATCGTTACTAGTACGGTTTTACACTAGTCTTGTACTAGTTGTTTGGCGTAGGAAAATGAGAATGATGATAACATTTCGGCTGCGCAGCTGCGTGTTGCCGTTAGTTGTAGAAATAACAACAATACTACAAATGTTGGTAAAAAAAAACTATTTATTACTTGTTCGTTGTAGGAACAACAAAAACTCTACAAAAATAGATAAAAAATTATTTACTTGTCTGTTGTAGAAACAACAACAACAACACTATAATATGAAAAGCGAGCATTTTTGGTTTTAGAGTTGACAAATTATTTTTATGCTTAAAAAAAGAAAAAAAGAGAAGGAAAATTCCCGTATTCTTTTTGTTCAAATTATTTAGTTAAATACATAAAAATTTACAATGAAGAATGATGACGAAAACCATATCAGCGCATTCTGCTAGTTTCTCAAATTTCTGTTAACAAAGGGAAAATCAACAAATGCGAAACATGGTGGTGTAACAGAAAAATAAATTGTAATATTCATTCTCTCTGGTTCTAGGGGTAAGTGCTTAGAATTATCGAAAATAAATACATACACTAAAAACAAAAATTAAGTATGAAAAAATTTTGAGAGAAAATGTCAAATTTAGTTTGGCTTTTATTATTACTTATACTGTTAATAAAGCAACTAGTTGTAAACTTCTTCAAAAATGCACAAAAATTAACTAGTTTGGCTCCTATGAAAGCTCAACGTTAAATACGATAGTTGGATGTATGGAGAGAATCAAAAGTGCAACTAGGTTAAAGTAAAAACTAACCAGTAAATTTCTAGCTGAATACTAGTTTCTTTGTCTGCAGGGATGCTTCTCCCACGGTCAATTATATGTATCGTGTTCACCTGTAGACAAACCATCAGTTTTTTTTTTATTTACACTAAAATCATAACCATAAATGTGTTTTGCGAAAGAGCTCTGCGATAGTTTTAGCTAAAACTTAGGATTTATATTTTAAGCAAATAGAAGTAAAAGCAGAATAAAAACTCTACTTTTTTAAAAACCTGTGTGTTTCATTTCTTATTTTCAAAACTTTTGTCTTGTTTTGTGTGGCGAATCAGGCACAGGGTCCGCTAGTATGTATTAAAGGGCTGCATGAATAACTTCATTCATGAACATACTGAAATGTTTATTCAATGAAGTTCGTATTCAAACAAAATTCAGACCACTGAACAAACTGTTGTTTTATTCATACTACTAACAAACACATTTCGTTTCATATTTCGTTTTCATATCCTGCAGACAAGCCAAAAGGCTTCGCGGGGTTAGATATAAGATTTCAATGTGTATAAAAAAAACTTTAAAAAATAATTTATGAAATAAAAAAAAAAAAAAAAAAAAAAAAAAAAAAAATATGGCAAACACAAAAGGCCCAACCATAATGTGCTTAAGTTGGCTTCAGCAAATGTGCGAATACATGTAAATCATATGAGGCAAACCATATTGAACTTAAGGAAACGTTTTGTTAAGTTTTATGAAATTGTCATTTGCTTAAGCAAAGTGCGAAACTGATCGCACATTCCGTACGGAATCAAATTCGTTTTATGGTGTTTATGTTTTTTTAAATACATTTTAGAGACTTTTTTTATATTTTTGACAGTAGGTTAAGCAAGGCTATGCATATTATGGTTGAGCCTAAAGACTTTGTTCAATGAAACGACTTTTGTTTCACAGTTTTCACTCTCTTATTTTTTTTTTTTTATATAAATACTCAATAGCAATGTTGCCACTTAGTAAATTTATGTAATTGTTTTTTTTTTTTGTTACCTTTACAATAATTTATGTAATATGTTAAGCATTTTTTAAATTAAATTTAAATTTTTTTCCTAACAACTTTTTAATGTACTTCCAAGCAAAGCTCATTACTAAAAATGTTTTTGAAAATAACATGAAATTTTTTTAAAGTTTAAAAATTTACATTAAAACAATTAATTTACTTTGACAACAAATTCAAATTTGTATTATTTTTTTATTTTAATATTAATGTACTTCCTTATCTTATTGCTTTTACTCTTCATGGTTATTTTTGTTTTTATTTTTTATCTTTCCTAATATTTTTCATTTCTTTCAACTGGCAATACTGACTTTAAAATAAATGTGGTTTTCCATGAACTTATGGGACATTTGTTCAGTGGTTGTTTTGTTTCAGAGTTGTTAGTATTCATATTATCTTGTTTAAGTAAACAAAACACTGCATCTTACTCGTCTCTTAAATTTCGTGTGTTTGTTGCTTTCATTTCGTAGTTATTCATTTTATTGAATACAAACGAAGCAAATACAAAATCATAATGAAAGTTTCATGAACATCATTATTAAGTTTCATGCAGATGTATAGTATGTAAATAAAAGCTCTCCAGAAATATTTAACTATTTCAAATATTTATCCTTACATCTTAATGAAGAGCATATTAAACGTGTTCATGAAAACTGTATGGCTCGAGTAGAAAAAAAGCTTATGTTGAGCATTTTCAGACCAATGCTTTTTAAAAGCTTTTGACTTAATAATTCAAAGCTTTTAATTATTACTAATTTTTAAAAGATCCAATTACCCAAGTAATGCAACATTGAAAAGATATACACTATTTGTTTTAAATTACAGTTAAAAATTACATTTTGGAACAAAAAAAAAACCAGAAATTGTAGCAAAATGCATTTTTCTTCTTGTGATTTTAGTAGAAAAAAAAAACAATTATTAAAAGAATTCCAGTTACGAAAAATAGAAACTGCAAATATTAATTCGAGTACTAGGAAAAAATAAAATAGAAAATTGTAGATTCATAACAATAAATAATAAACAAATGGAATTTTACAGAAAACGTTGTTCTTTTTTTGGTTTATTTTTATTATAAAAAACTTGAAAAATAAAAGAAAGTGAACTATGAATGAATGAATGCAATGTGTACTTGTAAATATAAATTAAGGTATTTTTTGAAAAACAAAAAATATATTTTTGTATGCAAAATTGTATGTTTGTTTGTTCTATCGTTTGACTGCAATTTCAATAAATATTTGCAGGAGAAATATTTCAGAAACAATAAATTGTGTTTTTTTTTTTACAAAAAAGAATTTAAAGCCTTGAAATAGTTCACTGCCATAAAAGGAATAGAATAAATAAAATAAGTGAGTTTAAAGAAGAGCTCTAAGCGAATTTCAAAAGCTATAGTTTAAGT
Organism: Pollenia amentaria; assembly: GCA_943735925.1. NCBI lineage: Eukaryota > Metazoa > Arthropoda > Insecta > Diptera > Polleniidae > Pollenia > Pollenia amentaria. The sequence goes on from OX031007.1 coordinate 48,189,037, forward strand.
TTCCGTTTAGCTTTTAGTCAATATTTTGGAATTTATGGCATATTTCGGTTTTTATACTAACAAGTAATTTAGTAAATCTGGGTTTACACTTTGAGAGTTTTTTTTTTTTTTTGTCAGAAAGTCTGAGATTATTGGTGAGAAGAAACAAAAGAATATCATGTTTTCTTCCCCTCTCACCAATGAACGCAGACTTTCGCAATAAAAACCTTCATAGTGTGAATCCTAGACTTAATATTTTGTCCTATTTGAAATATCTTTCAAGGAAAAAAAATTTGGCCTGGCTGGACCAAGAGGGTCATTTCATAAACTTTTACATAAAAATGGAATTAACCCCCACTTATTTGCCCCAATCGAATCCAAATTAGTTTCATTCTATTCAGAACATATAATTTATAGAATTAACGTCCATATTTTTTTGATTTTTTGTTATATGCGAAAAATATTACAAGCAAAACACAAATTTGGTCTGGCCAGACCAAGACGGTAAATCTGGGGTTAAACAAGTTAGTACTATTTTAACAAAAGTAAGACTTTGTCTGTTAAGACGCAAAAAACTTTTGTACGTGGAAAATTATCTCTCAACGTCAACCGAAGTAAAATGATAATAATTGAAGCATGCCAATGGCTTTGGGAAAATTTCATTTTCAGATCCCACTTTGATTTATTTTATTTTTTGAAAGAAGTCAATTATGATGTTATATAGATTTAATATTTCTTTTACTTTTTTTATTCCATAATCATCGGTATCGACAAGCTTTTCAAACATTCTTAAATTGCTCAAAGTTTTTTATATAGAATTCTAAAGCATCTAGCCAGGTCCTTCATCTTGTTCGTACTGTCTGTGGTGGAAGGGGAACCAAGAGATGCATTTGATTAATAATTGCAATATTATCGAATTGGCTTTTTATTTCCTCTGCAACGCGGTATAACCCATGTGCCAAGCAATTAGCTTGTAACAGTTTTGGATAAAATACTTTAAAACCATTGGCAGCCTTAAATATGTATGATGCATTTTCATCAAAATATGCAACAATATGCAAAACCAAATCGATACCATTTTAACGCAAATTTAATGATTCGGAAAGATAATTGGTCGACATCGTTATTAGACTATGGACAAAAAACATGCATTAGCATGGAAATCGCAGCCATATTAATTACCAATAAAATTTGGCAGCATATTAAACCTTTTTTTTACTTATTTTATTATACTAATTTTACTTCAAAAATGTCTGAACTAAAACCTGGAGTTTGGAAACATTTCAAATTATCAGAGCACCAGTCAAACACAACAATATGCAAGAAACCCGGTTTTAATCATTTTAGAATTTTACATTTTTAAGGTTTTTAGCAAACTCTTTGTAAATGTACTTTGAAACGGTCATAAAGGTATGTTCAGACCTAGCAAATATTTGACGAAAAAATCCAAAAAGAAGCATGACCAGTAGACCGACTCATCTTGTATGGAGCTAAAAAAAGTGTTTTTGTTGCCCCTCTAATAATAATGTTAATTTATTTTGTTTTTTTTTTTTTTGTAATTATTCATATAAAACGCAAAAATACCGAAACCCTTTTTTGAGTCGCTCTAATGACCATTAATTTTGGCTTTATTTTTAACAATTTCTACTGATTTACGAGGGCGGATCAATAAGTCCGTGACTTTTCGAACTTCGAAAAAATTCACGATATGGTGTTGGCCGATTGAAGAGTAAAAGTGCGTGAGATTGTTGATGCCATAGGCATTTCATATGGCAGTGTGGTATCGATTTTAAATGATCAGCTGGGATTAAGAAAGCAGTCTGCAAGATGTGTGCCGCGTTTGCCCTCAATTGACCATAAACGCAATCGTGTGACAACTTCAAAGGATTGTTTGGAGTTGTTTAACCGCAATTCGAATGAGTTTTTGCGGCGTTTTGTAACTGTGGATGAAACATGGATCCATTACAACACTCCGGAGACCAAGCAGTAGTCTAAACAATGGGTTTCTCCAGGTGAACCGGCTCCGAAGAACGGCAAGGTAAGTTTGTCGGCCAATAAGGTGATGGCAACAGTTGTTTGGGTTGCACGTGGGATAATCCACATCGATTATCTTCAAAAGGGAAAAACGATAAGCGGCGAATATTATGCCAACTTATTGGACCGATTTAACAAGGATTTAAAAAAACGACGCCATATGGTTAAGAAAAAAGTTATTTTTTATCAAGATAATGCACGGGTGCATACGTGTGCAGCCTCAATGGCAAAATTACATGAATTGGGCTACGAATTGGTACCTCATCCGCCATATTCTCCGGATTTAGCCACCAGTGACTATTTAAGACAGTGATGGAAAATTGAAAAATTAGATGGTACTGACCACCAAGCAAAAGAGTAAATTTTTCAAGATTTTGGTACTTTTCTTAAACATATTTTGTTTTTGGAAAATAAACTTTAAAATAAAAAAATAAAATACGTAATTATTTATTTTTTTTTTATTATTATATTATTATTTTTTCAAAAATAAAAAAAAATATGCAATTCCCCAACTGAATTCTTCTAAATCTAGCAGAAAATATGCTAAAATGGGAACACTGCCACAAAGTCCCCATAATATCTGGTGTCTTCGAAAACTCAATTTCACCAGACACATGGTCAACCGGATTTGAACTTCTGTTCTCATAAGGATCCAGAATATATAACCTTTATAGGGTAAACGATCAATATTATAGAAATTACAAACGGAATGACAAATTTATATATACCATTTTACCTTGGGTGAAGGATATAAAAACATAAACAACAACAACATTAACGAAAAAAGAACAATAAATGTTGTGTAGGCAATGTTGTAAACATGGCTGTGGAGTCGGAGTTGAGGTTCAAACGCTCGCGACTCCGACTTCAAAACTTTTCGGCATAAAAAATTTAACAAAATGTTTTAATATTTTCCCAAATAAAAATACTTCAAAATTGGCGATGTTATATTTAAAATATTGATTCGAAATTTTTACAGAATCATTTTCTTGCTATATTTGACAATTTAAGATGTAATGCATTAAAAAAAGAGCTTAAAGTCAAATAAGAACTAGTCTCATATGCATTTAGCATTAAGGTTAGATTAGGAGTCGGAGTTGGAATTTCAGCGGTTAGAGTCGAAGTTAGTACTTTTCGTTGAAAATATCGACGCTAAACTTCTAAAAAAAAAAGCATAACAAGAAAATAGTACTTAAACGGACGTGGAGGTACTGTGGTATTTTTATAAGGAAAAAGTACTGAAAATAGTACCATAATACTAAATTTTCCATCACTGGTTTAAGACGTATATTTCATTATGATCTTTTCTGCTTGATTTTTAATTTGTCTGTTCCGCTCAAGAAAAAAAGGGAACGTAATAATTTATTCTTTTTAAACGGGATCGCTTATTTTCTTTGAGATCTGTTGCATTTATTGGTGTTGTTCTTGGCTTAGTTTTGGTGTAATCGCTCTTGTGAATAAGAAAAGAGCGGGAAAAATTAACCTTAACATAAGACTTTTTTAAATTTGTGCAAAAAAGTCAGTTTCAAAATTAATTTCCATGTTAAGATTCGCACTAAAAAATTTTATTCAATTTTGTTCTACAGTGTTTCAATAAAAACTCCAACAATTCTACTCGTAGTTTATTGAAAACTCTTTTTATTTAGTTAAAATTTTTATAATATTTTAAAATAAACTATAGTTTTTTTTTTTAAGCAACTGGTAGAAAAATTTTATATTTTGTTATACTTATACTCATGCTATACTTTAAGAGAAAACAATAAAAGAACAACTTGAAAACTATTACAACCCAAAAAAAAAAAGTTAAATATAAAAAATACCTTAAAAATAGCAAATACCAGTAAATATGTAATATGGTTTTTACTTTTTGTATTGAACAATAAGAATTGTTTTCAATTGAATAGAATGCAACAATTGCTCGATATCTGTTGTTTGAAGTATTTTTTTTTTTGTTTTTTTTCTGGTTTAACAACTACAATTTAAAATCATATTGTTTGGGGGCTTTTGGATTATATGCATGTAAGAGCTTTAAAATATACAATTTGTCCCTTACGACTAATAGGAATACAAATTCTAAATGTAGTTTTGTTAAGTAATTTCAATGAGTTTTTTTTTTTCATTGAAAAAAGAGAGAATGTGGAATAAGGCAACTATTTGTGAGTTTAAATTGAGTAACTAAAAAGTAATCAGAGAAAGAGGTAATTGAATTTTTTTTTTTTTTTTTTTTTTTTTTTTGGTTTAATAAAAGAACATAATTCAGGGTTAGACTTGTTAGGATGTTTAAAAGAGGCCTTTGTGCACACAGAAAAAAAACAATGTAAATTCGTCGAAAACAACGTTGATTTTACATTTTTCGATAGTGATTTTGCTTCATAGTTACTTCATGTTAATTAAACATGATTTAACAATTACTTGCTAACAAAAATTGTTTTCCTTTGAAATAACTATAATTCATGTTATTTTAGAAGAGAGCACAGCACGATTGAACAAACTCATCGAATAGTAAATGTCATAAGAAAAGCCTTTGAAGAAAAAAAAATCATCGATGTGTCTCAAGCATTTGATAAAGTCTGGCATGAAGGATTATTACTGAAATTGCAGCAAAACTGAAAACTAGCAAACATAAACTAGCTGTTAGAAAACTTCTTAGTTGGTCGTCAATTTATTATTAAAGAAGGCGATTTTTAAAGTTCACCTCAGCAAATTGAAGCTGGAGTCCCACAAGGCATCACCCTGGGCCCTCTATTAAACTTAATTTATACTTCCGACATGCCAACAAACAGCTACACCCAAACCTCAAAATTTGCGGACGCGATACAGCTTTTCTAAGCGTACACGCAAACAGTCAAGGAGCATCTCGTTACACCACAGGATCATATATTTGAACTGGAAAGGTGGTCAAAACAATGGAGGATAAAGATCAATGAGCAAAAATGCGCACATATAATATTCACATTAGAGATGAGCGATATTTCTGTACCTGTGATTTAATAACTGTTACTGAAATATCACGAATCACACTTGTGACCGGTACTTGCTAAGTCGTAACAGGTAACAGGTACTTGCTAAGTCGTTCTTTTCGTTTTTTGTTACATACACAAATTTTTGATATTTCACTGTTTGTGTGGCTAATAGCATTTCACTGCTTGTGTGAGTAATAGCTTATTCTCTCGTCTACTTAATTAGTGTTTTTTCTTGTGTATATTTAGAGCTCAGGGTTGTCAATGCAGATGAGCTATATTTCTGTACCTGTGATTTAATCACTGTTACTGAAAAAATCACGAATCACACTTGTGACCAAATTTGTTAAGTAACAGGTACTTGATAAGTCGTTATTTTCTCATTTTTTACATACACAAATTTATGATATTTCACTGTTTGTCTGGGTAATAGCGTTTTTTGCATGCAGTAAAGAATAATGTTGCTATTTTTTATTGACAGTTAGAAAACCACAATGTTTTTGTACATGATAAAAGTACCTTATTAAAAGAACTATATTTGTAAAAATACATGTGTTAGTGCATATATTGTTGTTTTTTCAGGTTCTGAATCTATTCTCTTGATTCGTGCAATAAAAAATTTAACATATCGAGCCATAACCGCAAAAAAAGCTTAACCGACAATATTTTCGATTTTCGTTTTTTTTATTAAATGAAGTTATTGGCAACACTTGCATCATCTCCTAAAATCTTATGGTCACAGAAGGTACCGTTACGATTTTATAGCATAAACAATTTTAGTTTAAGTGCCAATTTTCATACAAAATTTTTATAAAATATAATAAAAAAAACCTTCTCCTGTAAAATTTTGTTTTTGTCACTTGAGCTTTTTTGCGGTTATGGCTCGATATACTTGAAGTATATAGTAATTTTTATATAGTGATTTTTAAATCACATTCACTAATCACGATGTTCCTCAAAAATCACGGGATAGCTCATCTTTAATTCACATTGCGTCGGGCAACATGCCCCTCTATTAAAATTAATAATCAAATAATACCCCAACACTCGCATATAAAATACCTCGGTATACATCTAGATCGGCGTTAAACGTGGAAATGGCACATAGAAGCAAAATTAGCTCAAATGAAACTAAAAGCAGTTAAAATTAGCGGGATTAGCAAACAAACAAAAAAAAATTTGGAAAAATGTTCAGCAACGTCAATTATTTCACACGAAAAATTTGACATGTATCAATGTTACCTATCTCGCAAGTTTGCACAATTTGACGTTTTTAATCATTCAAAGTATGCAACACTGTTTTGCCTATGTGAACAAAACCCACAGAAACATTTCGCAGCTTTTTCACAAATTGAACAGAGTACAACGCTATCAACATAATTTCATAGAAATTCCGCACAAGATTTTTTCAAAAGAGTCTTGACAGCATTTCACGTGAAATGTTAAACAGAGTACCAGGCTTTAGTCTCGATTGCAAACTTCTACTTTACAACTCTTTCTTAAAGCCAATCTGGTGCTACGGTATTCAGTTATGGGGCACTGTCTCGGCTTCTAACATCGAAAAAATTCACAGGCGCCAAAATAAAATTCTTCGAATAATTACAGCTGCTCCCCGGTACATCAAAACTCAAATATCCACAAGGATCTCAATGTGCCATTAGTAGAAAATATGATAACGAAATATGCAGTAAAATATTTAGAAAGGCTGGAACTTCACCCAAATCCATTAGCTCGAAATATTTTATATTATGGCGGCCACTCTAGATTAAGGAGAAGAGACACTGCAGCACTCACCCAATCAGCTGAGCGAGAAACACCTACATGTGTGAACAGAAACCGTGATGACGAAATATTTTTTGTCTAGCACTGGCAGGACATAAAGTAAATATTAGGATAAGATTTGATTAATTATTGTTAGTTCATATTTAATATCTGAAGATTCAATAAATAAATACTGAAAAAATATGTTATTTTAACACTCCACTAAAGTTAGAGCAAAATGACATTAATATTGAAATAACATTACAATTTACGTTGAATGAAAGTTGAAACGACATGAATTTGAATTTGATTCTACATGATAACAAATTGGATTAAGTGTGAAATAACAGTGAAAGGAAGCTACGGAGACAACATATGTATTTATTTAAGAATAATTCTAAGCACTTACCCGCGGGAACCAGTGTGAGAGAGAGAGAGAGAGAGAGAATATTGGGTACGTTCGTAAATGCATAAAAACTGCAGTGATGCAAAATTTTGTTGCTGATGCGCAATCACTTGTTGCAGTTGTGATGCTGATGCTTTTCTACTGCACAACAGCTGTGCAAAGTTTGAATTTTTAAACACGAGCTAAATAAAAAAATGTTGATAAGCGAACATTAAATGATAATAAAAATGTTATCAATAATAGCGATGACAAATTTTATTGAAAATATTGAGCCAAAAACTGACACTATTCTTATAAATTACCAGTAATGGCATTAAAAAAGAAAAATAACACGAATTTTTATGTCAAAAGTAAGTGCATCAGAACATTTACTGATGCAATAATTGCCCATTATTATTTATTTTCCTGTAACACTTTTTTCTGTACCCCTTTGTTTACAGAAGTATTCACAATTAAAAGACAACAGCAGAATGGCCCAATATGGTTTTCGTCTTCATTCTACTTTGAAAATTTCATGTATTTAACTAAATAATTTTAACAAAAAGAATAGGGTATGATAGATCCCGCTGCAAAATAAGGGGCGAGTGTATAATCCGGCAAATTTTGAACTGTGTATGTTGGTTGCTCTTCCACATACTGGCATTCTGATCCACTATGAGATAAGGCCGCCATGGCTGTCATGTAAATAATTTCCACGCCTGTCCTTTTTGCAAATACTAAGCAAAAATGTATACTCAAATATTAAATGTATTTTTTTCAATGATTATTATTTTTTCCTCGTTTAACTTTTTCTTATCTTATGTCCTTGTTTAATTTATCTCTTAACATAATTGTTAACATGAGAAAAAAATATTTATGTAAGTAGAACAAAAATTGTTTCCTTATAATTGGATTTTTTATTTGTTCGTTTTTTCTAACTAACATATCCCTGTTGATTTTTGCTTTAATGTAATTTACCACAATTTTTTCTGTTATTAAATAGATCCAATCAATTAAGTTCTAAGGAAAAACGTGTTTAAGCTCTCAAGGGAAATTTTTATGAAAAAGGCCAATTAATGAGGTTAAACTGTTACAAACAGCAGGAGGAGTTTTAAAGACTTTAGCCACATTTTTAATATAAACAACGTTTCTAAGAACTATTAAAGCAATATTTTGCAAGAGTTATTATAATACTACCTTATAAATTTTTTTATTATTTTTTTTTTTTTTTTCATAAATCTTAAAATGGTTTAAGTGCTTTGCTACATTCGTATTTCAATGTGGGTCAAAGAACCAAAAAAAAAATGTTCTTAAAAACAATAGCGAATGAAGAAACTACACTGAAAAGACAAAACAACAATAGCACGGATTTTCTTAAATCAAGTACAGATTTCTTGATTCAAGTACGGATAATTCAAGTGCCCCGTATGTTAAAAAATCCGAAAGCGGGATTGACTTCATTTAAAGTGAGATAAAATTAATCTCAAGCTCTGCTTGATTCAAGAACTGCTAAGTTGGTCTAATTAATCCCGATTCGTGCTTGAAATAATCCGAATGTGATACTAGTTTCTAAACTTAACACTTACCCCATAGAACCGGATATAGAGAGAATACTATCATTTACTTACCCGTTACACATGCTTATTTCACTTTTGTTTTATTCCGCCCTTTCATTATAGAAAAAGTCTGCATGCCCGCTATGGTTTTCGAAATCATTCTATTTTGAAAATTTAATGTATTTAACTAGATAATTTTAACAAATAGAATATGGGAATTATCGCTTCTTGTTTTACTTTCTAAGCATGAAGATAATCTGTCTTTTTCTTCTTGTAGTGTTCTTGTTTCTACAACAAAATTATGCAATTTTAAATTTTCTTAAGTACTTTTCAGTGATATTCGTACTTAAATTTTTAAGAACGTCTTGCACTAAATTAAGAAGAACAAACTTTAATTTAGTTCTAGTTTTTGCTTTCTGTGTATGAAATGTAATTGTTTGAAACACAGAAAATGCAAAAAGTAAACATTTAATTGGTAAAGCTTTACACTGCGTATAAAAAGTGAAACAACACTAGTCTATCGATATTTAAAAAAATTATAATCGATATATATCGCCGATATTAAAAATACCCATATATCGATACATCGATATTTGCCTACGACTATCGAATTCGATATTTTTAAGATCTCTTTATAATAAAATTCAACATTTTAACCGTTGCTCAACTGCTTATAATACTGTTGTTTTTTAAGAATTGAATCAAATGTTTTTTAACTAATATTAAGAAAATAACGGCGCTTTCCCATTGTACATTTTCAAATATAACACAGTTCACTTTATCTCGTTTTTTTGAGAGGTGACAACAAAAAAAATGAGTGCGGAAAAAATATTCTGTAAAGCGTTTCTAGAATTATGCAAAGAATCGCCTTAACTATGGCGTATTATCAGCAATAGACTCATGAAAGTTGAAATGTTAATAATCACCCTTATCATGGTTGGCGATTTTAAAATACGCCTGCGACTGTTTGGTAATAGATTAAAGAGAACGTGAACTTATTTCCTTTAATCTATTACCAAACAGTCGTAGGCGTATTTTAAATTCGCCAACCACGATAAGGGTGAATAAAAAAAAAATATTTTGTTTTTTTTTTTTATTATTTGAGCTTGTTCTGATATATTAAAAATAAAATATTGCACATTTTACTTGTATAGTATGTGTCACAATTTTCGTTTACCGGCAGTATATTATCCGGCATTATATAATCGCAATAAATTTTTTTTTTTTAGATTTCATATGGCGAATAAATAAAAGATTTTTTGTATTCTTTACTTTTTTTTTGAATTTTTTTTTTATTATAGAATTAACTGCCGGTCTCTCGATTTCAAACGAAAACTTCGTTTGCATAACTTACCTTAAAAACTACATTTTAAAATTGGTTTTTGCTTAAAATAAAAGTTAAGCGAATGAAAGTTTCGTTCGAAATCGAGGGACAGGCAGCAAATTTGATATTAAAAGAAACAATAAAAAGTTAGAATGGAATTACATGTAATATGTTTGTGCATATGGAAATATGTATTGATATAGGTATATTAAGTTTTTAAATTTGGTAATAATTTCAGCTTAATACGTTCGATGCATTGATATATCGATATTTTTAATTAATATATATCGATACTCTTGAAAAATATCAATACGATATATATCGATATATTTTTTCAATTCGCCCATTCCCACACTAGTCCAGAACTAGACTAAAATTTAACTAGAACTGCACACAGAAAGAAAAAAACTCGTACAAAAATAACTTTTCCCACTTACGTACTTCAAAATTTAAGTACGAAAGTACATAAAAAACCTTAAATGGGATTACCTTCGAAGACCAAACCCGGAATTTCTTAAAAAGAATAAAATTCTTAAATCAAGTAAATAAAAGCTTGAACTTTTCGTTGCTCGTGCCACTCAATACTCTATTGTTGTTGTAAAAACAACAACAAAACTACAAAGGTAGTTATAATTGGTTTGCCTGTTTTGGGCAGAAACAACAATAACACTACAAGAAAAACACATATGAATATTATTTTCATGTTTGAAAAGTAAAATAAGAAGCAATAATTCCCGGATTCTATTTGCTAAAATTATTTACATCAAATTTTCAAGGCAGAAAAATTACAACAACAATATTGGGCATACTGCTGGTGTCTTATAATTGTGAGTTCTTCTGTAAACAAAGGGGGAATACGCCAAAGGTAAAAACAAAGCATGTGTATCGAATTGCTGGGTAAGTAAAGTTAATAAATAATAATATTCCCTCTTTGTGATTCTCTGGTTAGAATTTATTAGGTTATAATCAATTCACTTTCGGATTATTTCAATGATGTTTTCGTGATTAAAACAACTTAAAAATTCTTGAATCAAGCACTGTTTGAGATTAGTTTTTATATCACTTTTACTAAAGACGATCCCGTTTTCGGATTAATTTATGTATGGGGCACTTAAATAATTCGTACCTAAATCAAGCATTCTGTACTTGATTCAAGAAAATTCGTACTTACTAAACTATTGACATCGCTTCGTTTTGAATTAAGTACGGATAGATTGATTTTTCTTTTCAGTGCACTAGCATTGAACCAAAACAAGAATTATGCCACAACTGAAATAGAATTTAACTATAATTGAAATTAAACTGAAATAGAATTAAACTAGAGCTGTAATAGAATATTATCAAGAACCTGAGCTGGAATCTACACCAGATTTGTGTTGATATCTGAACTAAAGCATAACCTTAAATCTGTTTTAGATATTGCAGTACAACCTTAACTAACTAAGACATAGCCTAGAACCTGAACTAGACTTTAGCCAGGAACATAACCTAGTTTCTTTAATGTAAACTAATATCCGAGCTAGAACCAGAGCTTAAATCTAAACGAGAACATGAACTGTAATCTGGACTAGAATGTGAACCACAATAAGAATTTAAATTTGAACTAGAATCTAACAAAATTTGTTGTGTTTTTTTCAAAGATTTCATAATTTTTTACTCAACTGTTTTACAAAAGTCATAAACAAAATTTCTTTGCCGAACAAAGAAAATGGAAAAGAAAACATAAGAGTCTGCAGAAACAATAACAAAATTCAATAAACAAGAGCATAAAAAAATAATATTCTGCGCTATAACGTCAAAGCAGCAACAACTTAAAAACCTCTAAATACAACGAAACAAAAATGACATGAACGAAAGGGTCATTAATAAAAATTAGAACACAAACAACAATTTCGAGATTATAGCTCAAAACCTTGCACACACACTTGTACCAAAAGGCAACCACTAAAAAATGGGAAAATGGCAAAGGATTATACAAGTGGATGTTAAGGATAGAAGATGTTTTTTTTTTTCATAAAACCTTCTAGTTCTTTCGTTCATCTGGAATTGAAACTAAAAACCAAATTGCGAAAAAAAGCATAACAGGAAGAAATGAAAAACTTTAAAACACAGAGCTTTAATAGTACCCCACTAACTGAACTGCAGCTGTTCTACTTAAAATAGCAAAAAACTTAACTAAAAAAATATACAAAATTTCATTTCAATTTCTTTTGGGGATATCACAAGTTATAAATGCTATAAATACGCTTTTGTTTCATTCTCTGCGTTTATTTTAAATTAAGATTAATGAATTGAGATAATTTTTGTTCGCTTTTATTTCTCTGTTCCTTGTCCTTTTTTTGTTTTTTTTTTTTGTTTTTGGTTTTAATGCTCATACCCAAAGAATCCTTACGGCCAGCGTTAGTGATGAGTTTATGTGATTCCTTAAAACATAAAATTCTTACCCGCTATTGCACGGTCACACCATCATCAGAGCCATTGTTGCTTATCAGCTTTACCATTGTTGCTTATCGCTGAGTTTCCGCGTAGTTAAAAAAAATAAATGAAATTCTTTAACATTTAGTTTTTGACTAAATTTTTCCATTATTATCTTTAGTTTTTTTTTTTTTTTTTTTTTTTTTTTTTTAATTTTTTGGGCCACATTACATTTTCGAATGGTAATTTGCAGGGCCCGAAAATAATAGTTATTTTGAAATTTTAAAACAAAAAAAGCATATGGAAGTAAATGCTGGCAAACTGATTCAAAAATCGATCAAAAATTAAAATTATTTTTTTATTTATATTTTTTTGAACAAAAATAACAGTTATTTTTTTATTTTTATTTTTTGGATTCAAAATAACAGTTATTTTATAATTTTTATTTTTTTGAACAAAAATAACAGTTATTTTATGATTTTTATTTCTTCGAGCAAAAATAAAAGTCTTTCTCTAACGAAATGTACGTGGTATCATTATTAAGTTAACTTTAAATATTTATTTAAATGTGTGATCATCATTGGGATTTCTTATGCGTATAAAATAAATATTTAAAGTCAACTAAATAATTAAAACAAGTACATTTCTTTAAAGAATAATTTTAATTTTTGAACGAAAAAATAAAAATCAAAAAATAACTGTTATTTTTGTTCAAAAAAACAAAAATCAAAAAATAACAGTTATTTTTGTTCAAAAAAATAAAAAACCAAAAAATAACTGTTATCATCTGACTTTTATGAAAAAAGGAATAACTGTTACGGTTCCTGGTAATTCAAACAGAATAAAAGCAATGGAAATGGCGGAAATAAGATTTTGTGGGGAACAGTGGGCTAAGACCTTAACTATAGCCTATACTACTAGCACCTGAATAAGAACTGAACTAAGATATAAATTATATTTTAAGCAAAACCGTCAAAAAACTAAAACCTGAACTATAACTTGAAATAGAACCCAAACTAAAGTCTTAACTAAATCTTAAACTAGAGCATAAACCTGAACTAAATCTAAAGCTTGAATAAGAAACTGAGTTAGAACCTGGAAAAAGCTTTGAACTAGAACTACACAGAATGAAAAAAATCATAATAAATATAAGTTAGTCTACTTAATTTAGTACGAGTCGTTCTTAAAAATTCAAGTACGAATAACACTAAAAAAATACTTAAAACAATTCAAAATGGGATAACTTTCGAAAACCAATATGCGTGCATACGCATGTGTTTGTAAAAGTTCGTTGTAGAAACAGCAACAACAATACAAGAAGAAAAATACAGATTATTTTCATGTTTAAAAAGTAAAATAAGAAGCAATAATTCCCATATTTTATTTGTTAAAATTATTTAGTTAAATACATAAAACTTTCAAAGTAGAATTATTACGAAACCCATATCGGGCACGCTACAGGTGTCTTCTAGTTAAGAGTTCTTCTGTAAACGAAGGGCGGAACAAAAGTGGAACAAACATGTGTAACGGGCAGGGCTACCAGATAAAATTGTGAAAAAATCGTCAATTTCCTGAGAAAAAAATAAAAAATCGTCAAAAAATCGGACAATTGAAATTTAGATTTTAAACAAAGTTTGTTCGATTTTTATTTAAAAACAAACAAACAAAAACATATTATATACATAGATATACCCCTGTATGTTTACGAAATCGTTTGTTAAATTTCACAAACGTTTGTTAAGGAAAATTTTCATAAAAAATTTGTTTTGTAAACCCATAATTACTATGTTATAATAATCTAAGTTTTTTTTCAAAGTCTTAAGAATAAAAGATACTTTCAATCGGGCCATTTTCTAAAAAATTTCAAATTTTTATACCGTTCACCACAGAGGGTATATACACAAGTTCGTTTTTATATAAGTTTGTCATTCCTTTTTAATTGCTACAATATTAATATAAGGTCCTATAAAGTATATACACGCAGAAAAAAACATGTTTAAACAAAACCAATTTTAAATAAAATTTAAGACATATTGTGTTTAATCTAACAATAATATTGTCACAGACAACCATATTATGGTTAAATTAGACCTCCATCAAGAGGCCACAACCATATTATGGCCGAACGTAAAGCGGAACTAGAACTGAACTATAACAAAAATAAAACTAAATTTTATCTTAACAAGAACTGGACAAGATTTATGGCTAAAAAATCAGTGAATGTTTAAACGCTGGTTTAGTTGAACTAGAATTAAATATATAAGTAGTTTAAGAGTTTAAGCAGCTGTAAATCAGTGTCCCATGTATTACACTGTATGGTACGATTTTCCACCCATGATCAAACTGACCAGTACCCATGTTCTGTAACTTTGGTGAGAACTTCACGCATCGAAAACATGTGAAACAAAATATTCCATCGTTTTTCGAAAAGTGTGTGTTGAGAACGCTAATCAAAAATATCGTTGACGGCGACAAAATTTGACTAAAATTGAAAAAGGTTCAACGAGGGCGGCGAAAATACAATCGTCGGCTATACCAAAAAATGTAAAGTGCAACTTTATGTTTGTTAATTAACAAATTGCTTTGAAAACATTCGTAAATTTTTCAAAAATGTTACAAGCAAAATAATTAAATAATTATTAACAATTCTGTGTTAATATTCATTGCGTTTTGCATTTTTAATTTATTTTTTAGTGTTAAAAATTTTTCGATTTTGCTCATTTTTTACAGATTAAATCTGAGAACAGTACGAAGCTATTTACATAAAAATCTGGCATATCGATCAACTGATGGGTGTGTTATCGAAACTTGCCCAAGTGATTGACAGGTGGATTCACATTAAAAATTTAATTGCGCGTAAAAACGCAAAATGAATTGATCTAGAAAAACTGAGAGATAAGTATATTTTGTTTTAAGCTATATTTTCATAATCTGGTCTGTTTGATGATGAGTGAGGTTAAACGTTGAAACGTGACATACAGTGTTAAATGTAGTTTAAACAATAACATGTGGCAGCACTACGATAAATTTTGTCAAATTCATATTCAGCCTTATTCCGGTTGTCGTTTTTTGAAGTAGATGAAAGAACACAGATTGTCTTTTACTTTAATCTATTACAAAAAACACGACAACCGGAATAAGGCTGATTGTTTGTATGGAAGTTGAACGCCCAAATTTACCCCCATCTCTAGGGTTTAGATGTTAACTGGTTTAAACACATTTTAAGCAAAAAAAGATAGTTAAACTAGCTCTCATTTATTAGACCTTAAAGTAGAACTTTAATAACCTAGACGTTAAATGTTTTTCTTTTATTGGTTATTCAAAACAGTGCAAATTATTTTGCCCTACTGTTCGCTTAGCTAAAATTTTTTTTTTTTTTATAAAAACATTTTTGTGTTATTTTTTTAGGATCTGTTTGTTCCTTTTAAAATGTATTTTGCCTTAAAAAAATTTCAGTTACTACACATTTATCTACCAAAATATTTTTTGTACAGCTTAAATAGAATTATATGTCTATTAGCTTGGCCTTAACATGAAATTAGGCGTGTAAATTGAATTCATACTTTCCAGATATTCGTTTGTTTTTTTTTTTTTTTTAGCGAAATCCATTAAAATTGCTTGCAATTTTTGGATTGTTAGTTAAGTTGCTTTGAGCCTGTAAACGTTAACGAAAAAAGATTTGCAGTTAAACAAATAGAGGATGTTTTTTCCTTTTGTTTTTTAACTTTTTTTTCAAAAACCTTTTATTACCAAAATATGCAAATTAAAGGACAATACACTGACGCTGATGTTTATTAAAAACCGAAAACCTAAAAATAAAAACTGGAGGGCAAATTAAAGAAAGATATGAATATATAAAGTTGACACTTGTATAATACAAAATTAAAAATGTAAATAAGGGAAATTGTTGGGTTAGACATTTAAGTGATTAAAGTGTTTTTCTTCTCAAAGGATCTTCATTAAAAATTTGTTGAATAAAACACAATTTTTTTAGTTTTGAGGTCATAAAGAAGTATGGGTAAAACCAAATTAAGTTATTAGATTAAGGTAGGTTGTAGATATTATGGTTCTTCAAATTATAATTTGTTTTTAAATGAGTCTTTACTACAGTTCTTTTTTTTTACTCTTAAAGAAGAAATACTCTTGTTTTTTGAAAGATTAAAAAGTTTAATTTAAGCAATCTACTTTATTAGAATTTTGCTAAAAGTATGATACATTAACCTGGTTATTTTTTGCTAGCAAAGTGGTGTTACATCCGGAGCGAGTTAGAGATAAAAGTGGATATTGGGGTCCTTCGAACCATAGCAAATTTTTTCATACATTTATTGTAAGATCATTACCCCTTAACATATAACCTTCGAGCTTACCACTTAAAAGCTTACCATTTTTCGTTTCGACGAGAATTTTTTGGGAGTATAATATCGGGAGGTATTTATTCGACCGGTTTTAACTCGTTATTTTAGTTTTGCCAAAGTCGGTTATTTTAAAATGTCCATTTTTCAAATATCGAATAACGCGGTTATTTTGGTATAAAATTTCAATAATGTGTAATTTATATACGTTTTTCCTTACTGTTGTTGTAGACGTAAACGTAAATTAATTATTTTTCTAACTGAATATTGAGCAAATTTAAACTTTTTATGAAGAACGTCAAAGCAAAATGTAACAACAGTCAAAAAACATTATGAACAATGCAAATCGCTTATAAAAGCGTGTATTCCTGTAAAAAAAAAAAACAAAAAACAATTCAAAATACTACAAAAAAGTGTTCAGTTAATAAGTGAATAGTCATTTGTGCGAGTTTATTCTAAATATTGGGGGTATTTTTGATTCCGCGCGAAAAAGAAAGTTTAACGGAAATAAATATCGATCGATATGCAAATTGCAATGATTCATTCCTGCGGTATAAGCTTTCCGCAAAGCTTTTTAACATCTCTGTTTTGAAAATTTCAGAGTTGATATTGTGTCAGCTGTAGGTAAAAAAAAAACATTTTAAACGTTGTTAGAGTTGTTAGAGTTTCTGAGAGTAAAATTTATCTAAAATATACTAACGTAGAAAATATAAATTTCTAATATGGATTTAATAGCATTTTTGAAGATAGCAGTGAAGATGATTGATTATAGCTTCGAGTAGAAAGAAGAGTTTCGCAATATAAATCTGAAGATGTAATGATATGAATGATAGGGAGTAAATTGTAATAAGAAATTAAATACATGTTTAAGGCAGTTAATCTTTTGTTTAATTTTTCACAGCTTTCAATAAATTTTCATTTAAATAAGGAATCAATTAAATATATCTTGTATAACCTGGAGAATGCAAGTTCCGGAAGTAGTCGGCAAGGAGCTCTTTCTGCCAAAGATAAACTTTCAGCTTGTGTGAGATTTTTTTACAGAAGGGAGCTACCAAAATACAATACAAAAAAAATAATGCTCGCGTTAGTAAAAGTTTAAGGGTGTACCGAAAACATTTAGAGTCAATGCCAAATCTTCCAACAATTTGTTTATTTCAACTATCCACGTTCCCTAAAACCACAAGCGATGTCTTGATTAAATTATATTGAATCGAGAATAAAAAATTGCTCATAATAAAAATTTGCTTGTATATTTATCTATTTTATTCAAATAAAAATTTTTTGTTTAAATACGAAACCAAATTTTCTTTTTTAAATTTTATGTTACTTCTTACATTTTCATTCCTTCCGTTAGCTTCTCGCTGTAAAATTTTAACGTAAGCAAAGTGGCGAAAAATATCTATATTGCGGTATCAATAATATGGCAATCCCGCAATGGTAGAGATGATACCGCAACAACGGAAAGATACCGCACAAGCGGAATGAATAATTGCAAATTTTGCTTACGCACAAAAATTGCTTTCCGCAATCTCGGAACGGAATCAATAATACCACCCATTAAATGTATTTTTATAAAGATGTTATCTCTGGAAATATTTCGAGCGGGATTAAAAAGACAAAGTTAGGTGCCTGAAGTGCCTTAAAATGATTAGTTTCAAAGGGTTTTCCACGTCACGACATATTAATAACCTTAAATTAGTTCACATGCTTGACATTAATGTGCTCCGAATAAAACTTAACTCAGTTCGAAGTATTTCTAAAGAGACGGCATATAACACTTTACTAAAATACGCTGCCAAAAATGAATAATTTGCTGAAATATTAACCTGTTGTTTTGCGGAGGACGGAATGCCCATTAAGGCACTAAACATTCTTAAGTAGTTCTGGCATATCTTCATGGTTAAAGCTACAACATTCCGACGGAATCACCGATATGGAGTTTTATTTATTAAAACACCAAGAACTAAAAAACAAAGTTGAAGAAATCAAGCAATGTCATGGAAGGTTTTAAATTATGGTCAACGAATTGACAAATATTTAATTCAAAAAACATATTCATACTACTATTCATTTCTAAAATGCCGAAATAAAAAATGTTGCCAAATATAATCCTGGCTAAGAGGTTTTGTTTGCAACTTTTTAAAAATATGGTTGAAGTCTACTGATTCATAAAGACATCAAATTAAAACTCATTTAAAATAAATTTGGAAGAATATCTCAAATAATAAATTTATTAAGTTTCTATAGTTTTTTATTTGCTTTTGCAAAACGTTTGGCTAGATCAAAAAAAAATTAAGGTTTATTGTTGTGTCTTTGTTGAAGCTTTGATATTGTTACATGTAAGACCTGAGTGTTTTAAAATTCTTATTCACTTTATGGTCTTACTTGTATAATATTTTTAGCTTTCTAAAGTATTTGGAAAAAGTTTCCTGACGAGCTGGCCTAAGCAAGTAGCGAAATGCGCATAGAATTTTCAGTGTTTTCATTAAAAAATTGGGATTATTAGCACATCATTAATAAATGAATTAATTAATACAATATTTCATTCCCGAAAATAATATTTGATAAGATCAAATATCATTTAACAGTTTCTAAGTAATATTATACAATTATCTTCGTTATCTAGTATCTAGTGTTACCACATGACATTAAAAATTACACTTGAGATGAAGCAGCGATTTAAGTGAAATTTCACCAGATTTAGCATTTACGTTTTATTTTATAAATTTCAAATTAAAGTTCTATTTTCTGGAATAGTAAATTGTCAATAACTCGCTTCAACTCACTCTGTTAAAAATCCTGATTATTGTCCACAATTCCTAATCATTTTTGTTGACTGATAGCAAATCAAAGAAAAGATTTAATTCCATAATCATAAAATGGTCCTTCGAACCCCAAGCTCCACATTATTATGGCTTTCCTTCAATGTACGTTGGCTATATATTTAACATTTCTTTCTGCATACCTTTTCTGCTATTTGTTGATAATATAGACTTTTATTAATTCGAAAACTTTTTCTATTTCTATCATTTTAAGCAGCATTTTTATCCCGTTTGTATATTTCTTTTAAAAGGTGTCATAATATTTAAGTGTTTATATAGGAAGTGCTGCTTTTGCCTGCTACTTTATCATCATAAGCAAAAAAAAAAAAAAAGAATTCGACGAGTGCACATACATAAAACAAAGAAAAGGTAACTCAAACATAATAGAAATGAAATGAACACTTCTCAAACTCAAACAGGAACAAAAACGTAACACATGAGTGACTGTGATTTATGAGTGTCTCCAAGACATCAGCACCTCTATTAGCAAACGAAAAAAGAGAGGAATAAAAACAAAAAAAAGTAGCTGTAAAGAAGTCTATCAAATGAACGTGTAGGTAAGAAAAATGTTTCAACATAACTAATTTATTATGTGACATTCGCAGTTTTTCCTTCGAAAATCGTATACTAGTCTGGTTTTTACCTCAAAGTATGTTTTTTAAGCTATTAGGCAAAAAAATATCACTTTAATATTCTAAAAGGCTTAATAAAAATAAAGAGATTTCTGCCAAAAGGAATGATAAATTTTGAAAATGTAAAAGAAGTGTGGAAACCCAATAGCTAAACATGATGGAGTAACGAAAAGAGAGAAAACTTAATGAAAACATATTTAATTATGTTTGTCATCTTAAATGATTGATTACAGCGGATTGATTGTAATGGGAAATTAAGATAAGGAACTAGCAAGCAAAGCAGGAAAAGGAGGAGTGATAGCGTTAAATTCTTAAAAGAAAATAAATGAATTGGAAAATATGGTTTTCCTGTGGAAAATTTTCAAGTTATTGAACTAAATAACAGGAGAATAGTAAAGATAGACATTTGTTTTCTTTTTTCCATTTTGAGCCTTGTAATATCACCGAAAATTAAGTATATTGTAATACTTGTATAAAACTTTTAAATACTTATTTCATTAGCTGTTACAGCATTTCATTCTGTTTTTCACAGTTTTATTTATAACTATATTTTTCCGATATTTAAAACCTTTATACTTAAAAAAAATCTTGTACAATAACAATTGTGGTTTTTCAGTGAACTGCTGGTTTTTAAATTAAATTTTTTTGATATCTTAATTAGGCTTATGTTCATCATATTTAATTTTCATTTAATTAATTTTTTTGAAGGAAGGAATTTACAACATGAGATTAATTAAAATTTTTTTGATAATTGACTGATGCCCGTAATTTCCACACACTATTTTGGTAATTTAAACGTTAATTTTGCCTAAGTGTTTTTCTTTTAAGTTTTCTTTTAAAATATGGCAACATTTGTATTTTTATTAATAAATTTACTAAATAAATTTGATGCAAAAGATATTTACGTATAGAATACATTGCTCATACTTGTGAAGAAAAAGTCTTCGATATTAATTTTCATATATATCGATTTATTTTCTATATTTTAGAAAACTATTAAAATAAAATATTATTTAGGCTCGTATAAGGCTTTTAAATGTCGGTTATATTAAAATTTATAGAATCGCGATTAAGTTTAATTTTTATTAGCTTTTTTATAATTATATAAAACTATAATTTATAAATTAAATAATTTTTAAAAAAGAATTGTATAAAACTATTAAATTCTAACTATTATTTAATTTATATTTGCCGTTACATAAATAACACTGCATGACAGTTTTTGACCAAATGAATCTGATACCTAATCTTTATGTAAAATTGAATCCGAATATGGAGTCAGAATTGTCAAAAGTGGAACAATTTTCGAGATATTCCGAAAAACCGTTACTTGTGTTTTTAAAAAAGATGATGTCACTTAAATGCAAATATTTTGAAAAAAATTAGACGGATTATGTATGTATTTGGTTTTTATGAGAGATAAAATTACTAAAATAACCACGGGTCGCTTGTAAACATTGGTCAAGTAATGACAGAGTTACAGTGGACAAAATTTTAAAATTTATGAAAAATTTTATGATTTTTTGCAATTTTGTTCTTTTGAAGTTATTTTTTTAAAACCATACAAATGAAAAGTTTAATGTTTTATTACATTAGTTTATTTTGATACGATCATTTTGCGCCCAACGAGACTTATTTCTGTGCAAAAATTACAAAGATACAGAAGATTTAGTGAATTAACCCACTTTTCGCTTTTTATCGAATAAAAAACGCAAAGGAAGTAAAAACGCAGAATTTGAAAAACAAACGCTGTAAATATTAGAAACAGTGAAATTTGTAAAAAATATCACTAAAAAAAGAGCTTATGTTAATATAAATAATGCGTGAGAAAATATTTCTAAGAATGGAATTTGACCTTTCCAATCATTAAAGATTTTTGACGACACTGCCTTTTTTGCTGACATTGTTTTTATGAACAGTTTACAATTGCAAATTATTTGGTAAACGTTTTGATTTGAACAAAATGCACAGTGCAAAACGTGTCTTTATCTGCACGAACAATTCAACAAGTTTTGTTCTGCTTGTGGAGTTTATAGTTTTGCGCAGCCATCACATTTTTCAAAGCAATTACAAAATGCATTTTGGCTGTATTTCAAAGACAATCCGGAAAATATTTTGAAATCTTGGACCCCAAATACTTTATGCAATTTATGCAAAACTCATTTAACTATGTGGATAAGAGATGTCCGATATTTCTGTACCTGTGGTTTAACCACTGTTACTGAAAAATCACGAATCACAGTTGTGACCAAATTTGTCAAGTAACAGGTACTTACTTAGTCGTTCTTTTTGTATTTTGTTACATATACAAATTTATGATATTTCACTGTTTGTGTGGGTAATAGCGTTTCTTGAATGAAATGGCGAATAATATTGCTGTCCCTTTCATTCTCTCTTCTATCTTATTAGTATTTTTTTTTAAGCCAAAGTTTATTTGTTCAAGTATGTATGTATATGCAAGTAAACGGATTTAAAAGCTCTTACAATTTGTTGTTGTTTCTTTGCAAAGTACTTACAAAAGCTCTTGCGAAAGCTCGCGCATTGTACTTAAAGCTTGGCCGCAATTGCTATAAAAGAACAGAAAACTGATAAACTGTGATCACAATAACACTTTAAAAGAGCAGTGATTTTTAAATCACGTTCACTAATCACGATGATCTTTAAAAATCACGGGATCGCTCATCTCTAATGTGGATGTCGGGCGCAAAGTTAGTATACATTTCTTAATTTTATGTTTTAAAAATTTGCCTTCAGAATCTTATGTTAATTTCCTATACCGCAGTCGGTATATGTCAGTTGATTATTCTGCAATTTGACTTAAGCCTACCACATTGACTGTTAATTTAGCTTAACCAAGGTAAAACAAAATGGACGTCATAAGTCTGTTCAATATGCAGATGTAAACTCATTCACAAAACCAACTCCTCATATGCCTGATTTAAATTAATATTCCTTTTTATATCTTACTTAAAAAAGAAGCAAATATGTCTTTAAAAATACACCTTCTGCATTCCCACTTAAATTTCACCCCAAATAAACTTGGCGATGAAAGTGACGAGCATGGTGAGCGCTTTTACCAATAAATACAAGAAATGGAGCGTCGGTATCAAGGGGCGTATGATGAGGCGATGGTGGGCGACTATTATTGGTTCCTTGTCAAGAGACAGAAAATAATCACAATAGGCAAAACCATTCAATAGTTTTAAGCCATTTTTAATATTAATTGTTTCTACCATTGGCTTTGTATATTTACTGTTCTGTTTTTTTTATTTTTTTTTTTTTTTTATTTTATAAAAATCGAAAAGTGGGATAATTCAATTAATCTACTGTAACTTTGCCATTTTTGCACCGATCTAGATCCCATGGGGCACAAAATGTGAGTATTGAAATAAACTAACGTAATAAGTGATATCACTTAAGAAAATTCATTGTTTGGTTTAAAAAAAAAAGAAGTTGAAAAAGCTAAATTCCAAAAATTCATTAAAATTTTTGTGAAATTTTAAATTTGGTCCACTGTAAGTCAGTCATTTCTTGACCAATATTTACAAACGACTTGTGGTTGTTTTGGTAATTTTGTTATCTTTCAACAAAACATCCATTGAATATTTTCGGAGATATTTTTATGAAAGTGACATCATTTTTTTTGAAAATCCAAAAAGCGGTAATTTTACAATAAAATACTTTTGACCATTCTGACTTCATATTCGGATTCTGCGTACAATTTTACATAAGGATTAGCTGTCAGATTCGTTTGGTCACGACTTTGTTGAAAATTTGTGACACAGTGTAATAAAACACCATATTTTATAGTAGAAAAAATTTAAAAAAATAAGTCTTATACAAGTATAACATTTGCAAATATCTCTAGCTTAAGCTGTCAGTAATTTAGTTCTAATTAAATGTTAGTGTTGCTTTACATATCATACAATGGGGAAAATATAAAAAAATTAAACTAAATAAAATAGAGTTTTTGTTTATTAAGCTTTTCCAAATTTCTTAGTAAAAAATTTAACTTCAACTTCGGCCCACTTTCTCAAAACAACAAGTTAAAAATCTACAAGTAAAATACGTAAAACAAGCAACAATTTTACAATTTTTTGTTTCAAGTCTTTTGTACTTGTAGATTTGTAACTTGTAGTTTTGAGAAACAGGGCCCAAGGTGAAGTCCCTTTTGTTCAAATAAATCTCAAAATACTAAAATTTATATTTTACGTGAAATGAAAGACTGTTTTGAAACAAAAACTTTAAGTGTTTTTAATTTTACATAACAGTTTTATACGGGTATAACAGTTTTTATACGTCTTTTACGGATATACAACATTTTATACGTCTTATACGGGTATAAAGATTTTTTTATTCATTTTATACGGGTATAAGACTTTTTATACGTCTGATACGGGTATAAAAGTTTTTATACCTCACATGTTTATTCTTATGCTTGCCATATTTTTCTTCTAATCTACAATTAACTAAAAATTAGTACAGAATTAAAATATGTGTTTCGATATAAAAAGGTAATATTTGACTCTTATACTAGTAAATATTGCATGATATGAATATGCTGATAAATATTCGAAAATTTCCTTTCACAGTACTTTAATTAAATTTAAATTTCAATACTTGTAAATTTAACAGCTTAGTAAAAAAGAAACAATTAATTTTTATTCTCATATCATTAAAATTTTTAGTTACTGCCAAAATAAAATCTGCTTCGTTTTATACGGCTCTTATATTTAACAGTATAAATCTTTTAAATAAATAAATGATTATTACAGAATTTAGATATTATTGTTTTTTCGTATTCCCACTAAAAAATCTTTTAGATCTTTAAGTAACTCTTATACAAGAATCAAACATAAAATATTCAATTTTTTTTAATGTTTAACTAACAAAATTAATTATTAACTTTATTAAAACTAATAAAAATCCAAATCTCATTAAAAAAATATTTTTCAAACTTCAAAATATGTCTAAAATTATATTTTACCTTGGCCACCTTTATACTTTATTTAACTCTATTTTTTTGGGTTAGAATGTAAATTTTCTTTCTACTTCGTTTTCATCTTCATTAACTAAACAATCAGTCTCATAAACAAAACGATAATTGGTCTCGTCATTAAAGGAAATTGAAAATCAGTAAATGGCATTTATCTTAACACAGCCAGACTTTCAAAAATATATAAAAGCACTAAAAAAAGAAAACTTTACAATGACTTCCTTTAAACAGAAGATGAGTGTTTCTTAATATTCATAAGTTTTCTCAAAATTCTTTATATTAAAGAACATTTAAACATCTTCAATCATACCTGTCAATTCGCCAACTAATATTTTTCCCCCTTCCTTTGAACGGAAATTAGAAAATAACGTTTTAACAAGAAAAACGCGAAATGTAGACAAGGCAAGACAAGAAAAGAAAAAGGCAAAATTGATGGTAAACGGTATTAATTTTTTTTTTGCCATTTTGTGGTATTGAAACTCATTACTGGCAAATGACACCAGAAATAAAAATGATAAGAAAAAAATTTTTTTTGGTTTGTATTTGCAGCTTTTATTTAATCAAAAGAATTTTTTTTTTAAATTTTCTTATATTGGTTAAATATAAAAAAATATTTTGTCCATAATTGTTTTTTATAGGAGAGAGTTGATTTTTTTTACAAAAGTTTATTGAAGTTAAAAGTTTTTAAAGAGACCCATTTTAATTAAAAAAATTTCTTAAAGAAAAATAGAGAAATGAGGGAAAGAGCACCTACTTGGTCAAAGTGGACTTCATAGAGTTCAACTCAAAAAACTTTCTTATAAAGCTAAATGAAAAGAAGAGCACATTTCAGCCAAAATTT
Organism: Pollenia amentaria; assembly: GCA_943735925.1. NCBI lineage: Eukaryota > Metazoa > Arthropoda > Insecta > Diptera > Polleniidae > Pollenia > Pollenia amentaria. Next base: position 48,215,094 of record OX031007.1, read on the forward strand.
TTCTTTAAATCACATTGTGGATCACTGATGGGATTTATGGTACAATTGTACCAAATTGGGTACAATCGAAATTTTATTGGTACACTGGTACAATTCATCATTTTTTGGTATAATTTAAAAAAAAAACAAATACCTTCGAAGTTTATCATTTTCTTTACAATAATAAAACTTCTAATTACATGTTCCAGCCCTGATCAGAGATACCAAAAATTGCATTATTGTTAATTTATGTTCATGATGTTATACTAAAATATTATATATATACATACATTAGTATTTGTACTCGTATCCCTATAGGAAGCCTGGGATCAGTACAGTAGAGAATAAGAAATAAAAAAGAGAAACACAATATTATATAATTTGTTTTTTTTTCGAAGAGTTGTTGTTTTCAAATGTTACAGTTGATTTCTTAAATTTTTGCGCTTATGAATAATTTTAATGTTATTCTTACATTATTAATATGGTTACATTGTAAAGAATGTGTTTATTGCATCTTTTTTCTTTTTAAATAAAGTGCGATCTTTTGACGGGCTGCAATTTTATATAACAGACACTACCGATCAGGGTAATTTATTATATGATAATTATGTATTTACAAAATATATATATGTGGGGGATTTCATGTCAAGTGACCCAACTTTTGAAATCGATATCTTCCGATTTGCACCAAGGTTAGTCTTGTTGGATAGTAGTTTAGACACAAATTTTCAACAAGATCGGTCAAAAAGTTTCTGAGTTAGAGGGGGTCAGAATTTGACATTTTGGCCAAACCGGTGTTCTTTCTCATCCATGTAACTTATTATCTATTGGTGTTAGCAAAATTTGTCCCAAATAAATTAGATAGCTATTTCTTCAAGCTTTCGAAAAAAAATTTTTTTTTTTTTTTTGCTTTTTTTCTAACTCAAGACGAGGGTTTTTAAATTTTTAGCATATGCACTATTTTGAATTTTTTCCTTTTTGTGGTAAGTGTTTCTAAAACCTTAAAAATAAAACTTATGCTGAGAACCTAGACAAATTAACCTTTCCGACGGTATATAACATACCGAAATAGCATTTCATTCCCTCGATACTGTAATACACACAATATGTTAATCCCAGGAATAAAATCACTTTTTCTATAGAGATGTTGACAAATAATATTTTTTTATTTATTTGTAATAATAATTAAATTAATACAAAATAATAATAATAAAAACAAAAAGATAAATAATCTAAAAAATTTAATCTTAATGATCTGCCTAATGTTATCAACTTCGCCAACATATTGATGTATGCTGATGATGTAAAAATTTTCCATTCTTTTAATTGCTTTGTTGATCATTTTTATCTTCAATCGGATCTTAATAACTTTTTGTTATGGTGTAATCATAATATGTTGAAGTTGAATCTATTGAAATGCAAATGCATGCGTTTTTATAGAAATATTGCTGTTAAATATGCTTTGGGTGGTCATCAATTGGAGTTGGTTGATTCATTTCTTAATCTCGGAGTCCTATCGGATCATAAATTAAACTTTGTTTCACATATAGAGTTAACTGTAAATAAAGCTAGAGGTATTCTTTGCTTTATAAAACGCTGGGCTAAGAATTCACTGATCCATACATAACGAAGCAACTTTACGTGTCACTCGTTAGACCTATCTTAGAATATGGGTTAATCATTTGCTATCCATTTCAAAACATTTATAATTCTCATATTGAATCTGTCCAAAAACAATTTTTGTTGTTCTGTTTACGTGATCTTCAATGGAGTTACTCGACAAGCTTTCCTTCCTATTCTAGTAGACTGGCTTTAATAAAACTACCATCGCTCGAAAGTCGTCGTACAATGTTAAATGTATCTTTTATGGTTAATCTTATTAATGGTAATATTTGTTGTGAATTTCTGTTAAATTCTGTTAAATTTAATATACCTTGTCGCAATACGCGGCATTATAATCAGCTTTTTGTAAAGTTTTGTAGAGTAAATTACGCTATTGCTGATCCTTTTTTAAGGTTATGTCGACAATTTAATTCTTTGTCACAATTTCTTGAGTTTTCTTTTAATTTAAATGTTCTAAAGCATAAAATAAATGATTATCTTAACTAGTAATTTTTTATGTACATTTTTAAATCCATTATGTTATTCATTAATTTTAAGTCAATCTTGTTATTAGTCAGTAAGGATAATGTCCATTGATTAAATATATATTTAAATAAAAAAATAAATAAATAAAAGGCTTTGTTATAAACATTGAGATTAGGGAACTTAAGTTATGTATACATTTTTAGAAAAATTGTCACTAAATTTGCCTAAAAGAAATATGCCTTATAAAATTCAAAATTGTTCTGATCTACTGAGAACTATTACATTTTGAGTTAATACCCTCTTCATGATGAAGTGCGATATGTTTTTCAACATTAAATAAATACATAAATACACACATATCGTCGTTCCGAAGTTATCTTGACGTACAATATATCACATTATTGAACATTAATTTATTAGATCTATCGATGTGTTTAATCCCCAAGTCTTTATCTTCTGTATTTTCTAAGATATTTAAAAGCTATTTTGCCGTATATCGAAGTTTGCCAAAAAAATATTATGTTATAAGGACGTATGCGACACTTTTGTGGATATACGTCAAAAAATGTATGAAATTTTTGAAATACAAAAATGTTGCGTTATCTTGACGTATATGTATAAAAAAATATATTTTAAGAATTTTTCAGAAGAAAAAAAAAACAGGTAATATAAAAATGATAAAATGTTTATTATTAAAAGGTTACAAAACGGATATTCATACAAACTTTGTTTCATAAACTTTTTATAAAGCAAAATTATGTTTTACAAATAATGGGGGTAATTCTTGTAATTAAAATTAACTTAAGTATGGATACACAAAATTAATACATAATTGAAAATTAAATTAATCATTCGTTTTGAAAATCAATCTGAAATTATGTATTTATTATGTATGTATATAATAACTTACGTAAATAGTTTTGAATAAAATTTAATATCATTATCAGGAAGATACATGAAAAGGCTTTTAATATCATTTTTTTTATCTTCAGATATATTTATTTTTGTAAATGTACTGAGTTCTCTTTCAAACATTTTTTCTGAAGTTGATAGAACTCCCTTTCTGCTTTGTTTTTTTAAGCTTGATGATTGGAATTCATCTTCTTCCCAGCAAAAACTTTACTTACCTGGTAAGTTAGCAAGTATTATTGGAGAAATATTAACACTACTTATTTTTCGACTGAATAACTACTTATTTTTGTTCGAGTTGTCCACAGAATTCAGTAGTTACAATACACTTACTAGAATTCACAAAATATCTAGTTATTATTTAACTACCAGTAAGTTGAATTGTAAGTACTTACAATATACTTACTAGAAGGCAAAAAATATTTAGTTTTTATTTAATTAGCACTAGTTAATAAGGCTAATAAGTAGTTATGGAGCTAGTTACCAGTAAGTAAATATTTAGTACTGAAAACAAGACAACTAAAAACTAGTTATTTAGCTGATTATTAGTAAGCAAATTTTCATAACTGCAAATAATAGCAATGAAAAGTACTTACTGAGGTCATTACTAGCAAGTACTTATTGAGGTTTTCAGAATAATGACAATTGTAATGACAACTACTTACCAGGTAACGTATGAAATAACTACGACCTATTACCCAAATTCAAAAAGTTTTTCCTGGGTTTTATAGATGTTTTATAAAGTAAAGAAAATAAATTGAATTTATTATATTTAATTGCTTTAATTTTAGTAAAAGGAACGTTCTGAAAATTTAACTGTTGTGCAAGATTCGAATAAATTTTGAAATCTGTAGGTAACATTTCTATTATATTTAATTTAATCTTTTGGGAGTGATAATTCTTTAATTTAGTTATTAAATCTACAGGACTATGAATTTCTTTTAATTTAAGAAATCGATCTATTGCACTATGGACAGCGTCAATTTCTTGAATTTGGGAATGTCCCGGCTCTGAAAATTTTTGAGTAATTGTTTTAATATTATTGTTTTTATATAAAAAGTCAAGTTGTGAAGACGTCAATATTTTATTTTTGTTTTGTGACACACAGGAGTCGCTCCAAAGAATGAAATGTTTAATGTTCTTAAAATCCTTGATAATGTTTTTCAAGATTTTAATAACAGAACGGGCGATATCATTGTCAGAGCGACCACTCTGTGCTTCGTTCCAAATGGCGCATGATGAAATTAGGCAGATGAAAGGTGCTTTGCAAATCGAAGCACACCACGACTGTATTTTTTGCTTATTTTTAAATAAAGTATTTAAGTTGCCAGCGTCGTGTATATGGTGGGGGCGATAACTAAAAAAACGTATTGAAATAACACGGCAATAGTATTACCTACGTCACTGTGCTTATTAAAGTATAACCTTGAAAAAATACATAATGAATCGTTAATAAAGAAAAATATGCAAAAGCAATGAGTAAAGTGTTTTTTGTATGTACTTTCTATTTACTTAATATTATTAAGTAAATAGTATTTGTATGAATTTTGCTTTTGCATGTATTATATACGTCAATATAATTTCGGAAAAAAACAAATTAAAATTTCTATCGGCGTTATTTTGACGTATGCGCCATTATTGAAAAATATTTCCCAAAAGGTGGCTTTTACGGCAATATGTTATTATTTTTTTAGAACTAAAAATGTCTAAAACTTAAAAAATTTTTTCTATGACTTAAAGAATTTTTCCACTATTCGATAAAGGATAATTAAAATAATATCTGACCAAAATATTGATCGCCTTTTTTCGACTCATTTTTTTCTATAAGCTGTGAAAACTTTAAATTCAATTTCCCAAAAAAATATTTTTTGGAGTTACGTCAAGATAACTTCGGAACGACGATATGTAGTTACATAAAGGGTCCGCCAAATAACTTTTTTTTTTGAAAATGCTATAAAAAAAAACTACTGAATATTTTCTCAAATTTCTTTTTTTATTAGAAAGAACAATCCTTCCGGTTAATAATGGAAAATAATTTCATTCAAATGGCTGCCTCGGCTGGCCATGCAGTAGCCTACACGATCGGTCCAATTTTTAAGCACATTATCGATTGTGTGCAGCTGTATTTCACCAATGGCTTCACGAATATTGTCCTTTAAAGCGTCAATTGTCTCTGGCTTGTCGGCGTAACATTATCTTTGACGGCAACCCACAAATAATAGTCCAACGGTGTCAAATCGCAGCTCCGAGGTGGCCAAATGACATCAGCTCTGCGGCTGATAATGCGATCTTCAATAAAAAGGGCGCAAAACATCGAGTGTAGCTTCGGCTGTGTGGCACGTAGCGCCGTTCTGTTGAAACCAAATGTTGCCAATATCCTCCTCTTCAATTTTTGTGAACAAAAATTCGTTCAACATGGCCAGATAACGATCGCCATTGACTGCAACGGCCACTCCTTGCTCATTTTCGTGCGGGTTTTCTATGCCCCAAATGCGAAAATTTTGCTTGTTTACATACCCGCCAAGATCAAAATGAGCTTCATCTGAAAATATGATTTTCTTGGCAAAATCGGCATCTTCTGTAAGTCGATCGCAGGCCCACTTAGCGAAGCGAAAACGCATTGGATGGTCAGTTGGCTTCAACTCCTGAACCAATTGGACTTTATATGGCGTCATACCAAGGTCTTTATGCTAAATTCGTCTCAATAATGTCTTCAAAATGTTCAATTGTTGAGAACGACGGTGAATTGATGTTGATGGCGCTGCACGCATACTTTCTGCCACAGCAGCAATATTCTCTGGTGAACGCACTGTTTTTGGCTTTTCACGCTTTGGTTTATCGATGAGGATGCCAGTTTCTTTCACTTTTTTCACAAGATAACGAACATACGGAGCTGACGGTGCTTCTCTTCTTCCAAAATCCGTACGCAATTTTCGCACACATTCTGCAACATTACCATGATTTTCAAAGTAATGTCGCAATATTTCCCAGCGTTGTTCAAGCGTATACACATTCATGTTCGTTCAGCGGAAGGATAAAACTAATTATCTGGCAAATCAAACATGAGCTAAGTTACTATTCACGAAATAAGCACTAGTTGAAAAAAAAACGTTAGATGGCGGACCCTTTATTAAATAAAGATTTAACCCAGACGTTTGAATGGGTATTAATACAAATAACGGTACAAATAAGTTATTTCTAGATTGCAGTCGATTGTGTCGACTGCTGGCCCATACTAGTACATATAAATACGGGAACAATTTTTTTTGAGTTGATTTTTAAGTATTTTATCGTCCACCGATTTTAATAAAATATATATCGTTTAAAGGTGTTTATGTGAGGATATTTTTCGTTTTTGAAAATAAAATAAAAATTTTCGGTCAGATATTAAATTTTTTTTTATTGTTGTTTCAATATACATATTTTTTTTTTATTTCTAAGAACAGGCAATTTAAATTTTATTTTACCTTTTATACTCGGGATTAGTTTAGGAAGAAGCAGAAGAAAAAACATTTATTTTCTTAAATTTAGGTAGCACTTTTAAATAAGAACTGCATATTCCATACGTGCATGTCAAGTGGTTGAATTTCGGCCACCTGGCGGCCCTAGTATTGTTAAAAGCAGGTATTCCGAACATTTTAAAAAACATTAAAAAGAGCTGTCGCGATCTTTTTGTTTAAATCTCAGTTATAGATGGCGTAAGAGTTGTCGAAAACTTTCTGTTGGCGAGAGCGAAGATGAAGAAATGGGAATCATGTTTTTTTTACATTTATGTTTTTTTTTTTTAATTTAATTATTAATATAGAACTAGGAAACCAATTTTGCCATAAGACTTTGTTTAAAACAAAAGTTTATTTTATGTGGGAACAAAAAAGTAGTAGTTTTAACAGAAGTTTTTTAAAACTTTAGCACATGAGCGAGTGTGACCAACATTTATAATAAAATTTATAATTAAAATAAATATTTTTTTCGTGAGAGCGCGTCAGCGCGCGTAATCAACTTTTAGCCTGAGACAGTGCGTGACAAAAAATTGATGGGCTTTAAGAGGGAGGGAGACTTTCAAGGATCGAATCAAAAAAATCATTTAATTTAGCCCAGTCGTTTGGCTAAAAATTACTGTTGGCCTTTATTATCGGATATGAATTGACAGCTATTTCTTGACACAAGTTATTTACAATTAAATAAAAAATTCCGGCAAAAATTTCCCGGGATTTTTTTTTCCGAAAAATATGCGAACAAAAATCCCGGGAAACCCCGTATGAAAAACACTACTTATAAGGAAATAACCTCGCTCAAATTTCCAACAAATTTCTTCAAGTTTTAAATCCTTTTCAACACACTTTATACCTCTTACCAATGTAGATCTTATCAGATATCATTGACAATACCATTGACAAAAATTATATAACATTTTTTCTGTGGTGTGTGTTTGTAAAAATATTTGGCCTATTTTAAAATTCTTGTGTGAGAAGTTGTCAAGTAATTGATGAAATGACTTTAATGGCAAAACTTTTTTTATATTACATATATTTTCAGTTTTTTCTTTCATTCTTTTCATCCCATTTTTCCCCCATACTCGGCTAATATTTATGTTTTTCTTTTCACTCCCCCATGAATAATTTTTAAAATAAATGGGAGTTTTTAGCTCAGTTTAGGTTTTTCTCTGACAAGCCAGTATAAATGAAAAACCACCAGAAAAAAATATAAGAGAATAAAAAACTAACAAGAAAAAGGGGAAGGTGTAACAAATAATAATTGTCAAATGTCAACCATATTTTATTGTCATTTCTTTACTTTTCTTGGCTTGCTGTGACTGTAAATGATCAAGATTTTTATGAGGTTACCACCCTATTGATAAACGCCTTCTACTTTTTCTTTAATGTTCGCTTTCTTTATGAGTTTTTTTTTTTTTTTTTTTTTTTTTTTTGTGTGTTTGTCGATACTTTAAATGATTTTAGTTATAACTTACTTCAACATTTTAAGTGAAAGTCAATTTTGAATCCTTTGTATTTCCCTTCTCATGCTTCCTCAGCTGCTTGTGCGTCTCTCAAAAGAAAAGAAACTTAATAAGAAAAAACGCTGAATGTGGTATTTAGTATTTTAAATTGAAATTCTATTGATATGAAACTGAATGGTATTGAATATTACCAATTCTTTTAAGCGCATAGCAAGCGTAGGAACAAAAATGTCATTGCCACGCATTGTTTTAGATTGAGTTCAAAACGAAATGAGCAAAATATTGTGATGAAGTAATGGAAAAAACGCCATAGGCGTTCAGGAATGAAAATAGCATTCTTTTTGATAAGGAATGTAAAATATTTAAGAATATGTATTTTAAAGATGTTTAGTGTAGTATTAAAAGGAATGGAAGGAGTTTCTTGAAATTGGGTTGATTTAAGTGCTTAAGGGTTATGGGCTTGGATTGAACATGTTCAACAATAAATTTCAGTGTATTTATCAAAAAGAAAAATTGGGAATTTAGCACGTCATAGAGAAATCTTATGTTATTTTGTTTTACTAAATTTTTCTGCAGTAGAAACTTTAAATACTCGGTCTAGAACTATCACTTTATGCTTTTAATTGATGTTCTCATTTACTGTATTTTGTGTACGCGAACGCAATTTAGTAAACTGTAGAAATGTTCAGTAAAAAATAGTAAAAACTTTTGGGTTCTCGAACGCACCTTTAAATAACTCTTTTAATTTTAGAGAGATGAAGTAATTCATAAACCAGAGATGGAAATCGTGGTACAGTTCTACATTTTTGTACCGCCAACACAATAGTGGAGAGTGTATTTAGCATTTGTGCTGATGTGTGTAACACCTTTAATACCTTTTGGTACACCTATCGACTCATGTTCGACTTTTTGAACCGATCTAACGATGTCCCTCCATCCGGCTGTCTGTCTATGTATCCCTTGTGCGCAAAGTAAAAGTTAAAAATTAGGAAAAACTTTGATAAAGTTTGTTACCTTGGTTCAAATTGTCACAAGGATCAAGATTATTGAAAATGGTCGATCCATAATTTTACACAGCCCCAATTCAAACTTCTTTTTGAAATTGATTCTTTGTGCCCAGAAACCATCTTATTATGTTGGTATTTATATTAAATTTGCAATTGCAATCTAAATTATCTTACCAAATTTTTTTGGAATCGGTCCATATTTGAGCATAGATCCCGTACAAATACTATTCCCGAAAATAGCTTTTAAGGCAATAACTTATTTAAAAGCGTTGGCATTGCTACAAAAATTGGCGACAGTAATTCTTACTAAAGCTTTAATGTCATGACATACAGGGTTGTCGCAGAAATCAATTCCGATCGAAAGTGGAAGTGATTTCGTATCTTGCTTCCCCAAAAACGAAATCACTTTCGATCGGAATTGATTTCTGTGACAGGCCTGATAATATTGTGCTGCACAGAAAAAATTTAAAATTTTCTCTAATCACCAAATTTATACCAAATTCATAATATCAAGCAAACAAGTGGTTGATTTTGCACCTCTTACCAAAATGATTTTATTGATTACTAAAAATTGTAAAATTGTGAATATTTTTTTTTTTTTTTTTTTTCAATAAATGATATTTTTAATTTAAATTAAAAAAATTATCAAAAAACTTTGCCATTTCAAGCAATGTGTTAATTTATTTAATTAGATATTGACGATTCCCAACAACAATTCTAAAAGTTTAAATTATTTTAGTTTAAACGAAGAAATCAATTAATATTTTTTGATATTTAATTAATATTTAAATTAAAAATTTATTTCAAAACAACTTAAATATTAATTAAATCAAAATTATACTTTTAAGTGTCTTTAAATTAAAAAAATAATTGATTCAATTATCACATTTATTAAATTAAAATACTTTTAAAACCATTTTCTGTGAGGTATTTCTTTATATATTTATTTCATCAATGGACATTATCCTTACTGACTAATAACAAGATTGACTTAAAATTAATGAATAACATGATGGATTTAAAATTGTACATAAAAAATTACTATTTAAGATAATCATTTATTTTATGCTTTAGAACATTTAAATTTAAAGAAAACTCAAGAAATTGTGACAAAGAATTAAATTGTCGACATAACCTTGAAAAAGGATCATCAATAGCGTAATTTACTCTACAAAACTTTACAAAAAGCAGATTATAATGACGAGTATTGCGACAAGGTATATTAAATTTAACAGAATTTAACAGAAATTCACAACAAATATTACCATTAATAAGATTAACCATAAAAGATACATTTAACATTGTACGACGACTTTTGAGCGATGGTAGTTTTATTAAAGCCAGTAAACTCCATTGAAGACCACGTAAACAGAACAGCAAAAATTGTTTTTTGACAGATTCAATATGAGAATTATGAATGTTGTAATATGGATCCCGAATGATTGACCCATATTCTAAGATAGGTCTAACGAGTGACACGTAAAGTTGCTTCGTTATGTATGGATGAGTGAACTCTTTAGCCCAGCGTTTTATAAAGCTTTAGTTACAGTTAACTTTATATGTGAAACAAAGTTTAATTTATGATCCAATAGGACTCCGAGATCAAGAAATGAATCAACCAACTCCAATTGATGACCACCCAAAGCATATTTAACAGCAATACAGTTATTTCTATAAAAACGCATGCATTTGCATTTCAATAGATTCAACTCCAACATATTATGATTACACCATAACAAAATGTTATTAAGATCCGATTGAAGATAAAAATGATCAACAAAGCAATTAAAAGAATGGAAAATTTTTACATCATCATGGTAGGCTCAAAATTTACAATATGTCCCATATAAACGCCCTTGCTTACACAGTACAACATTTTTCGGCTCATTGATTTGGCACTAAATTTGAACAAAATTGTGTTATGAGGTTAAGATTCATCTAAAAGTTCTTTGTGCCGAATATTATTTAGACATCTTCATATTTATGAGATTTGATTTTTGAACTCAATTCTAAAAATTGCACGTTAATGTAGCCCTAAAAATAAGAACTTCTGCATCATTAATTTTGTCAAATTGGCTGCATTAAGAATGTAATGACCATACGATTTTTTTTTTTTTTTGTTTAGAGTGGATTTTTATCACTTTTCTATATTTAAACACAGTTATATCTCGGTAAACCGTACGGAATATCTCTTTTGTGTCTGAAGCAAAGTTGGAGCTATTGAGACGATTTTCTGAGTTTTTATATATACTTTCATCAGAGAATTTCAAACTGCGCTGTTTCTAGATTCTATAATATATCACGCATAAGAAACGTACGTTTTTTTTTTCAAAAACTAAAACAAAAGTTCCTTTCGATGTCTAAAGATTTTGAAACTTAGTACAGAATCAGAAACGCCCATTTCCATCCCTCTCAAAGACTTTCAGGGGCTGTCGTAACCAACAAATAGATTGTGCTGAATGGTGCGATTAGTTCTCTTTTAGCCGAACATTTAATACATTTTCCACATAAGTGATCATTTGACTTAAAAGGAAGTACCCATGATGCCGCGAAATAAACTCTTGACATTTTACAACTGGTCTTTACTGACGATGTTTTTTTCTCTTCTGCATACCTGCTATTACAATATCGCAATTGGTTTTTCTATTTTGAATACAACCATTCGCATCAACAATTTAATATATCAAAATCATAGCAAAATACGTTATAAAATTCTGATCAACACACCCACGCATAAAAATGTCTACCCTTATAATATTTACTTTGATGGTTTTAAATAAATTTCTCAAAACGCAAACGCATTTGTTTTTTTATTTAGAATTATTTTTATGATATAAATACTATATTTTATTAAAGCATAAAGCCTATAGTACACGGCATGTAAAAATACACATGCGCATGTGGTTCTGACGTAATTTTGACGTCAATGCAAAGCCACAATAAACATTGCGTGTTGTGTGATGACGTCAAAATTACGTCGGAACCACATGCGCATGTGGCTTTTTACATGCCGTGTACTATAGGCTTTAGTATACTTTTGCATGGTTCTTATATTTTTGCCTTCCTGTTATAAAACTCAACTTCAAATTATATTTTGTGTTTAAAAAAAAATTAAGTACATTAAATGTTAACTACGCAGACACTAAAAAAACATATAATGTTAGCTAAAAGTTAACTACGTGTTAACTAAAAAATACAGAATAAGTACCTCAAAAAACCCTAAAGTAAGTTCGGCAAGTTATCTAAGTGTTTGTGCTCATCAGCTCACAATAGTGGTGTACAATATTTTGTTTGTGTACAAATTCACAAACAAAAAAAAAGCTTTTTAGAGTTTGTTTGGTAAGACAATTACATTACGTTAGTGTACAGTTTTTCGAACTCTGGTTCTCCTAAATAATTTCAGAAAAGCCAAAGCTATCAGCAAACAAGACTACAGAGCGAATGAGAATTACATACACAATAAAACAGTGAGTTCATCTTTTCTTACATTCCCCACTACAATTAGTTGGAATTCTCCCAACCACTGTTGTCAATTTAGCTATTTTCTCGTCAAATCTAGAGATTTTTTGTCAAACGTTGCGGAAAAAATTGTGTTTTAACTATTAGCGGAAAATCTAGCGATTTTTTATTATGTGTTTGTTCGTTTTTAATAAATTTGTTGACACTTTTGTTAAAAAGTTGCTTTGATATAAACAAAAGGACCAAAAAAACCACACAAACTGTTGCACAAACATATAAAAAAGCATGAATCGTGCTTGTGTGAATCTTACAAATTTGTTATCTTGTTATCCAATTCTTATATCCGGTTCCTATTTCTAGAAAAATATATTGACTTTAAATCCTCATTCACAATGGAAGCAGCCATTTCGTTTTCCATATGTCTCATATCTTTCCAAGGTGTTTCATATAATATTCTTCAATTCCAAGTACAAAAATGTAACTGAAGTAGTGTAAAAGAACTGAAAAACATTTTTACTACTTTCTTCTACTATAGCACAAATTTATATGAAGTTCTAAATGACGATTATGATAATTTTCATAAGTTTTAAATAATATTTAGTATAACTTCGTCAACATAATCCTAGCAAAGCTTTTTTTTATTGATTACTTTAGACTTAGAGGGTGTATTTGAAATTTTTATTAAAATTTGATCTCAGCAAGGTTATAGCTAAGCTATATTATTTTAGTTTTTTATTTACCTATGTATGTATATATGCTTCCTGAAATTCGTTCTTAAAAATAGCATTTGATGATGCATTTCATTCATAATTTTATAAAACTCAACATAAGTTACTGATTTTATTTGCAAAAAGGCGATTTGTCGCTAAATTTTTAAATATTTCGAAAAAGTTATTACCAAAAACGTGATTTAGCGAAATATCGCTAAATTTTTTAATAAGTTAAAAATTTAGCTATTGTCTAGCTATTTTTCATTCTGTTTTAGCGATATTCTTTGGAAATCCGTTGGCAACAGTGCTTCCAACATTAATTGTGGTTGTAAGTGGGTAAAGAAAAAACCAATTAAAAACAAAAATAAACTGCTTTTATTGTTTTCGCAATAAATCAGTTTTTTATGCACGTACACTTGCAAACATTTTTTATTTTCAAAGTTGTTGTTGGGAATACAATTATTTATTAAAAGATTTTGTTTATTGTGCTTAATTCCATATTTTTATAATTGATAAAAAAAACTGAAATTTATTGTTGGAGGATAAGCTGTTCCTATGCGCATTTCACTGGTTGCTTAGGCCAGATCATCAGGAATAATTTATTTAATATAATAATTTTATTTAAAAAAAAAAAATAAGTAAGATATTGACTATCATCACGTTAAGCGGCACGTTTTGATTTTTGTTTAAAATAATTTTTGACGTAGGCTGGGTCATATTTCCATTTTTGTTGTATTTATTGCCGTAGCGATGCCACCTTCATTATTTTAACATGATAAAAAGTGAAAAAAAATTTATTTTCTTTGACTAAAACTTTAATAAAAAGCACTACGAAAGTCAAACAAAATACTTGTTCGATTGATAGAAAAACGTTTTTTTAATTGCAAGCACTTTTAAAACAAAAACTCATTTCATATTTGTAACATTTAAGCAGGTCGTTTCTTTTACTTTTTAAGTTCTGAGCCTGAACAAAATTACAACGGTTTGATAGCGTTTTTTTTTTGTTCGTTCAATTGAAGTAAAAAAAATGCTTCTTGCTTTCATCATATTTCTTTTGCTATAGCTCTGTGCTTCATGTTCTTTGAAATATTTTTTGATTGTTCCTTTTAAAAAAAGTTAAATTGTTTTTTTTTTTTTTTTTTTTTGTTAAATGTCTCATTTACCTTTACAACATGTCATTCACATCATGCTGCTTAATGTTTTATTATTTGTTTAAACAATAATTGTCGCCTCATTTATTTTTTTTTTTTTGTATGCAACACTTTTCATGTTGTTGACATACTTCATGTTGCCTTAATTCACTTTTTTCGTTTTATTTTGCAGCAGAAAACATTATTGTCATTAAATGTGTTTTTTACTTATTTTGTAGGTATTTCGATTTTTTTCATAAATTATTTTTGCCAGTGTCCATGTTTTAAAATGAATACAAGCATATTTATATATTCATTTATTTATATTACTAAAAAAAAGAATTTGAATTGTACATTTAGAAATAAGAAAAAATTATTCACCCGACAGGCCAAAAAAAAACCCTAACATTTGTAGCGGTCCATGGAAGGATTCTTAATAATTTTATGCCCTTTACAAATTTTAGTGTAAGAGAACGGCCCACACACGATCAGGTGGTTATACAAGCACATGACAACTGCAAATTTTTTAAAGCTTTCGCAGATCCCTTTAAAAGATATTGCGAGTTTATTTAGATACTTTATCTCTTATGAATCAATGGAAGTTTTATTTTTTAGATGTTACAAATAGAATTGCAAGTAATATGCAACCTTATTTTACCGCAACTCTCACACTAATAGACCAAATATCACTACCGACTAGGCTACTGGGGCACTCAAATATTTAGTAAGCGCTGGTCTCTTTAGAACAATCTTCTTTTAAGGAAATAAATGGCTTGAATCTTTTTCCCCTTCCTCAGTCTTTTTAAATCTTTTCAAAAGCATTCGGTTATAAATACACGTAAAAGAATTTGTAGGTTTGTTTAAAGCTATCGTTGATCTCTTTAGAAGAAGCCTCGAGTCAATCTAATGGTATATCTCTTTTGGAGTAATTGTAGTTCTTTTAAAGGTACGCAAATTAAGAAGCAAACGGTGGTCTCTTCAGAAGCATTAAATAATCTTTTTTAAGCAATAATAACCTAATTTAAGCTGCTCTGCAGAAGCAATCGGGAAGTTTCCTTGTTAGGAATGGATATCAGATCAATTGTACATCACGGCAAGTCCTTTAAACAAATTCATTTAAAAAGAAACGTATGTATATTTCTTTTAAAGCAATAACGAATTTCTCTAAAGAAATCGTAGATCTATTTAAAATTCATCGCAAAAATTTTTTTAAAAGAAAAATGTCTTTCCGCGGAAGAAACCTGCACAATTCCATTTAAACACAGAATCATTAAAAAACAAATATAAACTCTATTCTGTAGTGTCGCTGTCACAAGCAAATACTGTATGAACGTGAAGAAGCTAAAAACAAATGCTTTACTTTATTGAAATTCTAATAAGAAACGGGTATAAAAATTACTCTTAACAAATAACAAGGAAATGTAAAGTACACGCAGCAATGAGAGTGGGAATGAGAAATACCCACATTCTTTTTTTATAAATATGATTTTGGGATATGTGTGTACAAAATTCAACAACAATTCTTTGCAAAAACAATGCCTACGACACATACGATAAACATCACAAAATCATGCAGACTACAAGAGTCTGGAGTGTGTTTCTTTGAATTGTAATAAATTGTGCGAAGCATACCCAGCGGGTTAACGAAGGAGCACGAATGCTTTCTAGATGTCCTCAGTACTCCTTCTCCACTCATATCTTTTTTGCACACGTTATCGTTGCGGGGTAGGCCTTCCGTTTTCGCTTTTTTCGCCAGAGATTCTGAAAGGCATTCAAATTAATGCCGGCTCTTAGAAGGCTTTCCAGAGCATGGTTGTCAAAAGGCCTTAGAATAAAGGGAATCTTGAAGGCTTTTTAAGAAATTTACGGCTCGTAAAAGGCCTTTGACCATTGTGGTAAAAATGCCTTTGATTAAAGGGCATGTTAAAGGGTTTTAATAAAGTTATGTCAAAAGGCTTCCAATTGCAGGTATTTAAAAAGAACTGCATATTAACTCCGGCTATTATAACTGCCGTTGAAATTCGATTAGAAAATCTAGTCATATTATCTCATAGTTATATATTAGAGTAACGCTTAACAATTGCCATTGTGGCTGTACGTAAAACTTGTTATTAACACATTGGATTTTTGTTGTGTGTTTAGCTTGGATCACACGATTGCCGCAATGCACAAATTTTCACACTTTGTAATACCCCAAGCGTGTGACTGCAAAATTAAATGGCTCATGTACTAATCGAGGACAATATTGTGCTTACTTTTACCAATAAAAACCAACCCTGGTGAGGCAATTGTATGACTTGATACGCAGCCGCGCGTCAAGGCTTAAGTTCATTGAATTAAATGAAGAAAGGAATTTTACAACATGTAATGAATTAAAATGTATTGATACGGACAGGTCGATTTTACATGTTTCGATAGTAACCACACACGTTATCTCGTCAGAAATCTTCGCCGTTCAACACTCAGCGCCATTGAAGACATCTTCAGAAATTGATGGAAGATGTTAGATGTTGACAAGGGTGAAAAGGCTATAACATCTTTATGATCAGAATTCGCGCGATGCTTCTGGCTATATGTATGTTCGGAAATACATCACTGCGCTGCATCAGATGCACAGTGCGCTCGTAAAAGTAGTACTGGAAATGTCATAACAATAGCAGATGTTGTGCAAACAAATTTAAAACACGTATCAGTAAAATGGCTAACATGTGCAGCAAAAAAGTATCGGCATCAACTGATTTGCATGATCGTCGCAAACTAATCACAGATGCGCATCAGATGCAGCGCAGTGAAGAATTTCTGAACAGGCCCTACTTGTTTCAGTGGTATCATATTAAACTAGACTAGCTTTGATATTAGCTATACCTATATTGCCTAAGAGTGGAATGTCAGACGCATAAGAATTCCTCAAGGAGGGAGAATAGTAACAAAAATTGATTTTGTTTCGCTTTTTCGAAGGATCATATACAAACTTGTAACTTTTTAGGAAACTTGTTTCCATAAATTAAATAAATTTTCGGTTATTATCATCATTTCAACCAAATAATTATTTATTTCAAAATCTATGGAATATTTTACTAGAAAATTGTGTACTTAATTTTTTACTTTTTTTCTACAAAAGTGTTCCAAATTGGTCCAAAAGAACAGAAAAGAACTTTTACTTTGTAGTCCGAGCTGATCGAAGTTAACAAATAAAATTTATTTTTTATTCCAAAGCTTTTGGTGATTTCATCTAAAACAGTAATACATATTTTCATATACTTACACCGTTCCTGCGGTTCGAAGGACTAGTTCTTTTTCTTACTGTACACATGCCAAATTCTTACTTTTCGCCTTTATTTTATATATTATTTGAATATTTATTCAAATATTATTTACCCGGTTAAAACCGGTCGAATAATAACCGTTCGATCTCTCTAGAAAATAGTTATAAGAATTAATTTTTTTTCAAAGGCGCATGTTCGTTTATTCGAAGGAGCATATACAAATTTGTAACTTTTTAGGAAACTTGTTTCGATAAATTAAATAAATTTTCAGTTATGATTATTATTTCAACCAAATAATTATTTATTTCAAAATCTATGGAACTTTTTACTGGAAAATAGTGAACTTAACTTCTTTCCTTTGGTCCGAAAGAACCGAAAAGAACTTTAACTTTTTAATCCGAGCTGATCGAAGTTTACAAATAAAATTTATTTTTTATTCCAAAGCTTTTGGTGATTTCATCTAAAACAGTAATACATATTTTCATATACTTACACCGTTCCTGCGGTTCGAAGGACCAGTTTATTTTCAAACTGTACACATGCCAAATATCACTCGTTTTTTCGCATTTATTTTATATATTATTTGAATAGTTATATATTATTTAAATATTTATTAAAAAGTTTTAATGGTTTTATTTTGTTATATATGTATGTTTTTAGCTGATGTTGTTGCTTTTTTAATATTGTTGCATTTTAATTTTCATCAAAAATTTTACTTTGCCGTTCGCAACTCATTATTCATGTATGACTTTTTATGCCTGCTTATGTACATTTTTAAACATATGTTTATCAACTTTTTATGTATACAGTTGAACCTCGGTTGTCCGAGTCTCTATTAACCGGTTACTTTTATTAACGCTGCTCCTTTTCTTTCACAACCTCTATTATCCGCGATTCTTAACTTTTTTATGCATGCTTCTTTCGGTGATTCCCATTTTTTGTTATGCATTCACGCATGTTTATATAACATACAACTTCATACATACATACATATGTAGAACGTTCCAACTTAAAATAACTTTGTAAAATGAAGACCAACATTTTAAGTTAAAACAAAATAATTAGTATTGTGGTTATTTTATTGAACTGTTAATGGTTTTTAATCCTAATTTTGATATTTTAATCAGGCTTAAGTTCAGTGAATTTAATTTTCATTAAATTATTTTTATGAAGAAAGAAATTTTACAACATGAAATAAATTAAAATTTATTGATAATTTTTCATTCTTGACTGAGGTGGGAATTGAATCCAGGTTTTCACGGACAGACTAGTTTCGATTGTAACCACACAATCTCTTCAGTGGGGTTTGCCCTTTAGCTCTCACCGCCATTGACGATGGATGACGTCATTAGTCAAACATCAATCTTTAAACCAAATGGTATTTTACCCTGGTAGATCGAAATTTGCTTTTGAATGAATGATTAGCTATTTTAATTGATCTACATATTCTTCCTTACTTCTAAAAAATAATTAAATTTTTGTATTATCATACTATGTATGTATATCGATTAACCTTGTGTTTCAATTAGCCCTGCATAGTTCGGTCCTGTGCAAGCCGGATAATCGAAGTTCAACTGTATTTTTATATATGTTTTGCTTTTTTCGCCAGTTTTATATGTTTATTATTATTGTATGTTTTCTGTTAACGTCAATATTTTAAAACATATATTTATTGTTTGTTTTCATTTAATTGACACTGACACACACAAGTGTTTGCACTTGTAATATGAGTTACAATTATTTGTAAAATATTGTCTTTCATTTGATTGCCGTTTAATAAAAATGTGCGTGTATTTTTTTATTTTTTGCTAAAAGGTATTGTATATTTGTTTTGTTATGACCTAAAGTTAAAATAATATTAATTGATACAGGTTTTATTAACAAAATATTGGATTTAATGTAAAAACATAAAAGGTTCATTTTTTTACAAATGTTAAAATGGCAAAAGGCTCTGTGAACTCAACACAAAACAATTAAGTTAAACAGAAAGTAAGTGAATTTAAGAGTATAATTGATTTTTAAAATATTTTTAAACTTTTGAGATGTTGACAATTAAAGCGTTAATTGCTGGTTACTTTTGTGCAAACGGAATATTTTGTAAGATGGGAAATTATAAACAATTTTAGGGAGTTTTGAACAGTGTCGTCTTTAAAACTGTAATATTTTTTTTTTATTTCAGGGAGGGTCTAAGACTCAAGCCATTAAACACCCTTAGAATATGTTACCGGATAATTTTGAAAATCAGCGCTGACCTTAGAAATCCAACAAAGCGACAATAGTCGGAACTCTACCGATAACGACAAAACTTAATGAGATTAAAGCCTAGTAATCTGTTCCAATTTGTGAAAAATGTGCAGCTTCATCTATTATTTCATAAGAAAAATTTGACATGTATCAATGTTTGCACAATTTGACGTTTTCAATCATTTAAAGTATGTAACATTGTTTTGTGTATGTGAAAAAAACCCACATGTATTTTACTGAAAAGTATTTTTTTTTTTATAAAAAATTAAAGTAAATATTGATGAAAAACTGTTACCGGTTGTGTTAGTTATTTTTTTCCTTTCTATTTAATATTAAATTAAAACTTTTCCATTTTCTTAAAATTCCACATGAAATAAGAGCAGCTTATATAGGTTGATTTAAGAAGAGATACTTTTCGAACGTAACCGGCAATGGCGACCGTTATCGTGCCATGATAACCGACTATTTGATGCCTGAAATTGAAGCTCGTGATCTCGGCGACATTTGGTTTCAGCTAGACGTCGCCACTTCCCACACATCGCATCAATCAATGAATTTATTGAGAGAACACTTCGGTGAGCACATAATTTCACGTTTTGGGCCGGTCGATTGGCCACCAAGATCGTGTGATATCACACCGTTAGAATTTTTCCTGTGGGGATATGTAAAGTCTAAAGTTTATGCTGACAAACCCGCTTCCATTCAGGCCTTGGAGGAAAACATCACGCGTGTCATGCGCCAGTTACCAGTCGAAATGCTCGAACGAGTCATCGAAAATTGGACTCAACGGATGGACCGTCTGCGACGTAGCAACGGCTAACATTTGATAGACATAATCTTCAAAAAATAAATGCTTAAGAATTTTCTTTCAAATGATAATAAACATTCCCCATTAAATTTGAATTTTCTGTGTTTTTTTTTTCTTTAGAAAAGTAGGGAACCTCGAAATGGATCACCCTATATTATTTCGCAGTTATAAAAAAATGTTGCCAAATACATTTCGCAACTTTTTCACAAATTCCACAGAGTACAACTCTATCAACATAATTTCATTGAAATTCCGCACAAGTTTTTTTCATATGAGGTTTGATAGCATTTCACGTGAAATGTTGAACAGAGTACCAGGCTTAACGTTCAAATTGCCGCGATCTTGTACACACAAAAAAAATCCATGTAAAATCGTAGAAAACAACATTAATTTAACATTTTCCGGTAGTGATTCTACTTTATAGTTACTTCATATTAATTTAACAAAATTTTATTAACTTACCAGCAACGTTTTAATTTTACATTCAAGTAAAGTTAGAGCTCCATGGCAATGATATTGAAATAACAATACGAATCATGTTGAATGAAAGTTATTTCAAGTTGAAACAACGTGAATTGCAGGAAGAATCAATTTGCTTTAAGAGTGAAATAACAGTGAGAAGAAACTTCGGACCAGTGCTGCCAATGACGAATTCGGAAATTTATTTGTAACTACACATGACTGTGTCCCAAATTATAAATTTAGGGCAAAATCACACACACAAAACCAAAATGTATTGCCCACTCGACAGTATTGAAATAAACTGCACAAATTTTTTTTTTTTTAAATAAAATATAACGAGGAAATGTTAAAGAAATTACAATCAAATTGGACTGTTTATGTTCAAAATGATTTCTTCAAAATATGTTTGAGCAGTTTGTTTGCAAAATATGTGCACAAAAATGTTTTTGCGGTCTACACATGGTGATGTCGGCAATTAAATTTGTAACTTGAGTTAATTAATATTTTCAAGTTTATTGCTCGTGAAGACCCCATGTAGGATTTTATTATACATTTGTTCTGGACAGTAAAATAAACTGAAAAAATCAGAGTTTCAAAAACAAATTTGACTTGAAGAAGGCTGAAAATTTTACAAAAAAAAAAAATCAATGTCTAAAAAGAAAAACTTTACTGTTAAAAATTAATGAAAAAATTGAACTCAAAATAAAATTACACACAGATTACACATGGGCTACACACATAGCTGCTAGATAAAATTGGTGGAAAATCGTCAAACTTTGAGGAAAAAATCGTCAAAATCGTCAAATTGACTAAACTAAATCGTCACAAAAATCGTCATTGTAAAAAACCACTAATTTTTTATAAGTTTTGAAAATTAATTGTTATTTTTAGTTTTCGTTGCTAATAAAATTTTAATATATTCCTCCTGTTTTTTAAATTAAAAAAAAATGTTCGTTAAGAAACTTATTATTGAAGTAACACAAGCAAAAATCTTTCAAAAGTATTGGCATTCATAAGAAAACTAAGAAAATAAACTAAAACAAAGGTATATAAAACACCTAAATAAAGTAATCGATAACATTGAAAATAAAATACGATTTGTCATCCATGGCCATCCAAAACAGATGACATTTTTTCACCACACATACCACGCATACAAAAGTAGAAAGTAAACCTACTTTCATGAGTTGATACGTATATGCATTCTATGCGTTTTGCTGTGAAACTTGTCACATGCCATTACACTGATTCTACTTTTTGAAATATTCATAAAAAGGAACAACGCATAGAATGCATGGCATGGACCTTCAGCTTAAGGCGCATGGTGTAATCTTGTATTCTATCATTCTTGCCCTCATTCACCACAAGTGGTGGATTCGGAGTTGGAGTTAGTTCTTTTTTCTGACTACTCCACAGCCCTGGTTTCTACCCATAACAAGTAAAGCAGGGTTTTATGGACTCAACATTGAACAATGTTAATTTAACATTTTTTATTAAAAATTAATATGAAACAATGATAATTTTAGATAAAGTCCATACTTTTGCAGAAATTAATTGCGATTTAAAGTCAACATTGCGCAATGTTAGTTTTGGATTGTTATTTTTTACTGTGTGTAGTAATCCCTGTCAGAGGGACCGAAGCCATATAATATCCACTGCAAATGCAGCTCTATTTATGAGCGGGGTAATCTGCCAGCAAATCGAGTCTTTTAACTAAGTTTTCATATATGGCCTCGGACCATTTGGGGATCTTCTATAGAAATGAGACTTTAATGTGCTCGAAATCGCAATTTGCGCTGGCATTTGAGTGGATTATAATTAGCCACATTTCTTAACGATCTGCCAATTATAAGTCCACTTAAATTTGAACTATAAATCGGTTATACGGCTGTTTATAAAATTAAAATTAAAAGAGCTTTAAATTTTTTTGCACTCTAGTAATCTTCCAACAAGCGGTTATTTTGACGCGGAAAACAACGACCACTCAGATTAGCCAAAAAGTTTAAAAATTATGAATTGGAGGGCTTAGCTCTGTGGTTTTCATGGGTAACCGCGAATGTCTTAAAATCAATTTTTCAGGAGAGCGGAAAAAATATTCTAGATCGAATTAAACTTTTTGAAATTGGTTATTACGTACAAAAATCGGAATTGGTCCATATTTTTTCAGAAATTTTAAGAACCATGAGAAGGGCGTTTAAAATTCAGCAATATGGCAACAACATCTCAAAATCGAAAAACTGGACATACGCGGTTACCCATGAAAACCACAGAGTTCATGGCGTTAATTAAAAGAATTTGCCAAGAAATCGGGAACCACTAGAGCTGAAGCCGATAGGCTTTGAAAGGCGTTTGGATCGCAACATTACTGGCGATGAAATATGGATGCATTACGGAACCCGAAGCGAAAGCAATAAACGCCAAGCCGAATATCAATGAGGGCAAGGTAATGTTTTGCATGTGATGCCAAGACTTTAATTGGCCTAAAAACCGCTGAAATATGTGACGAGACTTGAAGATGTAATATTCTATTATGGCATCGCTCGTCTTCAGGCTACAAAATGAAGAAAAAACTATTTAGAAAGTTGTGTTTGTGAAATCAGATTTAAATTTGTTTCAATCGATGAAGAACAGGGCACTGGCATAATTCACTTTAGAAGAGAGTTAAGCGAAAGGTGTAAGAAGTATCTTCTAACGATGGTTAATACTTTAAATTAAGTTATATTGTACCGCTTTATTTGTTACTTAAAAGAGTCTAAGGTAGCGCTTCTTGCAATAATCTTTACACGACGATATAATATATTTCCATATAAAGTGGGCCTCAGTAGCTACCCTGCGGGATACTTGTGTTAATTGATCTTAAAACACTTATCCCTTGACTAGTATACACAATATTATAATAAAAATGAACGAATTGTGCTAGGTGAAAACAAGACATATCACTAAACTGGTGATAATGTGTTTAAAGTGCAATTAGTAGGGTATTCATTCGGTTAACCGTTAATCGGTTAACTGGTTAATTACTACTCGATTAACTGATTAGTTACTTTAAAATTGGCTTTTTTCGATTAACAACTAAACCGGTTAATTTCAGTCGATTAACCGACTAACAAAATTTTTAATTTTTTAATGTACTATAATATAATTTTTTGTGTTTTGAATTATTTGTTTCGTCTCATATACAAAAGGTATGTGTTTAGAAAATAGTTTTTCATACAAACATAGAAATTGTTCAGTGATCTTCATTTTTGCTCTCAACAGCTTTTAGTTTCACGTACTTTCTATATGTATGCGCTTAGTTATTTGTTTCTTCTCATATAAATCTTTAAACAGAATTAACCGAAACAATTAAGAGTGTTAAAAAAACCGGACCCTAATGGCATAATGGAAGATTTTATATGCTTAGAAAAATCTAGAAATTAGAAATTCCGTATTATGGGTTGTTTTGAGTTCTCCAACATCTACGATAAATAAAAGAATTTTTTCAAAGTCAAGTTTTATCAAAACTAAAGAAAATAATCGCTTTAATCCTAAACATTTAAGCCAAATTATTTGCATTTACATGATCTTCTTAAACTATTGAAATAATTAATAAAATGATCTTACATACATAACATGTATTAATTAAAGAATATGTATTACATATTAATTAATTATTATTTTGTTGGCTGGTATTGGTTTAAGAATCGTTGTTTGTTATGCTATTGGTTTTTTTTTTCTAATAAACTCCAAATAATAAATAATTTATGCATTTTTATATACTTAAATTAATTAATTTATAAAAAAACTTAATTAATCGGTTAACCGATCAAAACAAAATTAGCCAATTAAACCAAAGCCTCGGTTAATTAATCGACCGGTTAACCGATTAAAGCAAAAGCCCGATTAAATGAATACCCAAGTAGTTAGTACAGAGGAAAGATTTTTGGCACAAAGCTATTCATGTGACTTGATTTTGTGCGAGTAGTGGGTGATTCTTTCTGGTTCTATTACTTTATATGAAGGTGATCCATCATATTAACTTGGTGTTGGCCTAGGAGGTTGTTAGCTGATATACTTTTGTCTCTTTGTGATAGGTCACATATGGAAGGAAAACGAACCTGACCTGTCCTGTCTTGGATAATATAAAAATGGTCACCAAAAACTTAAATTATTTTTATTAAATTCGTTTAAAATTTTTGAAAAATAATAAAATTGTCATATTTTCTGCGACAGGTATAATTATATTAACCGAAATTTGATGTATACGTTTAGGTTATTTCTGTGACCCGTTACAAAGTGTCAAAAAGGCTCCAACTAACCCCCTCCTTGGACATCACCATATAAAGTGTTAGAAATAGAACCAGTACCTACCACAACTTTGGTGTAAGTTGCTTTTCCCGTAGGGTAGTTAAATAGTTGACGAGAGTAAAACCAGTTC
The DNA here is from genome assembly GCA_943735925.1 of Pollenia amentaria. NCBI lineage: Eukaryota > Metazoa > Arthropoda > Insecta > Diptera > Polleniidae > Pollenia > Pollenia amentaria. The sequence goes on from OX031007.1 coordinate 48,240,530, forward strand.
ATTAAACTCCAATCCTTCGTTTTAACATAAAAGCAAATATTTCCATTAAGAGTCCTGCTTCTGCTTAACTCTAAAAGACTATTTAATGTCAGCTTAACATGAATATTCATTCTTGTCTTTTAGACGCAGCTCAGCTTTTTCATATTCAGATAATTATGAATAAAAACTCCCCGGGAGTTTTTTTTTCATTTTAACAATAGAATTTAAATAGGAAAAAATGGAGAAGGGGAAAGAACTCCCCTTTTTTTTATAATTGGGCTGATTATTTTTATTTTCACAATCCCTTATTTATTTATATATGACCGAGCGCCCTTTGAAAGAGAAAAAAAAAATCGGAAACAATTGTGAAGGACCATTTATGGCGGTATTAAAAACAAAGCAACAATAAGTAACCAAAGCAAAAAATAATGGCTGACCCATTACAAGGATACCACTGGCACTACAAAAATAATAAATTTACATATAAACAAATACAAAAATATAAACTCTCTCGAACCCACACAATAACACGAATAAGGCAGCACATTTTCAAACATACAAAATCACGGTCCTACAATAAAGTGAAGAGCACAAACATTTTGAACGTGACATATTTTCATTTAATTGCTAAACCACCATAATTTATATACACAAATATTGGTCGCATTTCCATCCTGAATCTGGTATATGGCAAAAGGTGGTAATAATGATTTTTTTTTTTTTGTAGATGAAAAGATGTAAATTGAAAAATTAAGGGTAGTTATTACCAGTTTCAGCAACACGCAGCGTAAAAGCAGATAAATGAACGAGCAAGTGAACGATATGATGCAGAGCTAAGATGAAAACACAGGAATATAAACCATGTTGGCAGGTTTTTAAGAGCATTTTTAGTAAAACAGTTTTTGTTCTTAAAAAATTTAAATTAAAAACAAACGAAAAAAAAGTTGAAGTGCATAAAAATCTGGTGATAATATTCTTTCAAATCAACGAGATACTTTCTTTTAAAATGAACACACAGTTGGAGGAGAAATAAATGAGACAAAAAAATTCTAGACAAGAAAACAAAAACATTGATTGAAATATTCTCTCGCCGATTGCACTCATATAACATTCATCCAATACGCATTTAAAGCGAACCTCTTCATTGGAAAATTTATTTTATCTATTATTTCCTCATGTCTCGGTACTTTTGACATCTAGTTGGCCTAACCTCATGGTGGTTCTAAAACCGGATTTTCAATAATGCGTTAGTCAACGCCCAAAACACCGCGATATTAGAACAAAAATGCCCGGAGCTATCTAACATCTAATGCAAAGCAGCTTCAAGAAGACCGGGATATCCGCCAATAGTCTGAATTTCTATCTAGGTTACCTGCGCAAAATCAAGTCTTAACGCGGCCTTTTTAGATTTTTCTCCGCGACACCACTCGATATTATACAATGGGGCCTACTGATTCCCGTGGCAGTGGACTTTATTTAAGTAGATCTGCTTGTTTAAAACCCCAGACAAACTTGAAGTATTGCCTCCACCTATATTACCTAAAAGTGCAACACCAGGAAAACCTACTCCTTAAAAATATGTCAGTACCCTTCGGGCGAATACCTGCTCGACCTTCCCATCTTATAGTGCAACCAGAGAGCAAAGACAATCTTTAAGGAATCTATGTCTTACAAAGAAGCGTTGTGGCTAATCGCCTCTAATCTGTTCGCGCCTTAAATCTGATGGTCGATGTTTATTTAATTTTAAGCTAAGAATTTGGTTGCAGTCGTACAACCAACACACACAGGGAGCAAAACTCTACAATCGCCCCTTGTTTAGGAGCTATCTATCATCTGCTGCATTACAATAGTCGGCAGCATCTGTTGAACAGCAACAGCATGTCGGAAATCTGCCTGCGTGCCAACCCAACAAACGCGAAGTCAAACCTTTGATATGAAATGAATTTATCATTTGACATCAAACACAATTTTCAAACCTTTTTCATCTGTTTGATTTTAACATTTGAATTTAAATTGATAATGATTTGAATGTAAACATGCAATGTTTTATCAATTTGATATCAAATTGTTATCAAATGTTATTGTCAAACCAAAAAAAAAAAAAAAACTTGACAGCACTGAAGCGAAAAATAAATGTAAACATTAAAAAATGGCGATTAAAGTTAATTAAAGAATAGTGACATATTACGTGAAGTAAATTCGCCTTTAAAAAACCATAATTTGTTGCTAAAAAATATAAGATATATTTGTGAGTAAAAAATTAATTACAAAGTTTAAGAATGTAAATAAAAATAAAACGGAAAAGTGAAGAAATTATGAATTTGTTGTACGCTCGCGGAGCCAAGTATTTCGTCTTTGCAAGAATTAGAGAAAGGAAAGTACACTATTTCATCTTTAAGCTATTGTGCCGAATGTAAAGCTCACAGTTAATTTAAAAAAAAATAAAAATATTTTTCATTTATGTTCCACGTTGTTTTAAAATCCGCATTTGACAATAACGTTTGAAAGCTAGTTGAAAATAAATGCATTTCTCAATTTGAAAATAATTTCCCCTTTTTGTTAAGAATGATATGATTTCCAATTGATTTTCAAATCGTTATCAAACGTTTGTTGTTTCAGAAAAGGTTTGATTTCAAATCATTTTCAATTTGATATCAAACCTCCGTGTTTGTTGAGGACGAATGGTGAAAATTCAGCCCTCGTGCAGCAGCAACTTTGGATACAAACCACAACCAGCACGTGATCCCGAAGGGCCATCAGCCAATAACCATTCTTGCTTGTGCCTCCCGGCGGTACCATATAGAATCGCTGGCCAGTCTTGATCTCAGGAGATCTATCAATTTCGGTTTCAACCGGATTCGAAGCATAGGCTATACATACCTTATTTACCCAGAGGATGTTACAGCAAAAGGTTAAATATCCTTTTAATATTTCCCCACATACCTCTTGCATATGCAGCGGAAATTGGAACATTTGGAGAAAGCTTCGAAAAATATGGGCTTAGAATAAGTGTTCCTAAGACTAGGGCTACGAAAATGAATACCAAACAATACCAACCATTAACCATATACCAAGAACGCATCGAAGAAGTAGACTCCTCCTTCTATCTCGGCTGAATTTTCACAAACTCAGGGGCTGCCACGAAGATGTTTTAAACCGCATAAACAAGGCTCAGTTCCCTGCTATATCTAAAGGAGACAAATCAAAGAACGAGCTGACGATTTTAGCAGAAGACAGTATCGAATAAAAAATATAGAGGGAGGGAATAGAGTGGCTGCATCCCTTGCAATAACCAAATTAATTGATATACATATATATACATTAGAGCGACTCAACTTGTATGGAAGCGAAATTCGTGGAAGGTGTAGCCCCCTCAAAATGAACAATGGACTCTTTTAAGATGACATTTAAAATATTTCGGCTCCAGCTTTGACCTCTCGTGAGCTGGACCATTTTAAAAAAGGGTATATTTTTGCATGTTCTGTTAATTTAAGAATCTGTTTCCGTACCAAAATATACTATATGGGTATCACAAGAAAGGTTTTTTTAAGGCGCGTACAACTGTATATACAATTTGTCCAAGGACTTCCATGTCCTTTTTTTAAGGATATTCTGTAAAAAATAATGGTTTTTGAATTTTTTGTTCGGGGTTGTTTGTAATAAAAATGCCAAATTAACATATTTTAATCTTTAGTCGATTTAATTAAATACGGGTATCAAATTTTTTCTTTTGCCAAGTACATCATCTTTGTATGTAAATAACTTAAATTTTTGCAAAAATATAAAATTAAAGTATGTTGTATGAAAAATTTCATGCATAAAAACAATATTGTAATTTTAGTTTATCAGTTGGACGCGCCTTAAAAAAACCTTCATTATGATACCCATATTGTCCATGTTGGTAAGGAAACAGATTCTCAAATTAACAAAACATGCAAAAATAGAGCCTTTTTTTAAAATGGTCCAGCTCACGAGAGGGACCGAAATATTTTAAATGTCATCTTAAAAAAGTCCAAGGTTTATTTTTGGAGGGTACATCGAGCACTTTTTTTTGTGAGTCGCTTTAATATATATATGTGTGCGTGTGTATATACGAATGAGCGTTGCAGTATCGGGAAGTATAAATGCAGGCAATAATTTTTTTAACTTGGTCTGGAGTTATGGGATTGTTAAGCTGTAAGTGACAACTTCTTCACCCTCCGCAATGTTTAATTTAATACTCATCGCACTGTTCCGCTCATTGTAATAGCACTCTGGGTATTTGGAATGTAATATAAACACCTTTACTTTTACTTTTTCTACTTTGAAGATTTTCTAGGGAAATCCTTTATAAAACTACAGGGTTCATTTTTTTTGTCCGTTTTATGTCCACTGCATAGAAAAAGAATAGATTTTACTTTCCACATGGTTAGGTAGTATGGGATTTTTTGGTGTATTTAATTTTTTTTTTTTTTTTTTTTGTAAAGCGTTTGCAGCTGTGTGTGCACGGTTGTGTATTTGTATGTTTTTTTTAGGAGCAGAGTGCTGCTTTATAGCTGAATGGGGATTTAGACAACAAAATCTCAGTGGTTAAATTTTATAGTTCAACACTCGTTAAACTATTTGTATACAATGTTGTTGATTATTTTTTTTCAACAACGTGGTAGTTATTTTTTTAACATTAAAACACGTACAAACCTGGCACTAATACACGCATACATAGTTTAACACAAAAACACACAAAATCTATTTAACACATACACACCGTTTCCGTTTTGCACGATATCCTTAGAGAGACAGAGGGCAGGCAGTATTGCGTGTGTTTTTGTTTTAAGCGCGTTTGAATTTGCAACATTGTGTTTTTTTTTAGTTGTATGACATTTTAGTTGAAAATAAATTAAAGAAATACTTTCGCTGATATAAAAGATGGCACGTGTCACTTTTAAAATCGTTTATAAGTTTGTCGCTTTTTGCTTGTTTTATTATTTTTTGCTACGGGCTGCACAGTGTCTGGAAAATGTAGCAAAATTAATTTGTTTTTCCTTGCGTGACTTTGTTAGCAGGTTAGCAGTTGAGGTCTTTTTGTTCTGGAGAGTTTTGAAAAGACCTTGTCGTTTATGTAGTTTAAAGAAACAATGTAGTTGTAATTATTTTTATCTGGTCATTTGTGGGTTAAATTTTATTTCACTTACATGACTTATTTGCTGTTGGCGCAATTGTCAAGCGTATCAAATTTTATGAGTTTTTATTTATTTAGAAAAACAAATTTAAATTGTCATTTGCAGGACAATAATAAACATAATTTAAAAAGACTTACATAGCTCATTTATGGCTTATTTTAAAAGCAGGACAAAGCAGATTACAATAATAAAGTTAAATTACGTTAACTTAAGAAAGATTTTCTTTTAAGTCATATAAAAGGTCACTTTCTGATTAAACTGTAATAAAATAAAACGTATAACCGAAATATCTTAGAACAAAAAAAAACTACTTTTAGGATGAAATGTTATCAGAATCGTTCGAAGGACAAAATTATTACTTCAAATAATTATGAAGAATGCCAATGGTTAAAAATGTTATGTAAAAACAAGTCAGAGTGCTATGTTCGGCTGTGCCGAATCTTTGATACCCTCCCTACAAGAGTGATAAATATTATGATAAATACATATATTTATATTATTAACTAAGCTTCACAAAAACGAACGTCAGCATTCAAGCTTGTTGCGGTTTAGACCTGAATTAAATTATTGACCGACAATAAGAACATTAATGCGTTTCTTGTTAGAACTTTAAACTGGCTTGAGTAAAATATCATGATTCGTAAAAGTTTTAGCCGAACTAAAATAATTTTTAGGCGGGTAATTTGTATTGGATCTATTGTTAATTATGTACCAATCATCCCAAAATTATTGGACCAATCAAATAAAATTATTATAAAAAAAAAAAAAAAATTAGAATAAATTTCAATACAGCAGTGAAATGAGTTTTAGCGTTAACAGTAAATTTCACAAATTTGCATGATATTTTTTCTGGCCATATGAATTTATGTTAGAAAGTTTACCGCAATATCTATATCTGTGATGGTTTTAGGCGAATTTAATTATTTTCCCAAAGTGGGCTTTATTTGGTTTTAGGCGCAATAAACAGCTTTCCGAGAGAAGGGTTTATACGGGGCCTAGTGTAAATTATAGACCGATCTTCAAAAAATTTTACAGTGTGATTTCTGGTCCTATAAAACTGTGACGTACCAAATTTTAGTATGCTAGCGTTATTTATTGCGGTTTTAGGCGAACTTAACTGTTTTCCGCGAGTACGGTTTATATGGGGCCAATGGCCAATTATGGACCGATCTTTACGAAATTTAACAGTATGATTTGCAGTCGTATAATGCGAATTCGTGCGAAATTGTATATCATTCCCTGCATTATTCCACCATTTATGTTAGTTTTTGTATCAAAATTATCAATTTTTTTAGGGTGGTGGTTCCACATTTTGATTCATAGTTCTGATCCTACTGAACCGATGTTGCTGGCTTTCAGTCCCAAACTGTTTAGGATAACTACAAGCAATTTGAGACCAAGTTTGTTCTTTTCTTTTGCGTTTTTCGAAAGTGAGCGTGTTTTTAAAAGACGGACAGACGGTCAGACGGACAGACGTTCAGACGGACAGACAGACGGACATGGCTTAATCGACTTAGAATTACTCAAGGAGCCAGAACATACATACTTTATGGGGTCTTAGATATATTATAAAAAAGTTTCACACGGAATGACAAACTTATTATACCCTCATTCACCACAGTGGTGGTGGAGGGTATAATAAGCAAAATTGTTCGCTTAATATTCGATTAAATTGATAGCTAAAGTAAACAAGTATGAAAGTAAAGTCAGCCTAGATCCACCATGTGGTACCCTACGCCCCAGTATTTAAAGAAAAATTTCGAACTGAAAGAAAGGGATTCTAATCGATCAGTATGCTTAAAGGTGGGTCTAGGACCAATATTTTTATGTCTTGCACAAACGTAAAATACCCTCTTCACAATTGTGGTGTGAGTATAAAAAAAAAACATTATTCCTCAGTATATTGCGTTTTATTTTTTATATTTTTGGGTTCGAAGGACCATAATTCATTCCACTTTCAAATATTTTAAATTCATAAAATTTTAAAAAGAAATCAATCAATCAATAAAATACAGAAATCCAAGAACTTGATTGAAGTTTGACAAAAAGGTCTTAAGTCAGAAGCTTTAATTATTCGTAACGTTAAATTGAAAATTATTTAGTTGACTTATTGCATAAAGAGCGAATAACTGCGATTGAAAGCAGTTGTACAAATCCTAATTATATGCTCTTTAGGCAATAAGTCAATTAAATAAGTTTCAATTTAATTTTTGACTTAAGACTTTTTTGTCAAACTTCAAAGATCTAAATTATAAACTTTAGAATATTGCCATTATTTCTTTAACTTCTGAATTATGTATATTTTTTCAGAGCAAAATTGTTGCCCCTATAATGGCTTACAACTCCATTCAGTTGAGTTGAAATTAAAACAACTGCTTGTGATCAGTTGAAGATTTTTGATGTTTTTGTTAACCGCACTAAAACAGGGTAGTAAAAAAATTGCAAAATTTTAGCTGAACTTGAGTTGAGCTGTAAACCGCAAAAGGGGCATTTATCTTAACCCCATTTTCAAAAAATTTTCTTCCAAACCTCTTTTAATGCATTACCTTCCTTTAAATTATAGTTTTTTTTTCCAAATATTTTTTCATTTGTTAAGACTTTAGATAGAAAACTTTAACCATAATCATGATGATAACTTTTTATTCACTCCTTTACACTCATACCATAAATTTTATATATCCCCCTTTTTATCTCTCTTTAAAAAGTCCCACAAAATTAATTGGCTACAAAATTATATACAAGTTTACTGCAACATTTGTAAATGTTGCAAAAAAAAAATGGATCCACTAATTAAGTTTGAATTATAAAAAACAAAGGAAAAAGTAAAACGAAATAAAATATAACTTTAAATCTTGAATATTTTGTAAGAAGTGGTTCTTAAACTTAAAAATTTTTATTTTAAAAAAATAGGAGAATAAGCAAACGAATTCGAAGGATTTTAACGTTAATCATAATTTTAAGAATACTTAAGCGAGTATTCAAGACTCCTTGGTACTTCGCTTAACTGAAAAGTCTGAATACCCAAAAAAATTCAGCGCTATGCAAAAAAAAAAACATAAACTACCTCTTTATGGTTCGAGAGGCCATTATACTGCCAGATTATTTTTCCTTAGAATGTCACAGAATTCTTGTGAAAATTTCGGAATTCAAAAACGATGATTTTGATCTTAAAAGACAAAGAACGATCAACAAAAGAAAAGTATAAAGATTCTTAGGACATTAACCGAATTCTAAAATTATTAAGAAAAGTCAACGGTAACCATCCACTCCGATTATATACAATTATACCCATTAAGCGTTTACAATTTTGAAAATTTTTTTGTAAATATCTCTCTTTAGGATCTTTAGATTTTCAACAAATCTCTCCCTGATATTCTTCTAACTTCAAGTTCATGTCATTAGATTTTCCAGAGAATCGTAAATTTTTCTGATCTTAGATGGCCTTTGTCCAAAGTTTTAAGTAATGATTTTGAAAACAAAACGGTCTCAATGAGGGGAAAACCTTTGTGGTTTCTTCTTAACGGCAATAATTTGTTCACCACAAACATATACATTGTTTTGAATTTCGGTAAATCGCATTAAGATTAATTTAATGAAATTGTATTGCTAAGGTCCAGAGATTTTAATTTTGCATATCGTTAATTTTGCCTTAACGCTACAAACATGAGATAAAAAACCTATTCTATATTTACCAAGGTAGTCTTTTTTATTTAGTGCGATTAAAAAGTGGTTTTTTGTTGGCATCAGTTGAATACTGATCAAACTATTACATGAGAACTATACAGAGCAGGGGCTGTTAAAGTTAGTACAATTGTACTTTTTTTGGCATATTTTGACCTTCTAAAGTACCGTGTACAAATTACCACTTTGTCATAGTTCACCCTTTTTGAATTTTTAGTATAGCAAACAAATTATTGAGTCCTTTTCATTGCATTTATTTTTTAATTATTATTTCTTTCATTTGGATTTAAAAATCCTTCTTTTAAATTGCAATTTTTATTTATGCAATATTCACTTAAAATTATTAATATGGTAAATTTAGAAATGCAATCTGAAGATGCTCGAATACATGTATTTTTACAAAGGCTAACTTTTTTGTTCCGCCAAATGGCACGTTATTTCATGAATAAAAATGTTTTTGATGAATGTGATATCTCTATCGTAGACCTTTACAAAAATCACATGCCCTTTGAAGGAATTTATTGCAGAACAGAAGTGGATTTATATATCTCTACATATAATATCAATATTGATATTGTTAAAAAAATTAAAGAAAATGCAAAACAATTTTATATAAAAGCTTTGAGATCCAAAGTCAACTTTAATAACGAAGTTTTAATGTGGTTTCGTAAATTTACTACTGAAAATTTTATTCCAGGTAAAATAAATAGTATTGTACCTCGTCTAGTAAAAATGTTCCCGAATGAAATGAGCTGAATGTCTATATATTTCCCGACATTTCTAGAGTCGTTACTGGAATTTTATCCATTCCACATTTGTCTGCAAATGTGGAAAGAGTTTTCTTTTTTCAAAATATAATAAAAGCTAAGGAAGACAACATGTGCCAACATTATCAAGTCTCATACAAACAAAGGATTGGTTAAGAACGACAAATTCATGCTGTTATGATGTAAAAATTCCAAATAGTTTATTAACTAATCAAATAAGTGCCTGATTTTGATTTCATATATTCATAAGACTTTTATGTAGCTTATTTTATTCATACATATAATGTATGGTTATGTTCAGTTTTGTTTTTTTGTGTACAATTGAATTTTAATGTACTTTTTTTATTGTTTTAATGAATTGAAAAAAAAATGATACCGTGAAGGTCCAAAAAGTACATTTTTTTTTTTGGAAGTTGGTACAAAATTTACAACCGCATTTAACATCATGATACAGAGTCATAGTTGTTGTTGTTTAATAGGGCAATGAACGAAACAGCCACGCAACTCCATGACGATAATGTACCATTAAAAAACTTTTGGGAAAACGGCGATTTTGAAGTTTATCTCACCTACATTATAGACCATAAAATACTCTGTCTAGCTTTTACTTATTTCTACCGAGTCAAATCATTTTGACTGGAGACGATTTCCCTTGTATTTTTCGTACTCGTCTTGAGAAGCACCTGCCTCTTGACGTTTCATTCTCGGAGGATATAAATACCTTGAGCTTGGCCTAGTATTTCAAATTGGCAAATCTCCAATTGATCGAGAACGACTAGAGCTTTCTCTGGTACCAAGGAAACAAGTAGCCTTCGATACTTAAGTGGTTATTAAGAAATCTTTAAGATATCGATTTAAGGCTTGCCAAATAAACCAGACAAGCGGTGTATACTAAAATCGAATTTTTTTAAAATTATAACACAAGCATCTAATTGTTGTCAAACCGATATTTTAGTGCAGGGAATAAGACGTCATCCAGACAATAATGTGCGTTAATTTTGATCTTAAAGTTGGTGTTTATTGATATCGCCTTGCTTTTATTACGTAACTGATAAAGCACCTGGTACCTACCGATAAAAAACCAACCAAAAATGTAAAAAGGAGAATAATGATTCTACGTAAGGCCCCAGGAAATATGGCCCCAAAAATTTAATGTAAATTGACCCCAAATTAGGGTTATTTTTTCATAATAAAATATGACCCCATTTTTTTAAGAAAAATTGCCACAAAAAATGAAAAATAGGCCTAAAAACAAAATGAAATAGGACCCTAAATTTGGGGTAATTCCTTATTATGAAAAATCACCTTAAAATTTTGAATGAACTTTAACCCCAAAAAGTTTAAACTTAAAAATACAAAGAAAGTTTTATTAAAACTTTGGGTACCGAAACTTAAATTCCCAAATTTAAAATCCTGGATTCCAAAATCCCAAGTTTAAAAATCCAGAATTTCAAGGTCCTGAATCTTAATATCCCGAATAATTATACAGCCTTCCGCCGGACGCAAGAATTTTTTTCCTCTATGGTATAACGAGCATTACCTTCGCTAACTAAAGTTTCAATGCATAGCCGACCTTTGGCCGTGCGCAAGGATTTTCTCCTCTATGTTACAACAAACACCGGTTTCGCTTACTAAAGAATCTCTGCTTGATTTTTTTCTTCTTAGCAATTTAAATATAAAATTTAATAAAATTGTTTGTGGTAATTTTTCATTTCTTAAAATTTGCATTTTGTATAAAAAAATGCAAAATTGCCCTTAATAAAAATTGTGATTTTATTTTGGGCCATATTTCATTTCTTAATATTGGGGTCATTTTTCATTTCACTTAAAATGCAAAAACAGCCCAACGAAAAAATGAAAAAAACCAGAAAAAATCCCAAAAAAACAAAAAAATTGCCCCAAAATCGCGTGTTGTTGTGTCTCAAGTAAAATTTTTGGGCAATTCTTCATGTTCTTTTGGGGGAATATTTCCTGTGGTCATTTTGCTCATCGCCTTTGCTTATTAGTTTCTTAACAAGCAACCATGTTAACCAGCAGGTACTTATGACAATATTGAACACTTCTGCTTAAAATAGTATTTTTTGAGATTTCGCCTAAAGCCATATAAAAAGGGCCAACTCAAGTTATTTCCAGAAAGGTGCGATGATTTCGTAAATAAAGTTTTTTAGGAATCTTGACTAAAGATGATAATTTTAGTGTGATTTGATTGCTTTATGATGATTTTAAAGTTCGACAGAACAATTTTGATATCTTTGAAAGATTGGTCTTGTTACAGCTTTTGCACTTACATACATACATACGTATATTATTGAAGATTCATGATCAAAAGATGATTCCATAGTTCGAAGGACTATTTTTTACATTGAACTGTATTCGAAATTTTTATTAAAAGTTTCGGCGACAAATCCATCTATGTGAAGAGAGATGAGATGAAGTCGGACATACAATTTATTAAAAACTCTTCATTTTAAGTGCTTAAGATTTCATGGTTCGAAGGACCAATTTCGATAACTTTGGAAGACTCGCCGAAATCATATGTTTAGTTTCCAAATAATATTGGGATTCTTGTTAAAGCTTTTGCATCCATATTATTGAAGATTCTTGACCAAACGATGATTCGAATGTTTGAAGGACTAAATATTTGCACAAGAGTTTCTTAAGCGTTTAATGAAAATTCTTAATTTTCTTACCGATTATAAAAAGTTCCTGACGAGCCTTAACGACTTGCTAAAATAGAAAAAACTCCTTAAAATATTTCCAATTTTATAATAGCTGAAATTCTCTACAGCTTAAGAAAATCTCTTAATAATTGACAAAGTTTTTTGAAATTTTTCCAGATTTTCCCATGTACAAAAGTCCAGTAAGTAGGGCAGCGAGAAAAGTAAAAAAAAGCTGAAGACAACACAGAAACTTTTACCATAAAAGGCCATCCAGCCAGTAGTCATGTAAAAACCCAACAAAAAAAAAAAGCTAGAACGCATGATAATATAAAGTGAATAATTTCGTTTAAATTAGATATTTAAATAATTTAAACGTTTTACACTTCATATAAAACTCATTCACTTTTGTAGATATACTTTGGGGACTAAATAGAAAAATTCCTAGACAAGAACGAACGTAAAAGGGGAATGTTGGAGGGAGTCTCTACTATTTAATATGTCATGATGTGGAAGAAAATTAGCTCCAGCACGCATTTAACAAATTTATTTTAATTGAGCGTGTTAAAAATTTGTAATGAACACACATTGTTTAAGTTTTGTGAAAAGTTAATTTTTGTTTTTTTCTCAAGAAAAATTTCTTTAGATATTTTCTCGTTTATTTAAATTATGATTATTTTAGGGTTTTTTCACCAAAGAAAAGGATATGAGATGTTATTACTTTGGCAAAGAAATGATAACAGTTGAAGAGGCACGTAGAGTTCATGACGAGGAGAAAGGGAGAGTGCTTAATAGTGTCAGGGTGTTGGAATGAGTTTATGTTGGTTTACAACTATTTATGCGCACTTCAGTGACTAGAATGATTATGACTGGGGTGATAAATTTTCGGTTGAGTTTTACAAAGTTAACTTAATGCCTAAAGGTTTCTTGCATTTTGGCATACTAATTTTATTTAATTGCAAAAAAATTTGTTCGGTTGTGTTGGTATGCAAAATCATCGTCATAATCACACCAACATTGTACAATGTTCTTTTCTAAAATGCCAGCAGGATTAGAGGGTTGAAAACTTATTCGCTTTCTTGATTGTGGGTCAATGAATTTTCTTCGTGTTTTTAATTTAATTGTAGTAGTTTTTGTACATATAGATTTGTAATTTGGTTTTATAGTATTTATTCTTTGCTTTTACAAAAATGCCATTAATTGTTATAATGATATGCCCCGAAGTTATAAAATATATAATTTTGAATTTTCATAATAATTAGCTCTGGCAAAAGGGAGCTGAGAAAAAGACATTTATCTATATTAATTAAATGGAAAAAGTTTTTGGATATTAAAAGTAATGAAATGTAAAAAGATTAAAAAAAAAATTAAGACTTAAAAAACTAAAAGTAGTTTGATGCAGCAATGAGTAGTCTGATACAAACAAATTAAGTTTGATTCACTCAAATACTTAAATGTTAAGTAAAAATAATTATAGTTTGTTTTATTTAGGGGAGGTTATTTTCCAAAACACTTCACCTCACGTGAAAAATATTTTCATACACATTTTTAAAAATTAAAAAAAAATTTTATATGAAAAAATTTTCAACGCAAGGTAAAGTGATTTAGAAAATAAGCCCTTTATCAAAATTTGTTGAAAAGAAGTTTTTGTTGTAATGATTCTTAATATACACATCGCAGTTATTTAACAATAGTGTATTAATTCAAAATGTAAAAATCTTCAGTAGAAGCGACACCAATTTTAATTTTATATTACGGGCGTATGAAAAATAACTTTTAAGCCACCAAAAAGTAGACAAAATATGACGATATTTTTACAGCGGTTAAAAATGAATATTACGTCTCGATTTTTTCCAAAGAGTGAAAAATAGAAATTTTGAGTCAATTATCCTTAAACAAAATGTTTGCTTTTTATAAAACAAGTATCAATACTGTTTTAAATTGTTAAATCATTGATTGTACTTTGTACAATTTAACACAATCCATTAAATACTCGTTTCAAAAGAAAAATACTAATTATTATAATGACTACATCGCTTATAAAACGTGAGCCAAAAATCAATGTATTAATTTGTAATTCTACAAGTTTATTTAAAAAATTATGTATGACATTATTAATAAATGTATTTGAAAATAACTTCTACATATTAATTACCTTCGCTTCAAATTCAAATGCTAATTTTGCCTTGCAAATACATTTACTATTAATCAACAAAACTTTTTGCGATGTATTCAAACCAAAAGTAACAAAGAAAACAAAGATAAAAAAAGTAAGAATGTTTTGTTTGGCAAGCCCACGATGGGCCTGGATTTTCAAATACTTTTCATGAATTTAGGGGCGTTTTAACCATCCAAAGCGCGCTTTTTGATGTCGCAGCACGTTGTTAGTAAAGTAAATAAAAGCGATTTCACAATTTTCTTATTTTTACAACTATTTAAAGCATTTAACCATGCAAAGCGCGCTTTTTGGCGTATTGGCGCGTTTTTCTTAAAGTAAATAAAAAACGCTTTAATTCTAAATTTTCTTATTTTTACAATTATTTAAAGCATTTTATGTAGTTTCATTCAAAATCAAGGCAAAATTAACAATAGGTGGTCTCACTTGCAAAGGCAAAATGGCTATTGAAACCCGAAGTGTCAAAAATGGGTTACGTTTTCATGTTGGCTTTAATTAATTTTATAATACGTAATTGAAAGTTGTTCCAAAATTCTTGGCAGATTGGCGAAGTTATACCAGGCGAATTGCATGTTGTTGATTTTATTGTTGTAACGATAGGGCCACCTAGAATTCAATTCGCCAGCATCATGAAAACGCGCTATTTTACTTGCATCGAAAGTGAATGAATATATTTAAAGTTTGATTTAAATTTAGAAAATTTAGTTATAATAAAATACTTTTTGGATGGTTTTATTGCATTTGAATCAAGTTTGAAATAATGCTTGCGCAACTCTTGGTTTGTAGATGGCAGCGGTAAGGTTAAGGAGGGAAAATTTAGTACAGACTTTGTTGTACTCGGCCAGTGCCTTGTGCAACTAACTTTCCGAGTCTGAAAGGGGTTATATATAAATATTTTTTTTAATGCCATTTATTAAGATTTTATTAAATTTGCTGCATAAATGCGGGATATGCATATAAGCAATGGCCTAAACACGAAACAATTTCGGCTATTTTAAAACAGTATATTATAAACAGTATAATTGTACAAGTTTCAATCCATAAGAGCGTAAAATGCTTGTGCAAATAAGCGAAAAATGCTGCATTTTTGTTCATTGACCTTTATTTTCCATTGTTTGACAATTTTTCCTACTTTTCCTGGAAGTATCTAGATCCCAATAAAAAACATGTTCCAAAAGGAGCAGGTTTTATGTATAAATTCAGACCTCAAATCTCTTCAAACCTACTGATGGGATGCCTGATGTTTGTATGGAGTGTTCCCGGTTTGGAGGACTATTTTCTGCTGACAATAAACGCTTCTTTTAACATAATAAAACATGCAAACAAAGCTAGGAGTGCTTTTAAGGGCTAACTATATTAACATATTCATTAATGCTTTGCTGTTACTGATTAAAATGCCTTTTTCAAGCATTTTCGTAAGCCATAGTATATTTTTATTTTTTTTTTTTCGCTTTAAAAGCTTCTTCGATGTCAGCACTAAAATATCAGCTTTATTTGTATATGTATTTTTATTCTTTATCATATACTGCTGTATAAGAGCTCTCTTATTGAAGCGCTCGATTATGCGCTTTTTCTCTTAAGTGCTTCGAAAAACACAAATTTTTTTTACTGGGATGCTTCATAGCGTTTTGCGTTGAAGCTTACAAAAGCTGTATCATCAGCAGAAGTTGATGTTTAAGTGCAGTGCTTCCCTGTCGGACGTTTGAGGAGAACTTAAAAAACGTCATTCTTCAGTTATAAATGTTGACAAATCAAAAAAGCTCCAATAGGTTTTAAGTATTTATGGGTAGTTTAGCTTCGTTAATGTATTAGGTCTTCATGCCCCACTTTATCAATAGCTTGAGTAACATCAAGAAAGAGCGCAGAACAATATTTTTTTCCTCAAAAGTTTTTTTCTAATCACGTTTAATAGTCTATGTGATTCTTCGATTGTGCTGGTTTTTTTTTCTTATTCCATATTGAAGATTTTGGAATACATCCACTTTCATTTAATATTGGGGTTAATTTAATTTAAAAAAGTTTCCTGACGAGCTGGCCTAAGCAACCAGAGAAATGCGCATAGAAACTAGCTTTCCCACAACAATTAATTACAGTGTTTTTATCGAAAATAAAAATTGGGAATTTAGCACGGCATTACTAAATAAGTCAGTTGCTATAATTGCGGTAAGATGGGTCATATCCAGGGAAACTATAAGCCACGATTAAGATCTGCTTCACCGTCATCAGTCAAAGCAAGTCACCTTTAAACTCAAACGAGCTAGTACAGCGGGAATGGGCTAGCATTCACAGCGGAGGGCCCAATAATCTCTATACACAGAAACAATTTTCGGTAGTTTTTTATAAATTAAAGAAATTGTTTGAAAAGTATTTCAATATAATTAATGTGATAATTGAATCAATTATTTTTTTAGTTGAACAATATTAAATATATAATTTAGATTTAATTAACATTTTAGTTGTTTTGAAATAAGTTTTTAATTAAAATATGTATTAAAAAACAAAAAATCTTAATTGATTTTTTTCGCTTAAAATAAAATGATTTAAACTTGTAGAATTGTTGTTGGGAATTGTCAGAACCTGAGCTTTATTTAATTAAATCAATTAACACATTTTTTGAAATGGCTTGGTGTTTTGATCTTTTTTTTTAATTGAAATTAAACATATATTATTTATTAAAAAAAAGTCACAATCAACAAATTGTTTGCTTGATTCTATGAATTTGGTGATGAGAAATGATTCTTAATATTTTCTGTTTGTAGTTATATCATCGGTCAATAAATCATTTCAACTGTGTTCACTATTGTAGGGTCCGACTTAATACAAAATTCTATATAACCCCTAAGCACGGTGAGTAGGCGAAGTTAAATTTTAAAATTTATAACCCTAGACACTTTCTGTTATGTTAACAGAATAATGTTAACCACTTAACAGAACTTATGTTAACGCTTTTATGAGGGATAAATGCAGATTTCTGGAAAAGGAGTCAACATGGGCGAACAAAAATTATTAGGAATTGTGGACAATAAGTTTCTCCATCGTTTGCTATAATTAGGATTTTTAACAGAGTGAATTGAAGCGACTTATTGACAATTTACCCTTTAGAATTCTCTGGGGGATGAGTCCAGATTTCTGGAAAAGGAGTCAACGTGGGCGAACAAAAATGATTAGGAATTGTGGACTTACTCTGTTCAAAATTCTAATTATAGCAAACGATGGAGAAACTTATTGTCAAAACAAATAAAACAACTTAATTATATAAAAAAAGTAAATATTGGTATTTCAGTAATTTGGTCATAACTCGGGCATTTTCCAATCGATTTGATAGATTTATACACCTACGTCTTTAGGAAGAAATTTACCATTTACTTCGGTAATAAAACTTGGACTCGGAAAGATCTACGCTTCCCGAAAATAGGTATTTTTATTAAAAAAAATTATATTTTGGTAATAACTTTTTTGTATCTGAACCGATTTTTCCGAGTTTTTCAGCAAATATGTTCTACTAAAAATTTCCGATCTTTTGATATATAAGACGTATCCATAGGTCATGTAACAGCTCTAAAATTTTTTTAGCCCATTTTTGGAGTATTTTGCTAATAACTTAACCATTTCTTAACCGATTTGGCAGATTTATATACCCACGTCTTTAGGAAGAAATTTATTATTTACTTAGATTATAAAATTTTGACTCGGGTAGATCTATTGTTCCCGAAAATGGGTATGTTTTTATTTTGGGCATTACTCTTCCATTTTTGGGAGAAAAGTTTCAGGGTTTTCGGAAAATATATGCCGCTAAACATTTCTGATATTTTGGTATATAAAACGTGTTTATATGTCATACTAGAGCCCTAAAATTTAAAGTTTTAAGTATTTTCAATAATGTCTTTGTACGGGAGGTACCACGCCCACTTTTCCAATCGCGCCCATATTTTGTGGGATACTGTGTATTGATAACCGATATGTTTGTACCTAATTTGGGAACTTTAGCTCGTTTCGTTCTCCAGATATACAGAAATGTATAACGTCTTTTTATGGGAGGTGCCACACCCACTTCTCCAATCCCGCCCATTTTTTTAGAGAGCTTGTGTATTGGCAAGCAACATGTTTGTACTAAATTTGAAAGCTGTAGCTCTTACCGCTCTCGAGATATGCAGAAAAAAAGAATTTAAAAAACAACAACATGGGATTTATGGGAAAAATTAGAGGTAGTCGTGGTTTTTTGCTCATATCTCAGCCATTTATGTACCGATCTTCCTGAATTTCAATAGCAGACAATTCCGGACTATATGTGACATAAATGTATAAAAACCTAGCCTCCATATCTTGGGTCTTCGGAAAACCCATTTCAACGGACGGACAGACGGACAACCGGATTTGAACTTCCCTTCTCATTAGAAGCCAGAATATATATACTTTATATGGTCTTAGATCAATATTGTAGAAATTACAAACGTAATGACAAAGTTATATATACCCTTTTACCTTCGGTGAAGGGTATAAAAATAAAATATTGCACAGTTTACTTGTATAGTATGTGTCACCAGTTGCATTTATCGGCAGTATAAAGTGTGTATATAATCCCAATTACTTTTTTTAGATTTCATATGGCGAATAAATAAAAACTTTTTTGTATTCTTCTTTTTTTATTGTAGAATTAACTGCCAGTCCCTCGATTTCCAACGAAAACTTCGTTCGCATAGTTTATGCTAATAACTTAATTTTTAAATTTGTTTTTTGTTTTAAATAAAAGTTAAGCGAATGAAAGTTTCGTTCAAAATCGAGGGACAGGCAGTAAATTTGAAATTAAAAGATACAATAAAAAGTTAGAATGGAATTACCTTTGTACCTATGTAAATATGTATTGACATAGGAATATTATGTTTTTAAATTTGGTAATAATCTCAGCTTAATACGTTCGATACATTGATATATCGATATTTTTAATAAATATATATCGATACTCTTAAAAAGTATCGATACGATATATATCGATATATTTTTTCAATTTTCCCATTCCTAGTCAACAATAGCATTTTCAATATCTCTTATCTCAAATCTAAGGGGTATAGGTGTTTTAGATACAAGCAACTTTGTTATCAATACACAACATCCAACAAAAGCTGGGCGGAATTGCTAAAGTAGGCGTGACACTTCCCATAGAAAAAGATTATAGATTTCTGTATATCTGGAAACGGCAAGAGCCAAAGTTTCCGAACTAGGTAAGACCATCTTGGTTATCAATATACAACATTCGACAAAATGTGAGCGGGAGTGGATAAGTGGGCGTGGCACAAAATAAATTAATTTATATATATAGAGAACGGTAAGAGAAAAAATTGTCCAAAGTTGGTGCACATAGCTGGGTTATCAATACAAAAGCTCTAAAAGATATGAGCGTTATTTGAGAAGTGGGCGGGGCACCTCCCGTACAAAGACATTATAGATTTTTGCATATCTAGAGAACGACAAGAGCCAAAGTTTCCGAACTAGGTGCTTTGTTTTTATTACACAACATCCGACAAAATATTGGCGGGATTGCAAAAGTGGGCGTGGCACAAAATAAATAGATTTATTTATATCTAAAGAACGGTATCTATATAACTTTCTGCTCTTACCGTGCCATGGTGAAGTGTATATTATATTCGGCAAAGCCGTACTTGTTTTTTGTTTGTTTTGTTTTTCTCTAAAAAAATATTAACAAAATTTTGAGAAATAAAATGTCCCATTTTTATTTACGATAGGCTTGATTGCGAACTGCTGGCTATTAGAATCGTATTGGAATTTCATAAAAAATGCATATACCTATTTTATGGAGCAATATGTAAATTTAAATTTAATAATAATTATGAATAAATTTACCTTTTTTCCACAATATCCTGAACTTTGTTTGAGAACTTAATCCAATATTGATTGATGTTTTTGCTGTCAAATAAATTGTTGTTTTTTTGTATGTTAGTCCATGCTAAAATCCAATAACTTTGTTTGGCTGAATATTCTTGTTGTTGGATTAAAAATTTCTTAAGAATGCGTGGTAATGGACTCACGAAACTAAACAACAACAACAAAAGGCAGAAAAAAGAACACTTGTTTTGTTGTTAGGTATTTCTTATTAGATATTATTTAAGAATTATTGCACTTTATTTTTCTTTATTGGTATTAAATTTATAAAATAAACACAAATACTTTTTGGAATATTTTGGAATTGATTTAATTTAATTTTAATTAAATTCTTATGGGTGGTTGAACTGGTAGTATTTTCGTTATTGTTGTCGTTATTGTTGAATGTGTTAAAAGACAAGACAAACATTAAACGCCCACACGTTACAAAATGTGAAGTTAAAGGAAATACCTACGGAAAGATTTTTTTTATAAAACAAATTTAATTAAATAATTTTATTTAGCTTTAAATTAAAATTTTAATAATTTTTCCTTTTCTTTAATAAATTTTCTTGTAATCTAAATTTTTTTGAAACAAATTGCTTTAAAATTTTATTTTAGCAGCAGACAGGCGCCACTCATTGGTACAATCTGTCCGTCTGCCTGTGTTTGGTGGGTTAAGCAATGAACTTATAAAACCGGCTTTTAATACAAAAACTTTTCACTTTTAAGACTTAAAATCAATCCACTTTTTTAATAATTTAACAATTTATTTAATTTTTTTTAAATATTTCAAAAATTTTGTCTTCCGTAAGACATATTTTAAAAGAATATTCTTAATTTTTCTCTTTTTTGTTTTCTTTAAATGCTGCCTTCTTTAATTTTTCACATGTAAACAAATCGATTTTTTGTTGTTATTAAAACCGTATTTAACCAGAGTACAAGAGAAAGAAAAGACAAAAAACAACATAACATTTACACACTTTACGAATTTAAGCACGAAAACGTAATGTCAAAAATTCAAAGACAAACATTAGCACACACGAAAAAACGAAACAAAAACACACAAACAAACACTATTTTACTTAAACTACCTTCAACGAATGTTTAGGAAGAGATAAGCAGACTAGAAGTATTAAATTGGATTTTTATTTTCTTCTTCTTTTTCACTTTTTTTACCGTCACGAAAGAAAAACGAAACGTCTTATCAGCCGCTTTTAAATTATCTTTAAAACACTTTTTAATCACATAAAAAGACAAATATTTTATTTTCTTACATTTAATTCGATCTTAAATTATTAATTTTATAAAACAATTTTATTATATTCTTTGATTTTTTTATTGACTCCCATATTACTTTAACTCACGTTCTTGGTATCCGCGTTAAAACTGTCAAACGAATTTGGTTCCGTTGTGTGTGTGCTGTTTTTTTCTTGTCTTGTATTTTGATATGTTTTTCAGTTCTCTCTTTCTCGTTTGTATTTGTTTATGTTGATAGAGTTTAGTTAATGTTTAGTAAAATGTTAACTACACTCTTACCAGTTACCAATGGGAGAGAAAAGAACAGCTATAGTACTGTAATTTAGTATGAGTTTAGTTAGTGGAATATTGCAGAAAGTGGTTGAAGTACTGTAAGCAGTGCATCTCAAACTATTTATGGTGTTGTTTGTGTATAAGAGGCTAATAGGAAAAAGAGATTTCCTCGTTGTTTAAATAAATTCCTCGTAGAGTAGTTTTAATTAAAAACTAAACACAATTGTTTAAATAAATTCGTAGAGAATATTAAATACTACGACTTTAAAGAACTATAATTTTTATTATAAAATTTGTAAACTAGTATATAAAAAATAGCATTTGGAAAAGAGAAACAAAATTTGTGATCTTTATATAAATTTTTCTATCAACACTAATGTAGTCTATAAAATTTGCTTTGAATGTTAATTAGTTTTTCTTTTTCTTAAATTTGCGATATTTTAAACGATAATACCTATATAATTTTCCTTTAAAAAAATTAGAATAATGAAGGGATATAATTTCTTTTTTAATTAATGAATATGTGTTTCAATCAGTGCTGCCAAATTTGAAAAAATATAACAAAATTAGAAAAATTCCTTTTTTTTAAAAGTAGTAGTAAAATATTAATTACAAATTGAGAAAACAAAACATTGTAATTCTTGTACATATTAAACAAATATTGAGAAACTTAAATTAAACGACTTTATTTATTTGAGACCTTTTTCATAAACAATATTGTTATTTTAAAAGTTAAACCAGGCAAATTTCCATACAAAATTATTTAATTGAAAGTTTATAAATTGGATTTACTTGAATATATCCTTTACAATAAACGAAATTTGTACTTCACAGTTATAAATAACAAAACAGGAATAATTAAATTGTTTTCCGCTTTTTACAGTCAGTGGCAGGGATGTCAAATGTTGCGAATTTTTAAACCTCTTGTTGATGGAAATTAAGGTTTGGCAATATGGCGATTGTTCTCAAATTTTTTTTTTTATAAATAAAATATATGGCCAAAAAAATTTTTAATAAATATACATATAAAGTAAAATTTCAAATTTCAAAAATTCACGTTATTTTCTTACAGTAAATTCTATAAATTCTTAAATTAAAGCTTATATAGAAGTTTTTTTGAAAAATCTTTAAAATTCCCATGTGTATTTCAATATGTACTGGAAATAATAAGAACTTAGAACATTTTACTTCTATACAAGTTTTTAGAAAGACTAAAACTACTTTTGTGTACTTTTTCAGTCATGATCTGTACTCGATTCCGGGTGATATTATGCACTTTTTACTTCTATTACCACATATCTTCTCTATACTTAAAATTAGGAAAAACTACGCTCATTAAAAAAAAAATAATTGAAAATCTCCACCGATTAAAACTTCTTTTGATATACATTTCAGAATATGACAGTTTCTAATATAAAAATCACATTTGGTAATTCTTTTCTTTACAAAAATCTTGAAAAAAATATTTGGTAGCTGTTCTGAAAGAAATTTTTCGTTTTCGATAGAGTATAAAAAACTTTCGTTCATTTGAAACAAATAGTTAATAAGAATATCGTAATGCAAAGTACACATTATTCAAAGTCGTAAATAATTTTCTTCGAATCGAAATACGCGGTAACCCTCGATGTAAATAAAAACGTTAGCAGATTAAAAACGTAAATTGCAAGTGTATCAAGGAAAACATATCATGCGTCTTATTTTTTTCGAAAAAAGTAAACAAAATTAAAAAAATATTCACAACCCCACATTAAGAAAAAAAATGACCAATTTTGGTTAGAAATAACCAAAAACGGCAACTCTGGTTTCAATTATGATTTTCATTTCCATATTTGCACAGAGTTTGGTAACGGCATGTCTACACGCGCAATAATAATTTCCGAATAAAGCCAGTAGTCTGCATAATAACTGCACAAAATGTTATGTACTAGCTTTTGTTTTTAGGTGGAGAACACGAACACGAATCGATGCTATTAATAGTCTTAATATATCGAAAATATCAATAGAAAAAATGTCGCTAACGATACTATTATTTATAATCTAGCTATGATCACAGTTTTTCGCTTCAAGTTTACTTGCTATTAATTCGTGCTGACTTATAGTAATGTATACAAACAAGAAGAATAGCAAGTGCTATTGATATCTCAGCTGTGCTTCTTTTTAATGCTGCTTAGAGGCCTTAATGTCATGTTTACATAGGGACTGATAAATATACCTTTTGGGTGGAAAATCAAAACCAAGTTGCAATCCCTGTCCTTGCCTCCTAGTCCCTGCTACTTTGGTGTATTCAGAAAGGTGCTCTTCAGCTGGCGCTGAAATATTAAACCAAATAAGGTTTACCAATGTTTGTAGTTTTAGAAAAAAATCGATTATTAAATAGTTAATCGGACATGTTCTGGAAATCGAAATCATGTGCGATTGAAATTAAAGCAATTTTGGAAAGTCTTCCCAGTTTAAAGTTCATAAAAATATTTTCTTTTCTATATCTCATACTTTGAGGACCACTTTATATACCTAAACTTTTTTTTAAAATTATTCATCGATTTCAATTTCACGTGATATCGATTTACTGAACATGGACGTATGTGTTTTTATTTTAAACGCAAACAAATTCAGTATATATATATAAATATGTATATATATATATATTTTTGTATATATGTGTGTTTTCTTCAACATTCCTTTTTTCCTAACTACCAATTTTTGTTACGTTAAGAGTTCTAATATGAATAATATTTTTCTTTAACCATTTAGTTTAGTTCTACATCTTTATAAAATTATTGTTTTTTATTTTTTTTTTATAAAAAATGTTATGTTTATGGTTTTCTTGTCAAATAAATCTTTACGTATTTGCCACATATGTATGTTGCAAATATAATCAAGTCCTTAATCGGGCTTTATTTCATTGTTTTATTCAGTTATTGAAATAAATTTTAGTTGTTATAAAAATGTTATACCTTAAGGAAATGAAAAAATATTTTTTAACTGACACCAGCACAATTTTTAAATACTGTCACCTAAAATAACGTGCGTCTATACATACATACATATGTACGTCTTATTTAAAAAAATATAAGATTATATAAATACTTTCAATAAAGTGAAAAAAAAACACCAAACTGTAGCCCGATAAAATATTAGGTAGTTTTTCTACTCAAGTAAAAAAATCCAGTCGATAGTAATATCGACAGTATTGATAGTGAGACATGAACTGCCGATAATTATCGATAATTATCCCAGCACTACATTAGACCAGTGTTGCCACTTTGTGGACCTGAATTTGGTGTAATTTTTACTCTCGTGTGTAGAGCTTGTGTAATTACATTGAGGTGTAGATCAGGTATAATTTGAAATTCTTTCATTTCAAAACAAATAATATAAGGATTTGATATAATTGATAAAAATGTATACCTAAAAAATTTATAGTATATTCAACCTGAGGCACTGTTTATATTAAAAAAAGAAAAAGATTTACACAGCTTATCAAGGAAAGATTGAGAAATTGGCGTCATAGAGACAATTAGATATTGATAAATATGAGCCTCATTGTGAGTTATAACCAGAAGTTAATTGGAAACAGAAGGTATTTATTTAGAAAATCAACTAGATGAAGATATGTTTCCAATATTACCAAAAGTGAATGAATTTTGTGTTTGTTTTTTTATTTAGCGCCCGTAACATTCGTTAAACTGATTTGAGAAACAGTCGGTCAACTAAAAACATTGCATGAATTTTTTTTACTAAATAATGTAAACAAAGGAATGGCAATGAAGATTTTGAGGCTTCCTTAGATGTATGAAAGTATAACTTATTATTTTAAGCTTAAGAGTTATTAATTTGAGCGGAAGGTATATCCCGCAATGACGGCGTGTGTAAAAGGAAATGAGTATGGAATAGAGCGAGCAGGCCTTGTATATCCAAAATTAGGAGTACATATAGCTTCTAGATGGCATCCGAACTCCTTATTTTTTCCTGCTAGGGTATATTATGAATTTGTTCTGATAGGTGAATACATATAAAAATTTTTTGTATTATACCTATCGACTTAGAAACAGTATTTGGGTCGTCCGTCCTGCTGTCTGTCTACTCTGTGCAAAGTACAGGTCGCATTTTTTAAGATTAATGAAATTTGGTTCATACGTTGTTTTCTGATAATTTTGAGAATCGGTCTATTTATTTATTTAATTTTCCAGTCTATAGATTAAAAATCCTTACAGACATAAGTGCTTAAATTATAGTACATATAATAAATATAGAATAATGATATTAACTAATTTGAATTTAAATAAACAATAATTTTTCTTTTTAAGGCATCATTACTATCAGAAAAGTCAATTAGGTTATATAGATTATTAAATTTCAAGCAAATTTGACGAAAGGAGTCGTTGTTAGCGTACACAGAACGGTAATACGTTAAATTTAACGGCTGAAAATTTCGTGTAGGTCTCACTGGAACATTAAAGTTAATTTTGCTTAACAAGTAACCGGAATCGACATCACCGCGTATTAGACCCATTAAAAACGAAATACTAAGCATTGTTCTTCGGCTTTTTAACGTCGGTAACTTAATAAGACCAAGTCTGCTTTCATATGAAGGTAGTGCAAGCGAATTCCATCCAAGACCTCTAAAACAAAATAAAAGGAACTGTTTCTGTACAGATTCAATGCTGTTGATATATATATTAAAGTATGGATCCCACACAATTGATCCATATTCCAGGATAGGGCGAACCAGAGACGTATATAAGTGTTTAGTTACATATGGATCAGAAAATTCTTTTGACCAACGTTTCAAAAAACCAAGAACTCCATTAGCTTTATTGACCATTAATGAAATGTGATCACAGTATTTTAGTTTGTGATCCAATAAAATACCGAGATCACCAATAGTGTGAACTTTATCCAGTAATGTTCCATTTAGAAAATAGCTAGTGTCAAGTTTAAATGAGCGGAAAAATGACATGTGTTTACATTTTTTTATATTTAAATCCAATAAGTTGTAATTACACCATTGAGAGAAAAGTTCAATGTCAGACCGCAAAATAGATTGATCAATAATATCGTTAAAAGAATGAAAAATTTTAACATCATCAGCATACATGAGTATGTTAGAGTGCTGAACAACCGATGGCAGATCGTTAATAAATAATGTAAATAAAACAGGACCAAGATGACTTCCTTGAGGCACACCCGAGAGAACATCGATGAATTTTGATGTAGCATTTTTAAATTTTACTTGTTGGGTTCTATCTAAAAGATATGATTTAAGCCATTGTATTGCGTTGTTGCTAAATCCCATACGTGATAACTTGTAAAGTAAAATATCGTGGTTAACTTTATCAAATGCTTTGCTAAAATCCGTGTAAATAACGTCTGTTTGTTTATTATTAACAAAACCTTCATTTACAATAGTTGTTAATTGTAAAATGTTAGTAGCAGTGGAACGTGATTTCCTGAAACCATGTTGACAAGGTGATAAAAGGGAAGAGATTTGATGATATAAACTATCAGTTAATATTTTTTCTAAAAGTTTGGGAATCGTATTCAGCTTTGCAATTCCTCTATAATTCGATATTTCCAGTTTACTTCCACTTTTAAACAACGGAGTAATATAAGATTTTTTCCATTCAGGTGGTAAGTAACCAAGTTCAATAGATTTATTGAAGATAATTGTAAGAGGAACATATAAGGATTCTGCACAATTTTTTTAAAATACAATTAGGTACACCATCCGGGCCAGGATTAAGAGAACACCGCAGAGACTTTAAATTTAATAGCACTGTTTCAGTGTCAATAAATGAAAAGTTGATACCTGTAGAATGAGGTATGCTATAGGGATAAGAAGTTTGACTATCAAATGACTTTTTTGAATACGTGGTTGCAAAAAAATCAGCAAATAAGTTGCTAATAGAAACATCATCTTCAGCACTCCGAGATCCAAATTTCAAATAATTAGGATACGCACTTGCACGACGCTTACTGTTGATAAAATTGTAGAACGATCTGGGGTTGGTTTTCATTTTAATTTTCATTCGATTTAAATAGCTTTTATACGCTAGTTGGCTAGCCGTGTTGTAATTAGATCGTATAATGCAATAATTCGTGAAATCAACAGATGAGCCGGATAGCCTATATCTTTTAAAAAGTTTGGTTTTTCTATTTTTCAATTTAGATAAATAACGATTATTCCAGGGAGGGCCTTTATTACTGCGAATAATTTGTTTGGGAACAGCTTCCAACATGCAGTGATGCAATACAGCATACAAATTTGATACGACATTATCCAGATTATCTCCTGAAATAAGAGTATCCCAATCGACTTTCGATAATAAACTATTAAATTTTGTGTAGTCCGTACGGGAGAAACAGAATACCAAATTATTTAAATTTTCTCTTAATTCCTGGGGAAAGATTTTTGTAGAAAGGCAAATATCTAGCTGTATTGTAGGATGGTAACAATCTTCAGGTTGAGAAATAGGTAGCGTGTTCCTCACATGTATGTCTGATGGCTGGTTAACAAAAGCAAGATCAAGAAGTTTCCCAAATGCGTTGGAGACGTAGTTTATCTGAGAAAGTCCACATGACAGCAGTGACTGAATAAATTCATTTAATTGTAATGGAATTAAATAGTTTATTTCTACAGGATTACTCCATACTATGTTTGGAAGGTTGAAGTCACCAAGGGCAATAAACAAATCAGAAGGTTTAGACTGACCAAGAACAAGTTTAATTGCAGAAATGTGGTTATTGTAAATATATGCGAACTCTTTTCCTAATAGAGCCTTTGTGCCCATTAACCATCGTATTCTGTTGATATTTAGACAAAATTTGCCCCCAAATATATATTATTTCAACCTTAATTACGAAATAAATTTTTCAAACAGTCCATAATTGACCATGGTTCACATACAAATATCACTCACGAAATTCGTTTGTAGTGCCATAACTGCTGTATACAAATCAATACATAGATACACAAGAATAGCGCCTATGTCATGTCGAAATTATGTGCAGGTAGGTAAAGCATTGAACATAAGTTATGTATAAACCCCCGCCCTTAAATCACTTAAAGACGAAAAAATATTAAATAGATGTAGTTACTTAGATAATATTCGGCGTTAAGAATTCTTATATTATCAGTCGCAACCTCATAACATAATTTTGTTTTTAAGGGTCCATTGCAAATGGGAACTCACAAGGGAACACTCTTAGAAATTTGTCTGTAAATACTGTGATGTAGGGTATCAAAGATTCAGAATTGACCGGCTACGTACTTTTTAATGTGTTCTTTTTTTGTAAAAGTTTTTTTTTTTATAATTCAACGTTATTTGACATCAGGAGTAATTTCAAATAAATTGGGTAATTTTGCCTCATCTCAAAGTGTATACACTTTACAACTATAGTTTTGAATTATGCTGGTGGTAACACTGCATTAGACATTAAGTTTTCAAATGCATTGTCCTATTTGATGCAAGTAAATTTATTGTCTTATTGGTATTCTGTGTTGCCCACCTTGAAGATCTTGTCCAACTGTTTGAATAATTATTTAACAATATGCACATTAATGTTTCGGCGGTCTACACGGAAAAATATGGTGTTGGCAATGAAATTTGATAATGTTCATAATTATTTTCAAGTTTATTTCAAGTGGATACCCCATGTATTAATCGGTTAGTAACTAGTAACGATCGGTTTTTTTTATTTATCTACAAATATATGATCTTTCCATAACGATCCGTAAATTTTGTCACGAGTGGATTTTATGTAAATACAAATAACTTTACTAAGTTTCATGGAAGTAGGTTTTATTTAAAACTTAAATAATTCAATTATTTAAAATGCTGATTAACCAGAAAAGTTGATTAATCGATAAATTCATAATAAGCATTCTGAATAATATAAATTTTGATTTACTAAAATAAATCACTTAGTTTTATGCTAAAACAAAACGGGGGAAAAGGGTTTGCAAAATAATAACCTTATGAGGAAAAACAGGTTAAAAATACGTACTTTTTGAACGTTTCTCAAACAAGTATTATTCAAATTATTATCCCTAAAAGAAATACATAATCAAAACTAAAAAAACACATTTTACTAGCACACTTGCAACAATTTTACATTCGTTGCTCCACTCTAACACATATGTTAGAGTGGAACAAGTAACACAAACTAAATAATGCCAATTTTTTTAATATAATTTTTTCATACGCTTGTCGATTCTTGTAAAAAAATTTAATTGCTTTAATGTTAGTTCTGTGGTTTAAATTAAATATTACAAAAGTTATTTGCCATGTTAAGTTAAAAAATTAATTAGCTTATCTCCCTTGCAACAACGTTGCATATTAAAGTAAAGGAGGGCGTATTGATGGAGCCTCCAGAAAACCTGGTCGTAAATTTTCTGGAAATAATAGGTCATGTACGAAACAGTCGTGTTAAAAGAAGTGGTCTTCCCACAGGTAGCGGTCATTCGGGTGGTTGCTTTGGCCGGGATACTCGTTAAAGATTTGGTGGTGATAATAAAGGAGCAAATTATACCAAATATTTAGAATCCTGATGACTTTTCAAGTATGTATGCATGTATGTATTCGGCTTTTTAGTCACAAGTTGTTAACAAAATAATATTTCGGTACACGATCTCCGAGAAATTTATTGGTAAAGAGTACGTTTACCTCCATTACAAATGGATTTTTATAAATAATATCCCAAAACGAAATCCAGACCCATGTGAGAAAAGAACGTTATAGAGCAGCCACAGAAATGACGTTACGTGGTCCCGCACCCTCATCTATTATATACTTTAATGAAGCCTGCTTGATTATATTTTTTTTAATACAAACTTTATTTTAAAACTGAAATAAAAAAAAAACATTATTTTATAAAGGTTAGTACTAACCAATTTTTACGCCATGAATAACTAGTTAGTGCTAACCTCTATTTACGTTATGACTAACTAGTTAGTGTTAACCATTATTTACGCGATCACTAACTAATATAAAGCAGTGTAGTAAGCAGTACAGATATATGTTCCGTAGTCGAGTGGAATTAATTAGTTGGAAAGAGAGGCAAAATCACATGTACACAAGAGTAAAATATAATAAAGAGTAAAATAGAATATTATATTATTTTTAGTTAAAAACAACTTAAATTATGAAAGTGGATTTAGGCTGTTTTCCTAAACGTGTGTTTACAATGTATCAATATAGTATTGACACCGTTTCGATGCATTTTGTACTTAAATTTTTACCTACGTTGTATTGTATATGTATATGGTTTGCATCCAAGAATGATAGAAGAAAGATTACGACAACACGAACTCAAAATTGAATTTTCTGCGCAGGTGGGTCAAATGACGTCACGAAACATACACGAATAGGTAACCCTAGCTTGGGTTAAGCTACGTCATCTAACGGGAAAACATGCGCATGGCGTAATCTCTTTTTATATCATTCTTGGTTTGCATCTACATTTTTTTATCTACTTTATTTGCTTTTCTCTGCCCAGTGAAAACTACAAAGTTGCATTTCGGAACAAAATGCATTGTCAAAACTTTTATGGTTGCATTTAAGAACATGTTGCCATGTATTAATACAATGCAACAGACGTTTATGAAAACAGCCTTACTCTTATCAAGAACATAAAACTAAACAATGTGTCGAATCTGTGACATCCTCCTCCAAAAGTTAAAGTATTTAAGGATTGGGTGTTTTATGGGGACTATGGTCAATTGTACCGCAACCTTTACAAAATTGAGTTGTGCGATTTCTAGTCTTCTGAAATGACTGACTGGCCAAATGTTATTAAAAAAAACTTTACTCGTTACAATTTAATGCATACTGTAGTGTTTTACGAGAGTTGGCAGTGTGATTTCTAGTCTTATGGAACTATCACAAACCATATTTTACTACAATTGTATTAGTCGTTACATTTTTTTATTTACAAAAATTTTTACCGAGAGTGAACTTTATATGGGGCCTATGGTATATTATGGGCCGAAATGTCAATACTTCATTTATGTTAGTAATAAAATAATACATTTTTTATGAGGTTGGTTCCACATTTGGATTCAGAACACTTTTCCTACTTGTCCAATTGTGCTAGATTTCAACGAAATTGTATCTGACACGGCCTTTATTTTTAAGATTGATACTTAATGGGCAATAAAGTCGAGGGAAAATAAATGATTTAGCTTGGTGTACTCTTCAAATATGCTTCAGTTTCAACTTCGTAATAAAAACAAGTAAGATTGGTATATTCGGCTAAGTCGAATATTATATAACATTCACCACAGTGCGATAAGAGCAGAAAATTATAGGGCGAAAAAATGTCTAATGGTAACCCTATCCTTATACGTTTATATGTAAATGTGTGTTTGCAAGTGCAAAGCGAAAACAAAAACATTTTGGGAGAACAACATAAATTACAATCGTCGCACAGAGGGGCGAAAGTGGAGATTAATTCAAAAGATAAACTTTAACTTTCACAACTGTATTTGGTACCATATGAAAGTAGATAAAATTCTACATTACTAACTGCAAAGTTCTAAGTTATTTACTTTATTTGCAGTGTGTGATCAAAGTTCAATCATTTTTGTTATTTTTGCGCGCATTGATTAAAAGATAAAATTTTGATATTTCAAGTGATTATATTTTGTATTAAAACTTCTATAAGTAAAAGATTTATAATTGAACCCTCAACTTCAGGTATATGAGCATATAACAAAATTTTTTTGTTTAGATAAATATTTTAGAAATATTAAAACAAAAAAAAAATTAAATTGCTCTAAAAATGTACTATGCATATGCAAATGTAATATGCATTGAGTTTCAACAACTTTGCGGATAAGTGCAGGAAAAAATGCTTTTATGCTCTTAAAATATGAGATCTTAGCCAATAAATCCCAAAATGCCTATTTGCGTATTTGTGCGATTTTTGAGTTATGAAGGTTTTTGTGAAAGAACTGCAGTTTCTAAAAATCAATGTGAAAACAACAAACAAAAAAACAAGTTGTTTTTATTATCTTTTTTGTTATTGTTGTTGTTATTGTGGTTAATGAGTGTGATGTTTATTAGAGACGGATGCGTGAGTAACTTTAAATCACGCACACTCAAGAAAAATAGTTTTGGTGCATTCACAAGGAATAGAATTTTTCACATAAAATCATGCTATAATGACATAATAACAGGGATCGAAAAGAACAGTTATTTTGAAATTGTAAAACAAAAAAAGCATATATGTAGAAGTAAATGCCGGCAAACTGATTCAAGTATACCATATTGATCCATACGAATATAATAATAATAACTGTGATCGAAAAAATCAAAATCAAAATAAAACTGTAATTTTTGTTCAAAACAAATAAAAATCAAAAAATAACTGCTGTTTTTGTTCAAAAAAATAAAAATAAAAAAATAACTGTTATCATCTGACTTTTATGAAAAAAGGAATAACTGTTACGGTCCCTGCATAACAAGTTTGAATTTCACTCACGAACGAGAAATTATCTCGTAAATAGTAAATATATATTTACTTAAAGCTAATTGCATAAATAATTTAAGCTTCGTCCTTATATATTTTACTCATTTCAAATCTGATATATAGACTTGCGGACAAGTTTAGAACAGGTATCCCCCACAGCAATTAAGTGCGGAGGAAGCTCTTTCCGTGTTTGTAGAAGCGGAGCTAACTCGATACCAATATGATGTAATTAGAAAAGCCGCGCCTAAGAAATTTCCATCATACAAAAAAATACAAGAAGCAAAAAAAAAAATTTATCCAGAGCCAGATGAAATAAAAATGACTGAAACGTCAGGCCAAGTAAATCTACAAGCACTATTAGACCATACCACTAAGCGTAGTTTTTCGATACAAAATGCTGATTTAAATTTGTTAGATAATGAAGAACTTTCTAAAATGACTATACTCTTAGTGGGGCTTTGACGGAATTTCAGGGCATAGTTCATATAAAGAAGCCTTTCATGACATTAACGCCTCAGACTCTTCAGTATTTATAACGTCGATTGTACCATTGAAACTAGTTTGTGAAAAAAAAAACAATTTGGCAAAATCCTAGACCGTCTTCCACTAGATTTTGAAGGCCCCTAAAAATTGAGTTTTTAAAAGAAACGATCGACAATATTAATCTCGAAAAAGAAAGAGTGGAGACTGAAAAAAAAGGCTCTTGTCGATTCGGTAGTATTACTTTTAGAGAGATTAGTGAAAGTAATACTACCGAACTAATTGTAGTGATGATTGACGGTAAAGTTTGTAACGCTATTACAGACACAAAGTTCACACAAAAGTGCTATATATGTGGCGCCACAAGTAAAGAGTTCAACAATATTGATAAAATGATTTCAAAAGATGTAAATATAGATAACATGGAGTTTGGTTGAAAAAAAAAATGATTGCTGATACAAAAAAACGCATTCAAAGGGAATTTAGAGAGAAAATTGGATTGATTTTTGAGCAACCAAAACCAGGCTTTGGAAACTCAAACGATGGGAATACTACAAGGAATTTTTTTAAGAATGCTGTAGTATCTGCAGAAATTACAACAACTGATTTGCAGTTGATAACAAATATGCATACAATATTAATAGTTGTTTCCAGTGGCATTAAGGTCAATATCGAAAGATTTTCAAATTTCGCTAATGATACTGCCAGGATATTTGTTAAAAATTATCCATGGTATTATATGCTTCCTACTCTACATAAATACTTTATTCACGGGCCAAAAATGATATCGCTTTCCCCATTGCCTATTGGCCAACTAACTGAAGAATCTCTAGAAGCTAGATATAAGGACTTTAAAAGTTATAGGGAGCACTTTTCGCGTAAATGCAGTAGGAAAAATACCATAGAAGACGTGTTCAATAGATTTCTTTTATGTTCTGATCCATTCATTTCAAGCATGCGAAATAGTTGTAAAAAAGAAAATGTAGCAAGTGCCAAAGTCTGCATTGGAGTTACTTATTCTTCCCCACAGTGAAAAAGATAATGATGACGATGATGAAGACTATTTTAATGATGATTATGAAGATAATGATGATTATGAAGTTAATGATGATTATGAAGTAAATAATACTTTTGAAGTTTATGAAATGAAGTAAATAAAAAAGCCTTTTAATTTTTTTTTTAATGTTTATTTTCTGAAATGTTTGTTTTCTGTTTATGAATAATTAAAATTAAAAATTATTTATATTTTCTAGTGTGACTTTTTTGAGTTAAATTTGTGGAGTTATGGATTTTTGAGAAAAAAGACGGAATTTATGTTAAAATTTTGCTAATATAAATACATATTAAATATTTTTATTTAGCCAAAAGCACATAAAGTTTGCTCTAATGTACAATTTAATTTACTAATTTATCGTTATTCATTCTATAGTTACAGCAAAAATAGTCAAATAAACCATTTTTTCCAAAACAGAAACAAGCCCATAAAAGGTTAAACATTTTTTTTTAACAATTTTTTTTAATGCTGGTCTTTTATGTATTTATTAATATCCATCAATAAAAAATAACAACATTTTGACATTACGACTTCTATGAATTAATCGCCACTTTCTGTACCATTCACCCCACTGTGCGTCGTTTATATATGTGTTTACCTGTGTGTTTGCACAATGCAAGAAAAAACACATTTTGGGACAATAACAAAAACCACTATTTGTACATGTATGTGCGTGTGTTTGCAAGCAAATTTCGAACGCTTTTTAAACACTTTTATCCTAAAAATACTTAAAAATCAACTACAAAATTTTTTTCCCCCGTATTTATGTATACATGTACATTAGGGGTATAACTTTTGAACAATTTTTTAAATTATCAAAAAATACCTATCCATGCCATATAGACCATGAAAATCTATGATGAAAAGTGGGGTCACTTTTTCGCGGGCGTTAAAAAAGTTCCCCCCCAAATCACTTTGAAGTTCAGTATTTGAATTTTTTTGTTTATTAAAAATACAATATTGCAGAACAACTCGCACTTTGAACTAAAAGTTTATATCCTTCAACAAAGATAATTTTTAGTATCTGAAGTTAATA
The DNA here is from genome assembly GCA_943735925.1 of Pollenia amentaria. Lineage (NCBI taxonomy): Eukaryota > Metazoa > Arthropoda > Insecta > Diptera > Polleniidae > Pollenia > Pollenia amentaria. The sequence continues at coordinate 48,276,401 of OX031007.1, forward strand.
TATAGTACATGACTGTATGTATGGTAGGTATTTAAAAAATAAAAATTCAAATATTATTATTTTTTGGAAGCTTTTAGAAAAAACGGTTTGGGTGGGAGGTTTTTTATCCAAATTGATCTCAAAAAACTGTTTTCTTGATATATACATCAGTGGCCACCCCGTCGTGATAGGTATTTTTTTTTGGTTATACCCCTAATGTACATACATACATGTACCTATTTATATATGTACATTAACGTAAGTATATAAGATATTTTTATACATATCGCTCATCTTCTGCACCGTCGTCATAACTCAAAAAATTAAATTTTGGAGTTAGTGATGCACAATTGTTCGCTATTTTTTTTCTTAATATTATGTATGAAATTCATCCTTATACCTTTTATACTTTCCCCGTTTGAAAAGAATGTGTCTTTATTCTTTCTAAGTGGTGCGAGAAATCAAGAACTTTAAACACGTTTATTTCGAAATGTATTTTTTGAGTTGCGACGATGTTGCAGCAATTAGCGATATATGGAAATATACAAACGTCTACAGATATAAGTACTGCAAAAAGTAACAAAAAAGCGAATATACCCACAATCCATTTAAAATACAAGCAGCGCATTCCTGCCTACAACTGTCACGTAACTTCGTAATGAAGTTCTATTATCTAGGGGTTGGCACGTTATGTTTAAGTGACATAACTGTCAGCAAATCATTTGCATTGCTTTCCACATTACAGAAATGATCAGCTGGTACAACTTATTTACATTTCTTCGTTTACGGTCGGCTAACCAAGCCTTAGTACATATTTATCTTATATTATCAATAGAATTTGACAGTTTCCACGGTTATTATTGCCAAACTTATTACCCGTCTAGTCTATGGGTTATTATGTTTGGAAATGTCAAAAAAAGAGCAACAAGTCGACCGCACGCGCCGATTTTGAAAGTTTTAGCTGCTGCCAAATATACATATGTATATATTTTTAACAGTTTGTTATTTATATTTTATTGTGACTCCTGAACAAAATAATTTTTGTTGTAGTACAAAGATAATGTACCCTACAAGAAATGAATAACCAAAACTAAAAAAAACTTTTTTTACAAACACATTTGCAAAAAGTTTTTTTTTTTTTTTGTTAGGACCAGCACTCAGGGGATGACCTCTACAAATGCAATGCATTGTGCTGGAACTAGGAAAAAAGGTTATGAGAAGGAGGATAGAGGGAGTAGTGTTTGTGAACATTCGATTTAAACTTATTCATGTTCAGCAGGAAGGTTGTTCCACATACGCACAGTCCGGCCAGAAACCGAATTTTCACTGTAATGCGTTCTACGATTTAACGGCCAATCGAACACAAAAGGATGGGATCTTGAGGAAAAAACGTGAATTACGAACAAACGTATGGGTTTTAGGAACCAGATCCCTGATTTCATTATTTTTAAATTTTTAATTTTACATTGAATTAATGAGTTAGAGGAGAGAGGCATAATTAGTTAGAGAGAGAGGCAAAATCCCATGTACACAAGGTTTCGCTCACTTGTTTCATATTACTCTTAATAAGCTAATAGAAACTATAGCCAATATATTAGTTAGCCCTACCGGTCATATAAGTAGTAAAATGACCGGTAGTCTTCTTGTAGGGTTAAAAAGTCCTATATTTTGAATATAAGCTAATGGAAACGATATAAATTTGTTATTTAAACTTTTTCTTTCAACAAAAGGCAACGGTTTTCTCAAATTTAAAATTTTTTAACTATTCAAAACTTCGTTTTAAAAAAAGAAAATCGAATGTTTGAAAAAATGGCAACCATATAGCAACACAAAATGTTGGTGAGGTTTAAGGCGGGAATATTTAAGCATAGCCAAAAACCTTTTATTTAAGTGTTCCTTATTTTAAAGCAGTGCATTCAAAACCAAAATAAGATCTTTTAAATATCATAAGCACCAACCCTACAAAAATAACATGTAAAATTTACCGGTTATTGATCAACCGCTTTTGTTTGACTTTATGTTTTAAGATTAAAATTTAAGAAATAAATGTTAATGAATATGAAAATGTTTCTATTTCGAACCAATTCATATTAAAGTTATACCAATTATTTTATATTTAATGGAAAAATAAACTCACCTGCTAGTCTTTATTTTGATTGTGTTATAAAGTTTATTTAAGCTCTTGTTGTTAGAAAAACAAAATTACCTGTAAAAGATAAAACATTAACATGATTAGCATATTTATTAAATCATATTTATAGCACTTTATTTTGTTTTCTAAACAAAATTAAAGAGATAATTATATCCCTGCTCTTTTGCCTTTATGAAAACTTTTATGTTTTTGTCTTGTGCTGCTTTCCTTTAAATGAAAATTGACAGTTGTGTATTAAAATTAAACTGTCATTAATGGGCCTGCCAAAAACAAAAATGAAAAAAGATGTGGGAAAAAATTTGTAAAATCCCCCAGGCTTAATATTGTCAGACAATTTGGTGTATTTTGTTGATTTTTCTTGTTTTGCGGGTTTCACTTGTTTCTCTTTTGTATTCTTTTCTTCTTTTTGGCTTAAAAACAAAAATTAAGTTAAAACAAGAAGGCTTAACAACAACAATATTAAACGGCAAAAGTCTTAAAAGAAGTAAAAGTACTTATGAGAGAGTTAAAGTAGGGTGCGAGAGAAAGTGTAATTGTTATCAGCGTTGCCAAATGTGCAGAATTATCTGTTTTTTTTTGTAGTTTTTTTTAAGTGCAAAACGGTCTTGTAGATGTTTACGCCAAAAAACGGGTTTTTAACATCACTGCCAGTGTGGTAATTTTTGCAGCTAAATTTAGCATTAAACATTTTTTATTTAGCTGCAAAATTTTCATTTAGCAGTTGGCATTTTATTTAGCATTCTTGGAAAATGTTTTTAGCATTTTTTAGCAATATTTATTTTAAAAATTTGGATGAATAGTTTTTTTGATTTTTCTAATAAAAATTTATAAATTATAAATATATTTGGCTAAAAATAGTTATACCCAAAATGAAATTTCGTATGAAAATGGATAATTCTAATGTTAAAAACATGTTTTCTGTCTTATATAAAAATAGAAGAATATGTCACTTTGAATTAAGATAAAAATTTAATGGTGTTTTTGGCACAAAGCGAGTATATAAAATTTTTAATTTTTGTTTGATATATGACGACTATTTATGGATTTTTGTATTTTGCTTAATTAAAACCATTATTTTAAGTAGAAACGTTTGAAGATTCACATCTCCAGCCTTTTTTACAATTACGTTTAGCAAGTTCAAATTTGGCTTAAGACGACATAATACCAAAATAAAAATTATTATTTTTATGCAAAATATAGAAATCAAGAAATAATTGTTATATATCAAGCAAAAAATAAAAATTATTCACTATCCAATTAAAGTTTTATTCAGAAAATAAAGAATAAAAGTTGATATAATTCAAACAATTAAGTCGTAATATTGATGAAATAGCTCATATTCCTTCCGGTCCAATAATAATAAAAAAGTTGCTTAAAAAACATACGGTAAATAAAATAATATTTTTATAAATAAACACAATTTGACGTATTCATAAATAAATTATTTAAACTGGAAATCTGTTTTAAGAAGCATTTGTATAAACAAACGTACTTAAATTATTGATTATGAATCTCGCCCTTACCCTGGAGGTGCACTGCATTGTAGTCGACATAGTTTGACACTTTTTAACTCAGCTATCGATATCGATGAGGGACTACACTTTGCAGTGTATTAGTGTCGTCAACTCTTAATTCACATTAAAAATTGAATTGCTGTCAAAAAACCGAAATGAATTGATATAGAAAAACTAAGAGATACGTATATTTTTTTAAGCTTTTTTCAGAATCAGATCAGTTTGATCATGGGTGAGGCCAGTGTTATAAACATACATATGTATAAAATAAATTGTTTTGTTGTTTTCATTTTTAAAAATTTATGTTACGTATATAAAACCTTTTGAATATTCAAAAAGTGTTGTTTATTAAAAAAAAGTAGCATTTTAAAGAAACGCATTGATCCCGAAAAATCCCGGGATCCCGAAAATCCCGGGATTTCGGGATCGGGATTCCCAAAATCCCGAAAACCGGGATTTTCAAAAATCAGTCCCGATTGGCATCCCTAGTGTAAACTGCTGAAAAATAATTATTTTAAAGGTTCAACTTTTTTGAACTATAAAAAATAAAATGATCTAAAAAATTTTGTATATCATGGAAATAAATCGTTTAAGGTTTGCATATCTCCATTTCGTTACAAAATAAGTCACTGAAATGTATTAAGTTTCGAATAAAATTTCATACTGGTAATACATTTTTATTACAAATATTTAGCATTATTTTAGCATTTTTTGCCCATGTCTAATTCCAGATTTAGCTGCAAAATTAAGACCTGGCCATACTGATCACTGCAGTTTTCCTGTTTTGTTCGAATGATAAAAAGAATAAAAAACATTAAGGCTAATCATGATGGTCATTGTGCAAATTTGCAATTTGTAAATTTGCAGTGTATATAATGATTGATCGTGAGCATGCCACTTGTATTTTTTATGCATTAATGCGATTTTTCTAAAACTTTATTCTGGCAACACAAAAAACTTCTGGCAACACTAGTATAAGTTGTAAAGATCATCATTTGTTTACAATTATACACAATCATTTATTTTATTTTTATGCTAAAGTGATCGCAAACCATTTTAATTAATATATAATGTTTTACAAATAAAAACAAATATGGCGGTGCGCATATCAAAAGTTGTTGTTTGTGCTTATTTGCAACTTAGCAAATATACACAACTATTTTTGCTCAAGGGTTTTTAGAGCAAACGAAGTAAAATAAAGCAAATTATTAAAATGTACATTTTGTTGTTGTGCTGTGCAAATGTGTGTATTTTTGCACACTTTTGAATACTTTGCACTATCCATCGTGATAACCCTTATTTATTCTAAAGCAATAAAAATTATGTGCCTTTATTCATAAAAAATATTTCGGTTTTATAAAAGGTGAAATTAATTAAATACAATATTTTATTTTACATTTTTACTTTTAATTTTATAAACATAATAAAAAATTTAAGATTTTGTATATATGTTTTGTCATTTAATGTTGACGTTTACATTAATTCGTGATATTATAATACAACTGACTGTTCACAACAGTGCTATATATCCTAAACTATTACTTAACACTTTAGAACACTTAGTGAATTAGCTAATTACCTATAATAGAAAAATTGGAGTTTTTTTTCTTCAGTTAAAACGAACTACAAATGCACAAACATAGAAAAAATTATTAAATTTCTCCAATCACCAAATTTATTCCAAATATCAAGCAAACAAGTTGTTGATTCTGCTCCTATTCCCAAAATGATTATATTGATTACTAAAAATTTTAAAATTTTGAAAAAATATTTTCAATAAATGATATTTTTAATTTTAATTAAAACAGTAATCAAAAAACTTTGCCATTTCAAACAATGTGTTAATTTATTCAAATAAATATTGACAATTCCCAACAACAATTCTACATGTTTAAATTATTTTATTTTAAGCGAAAAAAGTCAATTAAGATTTTTTGTTATTTAATTGAAATTTTAATTGAAAATTTATTTTAAAACCACTAAAATGTTAATTAAATTTTTAATTTTCGTTCAAATAAAAAAAATAATTGAATCAATTATCACATTAATTTAATTTAAATACTTTTTGAACCATTTTTTAATTGATAAAACACTTTTTCTGTGAATATGTTTTGATATATTTTAAGGAGCAGTTTTTTGTACATAAAAAAAACTGTGACAACACTGATTGTGATAGGAAAATTCAGAGTCCATTTTGAAAAAAGGTTAAATTGCGCAAATGCCGTTTACATGGAAAAAAATGGAAATATTTTTAATTTTTATTTAGTTTACTCTAGTATGTATTTTAGTTACATTTTATTTTTATATTCTGCTTTCTCAAATACTTTAAGGGAATTTTTGTCGTGACTTTTACACACACAGTAGTAGGTTTTTTTTATTAAAAAAAAAACAACACGTGCAACATTATGAGAGGGCAAACGGTGAAGTTTTTTTTAGTAACAAAATTAGGGGTTAAGAAATTTTTGGCGCGATTTTCGTGAAAATCATATATGAAGAAAAATTCTTATGTACGTACATACATATGTCAGTGTTGCCAATCCATGTGTAATTACACATATTGTGTGTAATTTTTACTTGCATGTGTAGCCCATGTTTAATTAGTTCTATGTGTAATCTATGTGTAGTTTTACTTTAAGTTCTATCTTTTCATTCATTTTTGGCAGTCAATATTTTCTTTCGAAGATTAAGTTCTTGTTTTAGATTCCATCACAGTTAAAATTATGTTTTCACTCTGACTTATTTCACAATCCATCTCCACGAGCAATAATCTACTGTCAAACTGTCTGGGCTTACACTATGAGTCTGGGCTAAAGCTGGGCTTACACTATGAAAGTTTTCATTCAGAAAGAATTGCATGTTTACCATAAACTCTCAAAATTTATTTAAATTTTTTTGGCATTTCGCTTATTAACTTCAACTCAATTGACACAACTCAAAAAATGAAATTTTTGTGTTAGTGATGCGGAATAATTCGATATAAGTGTGATTTTAGAATTTAAGAAGAAAGTTCCAAATGCTTTATTAAATAAATTGCGCCATTTAATTTTTTTATATTGCGTAACTTATAGAATAGTGTGGAGTAAAACGACAATAATTAAAGCTTTAAAGTACTCAATAATATTGTGTAGTCGGTAAGTACGTAAGGTCAATAAGTCTGTTTGAATCAAACAGAATCACGCACAGAAGATATACAAAATTTTTTTTTTGCTTAGGCTTGCAGAAAAACATTTGTGTGCTGTTCTTCCGCCGATGCTCGGAAATAAATACTGCGCGTGAATAGTGCTTTCTTACTGCAGCAATTCGTAAGCTTTGCTTTTTTTTTTTTAATTTCAGCGGTTGGAATCGAAGTCGGTCCTGGACTTACCGGTGCTATTAAGGTTTAAAATTATTCATATAACCTGGAAGCTATACGGGACTTTAGGATGAATATCATCTAAACTTTTAGTGAAATTGTATTGAAAATACTCAAGTATGATTTTTTATACCCTTCCCATTAAGTTCCCGTTTGTAATTTTTACAATATTGAACCTAGACCCTATAAAGTATATTTATTCTGGATCCTTACAAGAAGGGAAGCACAAATCACGATGTCTGTCTGCCCGTCTGTCCATATGTCCGTGTGTACGTTGACCAGGTTTTTACATATTTATGTCACATATAGCTCAGAATTTCCGATATTAAAATTTAGCTTCATCGGTTTACAGAGGGCTGAAATATGAGCGAAAACCCACGACCGCCTCAAATTTTACCCATAAAGCCCTTATTGTTGTTGTGGTTTTTAAAATTTATTTTAAATAGTAGAAAATATCGGTAGTAAGTTGTAAGGGTTCTTAAATTAATGTTTTGAGTGATTGAGATATTTTTTTAATAATTGGCCAAAAAATTTTTGCAAGGAATATTGATGTTAATCTAGAACTATTAAAGTTTCGGATTGGCTAAGATATTGAAAGCATGGAACATTCGCCTTGTCAGAACTAACATGAGTAACCAATTGTCTTTGTAAAAATATATCTTTATTTTAGAATATTAAGAAATTCGCTAAAATCGTTCCAGTTGAACATTTTATTTCTTCGATTTAATATCGAAAAATTTTCAGATAGTAAATTATTTTATATTGCCAATTTTAGACTAAATGAACGATTTATGGATAATTTCCATATAACTAGGGACGTAACGAATATCGATACAGATATATCGGCGATACTTCAGATTTTTTGATATATCGGTATCGGCGATACTTTGCTGTCGATACGACGATACCTTTTATATATTTTTGGAGTCTTTTTGAACAAACAATTTAATTTGTTGTAATGCTTTACAACACTTTAAAAAAGCACGGCATTAAATCAAAACAGAATAATGATATTGTGTCATAAAATAAATGAATAAACGGAGATGATCCCAAAATGAAGCAGCTGACTTAGCATTAGCTATAAATAGAAGATTTGAGGCTTTAGAAAAAATTAAACCTATTGCTTGTCTACAATTCTTGACACTCGATAGCATGTCTCTGCATTTCGAAAGTGTTGAAAACACGGTCACCCCTACAGGTTGTACAAGTTCTGATAAATCTTAAAGAACTGCCTTTGGAGCGGTTGTGAAAAATTTAGAAGAGAATCCGAGGAGGATCTTTTCATCCATTGTTGTGATTCTGCTAACGAAGAAGTCGAAAGATACCTTAGATCTTCTAATATTTCCAGATACGCATATTCGCTGTTTACGGCCGCAATGTCATGTTATACCCAAACTTGAAAAAAATTTTTCAAGTTTTCCGTGAGTACAATTCCTGCTTCAGTCAAAAACGAAAAATTATCAATAAATTTTAATTCATTTCATGTCGTAAATTCCTTTCTTTATTAAAAATAATTTAATGACAATTAAATTTGATAAACTTAAGCCTGATTAAAATATAAGCATTTGGATTAAAAACCATAATAAAATAACCACAATACTAATTACTGTTAAACAGCTAATAAGGCACAAGCTTTATGCTTACATTTGTCCTTCATGTTGTGCTGAAAAGGTCAACGAAAAAAGAAAGACAAAAAAGAAAAACAAAAAAAGTACTTTGGACTTCAAGAAGAATTCTTGACAAAAACAGAAGTAAAAGAAAAAACATGAAAATCAATTGAAAATAAGATTTACAGCAACCAATTTCAATCCACCAAGTAAAACACAATATGGTTTAAAAATTTATATTTGACTATTGTGGTACTATCAAAACCTGTCAAATCCACCTGTCTTAGGGATGGGCACATTGAAAAAATATGTCGATATATATCGTATCGATACTTTTTAAGAGTATCGATATTTATTAATCAAAAACGAACGTATTAGGCTGAAATTACTACCAAATTAAAAAAATGTATGCGAACGAAGTTTTCGTTTGAAATCGAGGGACCGGAAGTTAAGTCTACAATAAAAAAAAAATTCAAAACAAAGTAAAGAATACAAAAAAATTTTTTATATTCGCCATATGAAATCTAAAAAAAAAAATTAATTGGGAATATATAATTCCGGATTATATACTGCCAGTAAACGAAACTTGTTACACATACTATGCAAGTAAACTGTGCAATATTTTATTTTTAATATATATAAGGATATTCGTTATTATTTTTTTTTATTATTAACATTCCAACTTTTATAAGTACGCCATAATTAGGCGATTCTTTGCATAATTGTAGGAACCCTTTTTAGAATATTTTTTCCGCTCTTACTTTTTTGTTTTCATCTCTTAAAAACCCGAGACCAAACTGAACTGTATAATCTATGAAAATGTACACGGTTAAAATGTTGAATTTTATTATAAAGAGATCTAAAAAATATTGAATTCGATAGACGTAGATAAATATCGATATATCGATATATGGGCATTTTTAATATCGGCGATATATATCGATTATAATTTTTTTTAATATCGATATTTTGATATATCGATATTTGTTGCCCATCCCTAACTTGTATGTGGGTTCAATCAGTCAAGAATGAAAAAGATGTAGAATAAACCAAGGCGAATTCATTCCAGGTAATCTCGGTAGTACAACAAGTACAACTCGTACAAAAACCACAAGCAATTTGTTTTTGTAAAATCATTGCACAGTGTCAAAAACCGAAACAAATCAAAACAGAAACAAAGATAATAAACAAAATTTTGACATCCAACAATTATAAAGCTAAAGAAAAAGTTATCAGCAGGGCTTTTAGGATCACCTGCAATGAATTCGCCTTGGAATAAACTTAAGCCTAATTAATATATAAACCCATAAGCAATAAAATAACCACAATACTTATTATGGTTTCAAATTAGTTCTGTCGAATCTCAGAGACTATTTTCCACTGCAGGTCTGGTTTAAACGGACTTGCGAAATGGTCTTTCTTCGCAAAAGTTTATAACACTTTGTTTTTAAGCAAAAATCTTATTGATATCAATTTTTGGCATTAATGATTAATTTCCTAAGCTGTTACTTAAAAAAAAAAAAAATATTTTTTGTTCATTTTATCATGAATTAAAAATTAATGCTTTGTTTTTAAATCTTATTGAATTTTAGATATTTAAAGTCTCTTACACTGTAATATTGTATAAAATACAAATTACTCTACTTTAGTTTTTTAATTTTAAATTGAATTCAAATTTAATATGCGTATCGGTATCGATATCGATATTTTATTTTAAGTATCGGTATCGATATTTTATTTTAAGTATCGGTATTGTACGTTACACCCATATTTGAAACCATAAAACTATTTTTTTCTAAGGAGATTTTTCCACCCGCCCTCCAACACCAAAACGAAACGATAAATGTACTGCATACTCACATTGATGTTGGTGTGCGAAACATAATGGCGGCATGTTTTTCTTCTTCATCAAATTTTATGTTTTAAAAGCCCAACGGCAATTAGTGTGAGGGATTTAGTCTGCATTTTGTTTTGTTTTTTGTATTTATTTCTATATTTTTTCTTTTACGTTTATTTGCTTTTGAAAACAATTTTATGAATAACCAAAATGTAGTAAAGAGAGAACAATTTATGTTTAGGCGCTTTTTTATGTTTAAGAATTTAAGTGTTTCTTATTACCTAGTAAATGAGTTAAATAAAATATATTATTATGGAAAAATAGTAAAAAAGTGGGTGCTGGTGGGAACAACTTTAAAATTTTCTTAAATTGTGGCAAGAATATGTAGTAAATATCCTCGGATTTATGTCTAGTCGTGGTTAGAGAATGTTTAGATTGACATTATAGCAATTGATGGTAAATATCAGTTTGAACTTTTACCGCTATAATAAAATGGAGTGCACTTGATTATAACTAAAATTGTTTGAAAAACATTTTAAAGATGATTTTTTGCGAATTTATTTTTTTTTGTCAACATACTTTAACACAGCGTTTACATTTGACAGTACTGGTAAGACAGTAAGAAAATACATATCAGTTGCCAAAAACACTACTAACTGTCTTTATGACGTAGACGTCCAGACAGTAATTAAGACAGTTCACTTTTAAAAAAATTTCAAATGTGAATGTTTTACGTTTCAGCTAAACGTGTTTTATATGAACTAAGCAAATTAAAAATTAGCATAAAACAACTATTTTGTGTGAACATGGATAACATTTAACAAAAACATAAAATATCAAAGCAGAATATGTTTATTTTTTTACTTTTTGATTTGTTTTCCTTTGCGAACAAAACTTCAAATTACTGTCAGCAAATGTCAAAGCACTGTCCTAATTTACTGTCTGCAAAATTTGCAAGATGGTAGACAAGACAGTTGGAAAAGTGTGTATGTATAAATGAAAAAGTTTGCATGTGTTTCTACTGTCTTGCCAGTACTAGCAAATGTTAGTAGTGCATAATGCAACACTGGCTTTATTAATATTTACATGCGTGTACACTATCACACTGCGAATAAAAAGAAAATTTTTTAGAATATGGGGGATTTCATGTCAAGTGACCCAACTTTTGAAATCGATGTCTTCCGATTTGAAATTTGCACCAAGGTTAGTTTTATTGGATAGTAGTTTAGACACAAATTTTCAACAAGATCGGTCAAAAAGTTTCTGAATTAGAGGGGGTTAAAATTTGACATTTTGGGCAAACCGGTGTTCTTTCTCATCCATGTATCTTATTATCTATTGGTGTTAGCAAAATTTGTCCCAAACAAATTAGATAGCTATTTCTTCAAGCTTTCGAAAAATTTTTTTTTTGTATTTTTTAAAATATTTTTTTTTTTAAATTTAAAACTTATTTTTTATTTTTTTTGAAAACGGAATTTTTTTTTTTTTTTTTTTGTTCAAAAGAAAGCTTATGTATTTTCCTTTGAGGTAGTTTTGGTCGCTTAGTGGGATGAGAGTGGGATATGTATAAAAAAAAATAATTTCTAACTCATGACGAGGGTTTTTCAATTTTTAGCATTTGCACTATTTTGAATTTTTTCCTTTTTGTGTGTAAGTGTTTTAAAAATTTTGGTTGTAAACATTTCATTAGTCGTGGCAGCACTGCTTGTAGTCTATTTTTGTTTAAAAGCCAAATTTTTTTACGCACATCTAATACTTTATGCAAAAAAATTCGCTTACAGTCCATTCTGTGTTTTTTTTATATTTGTTTAAACAAACTGGCAATATGTTTTTATTTACCTTTCTGGCAACTTTTATAAATGTAAACTTGCGGTTAATTCATAAAAGTAGAACAAATGAGTAAGCGCGTTATATTGAGTGGTTTGATTGAAGAAATTTTATATAGTCTAAAATATGGATTATACAAGGATTCACTTATTATCCATAAAATGGTGTATAAAAAAAACCGCGAATATTCGTCGCCAAAAATAAAATATATTGGTGAATATGAAAATACACACAATAATAGCGTCCGGCGAAATTCGTCGTACGCGGCGTCCTTGCTATAGACTTATTTCTATTTCATACGCCGGCGAACGACGAAAAATCTGTACTAGGTGACCATATTTGGTTTTAGTTTAGAAGTATTTTAGTAAATAAAGTTACTTTTTACTTTAATAATGGTTTTTCTTTTTATTGTGTAACATTTAAAATATATATACAAAGTATTTTGCTATAAAAATAGTTTTTAGTTGTGTCTTTGATTATGTTTGTATTTTTAAGCATTATTTTTTTTAAAATGGTCACACTATTTCTCTCTCTTTGCCCAAACAGCAATCAACTTTATCAGTTATAAAAGCTGCTTGTTATTCGTCGTTATTGTGCTTCATACGACGAATTTACTCAGCGAATTTTTACTGAAAAATTCGTCGTTCGTCCCAGTTGTGTTCCTAGCAATAGGAGTGGACAAAGCTGTCAGATTTGGCGATTTTTCGCCAATCGTGGCGATTTATAAACCTATTTGGCAATGAAATTTTGTTTTTGGTGACGTGGCGATTTTCTTGGCGATATATAAAAGGTTGGCAATTATTTTGGCGATTTCTAAAACGCACTTAAACTTCTTTTTTTTTCTTTTTATTTGAAAAATTTTTATGTATGGGTAGAGTTTTTTCCTTCAATTTTTAAAAATATTTAAAACCTTGAAAACATTAAAAACTTGTTGCTATAGAAATTTGGAATAAAGTTTAATTTTTCTTAGATTTTGAGATATTTCCCTTATCAGAAGTTCATTTGTTCAAGTATTTAAATATACACACAGTATGCAATATTTCGAGTAAATGTCATTTTCTTATCAGTCATCGTCATTTTGTTGTCATTTTCTTATATTTTCAAAAAATAAATTTTAAAAATTTAATCGTTTTCGATTGCATATGAAATTGAATTTTCAAAATTTTAACAATAATAGTTGAATTCATGTCGAAAGTAAATCAATTTTAAAAAAAATTTCGATTGATATCAGGTTCTGTAAAATGGTATCAATCGTATTTTTCAATGCGGTGTGCAGAGCGAAAATAAGTCGCAGTTTTGTGTACTTTTTGCCTGTATTTTTAACGAAATAAAATAAATTTTTTTAATATTAATAAGAATACAATCTGGGCATTTTAGTTCTCATGTTGAGTATCATATTTATTATGAATTTTCAGGAATACGACTATTAAAGTATGAAAGCTTTATAAATTGTAATTTGACTTAGAATGCACAATAGCGTTAATATAAAAATTTATAATGTAATTAAGAATATTAAAAAAATAAATTATTAACTTTAAATTTTTAAACCTGATTTTATATAGAATGGAAAGCGAATCTGCGTTGGAAGTTACTTGTTAAAAATAATCCATGTAATCAAATTGTTAGAAAACTGTGTTGACTTCAAATATTAGATATTGGGCATTTCCTGGGAAGTCTAATTAATTGTCATGAGTTTCGATCAATATCGAAAAAAATTTTTTTTAATACATTCTGACTTATTTTCACATAGAAAATCACGCTTATAAAAACGCATTTTTTTTGCAATGAAATTCTATTCATTTTTCATACTTTCTTAAATTTATATTTTTGCAACATTCAATTTAATTATTTCACAAATCATAAGTTTTAAAATATTTATTTGTTAACGTTTTAAATACTTTAATATAAACACACTACTAGAACAAGGCTCAAAATAGAAATTTTTAATAAAAGTTAAAGTAATCTTGTTGACTTTTTTTATTCAAAACTTCCAATTGGCGATTTTTGGCGAATTTTTTCCGCAAAAATCAAAAAAAAAAAAATAAAGTTTTGGCGATTTTTGGCGATTTTCGATATAAAATCTGACAACCCTGGTAGTGAGCTCTAAGCGAAGAGTACTGTACACAGCTGTACAGTTTTTTATCAATACAAAATTGTTTAAAAGTATTCCAATTTTATTTATGTGATAATTGAATAAATTATTTTTTTTATGTGAATGAAAATTAAAAATATAATTTTGTATTGAAAAAAATGTTTAATTAAAATATTAATTAAAGAACAAAAAATCTTAATTGGTTTTTTCGTTTAAAATAAAATAATTTGAACTTGTAGAATTGTTGTTGGGATTTGTCAAAACCTGCGCTATATTTAATTAAATCAATTAACACATGTTTGAACAAATTTATTTAATGTAATAATTTTTTAGGTAAAATATGGAATTTTGGTAGTGATTACAGATTTTAATCCTTTTGGCTCTAGGAGCTCTATTTAACGAGTAAAACGCAATTTTAGGTTTTCATATAAAAATTCAATTTTTTAAATAAAATATGGAATTTTGGTAGTGATTGCAGATTTTAATCCTTTTGGCTCTAGGAGCTCTATTTAACGAATAAAACGCAATTTTAGGTTTTCATATAAAAATTCAATTTTTTAAGTAATATAAGGAATTTTGGTAGTGATAACAGAATTAAATCCTTTTGGCTCTTGGAGCTCTATTTAACGAATAAAACGCAATTTTAGGTTTTCATATAAAAATTCAATTTTTTAAATAAAATATGGAATTTTGGTAGTGATTGCAGATTTTAATCCTTTTGGCTCTAGGAGCTCTATTTAACGAATAAAACGCAATTTTAGGTTTTCATATAAAAATTAAATTTTTTAAGTAAAATATGGAATTTTGGTAGTGATTACAGATTTTAATCCTTTTGGTTCTAGGAGCTCTATTTAACGAATAAAACGCAATTTTAGGTTTTCATATACAAATTCAATTTTTTATGTAAAATATGGAATTTTGGTAGTGATTACAGATTTTAATCCTTTTGGCTCTAGGAGCTCTATTTAACGAATAAAACGCAATTTTAGGTTCTCATATAAAAATTAAATGTTTTAAGTAAAATATGGAATTTGGTAGTGATTACAGATTTTAATCCTTTTGGCTCTAGGAGCTCTATTTAACAAATAAAACGCAATTTTAGGTTTTCATATAAAAATTCAATTTTTTAAGTAAAATATGGAATTTGGGTAGTGATTACAGATTTTAATCCTTTTGGCTCTAGGAGCTCTATTTAACGAATAAAATGCAATTTTAGGTTTTCATATACAAATTCAATTTTTTATGTAAAATTTGGAATTTTGGTAGTGATTACAGATTTTAATCCTTTTGGCTCTAGGAGCTCTATTTAACAAATAAAACGCAATTTTAGGTTTTCATATAAAAATTAAATTTTTTATGTAAAATATGGAATTTTGGTAGTGATTACAGATTTTAATCCTTTTGGCTCTAGGAGCTCTATTTAACGAATAAAACGCAATTTTAGGTTTTCATATAAAAATTCCATTTTTTATGTAAAATATGGAATTTTGGTAGTGATTACAGATTTTAATCCTTTTGGCTCTAGGAGCTCTATTTAACGAATAAAACGCAATTTTAGGTTTTCATATACAAATTCAATTTTTTATGTAAAATATGGAATTTTGGTAGTGATTACAGATTTTAATCCTTTTGGCTCTAGGAGCTCTATTTAACGAATAAAACGCAATTTTAGGTTCTCATATAAAAATTAAATGTTTTAAGTAAAATATGGAATTTGGTAGTGATTACAGAATTAAATCCTTTTGGCTCTAGGAGCTTTATTTAACGAATAAAACGCAATTTTAGGTTTTCATATAAAAATTCAATTTTTTAAGTAAAATATGGAATTTTGGTAGTGATTACATATTTTAATCCTTTTGGCTCTAGGAGCTCTATTTAACGAATAAAACGCAATTTTAGGTTTTCATATAAAAATTCAATTTTTTAAGTAAAATATGGAATTTGGGTAGTGATTACAGATTTTAATCCTTTTGGCTCTAGGAGCTCTATTTAACGAATAAAACGCAATTTTAGGTTTTCATATAAAAATTAAATTTTTTAAGTAAAATATAAAATTTTGGTAGTGATTACAGATTTTAATCCTTTTGGCTCTAGGAGCTCTATTTAACGAATAAAACGCAATTTTAGGTTTTCATATAAAAATTAAATTTTTTAAGTAAAATATGGAATTTTGGTAGTGATTACAGATTTTAATCCTTTTGGCTCTAGGAGCTCTATTTAACGAATAAAACGCAATTTTAGGTTTTCATATAAAAATTAAATTTTTTAAGTAAAATATGGAATTTTGGTAGTGATTACAGATTTTAATCCTTTTGGCTCTAGGAGCTCTATTTAACGAATAAAACGCAATTTTAGGTTTTCATATAAAAATTAAATTTTTTAAGTAAAATATAAAATTTTGGTAGTGATTACAGATTTTAATCCTTTTGGCTCTAGGAGCTCTATTTAACGAATAAAACGCAATTTTAGGTTTTCATATAAAAATTAAATTTTTTAAGTAAAATATGGAATTTTGGTAGTGATTACAGATTTTAATCCTTTTGGCTCTAGGAGCTCTATTTAACGAATAAAACGCAATTTTAGGTTTTCATATAAAAATTAAATTTTTTAAGTAAAATATGGAATTTTGGTAGTGATTACAGATTTTAATCCTTTTGGCTCTAGGAGCTCTATTTAACGAATAAAACGCAATTTTAGGTTTTCATATAAAAATTAAATTTTTTAAGTAAAATATGGAATTTTGGTAGTGATTACAGATTTTAATCCTTTTGGCTCTAGGAGCTCTATTTAACGAATAAAACGCAATTTTAGGTTTTCATATAAAAATTAAATTTTTTAAGTAAAATATAAAATTTTGGTAGTGATTACAGATTTTAATCCTTTTGGCTCTAGGAGCTCTATTTAACGAATAAAACGCAATTTTAGGTTTTCATATAAAAATTCAATTTTTTATGTAAAATATGGAATTTTGGTAGTGATACAGATTTTAATCCTTTTGGCTCTAGGAGCTCTATTTAACGAATAAAACGCAATTTTAGGTTTTCATATAAAAATTAAATTTTTTAAGTAAAATATAAAATTTTGGTAGTGATTACAGATTTTAATCCTTTTGGCTCTAGGAGCTCTATTTAACGAATAAAACGCAATTTTAGGTTTTCATATAAAAATTAAATTTTTTAAGTAAAATATGGAATTTTGGTAGTGATTACAGATTTTAATCCTTTTGGCTCTAGGAGCTCTATTTAACGAATAAAACGCAATTTTAGGTTTTCATATAAAAATTCAATTTTTTATGTAAAATATGGAATTTTGGTAGTGATACAGATTTTAATCCTTTTGGCTCTAGGAGCTCTATTTAACGAATAAAACGCAATTTTAGGTTTTCATATAAAAATTCAATTTTTTATGTAAAATATGGAACTTTGGTAGTGATTACAGATTTTAATCCTTTTGGCTCTAGGAGCTTTATTTAACGAATAAAACGCAATTTTAGGTTTTCATATAAAAATTAAATTTTTTATGTAAAATATGGAATTTTGGTAGTGATTACAGATTTTAATCCTTTTGGCTCTAAGAGCTCTATTTAACGAATAAAACGCAATTTTAGGTTTTCATATAAAAATTAAATCTGTTAAGTCAAATATAAAATTTTGGTAGTGATTACAGATTTTAATCCTTTTGGCTCTAGGAGCTCTATTTAACGAATAAAACGCAATTTTGGGTTTTCATATAAAAATTAAATCTGTTAAGTCAAATATAAAATTTTGGTAGTGATTACAGATTTTAATCCTTTTGGCTCTAGGAGCTCTATTTAACGAATAAAACGCAATTTTAGGTTTTCATATAAAAATTAAATTTTTTAAGTAAAATATGAAATTTTGGTAGTGATTACAGATTTTAATCCTTTTGGCTCTAGGAGCTCTATTTAACGAATAAAACGCAATTTTAGGTTTTCATATAAAAATTAAATTTTTTAAGTAAAATATGGAATTTTGGTAGTGATTACAGATTTTAATCCTTTTGGCTCTAGGAGCTCTATTTAACGAATAAAACGCAATTTTAGGTTTTCATATAAAAATTAAATTTTTTAAGTAAAATATGAAATTTTGGTAGTGATTACAGATTTTAATCCTTTTGGCTCTAGGAGCTCTATTTAACGAATAAAACGCAATTTTAGGTTTTCATATAAAAATTAAATTTTTTAAGTAAAATATGGAATTTTGGTAGTGATTACAGATTTTAATCCTTTTGGCTCTAGGAGCTCTATTTAACGAATAAAACGCAATTTTAGGTTTTCATATAAAAATTAAATTTTTTAAGTAAAATATGAAATTTTGGTAGTGATTACAGATTTTAATCCTTTTGGCTCTAGGAGCTCTATTTAACGAATAAAACGCAATTTTAGGTTTTCTTATAAAAATTTAATTTTTTAAGTAAAATATGGAATTTTGGTAGTGATTACAGATTTTAATCCTTTTGGCTTTAAGACCTCTAGTTAATGTTATACAAATCATGAAAATGCTAATTTTAAAGCTATCCTGTATGTTTGAAAGAAACAAAGACAAATTTCATAGCAAAAAAATGATTCCACAAACTTTATTCTTTATTGTATTATGTTTGTGTGTTTTGTAATAATTTATGTTATTATTGGTAATAATACCCTGGTTGTAATTTTTGTGCAAGTGATCGCGAAGATGGGACGTAAAGGGCAAAAAACTTCTTATATTAGTAAAAGCTGAAATCACCATATTAGATATCGTTCAAAGGCCAAGAACTTCTGTCTATTACATTATGAAAAAGAAAAAAATCTGATAAAACCATTATAATCAAAGTAAGAAGTGGGCGTCCTCGCTTACAGAAGCAGATGAGTGGCAAAACATGCGTGATGTTAAAAAGTATTCCAAAACCAAGCACTGAAAAGTACTTACAGTGAGCCACACTCAAAATTGAACGTAATTTCGAAAATGGAGGATGTGGCACAACATTTTTTCGCGTAACTCAAAAATGATTTAGTTTATTGGATGTTATATAAAAATTCCGCAATAAAATTACCTTTAAGAAGGGCTAAATTTTTTTCTAATCTCCTCTGTCGTTTTAGAAACATAATTTTTTTTTAATTTCGAAATTTTTGTTTCTTTAAAAATAATAAAAAATTGGATAATGAAGCTACTCTTTTAAATTTTTTAGACGTATGAAAAATCGAAGTTGCAAAGTTTATTCAAAAATCTTAACTGTTTTTGTGTTACGCTAATATATGTTGTGCAACGTACTCCATTTTCGAAATAGCAGTATATCTCGAAAACAAAAGCTAGCCTTAAAAATCGGTAAGCACCATTGGATTCAGTGTACCCGAATTAGGTTAAAGCGCCAGGTGCCCGCTTGCCAACTAGCACAGTGTTATTATTAACACAAAGTTTATGATAATGATTAAAGTGTTCAATTTTGGATGTGGCTCACTGTATAATATTAACATTTTTTATAAAATGTCGATAAAATGCTATCGGTATGTCGTGCATATGGGCCTAAAGCTATGTTCACACCTATGAAATATTTGACACGACACCACTAGTTTTATTACAAAAAATTTTGCTTTCGCAAAACAATTGCTAGATGAAACATCAAACATCATAAAAATTTTTGCATGACATTTTCCATCAATCCAATTTAATGTCCAGACCTAAAAAATTTCAATAAACCGTTAAACAGACAAAAAACAAGGACTTTTTTGCCTTAATTTTACAAATTAAATTTCAATAATTCATATAAGTTGTTCTTTATTACAAAAAAAAAAAAAAGCGAAAATATTATGAATTTATTCAGCCTTAGCCCAAGGGAAAATTTACAAAGTATTGTTGCTGTTGTCGTCTTCCTAGAAATTTACTTAAACCAAATTCCTTGAATTTTAAAATCATGTCCTGGCAATATGTTTTTATATAATTTTTGTTTTTTTTTTTGTTTGTTTTCTAGCCAAAAGTTTATGTTTACTTATGTTTCATCTAACACTTTTTTCGACATGTATTGTTTACCTCCCACCCTGTTACCAACAAAATATTCTTAAAAGAAAACCTTTGAAGGGAGGCCTGCATGGGTTTCAAATTATTCTTCAAAACATGAACGTGCTTAAAACCTTAAGAAAAAAACAAGAAAAAAACAAATAAAAAAAAAAAAACAGGAGAAATGTCTTCATGATCCAAAAGTTTAGGGGTGAAGTTTTCTTTGCTTTTTGAAAAAATATATCATGTTAAAAGAAGTGAAGTGACATTGGACAGATTTGTGCACCCTATAGTCAGTATTTTCTATTTTTAAGCTATACAATTTATAACAAGTAAAAGTGCTATTTTCGGTTATGCCGAATCTTATATACCCTTTACCATGGTGGGGAAAGAACAGAAGTTTTTATGTATATAAATATATTTACATACAAGCTGTCCGTACCAGGCAGGAAGAAAATGAAAATCTGATTGGCAGAACAAAAGCCCACACTGCTTTAATGTGGTTTGGCTTTACATATTATTAGTTATTGATGGACTTTATTTTTATCATAGGAAAAAACTGTTTGTCAGTTTATGTTAAGAAAATACATTTGTTTAATGGCAAACAATAAATTTCATGTTTAAATAGATATATACATAAAACTTAACTTACACGCCCATTTTCCTGTCGCGTCTCCGCCCTAACACTAGATATCAAAAATCCAGTTTAGTGTTCATCTTCTCTTTTGTCCGTACAACATGCATGCCAATTTTCATCTTCTTAGGTCATTAGTTAATTAGTTAACCAAATTAGTTAATATGTAAAAGAAACAAAATGTTGCCACGCCCATTTTACTTCTTAATTCTCCGTCCATTGGTAAGCCTCAACGTTAGTACGTTTTAGCTTCATTGGTCTTTATGGGGCTACAAAATGAGCAGAAATGTAAACTAATTCAATTTTGCTACGGCCCTTTTTCCTGTTAATTCTGATTTGAAACATATAGAAACATGGTTTGAAAGATCGTTTGCGTTCTTCTTCTGAACATAATATTATGTTTGAGACAATAATTAGCTAAAAACGTTATGTCTAAACATACGCTCATAGAAAAATGCATCTTCATATTAATGATGCACTAACATCAGAATTGTGACATCAATGTTATTACAAATGGCATCAATAAGGCAAAAAGTGACATCAATCCAATGATGAAAGTCATCATAAAATTTTGTCATATTGTACGCATCATCTATGCTATGACTACAGTGACATCAATTTGATGCCACATTTTAATGTTTAAAAAGTAAAAAAGTAAAATGAGAAGCACAAATTCCAATTTTCTATTTTTTTTAATTATTAAGTTAAATACTTCAAATTTTAAAAGTATAATGATTACAATAACCATATCGGGCATGATGCTGGTGTCTTATATTTGAGAGTTCTTCTGTAGACGAAGGGCGGAATACAACAAAAGTGAAACAAGTATGCATAACAAGTAAGTAAATAATGGTGGCTATTCTTAAAAACGCGTCGAAGGAGTGAACATTTACATGAAAACAAAAACAAAATTTACAAAAATTGTTTTTGTTATCTATACTCTTTTAAAAATAAATTAACGTGAGAGGTTTAACGCGTTTATGTCTCTTTTAAAAACTGTAAATTTTGTATGATAAACAAAAACAATTCTTGTAAATTTTTTGTAAATTTGTTTTTGTTTTCATGTTAATTTTCACTCCTTCGACGCGTTTTCAAGAATAGCCACCAATAGTATTCTTCACTTTGACTTAAGTCAATCCCAATGACAAACAGTCATTAAATTAATCCTAATGAGTCGTTACTACGATGTTACTGAGTCATCGCACTGATGACATGTTTTATTAAACTGACTCCGATTCGTCATTTCTGTGATGCCGATGTGTCATACCATTGATGATGTTATTTCAATTTTTGACCTTGATGGCAACTGATGTTAAGGCTGACATCACAATGATGTAAAGTGTCACGATGTCAAAATACATCAGTGTTATGACGCTTTTTCTAGCAGTGTATATTGTTGCTTAAGATGTGTTTGACACAATCATAACCACAAACATTAATGATAGTTTGCGTTTGTGATTTTATCAACCATGTGTTTTCTTTGCGTGTAGTTCTTTATACAAAAAAGATGTATAACTGCACCGTTACCGAGTACGGTTTTATGAAGGTTAATGTCATTTAAACGTCAGTGAATGGGATAGGACTTAAATGCAATATAGCAAATTATATACCGATTGTGTATAATTTGATAATACAATTGTTTGTCGTAAAACCCAAAATCAACATATTGAATTCCTTTGACGTTTGAGGTGCACTAAAAGTTTTTCGGAAGAGGGCAATATATAAGGCCCCTGATAAATTATTGACTAATAATCGCAAAATTTCGCAGCAAGTTTCAAGCCATAAAAAAAATTATTTCGTTTAAATATATTGACAATACCGATAATCGGCTATCAAATTTATGTTCACATTTGGTATTTTCGCTCATAAGAAATTAAATGTAATGTCCAGCTAAGTGGAGTGAAAAATCCAGGGACGATAACAGTTATTCCTTTTTTTCATAAAAGTCAGATGATAACAGTTATTTTTCGATTTTTATTTTTTTGGACAAAAGTAGCCGTTATTTTTTAATTTTTATTTTTTTGAACAAAAATAACAGTTTGTTTTGAATTTTATTTTTCGATCAAAAATAACAGTTATTTTATGATCTTTATTTTTTCGAGCAAAAATAAAAGTTATTCTTTACAGAAATGTACGTGTTATAATTATTTAGTTGACTCTAAATATTTATTTTAATGTGCATAAGATATCCCAATGATGATCACAAATTTAAATAAATATCGTTACCTTAATATAAAAAGGCCCCAACTCATCAAAAACACTTTTTACAGGAGAAGGAAAAAACTTAATAAAAGCTGAAATAATATAGCTACACAACCATTGTCAAAAAACATCTTTATTAAAATTAAACGAGGAATTCAGATTGAAATACATAATATGTATTTCTTTCGAAAAATTGTGTGTATGAGTTAGGCCTTTTTTTCTTTAGAAAAATTGTGTGTATGAGTTAGGGCTTTTTGTATTCTGCTTATAACTTCTTTATTTTTAATCTAATTTGCTTGAAATTTTAATAGAATGTGTATTAGCAACCATTCTACAATAATCAATAAAAAAACGGATTTCCAAAAATAATGAGTTGGGGCCTTTTTATATTAAGGTAACGATATTTAAAGACAACTCAATAATTATAACACGAACATTTCTTTAAAGAATAAATTTTATTTTTGCTCGCAAAAATAAAAATAATAAAATAACTGTTATTTTTGTTCAAAAAAATAAAAATCATTAAATAACTGTTATTTTTGATCGAAAAAATTAATATCAAAAAATAACTGTTATTTTTGTTAAAAAAAAATAAAAATAAAAAAAAATAACTGTTACTTTTGTCCAAAAAAATATATAAATAAAAAAATAACTGTAATTTTTGATCGAAAAAATAAAAATTAAAACTTTAAAAATCATAATATTTTATCTTAGAAAAGTTCATAAGGATTAGTATGGTATACTTAAATCAGTTTGCCAGCATTTATTTCCACAAGTTTTTTTTGTAATAAAATTTCAAAATAACTATTATTTTCGGTCCCTGGAAAAATCTTAAATAAATAATATATCGCCGAGATACATTTTGTTCTCTCATTATTTATTTATTGAATCTTTATATATTAAATATGAACTGAACATAATTAATCAAATCTTCACATAATACTTTATTTGACGTCCTGCCAGTGCAAGACAAAAATTTCGTCATCACGAAATACTTACATCTGTTCACATATGTAAGTGATTATTGATTAGGTGAGTGCTGCAGTAGATATTCTCCTTAAGCGAGTGTGGCCGCCATAATGTTTCGAGGATTTGGGAGCAATTCAAGCCTTTTTAAATATGTTACTGCATATTTTGTCATCATAGTTTTAACTAATGGCACATTGAGATCCTTGTGAATATTTGAGTTTTAACATACAAGGGAGTGGCTGTGATTATTCAAAGAAGTTTATTTTGGCGCCTTTGAATTTTTTCGATATTAGAGGCCGAAACAGTGCCCCATATTTGTAAAGTAGAAGTTTGCAATCGATACTAAGAACAGAGTTTCTTCCAATAAGCCAATTAATTTAGATTACTTTTAGTTTTATTTGAGTTATGCTAGGAACACAACTGAGACGAACGAAGAATTCCGCCCAACACGACAAATTTTTCAGTTAAAATTCGCTAAGTAAATTCGTCGTATGAAGCACAATATCGACGAATAACTACACCCAGAGAAAAAATATGTTTAAATTTGGTCACCTCCAACAAAACTATTTTTAAAGAGAATTGCAAACATATTATGTTTAAATTTAACCATACTATTGTCACCGACAAACAAGATGATTCCGCAAAGTTGTAAGATGATTCCGCATAGTAAATGTTATATGTAATCATGTTTGCTCATTGACCTTTATCCTTCATTGCTTTAACCATATTTTTAGTTTAAATATATGATCTTGTAAGTAACAAGATGTATCGTCCGCAAAGGTTGAAGTTTGGGTGTAGTTGTTTGTTGCCATGTCCGAAGTATATATAAGGTATGATAGAGGGCTCAGGATGATCCTTGTGGACTCCAGCGCCAATTGGCTGAGGAGAGCTTAAAAAATCACCTTCTTGAATAAAAAATTTACGACCGACTAAGTAGCTTTGCTGGAAAGTTAAGCTTCAATTTATGCAATGACCCTTCACGCCAGACTTTAACAAAAGCTTGCAAAACATCGATGATGTTACTGAGGAAACCTTCCATTTTTAAGGGTAGTATTCAAGGCGTAAAATAGCATTAAAAATAAAAAGAATAATTTTCTTTACTATGGGTGGTAGCCAGACGCGGATCCAGCTTAAGTCTTAGGGGGGGGTAATTTTTTATGATATAAATCAATTAAAAAATTTGTTTTTAAAGTTTATTAAGAACGATATGTTCATATTGTATTAAAAAAAAAACTCAACAATAAGGTAAAATAAAATATAAGATCAGTTCAATATAAATTAAAATAAATCAATCTTTTTAAATAACGTTTTTGCTATAAAAATAATTTTATTTATTTTTAATGTTTTTTTTAATTGAAACAATTTATTTGACTTCATCATACTAACTTGTTTGACCAATTTTTCGACCAAAAAAAAAAAAAAACATATGCAATTGTTAACAAAATTTTGGAAGAAGGAATATGCTTCACTAATTTTAAAATTAAGTTATGAATTTTAATCGAACTGTTTGGGTTTTAATCTAAAGATATATATAGATATAATTATTCTGGTTTAAGTTGATTACAGATAATTTTTTTATTTAAATTATCTTTAATTAGACAGGAATTTTAAAGCTTATAACAATGGAAAGACCAAAATATTTTTGGCTGCACATACGGTCGTACATATGTACCTTCAGTCGTAAATGCGCTAATGCCACAATTTTTGGAAATTAAGTTTTTGATGCAGTTCAATGGAGTAAACAAAAATACATCGTTTGCAGAAAAAATACAAATATTTTTTTCTAGTTCTTGTTTTGCAACGATATGTAAAAGTTCTAAGTTCAAAAATGCTAAAGAAAAAGCGCTAGGGCCCATTAAAATGTGAACATTTCAAAAAAAAATTTGTTAATATTTGTTAATAGTCAATATTGAAATAAATAAAATAATTTTATAGTTTATTTTATTTTTTGCAAATTGACATACAGAAATGTACATTAAAAGTATTAAAATATACAATAGAAAAGGTGATAAGTCACAAAAAGCTATGTGAAAAATAAATGTATTATTTTTAGCTCGTTTGCAAGCCAATTAAAAGTCGGCAATGAAGCAAAACTGGATTTACAGACTTAAAATATATTCAGAACTAAAGACCTTATAAAGTTTTTTCTCTCTCCTATAAAATTTATACATTGGACTACATCCTTTTCAACTGAAGGTAATAATATATACTTATATAGGTACATTATATTAAAAAAAAAAATTACGGTCTCACCATTGTTTCACTCATTTTTATGTATTTTTGTATATGAAAGAACTTTTCTTATTGATGCACATGAAATTTGACAGTTATATAATTCTTTTTTGGTGAACTTTTACTAGACCAATACATATATTCATATGTATATATGGGAAGGTAGAATGGCAATGCATATAAAATTCAAATTCTAAGCGTACTATGATGAAAATATAACACGAAAAACGGTTATATTCAAATGTGTATAATAAATAATTATTATAACACAAATAAAAATATTGCATATACTAAAGCTTATTAGTAATTCAACCGCTCGCATTTTCAACGCAAACGTTTATTTTTCGGATATAGATGGCACTTGCTGGGATTGAATGTATAATAATATGTATTTAAATACAGTAAACTACACCATTTTTCTTTGAAATTGAGAAAATTCCAAATGAAAATGAGATTTTCAATTTTAAATTGAGAAAATTACAATTGAAATTGAGAATATCAATTTGAAATTGAAAAAATTCCAAATGAAATTGAGAATTTCAATTTGAAATTGAGAAAATTCCAAATAAAATTGGGAAATTTTAATTTGAAATTGAGAAAATTCCAAATGAAATTGAGAAATTTTAATTTATAAAATTGAATTATATAATTTTTTAATATTCATAAAACGAACGTACATAACAAACATAATGATGAAAAAAATTAAAATAAATACAAATCGCAGTATTATCATTTGGAATTTTCTCAATTTCATCTGGAATTTTCTCATTTACAATGAAAAATTGAGTGGATGTTTCATTGGAAATATATAATAAATAACTATTAAGATAAATACTCGGATACTTATTGAAAATTCGAAATTTCCTTTTAACGATAACTTAACAATATATTTGGGGTAAATACATTTCTCAAATGATTAACAAACAGAAGATACATACAGCAATTTAATTCTATTGTGGTCCACAAATTAATAAAATGTCAATAGTTTTTTCATGCGTTTTGTTCCATCCGTTATTGTTTTCTTTCCTAAAGTAACACACAGAACAATAAACATACAGCCTGGCTAACGATATCGATCGACAACTTAAGCCAGCGACAAAAGGTCGCTCATTATCGTTCTCATAAGCGCCCCACTAACTAACGATATGTCTCTCGTTTGATTTTACGATTCTAATGTAATCCATTTAATCCTCAAATTAAACGCTAATTTGAAAATAAAAAGCGGAAAAGCATGGCAATGAAGCCATAAAAATACAGCTCTGTACTATTTGATTTGCTACAAAACCGCAAACAAAAAAGCAACTGTTTGATCAATACAATTTTGTGAAAAATATTTTACAAAACAATAAAATTTTATTAGTCGTGTTTTTTTAAAGAAAGATTATTAAAGAAAAAAATTTATGTGGCTGTTTCAAGTACTATTAAAAAATAATTTTGTTAAATATTCAAACAAAATGTTTCCGTCGACATACACAATACAAGTGACTGATTTTTACATTTGTGGTCGCATCTTATTCCTTAGTGGGGCACAAATTTGTATGAAATCTACATAAAAACAAATTTTTCAGGAGAGCGTAAAACGTCATCCGGCTTTAAAAGCCGAGTGAGTAAAACGGCAAACCCCACTGACGAGATTGTGTGGTTACAATCGAAACTAGTATAGGCAACCTGTCCGTGAAAACCTGGGTTCAAATCTTAGCGCAGCCAAGAATGAAAAATTATCAATAAAATTTTAATCAATTTCATGTTGTAAAATTCCTGTCTTCATAAAAATAATTTAATGAAAATTAAATTCAATGAACTTAAGCCTAATTAAAAAATATCTAAATTTGGATTAAAATCCATTAACAGTTCAATAAAATAACCACAATATTAATATTGTAACAAAGGAATGTTTATACATTTTTAACGGCACGTCTCAAATATAAGCAATAACGAGGGCAGAAGAACAGTAAAAAATATTTATGGTCATGCTCTGTAAATTCTTCTATATAATGCAAAAAAATTTATTAACTTATGTGTATCCTGTAATGTCCACTTTACAGTCTTAAATATAGTCTTAAAATAAATTGCGCAAATATTTCTGCGGCAATAAGGAAAAAGTGCTTAAGTCTATTTTTTAGATTTACAGAAAAGCAATTTTTAAAATACATATTTTTTAATTCTTATAAAATCATCACTTCGTTTCGGTTTTAGTCACGTCAAGGATCGGAAGTTAACTTAAGCTTTTATTCTAATTGTTATTCCACATTGAACTTTTCTATAACATCCTAAAAAATCGTACAAAATAATTGAATCTTTGTCCATGGCTATGTTCATTAGAGCGACTCAAAAAAAAAGGGATTTTGTTACCCCTCTGAAAATAAAGGTTGATATGTTTTATGATGATTCCCAAAATATTTTGGTTCTAGCGTGGACCATCCGTGAGCTGGAACATTTTTAAACAAGGTCTTTTTTTCAGTTTTTCGAATTTTTTTGTACTTTGCTTCAAGACGACATAAATAAAATTTGTTATCATCGAAAAGGGTTTTTGAAGCAGCATGAGATATTTAACTAAATACATATTTTCGTTTTGGGTTTTCATACAAATGTTCCAGCTCACGGATAGTCCACGCTAGAACCAAAATATTTTGGGAATCATTATAAAACATATCAACCTTTATTTTGAGAGGGGTAACAAAATCACTTTTTTTTTGAGTCGCTCTAATGTACATACTTTCAAACATGGAGACTACAAAGTTGGCATAAACTCAAATTACACATAGTATGTGTAATTACACACGGATTGGCAACACTGGTATGAATCAGTACTTTATCTAATGCACTTTATCTTTTGAACTTGCATGTACTTTCATACGCGAACAGGTTGCTTGTAGCTTTCCTGTGTTGTTACCAACATTGCAACCTACTTTGTATATCCTTTTATTACTGTAGCTGAGAATGTATGTATGTATGTACATGTTCACAAAAAAAAAAAAAAAACGAAATGTCTTGCATAACAAATTTCCTTAAACACGTCTGTTTATTTGTTTCCTTGTTTGTACTCTAATATTGGAGTAATCCTTTAGCCTTGCTCCTGCTGTTGTATTCATTTATTTTCTTCTACTTTATATTCTGAGGAAGAGTTTTTTTTGTTGTCGTCGAAGTGGGAGTATAATGTGAAGTTACAATTTTACTCACTTCATTTTTTTTTTAAACATCACTAAAGAGACATGAACATAAAAATCAATATATCTTTTATGACTTTGCGAGTGTAAAATTTTCGCTTTTGTCTGTATGTTTGGCGGTGTGATTGGCTGACTGTCTGGCGGGATGGTTGGCTGAATGTTTTGTTGCTTGTAACAGTTTTTTTTTTGGTTTTGTAGATTTTATTTCTTCTTTCGATTTGGTGAAATTTTTATGGGAGATTTTTAATGAATTTATGTTCGCTGTTTTTTGTTTTTCCATTTAAGCAGACGTAGTTAAGGGAGTTTATTGGAATTATAGGTGGTCGAGGGGAAAAGTTTAGTTTTTAAATTGATTAGTGTTAAATTAATGAGAAAGTATATACATATATTTTTTTATGCAGTAAGTAATTAAGTAATTTACGATGGAAATATATATTCGAGTGATGTCCAGAAATTACCCGACCTGATGTAAAGGCAAAAGTAGAAGTTTAAAAAAATTACTTTTGTAAAAAGTGTCAACGTTGTAAAATATATGTTTAAAGGTTTATTGGGGTCAGTCCAACCAATATTAATGCCGAGCTAGATTCTACTCTCCTGAAATCTGCTCATTCTTTTACGACTTAAAATATTGAGTGGTAAAGTTTAAACGTGGCCAAGATAAACACCGCAGTGGTTCACCAATTGAGGTGTCAACGCCAGAAAACATTAAGAAAATCCACAAAATGGTTTGAATGATGACCGGCTGTAGATGCGTAAGCTAAATGAAATAATAGCCATTTCAAAAAGTACTATATATTGCATATCGACCGAAAATTAGAAGATGAGAGTGCTGTGCGCAAGAGGCAATGAACCAGTTGACACATCTACCATTGCGATGGCCAAAATCAGTGAACAAAAGTTCGAATTGCTCCATCACGCTAGTTATTCCCCAGATTTAGCTCCATTAAGCTGTAGTCTGTTTCCAAACTTAAAAAAATATAGTAAAAGAAGAGGTGGGGTATACGGTTAATGGTTATTGTACGAAGCTAAATAGTTCTTACTATAAAAAGGCTAAGGCTTTTGAATATCGCTGGCAAAAGAGTATCGAGCAAAGGGAATATTATGTTGAGAAATAAAGGGAAACATTTCCCAATTTGGTTGTAATTTCTTTGTTAAGTCGGCCAATTTAAGAACTTCCCTCGTACTATTTTCAACTGTATTTTTTGTTATAAATAAATTTTTTTTTCTGAAAAATAAAATTATTAGATTAAAAAAAGCTGCTGGGAAATTTTGTTTAATTAAAGGAAGTAAAGAAATTAATTGAATTTGGGTAATGAATTTTTATTTAAAATATATATTAAAGAAAATTATAAATAAATTTTAAAGATTCTATCCACACAAAATATTTAAAGAATATAAAAGTTTTGTTAATCTTAAAGTTAAAATTTACAAGTTGAATAATTTTCTAGATTTTATAAAGGACGAGAGCTTTTCCGAAAAAAAAAAATATTCTAACCTCTGCATTTTGTTCATTCAATTAAAATCAGCCCAATTATAAATAAAAATTCGACGAAGTTTCTTCTCTTCTCCCATTGTTTCCTATTTAAATTCTATTGTAAAAATGGGAAAAAAACTACCGGGTAATTCGTAATTGGGCTGAATAGCTTAATAGAATAAGGTCTATTTTTTATATGGAAATAAAAAAAAGCATTGGAGATTGAGGAATAATTTTCTTAAATAGAAATTTTTTCTAAAAAAAAAAAAAATTAAGCATGAGTTTAAAGCTAAAAGATAAATTGCAGAAAGAAGTGCAAGGAATATATCATGGTCCAATCATTACACTTAGTCTACAATTGCCATGAAATGCTAAACTTTAACAATAATATGATGTAAGTGTTACTTAGCATTTACACATGCCACTGCCAGTTCGAAAAACTCAATACACTCACGACTTTTTACTAATACACTCACATTTTTCGCAATGGCAGCTCCAGTGGCAGCAAAAATTGCATGCGAGTGGAAATTTGGCACTTGCATGCCACTAAATGTCAAAACGATTAGCAATGTTACCCTGTTCAAAATTTAATGTAAATCGACTGGATTGTTGTCAAACTGTAATTAAAGTTTTAACTGTTAAATGTATTTTTATGATTAATTTGTAGAAATGGGCGTTAAAATAAGTAAGTTTTCTAATTATAGAGCATTAATTTTGCTAAAATAATGCTAATATAAATAAATGTAAGCTATTTCCCCAAAACTAAAACTATGTGATGAGTCGGTAACTCTTTTTTGTTTTCTGGTACTTTTTTTTTAATTTGAGATGTAAACAAATTATCTCAAGTTGACGCTTCGACGACATTTTGAAAATGAACTGGCAGTGGCATGTGTAAACAGAAAAGCAAATGGCATGAGATTCGACTATTTCGAACACTTTTTCGTTGATAATATGTATAGAACAGTGGCATGCCACTACTTGCATGTGTAATGGCAACGTTAAGTATAAACTGTCTTCATGTAAGAGGGTTCTCTCATGTTGTAATAGCGTTTCTAAGCAATATGTCTCGAAATCACTTTCATAACATCATTTGATGACAACTATATCATGTTTTACACAAGCAAATGCGTGTTGTTTTTTATATTGCTGCATTGTTGTAGTTCTTTCAAATAGAGCTTTTTTTCTAAAGATAAAAAAATTAAGAATGAGATTAATGCCCAATTTTCAGGATAGTATTTAAATCTATATTTTGTTAATTTTCATAAAAACTTAAATCGT
Organism: Pollenia amentaria; assembly: GCA_943735925.1. Classification (NCBI taxonomy): domain Eukaryota; kingdom Metazoa; phylum Arthropoda; class Insecta; order Diptera; family Polleniidae; genus Pollenia; species Pollenia amentaria. Next base: position 48,308,710 of record OX031007.1, read on the forward strand.
ATTTAATTCCAGATTGATTTTTTGAGTTTTATATGAAATTAAGATACAAGTATGGTAGCACTACTAAATACAAAAAAATATCATAAAAAAAGTGTAGTTATTTACAAGGTGGTCTCAAAAAACAGCTGGTTCTTATTACTTTGTCTGTTGTTTTTGTATTGTTGTGACATTGAGGCCACCTTGCTAAGTTAATCCTATGGAAACTTAAGTTGAATTTAAATGTACCACATCGGTGACTTAAGTTTCATTTAAGTGTTTAGTGAAGAAGAGCATTTTGTATTTAAAACGATTTTAAACATAAATGTGCTTTATGTGCTGTTTTTAAATAACAGGCAAGTAATTGTGTAGTCAAATTAATATGAAAACCACTCAGTTTTTGAAGCGATTTTCATATAAATTTTACTGCACAATCACTTGCCTGTTATTTAGAAACAGCCCATTAATGTCAATCCTGAAAATTGGCCATAAAGCTAATAAATAAATTTGAGTTTTTTTTTGTTCTTTAAAAGTTCTTTTTGTGAAGAGATTTTTATTTGAAGAAATTTTTTTTTGTAGAAAAAGAGAAAGCTTGTTGTAATAACTGAATTAAATGATCGCTTAGTGGTGGCTCACACTGTTCAAGTCTTAGCCGTCAAGTCTTGAGCTTTAAGGAGAGAAGGGAAAACAGAATGCAATTTCTTTTCCTCTCTCTCCTAAAAACTCAAGACTTTACGGCTAAGTCTTGAACAGTGCAAACCAGCACTTACTGCCAATTTCACGATGTCGAAAGGACGCTTTCTTTCGCATTTAGTGAAATAGGCAGTTAATCTCGAAAAAAGTTAAGTCGAAAAAAGTTTATATGCTTAATGAAGCTGCACAAGAGAAAAGAAAATCAAAGTCAGGAGAGAGTTTTTTAGAAAAAGTTTTTTTTTCTTAAATCTTAATTGAAGTTAAAGATTTTTTTTTTTTACAAAAAAAGACCTTTTTTTTAATGAAAGGAGCTTTTTGAAAGAAAAGAAAACTTAATTAACCCTCGAATCGACGAAGCTTATTTAAATTTTATCATATATCTTTTTTATTTGTATTCAAATTACGGTCTTTTTTCAACAAGCTGACGAAAGCTTTAAAAAAAATAATAAATTTTAAAACACAAAAAATTAGTTAAAATTCTTATACAATTTTGAGACAGAAGAACAACTTTTATTTGTTATGCTTTATTTTGTTCTTTAATAAAATGCTTAACAAAAAAAATTTCTGTTGATGTTTTACTTTCAAAATCGTGCCGCTAGAATCTTTTTTTTTAAAGTTCGGCGATTCGCCGAAGAGTAGCCGTAATTTACTAAAATGATGAGTATTTTTTAGGGTTAAGAGAGTTGTATGCACAAAAAAATTCTCACCAATTTTTTCAATTATAGTATTAATCAAATATAAAATCAGTTTTAACTAAAAATTTAATCAATTAAATTAAACGCTTACTTATGCATATAAACAACATTACTGCAGAAAATGTTGTTAATATCAAAAAATATTTAATTTATACTACTAATTTGTTTACTAGTGCAAAATTAATAAAAATTTTTAATTAATATCACAAGTTTTTAATTGAAATCGATTTTTATTTTTTTCTGTGTAGAGAATATCATAAAGCAGACCTTTTTGGAACATTTAAAAATCATTTGAAGAAAATTTTTTCTGTATAAACAAAAAGCTTCTTAATAGAACGCTTTTCTTATGGAGAACAAAGCTTTTCTTTATATCAAAGAAGTTTATGCTGTTTAGTATGGAATCGAAGGAAAACGAAAATAAATTTCTTTTTAAGAATTTTTCCGATATTTAATTGTTTTAGTTTATTTGAAGAGATCTTATTGAATTTCTTAGTTTGCCTTCAATCTTAAAACAAAAATTTTTTTCCCCCATTTAAACAGCACAACATTTTCTCTTTCTTTTAATTTTTTCTTTTTTGTTATAATAATTAATTTTCCATTTTTGCAGTCTGTTTTACCTCACTTGTCTGTTTAAATAAATATGTTATCTGGTGTTTTTATGTACAGCTGCCAAAAAGGAATATAAATCTTTCCACGCCATTTATAAAAATTAAGCTGTATTTGTGTTAATACATGTGTTCTATACCCAGTGTATTTGTGAGTTTTTTGCGTGTGGATGAGCGCAAGAATATAAACTTTAATACCATGAAATATAATTGCAGTAGAAAAAATAAGAATAATAAAAAATTTTTTAATATGTTTTTAATTATTTTTATGGTAAATTTGTTAAAAGCTTTTAGCAAATAACAAACACAACAACAATAAAAACAAATTAAATGGCAAACACTTTAATGGGTTCAAATAAAGATTTTGCTATAAAACAAAATTAAAAAGTTAAAGTTGGAATACCTATAACATTCACAATTTTGACATAAAATTTTAAAGAAAATATTCTAAAGATTTTAATAATTTAATACATAAATAAAAAGAAACAAAGTTCTTCTCCTCAAAAAATTCATTAACATTTATTAATATTTAAATGGCTTTTATTTAAGAGCTTTAATTAACTTTAAAAAATATGTATCAAAAACAAAGTCATTATTTCTGAAAAAAAAAAACTTTATAATCATTTGTTCAAAAATATCATAAAATTCAAATTTCCTTCTGCTTACCAAATATTCATTATTCTTGCCTCATTTATATTCATAAAAAAGTAATAAATACCCAGTATTATAAAAGTATTTGTGTAAAATTTTGCCACTTTTAAAAGAAACATGGAATTTTTATGTCCTTTACAAGCCATCAAATATAATACAATCACATATTTTGCTGGTCGACTGGCAGGGAAAAAAACAAAAAAAAAAAAAAAAACCAAATTTTATAATGATAATAAAGAAATTCTTTAAAAATATTGCATATAAATTTAAAACAAATAAACCCTCGACCCAGAAATATTTGCTATACTCTAAGACGAATAGACAAACATCTGGTTAGACCGAAAAATATTCTCTAAAATTCTAACATGAAAACGAGCACATGCCGTATCGTATACATAAAATGTGCATTATTGTAGAAATATTTTCACATACTTTAGAAGAAGGGGTGGGGTAAAACTAACATACTAAGAAACTTACCTGCATATATTTCATAAAAGCCTAAGGGTTTTAAAAGGAATGAATTCTGAAATTTGATTACGATTTTCTGCACACAAAGAGCTTTTTTCCCTTTAACATTTCTTTATTATAATTTCAGAAAATATTTATTTTTTTTAGATAAAAAACCGTTGAGAGGCCCAATCATAATGTCCATGAGTTGGCTTAAGTAACTGTGCGAATACGTGTAAATTATATGTGTAAAACCGTATTAAACTTAAGGAAAGTTTTCGTTAAGTTTTATGAAACTGTAATTTTCTTAAGCAAAGATTTCGTACGGGATCAGATGTTTTTTGATTTTGATGCATTTGACAGGCCTTTTTGTTAATTTTTAACAATAGCTTTAACTAGCTTATGCATATTTTGGCAAGGTCGAAGAAGAAAAGCTTTTTTTCTCTAGGAAAGCCCTTGTAAATGTCTTTGTTTTTTCATGAAGAAAGAAAGCCTTTTTTCATAAAATTGGTTTTGCATATCAAAAAAAAAAAAAAAAAAAAAAATCATTATTCACAAGCTTTTAAATTCCATTTTGAAATGCTTGGTTCTTCTAAAAAAGCTTTAATATATAGTTTCGTTTTCGTTTTGAAAATGCTTAAATAATATACTACGTTTTTGATTTAATATAGTTTCGTTTTGAAAATGCTTTAATAATATACTACGTTTTCGCTTTTGTTTATAACTTTTTAAAAAATATCCTTGTATTGCAAAAGAAAGCACTATTCAATATCTTTGTTTTTGGATTAAAAAAAAAAAATTATTCCAGAGATTATTTTTCGTAAAGAAACAAGCTTTCTTGGTGTGTTTTGAAGAAAAAAATATATGCTTTATAAAAAGAAAACAGTCTTTTAAAGTAAAAAGTTTTTCTTATATATAGAGAAGTTTTATGCGCTTAAAAATAGCTTCCTCTTAATACCCTTTTTAAATTTAAACATATTATTGTCACCCACAACCAAATTATTGTTTAATTAGTCCTTCATCAAGAAGCCACAACCATATTATGGTTGCCTCTAAACATGTTATTGTTAAATATGACAATAATTTGTTTTTAATTTAACAATAGTATTTTCCTCTTTTCCAAGAGCAACAAGCTATGGTTGAAAACCAACCATGCTATTATAAGTGTTAAGCATATTTTAGTTATTATTAACCAAAACATGTTCGGAGGCAATCATAATATGGTTGTGGCTTCTTGATGGAGGACCAATTTAACAATAATATGTTTGTCGGTGACAAAAGTATGATTAAATTAAACATAATATGTTTAAAATTTTTCTTTTAAAATAGTTTTGTTGGAGGTGACCATATATAAACAAGTTTTTTCTCTGGGTGTACCAGCTAGCCTACCGGAACACCCATTAAAACGCTGTTTTCATATAGATAAAAGCGTTGCTTTTGTGCTAAAATGAATATATTCAAGAGCTTAGACATTTTTAATAGCTTTATTTTCACCTAAAAGCTTTATTATACTCAGATTATGATTCATATAAACAAGATTACGCATTCATGCTTTATGTGACGTACAAAAAAAACTTTTGTGCTTCGTCTTTAAAGAAAAAAAAGGTTGGTCTTGCGTGACGTGATTTTGACGTCATGTGAAGTAGATATAAAGAGGAATGCGCCATCTGCGCTTGTTGCTCCATGTACTCAGAGGGAATTATACATTAGTGCTGATGTATGTAACACTACAAAATATTTGTCCTAAGCCAACCTTTTAGTATACTGATAGACTAAAATACGCTTTCTGAGTTTAAACAAAATACCAAACAATAAATCAGTGATGAGCTTATCTTTTCTTACATTCAAAAAGGGAATTAAGCACAACAAACAAAATCTTTTAATAAATAATAGTATTCCCAAAAACAACTTTGACAATAAATTTTTAGTAATCAATATAATCATTTTGGTAATAGGTGCAAAGTCAACAACTAAGTTGATTAATATTATAAATTTGGAATAAATTTGGTGATTGGAGAAATTTAATAATTTTTTCTGTGTACAAATAAGTACTACTCCCGAAAATAGCTTTTAATGGTAAAACTTCCTTATAAATGTTGATATAGATATACAAATTGGCGTCAATAACTTCCACGATAGCTACTATGTCATTGTGCTAGTAAGTCCAAAATTAACCATAGGTTCCATATAAAACCCCAATCCTAAAATTACTTAAAGGCAGAATTACTTATTTTTTAAAAATTTATTTATTCGTGTGGTAATAGAGCTAGACACGAATTTAGCTAGACACGAACTTTAATATATTTTCACAAAAAAGCTTTGTGATTGAAAAAAGCCTTTTAACTTAACTTTTTATTTTAAAAGAAATAAAGTCAGCATCTAGGCTTTTTTCTAAAAAAAATAAACGTTTTGGACGAAAAGGAAGCTTATTTAAAAATTAACTCTTGCAGTTGTATGGTAATATACTGTAACTTTTTCAATATTTTAAGCTTTTAACACAATCATAAACAAATACTATTAATGATGTAATATTTTTTTTTTGTTTGTTTTATTTTTATATTTATTTTCCATATTATTTTCATATAATTCTTTTTATAGGCCTTTGAAGAAAAAAAATTGTTTCGCTCTCTTCATCGATGTGTTTTAAGCATTTGATAAAGTCTGGCACGAGGAGTTGTTACATAAATTGAAGCTTAACTTACCAGTTAACACACACAAGCTGTTAGAAAGCTACTTAGTCGGTCGGAAATTCATTATTAAAGAAGGCGACTTTTTAAGTTCTCCTCAGATAATTGCCGCTGGAGTCCCACAAGGCAGCATCCTGGGTCCACTATTATACCTAATATATACTTCGGACATTTTCAGCTTTCCTAAGCGTGCATGAAAACTATCATCAAGCATATCGTTATTTGCAGGAGCATATATTCCAACTAGAAATATGGTTAAAACAATGGAGGATAATAGTCAACGAGCAAAAATGCGTACACATAACATTCACCTTGCGTCGGGATTCATGCTCCCCTATTAAAGTCAATAATCAGATAATACCTCAGCATTCGCATGTAAAATATCTCGGTATACATCTTGATCGCCGTTTAACGTGGAAATATCATATAGATGCAAAATTAACTCAAATGAAACTAAAAGCCATTCAAATTCATTGGCTTATTGGAATAAATTCTGTCCTTAGTCTCGATTGCAAACTTCTACTTTACAAGTCTATCTTAAAACCAATCTGGTGCTAAGGTATTCAATTATGGGGCACTGCCTCATAATATCGAAAAAATTCAAAGGCGCCAAAATAAACTTCTTCGAATAATCACAGCTGCTCCCTGGTATGTTAAAAACTCGAATATCCACAAGGATCTCAACGTGTCATTGCTAAAAGCTATGATAACAAAAAAATATTTAAAAAGGCTTGAACTACACCCAAATCCACTAGCTCGAAATATCTTAAATGATGGCGGCCACACTCGCTTAAGGAGAAGAGACACTGCAGCACTCACCCAATCAGAAGAGCAATAAACACCTAAATATGTGAACAGAAGCCGTAATAAGAAAAATATTTGTCGGGCACTGGAACGACATGAATTAATGTATTAGGATAAGATTTGATTACTTATTGTTAGTTCATATTTAGTATATGTAGATTCAATAAAGAAACTCTGGAAAAAAAATTTTTTTTTATTATTATATTTATAAAATATTTAAATTTTTTTTCAATCATTTATTATTTATTAATCACATTATGTAACTTGCCTGATTCTAATATTTAAAATTATATGTTATTATGTCAATACAAAATACAAAAAAGAAGCTCACTATTGGCAAATAAATCAGTGAATATTTATATATTTAAGTTTAACTAAACTTAAGTTTATATGTTGTTTAAACTTAGCAGCTGTAAATCAGTATCCCATGTGTTATATGTAGTTAACATGTGGCAGCCGTACGATAAATGTTTTCAAATTCTATGCTTTGTATTGGTAGCTTAAACGCACAATTCTATGCATTTAAAGATGGTTTATATGTTCACTGAGGTAATAATTAGGTTTGTTAGTTTAAACAGATTTTAAACCAAAAAGAGAGTTTAACATCGTCTAAGTTATTAGCCCTAACTAACACAGAATGTTAGCTCATCAACAAAGTCTTTTCCTAAATGGAAAAGGCTCTGTTACTATGTGTTTTGTTCCAGACGAGAGAAGCGAAAGCTTACAAAAAAGTTATAAGCATATAAGAAAAATCTAGTTATGGTCTTGTTTTCTCTAAGCGAAGCTAAAGCTTTGGTAAGCATTTTTCTAGATGGAAGGTGAGCTCATAATTTTGACGAGAACCAGTTAAAGCCCTCCTCTTTAACGAAAAGAAAATTCTTCATCTAATCAGTTTACCTAGAAAAGCTCAGCAAATGTTTTCTAAATAAACGTTATTTTACAAAAAAGGCCCATCAATAAAGATTTTTATAAAGCCATTCTCAGTAATGGATCCTTATTCTGATTTGGTGCTTAGCTTTTTCTCAACTTTTTTCTTGGTTTTTTATTATCGAATAGAAAACGTAAAAAAAATTTTGGTCTAGAAATTAAGCTTTTTTGAGATGTGTTTTTTTTTGCTTTTCAGTTAAAAGTTTTCAATTTAATATCACTGACTGATCATAAGAGCTTAGCAGCTAATTTGATCATTCGTTGAGCTTTAAGCTGGGATCACACGACTGCCGCAATGCACCAATTTTCACACTTTTTAATACCCCAATCGTGTGACTGCACAATCAAATGCCTCATGTACCAACCAAGGGCAATATTGTGCTTACTTTTACCAATAAAATGCAACCCTGGTGCGGCAATCGTGTGACAACTTGATATGTAAATGCGCGTCAATAAAAATGACAAAAATGTACCAATATTTATTGGCTTCTTGTGCGGGAATTAAACAACACAATACGCGCCAATATTTGCCTTTTTTAATAAATTTACTTTTCTGTGTTTCTTTTAGTAGGAATAAATTAATAAAAATAAAAATTAAATTTATCAAAAATAAAAATTGGGAATTTAGCAAGTCATTAATAAATAAATTAATAATAAATTTTGTATTCCCAAATTTTTTTTTTTTTAAATTAGTGCAATAGCTGTTCAGGACAATATAAAAGAATATATACAGGAAAACGGAGCAAAGTGTATTGAAATTTTTTAAAGCGAATTAAGTTTTGAATATAAATATTCTCTATTTCTTTATATCGTCGGTCACAGGTTGACAACTCTTAACATGTTTTTTTGTACTTTTCAGGAGACAAAAAAAAAAACGTTATTACTCCGTTACTAAACCGTGTTGGAAGTAAATAAAAAAACCAAATTAGTAGGAGATATTTATTGTAAGATGGTGTAAAGAAAACAAAGATATTGAAATAATTTCAGATTAAAAAAAAAAATAAAAGAGTTGACAATTTCAAAAAATTTAAAAGTGAGTTAAGAGTTGTCAACCTGTGACCGTCGATATGTATATTTAAAATAAAATTTTACTTTGTTTTATTTTTGGAATTTCATATAATTAACTTAAAAAATTTGAAATAAAACTATTCAACAAAACTTTGTTTGAATATATGATACAATTTTTTTTTTTATGAACAAGCCAACTAGATCTTTCAAACAAATAAAAAATCTGCCACAACAGCTGTTTTCGCAGTTGACACAAGTAAGAAAAATCGTGTGACAGTGCTGCGGCAATTATTGTACCCATTTCGCTTTGTACTAACTAGCGGCAATTAAATTTGTATAAAACAGGGCAATCGTGTGATTTCAGAATATTTTATTGGGGCAATTTCATTATTGTGCGTCAATAAAGCACAATCAAAATTGTGACATATTGGTGAATTTGGGGCATTCGTGTGATCCCAGCTTTATACGAAATCCTTTATTATTTGCTTAGATAATATTTTATTATATTAAAATTAATGTTAGCATGAAATAAAAGCTTAGTAATCAGACTTTTCTGTTTCAAAGACTGGGTTTAGGACATTAATTCTCTTCAGCTGAACTTTTAAACTGATTTTGTAAACTCATTAACCGAATCCTTTCCAGACAAATAAAGAGGCCTTCAACTTAGTTAGCTTTTCCTAAAAAGTAATAAAGCTTTTTTTCAAAAAGCTTAATAATAAAGTTTTCTTTTTTCAAAATTAGATTTATTTTAGCAAAATGATAGAATTCAATCATATGATTTAACTGTGCATTTTACAATATTTGATATACGAGTACACAATCTTATATCTATTTCTGAGATAATTTTTTGTCATATTAAAATTAATTCTAGCATGAGTTGAAAGCTTAGTCATTAGGCTTTTCTGTTTTAAAGTATGGATTAAGACATTAAAACTCGTCTGATGCACTTTTATACAGATTTTGAAATTTTAATTCTTTCTAGCTTTTAAACTTTAAAGCTTTTCCTAAACACTGATTCAGCGTTTTTTTTTTCAAAGAGCTTATTAATAAAGCTTCTTTCCTTTAAAAATGAGTATTGTTTTAGCAAAATGATTGAATTCTATGATTTCACTGTTGATTTTGCAATATTTTATAGACAACATTTAATACAAATAAACATTGGCACATAGAAAGAAATGTCTATGTACTCGCATGTGTATTTATGTATTCTTGCATATATTCATACATAATTTTTTGTAAAAATTCTTTTGTAGTTTTATGTTGTTGGTAATGTAATGTCGCCTTCTATTTTCAAGTTGTAGTTATAAACAATATTTCATTCTATTTTCTCCATTCCTTTTCACTGTTGTACTCGTTTCAAGGAGAAATACTTGTTGGAGGTTATTAATTTGATGGGTGGTTCATATAAGAGTTCATACTGCTTTTGTAGTGTAAAATATTCATATTTTAAAAGAAATGAAGAGAAAAAAATGTTTAAAATGTTAAATATTCCCGGCAACAGGATAACAAGTATAATAAAAGGCGAGAATATACAATAGTAAAAAAATCACTGAAAACTTAAGAAAGAAATTTTCCAAACACATGCTCTAGAAAACAAAAATCTAAAAAATTAAGAAAAAATAGAAAATAAAACTTTTATGTGATTTCCCAGGGCTATACAAGAAGTTAAGGCAATAAATGCAACAGTATGGCCTAGAAAACATGGACATACACACAATTAGAGTTTATATACAAGAATAAATACATTTAAACACGCTTAAATGTGTTTTAAATATATAAATATATATATATATATATATAAGTACATATGCATATAAATTTAACCACAATACATATTATCACATGCATGTATAATAAAAGCACACCATTCACACCCATAAAGACAGCATAAAGCAGCTTATTTTCCATTAAGCTCATCTTTAAGGCAAATTCCACAAATCATCTATCTACATAAGCTCTGCACATTCAAGTGGATAAGAATACATCCATATCATGCCATTAAAGGAGATTTCAAAGAATTTTTAAATATGTATACCACCAGTACTAGTGCTGACAGCAGTTGAAGTTAAATAAAAAAAAAAAAATTAAGTGATTTTGCTTGTGAAAAAAAAATCAAATCTTAAAACAAAAGCCTTAAAGCATTTTTAGGACTTACATTTTCTTTTTATTCTTGCTGATTTAGGACGTACTTGAAGATCGACAATAATATATCTTTTAATTATCATTTAATTCTTTATTAGGCACTTTCAAAACAAGCATTTCAACTAATAATTTAGTAAGCGACATTAAATCTGAATTATTGTTTGAAAGTCCGTATTTGTTCGAAACAAGTGTGTGAATTCGCCTAAATCGTTTAAGGGTAGTTTACACGATCACACAAGTCCTACGTATATTAAGGAATGATAAACCCTGTTATAATAATTTGTTATTAGGTCTGTCTGCGTACTTTTCCAGTAGCAAATACTCAGTAAATTTTTTTGGGAGAGTAAGACAAATTTTACTCTTTCGGCTGAGAATATCTCAAAAAGTACGCAGACAGTATCCAGTGAAATCTTGCAAGAAAACAGCTGATCGGTGTGTAAACAATTGAAATAACAAACAAGAGCCAAGATAGCGTTCAAGAAATAGCGTCCAATTTGGGAATTTAAAAACCGGGAAACCAAAATATCCAAATAATGGGTATTTGCAGTATAAACAAAAAGTTAGCGTCGAATTTAGGAATTTAAAATAGGGAAGTACAAATATAGGAACAAATCTAGTTTACCGACGCAGCTCCAAATAAAAAAAAGTACCCAGGGTGATGGAAAATGGAAAAATAAGAAGAAAAAATAAAATAAAAAAGTTGGCGCAAACGCTTAGTTTTCGAGTTATGGACGTTTAAAGTTTTCATATAAATATGTGATTTTCCACTACAATTCTAAACGTATATGGCCAATATTGGTATCATTTTAAAGCTCTTGAACAGATTTTTCTGGATATACATAATTTATTTCAAAATATTAAACTCTTTAGATCACATTACAGTTTTTTTCATTTTACGTCGAAATGTTACGGAAGTGCACTAGGAAAGAATGTAGTTTATTTAAATAAAAGTGTAATACAAATTTTATAAAATAACAGACACTAGCATCGCAAAAAAAAATTCCTTGCATAGCCAGCCTTTGGCCGGACGCAAGGATGTTCTTCTCTATGGTATAATAAACACCGGTTTCGCTTACTAAAGCTTCCTTGCATAGACGGCCTTCGGCCGGGCGCAAATATTTTCTCCCCTATGGTATAACTAATACCGGCATCGCTAACTAAAGATTCTCTGCATAGACGGCCTTTGCCCATGGGCAAGGATTCTCTCCTCATTAGTACAACATAAACATAAAGAAGGTTTTACTTGTATTTTAATTAAAATTCTTAAATAAATTAGTATGTAGTATATACATACATTAAAGAATTAGAAAAAATTAATAAATTTGTTTTTATGCTTACTAAAAAACTTTTGTACTTTGCAAACTCGTCCCACTTCTTAATAAACTAAAAATATTAAAATAAATTCTGTATGTCCAGAAAGATCTAGTGAAACGCTTTGCAATGATACCAATATTAGCCATATACATTTGGAAATGTTCTGCAAAATCACATATTTATATAAAAACTTAAAACGCCCATAACTCGAAAACTAAGCGTTTGCGCCAACTTTCTATTTTTTTATTTTTTCTTCTTATTTTTCCATTTTCTATCACCCTAGGTACTATTTTTTATTTGGAGCTGCGTCGGTAAACCAGATTTAAGTCCAAATATATTTATATTTTTAATAAAAATACAAAAAATATTTACCACAGGCTTTTGCACGGTATAAACTGTATATTTTCTGAAAGTAAATAGTTTTCTGGACAAAATGAGCGATGCGTGCAAAAAATCGTTTGGACAGTTTCCGAGAAATCTGGGTTCATCCAAAATGGTCAGTAAAAATCTTTACTGATTTATGCAATGAACCACAGGCTTTTGCACGGTATAAACTATATATTTTTTGCACGCATCGCTCATTTTATCCAGAAAACTATTTACATTCAGAAAATATACAGTTTATACCGTGCAAAAGCCTGTGGTAAATATTTTTAATATTTTTATTAAAAATATAAATATATTTTTACTTCCCCTTTTTAAATTCCTTAATACGACGCAAACTTTTTGTTCATATACTGTAAATCCCCATTATTTGGGTATTTTGGTTTCCCGGTTTTTAAATTCCCAAATTCGACGTTATTTCGTCGACGCTATCTTGGCACACGTAAACTTTTTCATTCAAACAGTATATAAAAACAGCTGTTCAAACTAGTTGCAAAATCTTACCAGAGGAAATTTCTCCAGTAACATTTTGCAAGTTCTCTAACTTGCAACTGTCAAAAAATTCTCTTTTTGGCTCTCTCGCTGTAAGAGATTTGGAGTACGCAGACAACATTTTGCAAGATTTTGCGACATTTTGTACAAAATTATGCAAAATATGTGTACGCAGACAGACCTATTGTTGTTTGAATATTTTCAAACCATAATTAGATCAATGTAGCTTTTTTGTCCAAATACATACTACTTGTATTACCGTAAAGAGGGCTTCTTTTAATGTCATCATTGTTTTCGTAAAAGCTCATTAACTTAGTTTTGATATAGAATTAAACTAAAAATGTACTAGAACTGTAATATAACTGAACTAGAACTGTAATTGAACTGAACTAAAATCAAACTAGAAGCTGAACTAGACACCGAAATGTATTCGGAATTAATTTGGTTCAAAAATATAAGAAAGAAAAAAACCATTGCAAAAAATGGAAAACTTGACAAATGGCAACGCTGCTTTAGAAACAAATGCCAATTTGTCAGTGATGCCACAATAACAATATAATTTATTGCCACTTTTTTTTGTTGCCAACATGGTCCGAACGTGAATTCCTTCTCACATGGACATCTATTTCTGGATTAAGACAGTCCAAGAGATTTGTCACTCTGTCCCGTAGCAAGGTAGATACCCTACTTCTTCTTGAGAAGGGGAAACTAAGGCTACTTGTGGTCCTTTTTATGCGGTACTGCGGTCTCAGATACTATTAAAATTAAATGGGTAATAATGGTACCAAGTTATGCAGATTTTGTGAGGTGGATGACGAAACGTCGGAACATTTTCTCTGCTGCAGTCCCGCTTTGGGGATTTTTTTTTTTTTTTTTTTATAAGTTTTTATCTTCATTCTATTTTTACAAAAAAAAAAAAAAAAATTATATTTTTGCCTCAGCGCCAAATAAGGCTTTACAGAGACTTGTATGCAACATAAAATATTTACATAATTAACAAATTTAACTTATTTTACTTTATACAATTTTCTATATAAAAAAAAAAAAAAAAAGATTTTCGTTTTCAAGATGCAAGAAGTACTTCAACATTGTGCAATAAAATTTTTTTTAAACATCTTTTAAAAGTTGATAAAACTGAGATATATTTTAAGCGATTAGGTAATTGGTTTTACTCATTAGGTCCAGCAAAAGAAATTCGTTGTTTAGTTAGCTCGAGTCTACATCTTACGAAATTTAAGTCCATTGCCTGTCTTGTGATTCTTCGCGTGTGTGATATATTATTACTAAATTGTATGGTGTGTGAACCAATACCTCTAATACATTTAAAAACATAGAGTAATAGTTGTTGTTTATAAAGAAGTATAGTTTTAGCATAATTTTTAAACAAATCTGCTGTTCCAAACTGTAATGGAAGGTTGTTCACTACTTTCAACGCCTTATTTTGTGGTGATTGCAGAGACCCCAAAACTGAATTCTCTTTACTACCGTAAATAATTGGAAGATTAGTTAAGTGCGAGTGAATTAGGGATTGATAAATTAACCTTTTTTTATCCACATTCAGTTTATTATTAAATTTATAAAGAATACCAATTCCTGATGATAATTTGGATTTGAGGTGGCCGATGATTTACCCACAGAAGATTATGGTTTAAGTGTATGCCAAGGTATTTAACACTCTTTGATTAAATTATTAATTGACCATCAATATGAACACATAACGGCTGTTCATTACTTGAAACATATGGCTTAAATCTTATAAATTTTGTTTTGTTAGCATTTAAAATTAATTTGTTTATTTTAAGAAACGCCGATAAAATTGCAGCACCATATTCTACTTGTGTTTCAAGTACTTTTCTCGTATTTATAATTGTAAAAAAGGCAAATATCATCTGAAAACATAAAAAGTTTTCCATTAAACTGTATGTTTTTCAAATCATTTATAAAAATTTTAAATAACAACTTCCAGGCGGAAATTTTTCGGGGGGCAAATGAAGAGCCCAACTGAAATCTACGATCTTTCACCGAGCAGTGTGATAGGTTTTATACGCAGCCTGAACCTGACATAATGATATCAACAGGCTACACAAAAGATCATTTGGGTCGCGGTGCGAATGGCTTTTTTCATATCTACTTTTCGAATGATAACACTTATATAACCGAATATAGAATATATGGCAGACATCAAACACATTTGAGATTTTTCGGAAGAGGTTTAGAGGTCGCACATTCGACTTGTGGTTTGCCGATCTTATTTTTAATTTTCTTTATAACTTTGTAAAATCCACGATTTGTTTTACTTTTGAGGAAATAATTTAAAAGAAAAATGTCCATGCTTTATTTTTGTGTACCATGAGCAAATTTATAATTTTGGCAATGAATTTGCTAATTTAGGTACCCTACATTGCAATATTTCGTCATTTTTCCATAAATTTTGTCAATAACGCCTTGAAACTTTTATGAAAATGAAAAAAGCTAACAATGCAGGCTTAAAGACCAATTACTTCTAAATTATTACGAAAAACAATTTTTGAATTTGCTCTAACCGTTCCTGAGTAATATCGGAGTGGTAAACTGGCAAACAGCTTTTGATAAAATCATAAATTGGGTACAAAAATTTATGATATTATTACTGGCATACTGCCACTCACACCCAACAATCAAAAGAAAAAAAAAAAAAAAAATCAAACGTTTTGTTTTACTTTGTTTAAAAAAGTATTGGGACTCTTTCGATTTAGTTCTATGTCCTGCAATAAGTCCTGAAAATCAGTTTCAGAAATTCTGACATTGATATAAGTATTAGCTTGCGGCTCGATCAGCTTATATTGAAGAGTAGACCACATCACCACAAATTAAAATGTTCATCACACTTCTGCAAAGTCCAATTTCCCGACAGTATAAACCACAACATTTTTTAAAAACCTGTACGTGAAGATTTGAACAATTTTATTAAAGGCCAGCTGGAGGACATTCAACCAAGAGAAGACTATAAATATTTGCTTCATCTGAGCCTTATTATTTTGGGTGATGGATGTAAGCCCTATTTAACAGTAAAAGCTTGAGGAGCTATTAATCGGGCTCGCTGGATGGGGAAAATTATATATTTTTAAAAAATATGCATTTATCGAAACCAGCATGGATAATTCAAAAATTGATGCAATGATTGAATTTAGTTAATTTATTTAAAGAATATATATCAAAAATTGGTACCTCTGTCAATGCCTTGGATAAGCTTCTGTTAATGGTCTTAAGCTTCGTAAAGACGGTGGTCAGATCTAACAATATTATCAGTAAAATGTGCTTAAAATGTCTTGAAACCATGTGAACTTACAATTTTTATTTGACAGCGTTGTCAAAAAAAAAAATAAATTGTCAGTCTATTGTAAGAGAACAATATTGTTAGATATCTGACAATCGTGTTAAAACCCTTTGTTGCCAATGACAGATCACTGTCTGAAAATGGAAGCTTATTGTCAAATGTGCGAAGTTTATGCATCTGACAATGGCGCCATTGCCAGAGACCCTTTTCTATTGGCAACGCTGTAAATACATACGTATCAGGGATGTAAAATGGGGTTTCGGATTTTGTACCAACCTCAATAACAAACCGTAGTTTTGAGACTATGACGGTTCCAATTTAATATTATCTGGCTCATTTCTTGGTTTATGTATTTAAAAAAAATGTCTTTTTATAAATTACGAAATTGTTTTTTTTAAAGATAGCTTCCAATGTACCAAAAAAAAGTACAACTGCACCATAGTTTTCATCCCTGATATGTATGAGTGAAAATAAAAAAAGTTTAATTTTGCAAAATTAAAATTAATTTTAATAAACATCAATGAAATCTATTTAAAACAATATAAAAAAGCTGAAATTCTTACTATTACTTTTTCGCTCCAATAACAATATTTCCACTTTTGTAATTTATAAAAATACACGCAATTTCAATTTTCATACAGTGTCTAAAAACAGATCTGGCTGTTATTGCCATGCAATTATCTGACAACCATGTGAGCTGACAATTTTTGTTGGCAGATGAATATATTGACAGACAATTTGTCTGCCAACGCAACTGTATTTTTTTCTTACAATCGTCTGAACTGACAATTTACTTTTGTTGGCAATTGTTCTTTGCTGTATATTGTCAGCACATTGCCAGACCCTACATTATTGTAAGATCTGAGCACCATCTATACGAAGCTGTTGTCTATTAAAGCAGTTGGATAACTACAAAATTATTAATGAGAACTAAGCGTCACAGGTTTATATTGGCCATTATTAATTTGTACCATAATTTCGTTTATTTGGATCATATTATGGTTATATGCTTACCATATTAGAGTTAATATTTTTTATATTATGGATAAATTGTCCTTATTATGGTTATTTTTTATCAATTAATGGCAAACTTTAACAATTTTTAACCAAAACATTAGCATAGGGCCATTCCTCGGAATGGTCAACCAGGATGAAAAATAAAATGTTAATAATCATCGTGTTTTATTGTTTATAAATTTAAAAAAAAGTATATGCTTTTATAACAGAATGGTATATATGATATCTCAGCTGTTTTACTTAAAGAAATTGGGCTGTAAACTGGAAAATTTAATATTTTCTTTTTAAGTTACTTCTAAAGACATTTTTATATACATGCCAAAAAATTTGTTATGTTTGCATTCTTTCTTTAAAATCTATCTATTACAATCAATTAAGAAGAGAAAAGTGTAAGGAGAACAAAAAAAATTCGATTAACTTTTAAAAGATATGGGCATTTCCATGTCATCGTACGTGACAGTTGTACGCTTTCAGAGTGATAGAGTTTTTGCACAAATAGTAGTAAATGGAAATTTTTTATTATCATTATGTTTCATTTAGAGGATACTTTATATGCAAAAAATAATTATTACATTCGGAAACTTGTTGTCCATGAATATCTAGCAAAATAGGTGCATGTCGTACGTGACATAAAACGAAAATGATTTTGAGGTAAATGTAAACAAATCCGAAAATCTGCGAATTGTGGGAGGTATTTTTCCTTTTTTTAATTTTTAACATTAAATCACATATTCTTCCTTTATACTCCGTCATTGGAAAGAACAACATGTTTCTGGATGGTTTTATAATGAACAAAATGTAATATCGTCCGTGACACACCGTACGTGACAAATTTTTCTCCTTTATTATTTACAATGTATCACATATATTTTTGGTAAATATATGTATACAAAAATTAAAACAAATACGATATCTTTATCTATATGAGGTTTGTTTGCCTTTCACCGATTTTAGGAAGGGGTTTATATGGGAGCTATGGTTAATTTTGGATCTACCAGCGCAACATTTTCTCATAACATAGTACCTATCGTAAAAGTTATTTTCGCCAATTTGTATGTCAATACCAACATTTATAAGGAAGTTATGACTTTAGAAGCTATTTCCAAGAGCGCTATGGTCAAATATGGACCGATACCAATAATAGTTGTTTAGATAATTTAGATTGTAATAAAATAAATTTGGAACATATTTAAACTTATTACCCACAGAATAAGATGATACATTTAGTAGTTGCATTTATAGTACTTACAAGATCGTACGTGACGACATGTTAAAGCTTATAAAATTTTTATTATACCTATTTAAAAACAAATTCCGATTATTATTTTTTTGCAACAAATATCTTGCTTTGAACTATTATTTTGAAACACGTACGACCGATCAAATTCAAATGACATAGACAAATTATCCTTTTGCACCACGTATGTACGTGACATTCGAATAGCATCCAAAGCAAACCAAAAAATATAATGCTAATCGACTTATATATTTGGCCTTTCCTGGTGGATCTTATTTATTGGGTTTGTAATATTAATTTTAAAGTATAATTCCAATGCTACCAGTATCTGTATTTAATCGGCAGAAAAGAGAAAATTGTTGATCGCAGTTACTAAAATTGAATCAAAGAGATAGTGAGTTTTAACTCTTATTTTTTGTGCTCTTTAAAAATTTTAATAAGCAATAAAAACCTTTGCATAGCAAATTTTAGTGTTTTCTTACATTCTACCATATTCGAAAAAAAGTTTCAAGTGTTTTTATTTTTTGAGTAATGGTTGACATTTTCATGGAAATGCCCATATGTAAACATCGTACGTTCGCGACCGGAACTTAAGCCAATTAAACAAAAAACAATATTTTATTTTATTTTATTGTGTAAATACTGGATAGAGACCTACATTTATACACTTTTAAAATAAATTAATCGCGTTTGAATATTCCGTTCCATTTCGCACATTTTTACATTTCACTACTGTCAGCCAAAGTTGACTACTATTACGTTCGTGACCACATGTTTATAACTATCATTGTGAAACTTAAACTCAATGAAATCCATCTTTTTCACTAAATATAGAGCTGTCAAAATGCTAGGAAAAGTTTTGTTTTCTATATTATTTGTACATCAAAAGCGTACGAACGTACGTTCGTGACCTCAGGAAATGTCCTATCTAAAATCCAAATATAGCATGTAGCAGTATATTTTTCCAACAATATTTTTTTCTGCGTGTACGGTCGCTAAAAGAGTGTGCATTTTTTTAATATTACATTCATCCAATACAACATTATATTTCACATTGGCATACAGTAAAATATTTCAAATCTATCTCTCTATATTTCTTCTATTTAATGATAAAAAAATCCATAATAATAACTCCTCTCTATATGGCAATATAGAAGAGAATTCTTATATATAGCATTAAAATTGTCCTAGTCATGGTTTAGCTTCATCCTAACATGCCCAGTATTGCACTAGCAAACATGTGCATGTTGATTTAAATCTGCAAACAAATACTTTAAGATTATAAACTTTATTTCTCCTACTTTATTTTTCTATTTATTTTTTTTTACTTTATTAAGAAACAATATTTTTTTCTACAAGGTTATAAAAATAAATTTTATGCATGTCATCTTTAAATTGCTTTTTACTTATTTCTGCTTCTTCTACTATTTTTTTTATTATTTTTTTTTGTGTCATTTACTGCACAAGATGCATGATAAATGTCCAGCTCAGTGTTTGGTGAAGTTCTTTAACGAGATGTGAAGATAAAACTTTAAGTGAAAAATACTCGACTATACAGGGAAAAAATTTTTGGCTTAAAAAAGAAATTGTCACTATTAATTAGAATTTTACAACTGCAATAACAACAGTAATTATTTTGTCAGAACGCGTATTAAAAATGAGTTTGCAAAATTTATTTTTAATGGAATGACTAGGTAATTATAACAGGGTTTGAAAATGAAAAATGTTGCAATATTTAAATTTCTAAAATAAAAATTTGTTAATGGAAAATGAACTTCCCTAAAGATGGAAACGAAACGAATTATTTAATTTTTTTGGTTTATTTCTGTATTAAAATAAACATCAGAAATTATGCATTAAATACTAGTTCATTTGCAATTAAGCGTAAGTTTAACTTCTGAACAGAAGTAGTTCAGTTAATATTTAATTCAGGCTCTAGTTCTGGGTTATAATCTTGTTATAATCTTAAATATAATAGTTAAGATTTTAGTTTAAGTTTTAGTTCGTTCGAAATATGTTCTAGTTTAATTTAAATTATGACCTAGTTTAAGTTCAGTTCATTTATGGTTAAGTTCTTGTTCAGTTTTAAGTTATTCTACCTCAGTTCTAATTCTGTGCAGGTTCAGTTCTTTTTTAGTTCTAGTTCAGTTCTAGTTCAGTTCTATTTCAGTTCTATTTCAGTTCTAGGTCAGTTCTTGTTCAGTTCTAGTTCAGTTATAGTTCAGTTATAGTTCGGTTCTAGTTCAGTTCTAGTTCAGTTCTAGTTCAGTTCTAGTTCAGTTCTAGTTCAGTTCTAGTCCAGTTCTAGTTCAGTTCTAGTTCAGTTCTAGTTCAGTTCTAGTTCAGTTCTAGTTAAGTTCTAGTTCAGTTCAGTTCTAGTTCAGTTCAGTTCAGTTCAGTTCAGTTCTAGTTCAGTTCTAGTTATGTTCAAGTTTCGTTCTAGTTTCGTTCTAGTTTCGTTCTAGTTTAGTTCTCGTTCAGTTCTACTTCTATTCTAGTTCAGTTCTAGTTTATTTTAAATCAGTTTGTTTTTAGGCTTTTGTTTTGTTTCGAGTTGAATCTATTTCCTTTAATTTGTCTTCTAAAATGCATTTTAACAAAAAACAGCTGTCCCCTCCAAAAATAAATGTTTTCTTTATTCACAGACTTGTTTTAAATACTAAAATACTAAGAAATTTTGAATTCTTATTGGTAAAGAGTATTTTTTGTTTGTTTACCCTCAAAAAGGGTTGCTCATCCAAATATGTATAAGGGGAAATTTTTAGAGGCCAAAGGCAGATATTTATTTGGTAAAAGGAAAGGACAATGAAATTCTAACTGGGTTTGGTTTGATTTTGCAAAGAAGGGGGTGAAACGTTAAATAAATTATAAGGAAAAGAACAAAATTATACAAAAGATTTCTGCAAAAGGAATTTAATTTCATCTTTATAAATATCAGACGAATTTGAAATGGAAATTAAGCTTTGGATTTAAACCTTGTGAGAAAACAAAAGGACGTTCTACTTCTTAAGCTGTTGTAAGATGGAAAAGTAGAAAGCACAACAATTAGATAAAAAATTAATTTCATGAAGAGTTTTAATTAAAGCTAATTTTAGCGAACTGTTATCGTTAATCTTATTAAATATTTAAGTTTTACTTTGTGTTCTCAAATCTATTTTTTTACATTAAGACTTTCCTTTTATTTCCTTAACAATTCCAACTCACTTAATCTTCCTTGTTTTACCACTTAATTCATGCAACATTTCACCTAAAAAATATATTTTAATTGAATTTCCAATTAATATATCAAAGCTTTTGCCAACCTGATGCAAAAATACAAATTGTTTTCCCTCAAACGCCCTCCTACTGAAATTTCATAAAAATAACAACAGAATGCAGAAATAATGTAAACAACTGTATTGTTGCACGTAGAAAGAAATTTAAAAAAAAAATTAAAAGAATTGCAAGAAACACACTTTCTTAACCAGCACAATGGCGACAGAAGCCAGAACTGCAACAACTCTACAACGAATTTAATGATTTTCGAAGCAGCTGCTTCCTTTACGAAAGCTTTAAACTACACACTTTTTATTTGAAAATTTTTTTTAACCCAACAATGCCAAAAATAACAACTATTGGTTGCAAATAAAAAAAAACCAAACTTACAAAAGAAGAAAAAGCGAAAGAGAAATGTTTTAAAATATAAAAATAAAACAAAATAAATAAATAAAAATTTTGTAGTAGCAGGATAAA
This sequence comes from Pollenia amentaria, assembly GCA_943735925.1. Taxonomy (NCBI): domain Eukaryota; kingdom Metazoa; phylum Arthropoda; class Insecta; order Diptera; family Polleniidae; genus Pollenia; species Pollenia amentaria. Next base: position 48,330,837 of record OX031007.1, read on the forward strand.
CAGAATTATACACAACCTCCTGCATACTCCACTCAACAGTGGAGCAGAAATTGATTAAGGTAGGTAAGGTTCAGAGTCCAGCTCAAATTCTAGTTCAGTAAGTAAGAGGAAATTGCTTAGCACGGTAAAAAAATTACCTAAATTCAAGAACATATTTTTTTTTTACTTTGAACCAACACTTAGGGGATGCCCCCTACTAAGGCAATGCATTGCGTTGGAATTATGAGTCTATTCCACATACGAGAAACGAATTTTCCCTGTAATGTGTTGTGCGATACACTGGACAGTCGACAGTGTGATCTGCTGCAAAGGCGGGTACTACGGCCATTCACCCGCGTCTCAGTGTTTATATCGAAAGAACAATTTTGCACAACCCACATTCCGCCGATGAGTCGATAGAGCTGGAAACCCTCCTGTCATCGACGAGCTTCAACGCACTCCTTTGCACCCAATCCAGAAGAGTCAAGATAGACCTTGAAGCACCTGCCCATATTTGGGAGTTGTATTCCATTTTCGTTCGGCATAAATAGTGAGGAGATCAGACGTAGTGAAGTAGTTTTTGCACCATTTTAAAAAACCATGACACTTGAATGCTTCTTTCGGCACAAGTGTTCAATTGGTTCCAACGAACATCACGTTGAATTGTCATGCCTATAACATCAAGAGTTCCTGATTCCTCAATAGCCATATTTCCCATGGATACAGATGACACTGACTCCACAATACGTCAATGGGTTTCCATTCTCTGCAAACATGTCAGCAAAAAGGTGGGCTTTTTAAGCATTCATTGCAAGGGTTGGAATGGATGAACTAGTATTATCCCTTACCCTTTTAACAAATGACCAAAAGGTCTTACTAGCTCGGGGAGCAGCACGGACCTTAGCACGCAGACGCTGTTCGTAAAGAAGCTTATCACGTCTGAGTAATCTAGTACATTCGTTTCTCGCCTGTTTACGTAACGCGTCAGTAAGCCAGCATTTATGCTTTTGCTTTGTCGAAATTTGCTTGGATGGAATGAATAATTTCATTCGCATAATTATTACATTTACCATCATCTCTGCCGCAGCGTTAACATTGCAAAACAGAGTTTCCAGTTAAAATGCTGAGAGAAGTCGTTAAGTTCAGCCCAACGTGCCTTTTCATAAAAAAAATTAGAGTGTTTTGTAAAGCCTTAGTTAGTGAATTCTAATAAGAAAAGAATATTAGAAAGAAAGAGTGAAAGCACAAGAATAGAGAAAGTAGTGGAATCGGACAAAACAAGCAAGGACAACCCGTCTAAACAGAAAACTGCCCTACATTTAACCAGTTCCCAGTCTCCTGTTGCGCAGCCAGGCCATTCCCATTACGAATAAATATGGTTTTCGTAATAATTCTACTTAAAAAATTCGATGTATTTAAATAAATAATTAAAAAAATAGAATATGGCAACTTTTGCTTCTAATATTATTTTTAAAAAATTAAAATAATGTTAATAATATATTATAACATGATATATTATGTCATCTCACTGATGCCACGTTGTCATCGCACTGATGACAGTTTGTCATCGCACTAATGACATGATATATTATGTCATCGTACTGATGTCAAAATATATCAGCGTTATGACGCCTTTCCAATCAGTGTACACAGAATGTGGCATCGAAATTATGTCACTGTAGTCATAGCGAATATGACTCATAAAATATGACAACATTTTAGGATGATGTTCTCCATTGGATTGATGTCACTTTTTGTCTCATTGATGATATTTGTAATAACAATGATGTCACAATTATGCTGTTGGGGCATCATCAATATGAAGATGCATTTGTCTATTAGTATACTACCTAGCCATCTCAGCCTATTTACATATATCTGACAAGTCAGTTTCCATTCTCACCGCCATCCTGCCTATCATACAGTGTCCCGTGATAAAACCTATCATGTTGCTGACGAAGACCGTACTCCTGCCGAATAGCGAATCTGAATCGGACTTCGTAAGTACCGGCCAAAGCGCACACGATATCCTGCGGTCCGTGTGGTTTTCCCAAACTCAATTAGTCCCGCAAAGAACACATTCCCAGATTCTTCGAAAGACTAAGCGATGAAACTGATGTTCAAGTACACTGTTCAGCCGATGCAAGCGCCTTAAATGCTCAATTTTTAAATATTCCAACTGTTCAACCAATTTCTGATTACTACCATTTCCCTAGTGACATTTTAAACAATAGTTTCACTTTTGCAAACGTAAGCCAATGTGATGTTTTATCCAGCCTTTTGTCAGTAAAATCCAATGCAATTGGTGTTGATGGGATAGATTCTAGGTTTACTAAAATTCTAATTCCAAGACTTCTTCTTTTCATAACATTCGTTTTCAACAAGATTTTTATAACCAGCTGCTATCCTAAAATGTGGACACTTGCTAAGATTATTCCTTTACCGAAAACTAATTCTGATTACAGGCCCATAGCAATTTTACCATTTTTATCTAAAGTTTTTGAAAGATTAATTCACAACCAAATATCACAATATCTTGAATCCAACAATATGCTCAATGATCGGCAATCTGGTTTTCGTAAAAATCATAGTTGTATAACGGCCCTGGTAGATGTTTCCGAGGATATAAGGCAACAGGTAGACTGCGGTAATGTTAAATTTTTAGTTCTCTTGGATCATTCAAGAGCGTTTACTATGGTTGACCATAACATTTTGTGTCATAAACTTAACCACATGTTTATATTTGCATCAACTGCCACAAGTCTGATATCTTCCTATCTAACAGATAGATATCAATTCGTTGAAACAACTACGTCAGTGTCAAGCTCTTTGCCATTAAGTCGAGGTGTTCCACAAGGATCAATTTTAGGCCCGTTACTTTTTTCGTTATACGTGAATGATCTTCAGAATAGGCTTGGGCACTGTAGGGTTAGATTGTATGCGGATGATTTTCAGCTTTATATTAGCTGCAGTAACACCGCAGTTAATGAATGCGTGGGGACCTTAAACCAGGAGTTAGGTCGTGTTTACGAGTGGGCCACCGCTAATGGTCTGGAAATTAATCCTAGCAAGTCCAAGTGTTTGATTATTAAAAAGCGGCTATTAAAACTTGGGGGCAATCCTATTTTAACTTTAAACAAACAGTCCATTGAAATAGTAAACACTGCCAAAAATCTTGGTATTTTCCTTAATAACACCCTCACTTGGACTAACCACGTAAATTTTGCATGCGGTCGTTTTCACTGTTAAGGAATCTGTGGCAAACTCAGTATTGTACTCCTATTAAAATCAGAAAACTCATTGCTAAATCTTATTTAATACCGATATTATTGTATGGCTGTGAACTATTTGCCAGTTGCGATAGCGAAAGCAAAAGGAAACTTAATGTGGCATTTAATAACATCGTTCGGTACGTATTTGGTCTAAGGAGATATGACAATATTTCCCCCTACGTTACATTGCTTTACGGAGTTACTTTTGATGATTACTTAAGAGTGCGTAATTTACAGTTTATGCACAAAATTATATACACACATCAGCCTGGGCATCTCTATACACGTTTAAATTTTTCAACACTTAATAGATGTAGCATAGATGCAACACTTCTAGCATTTGGTCATCGAACACTGATCTCTAAATACCATTTCTTTATTCATGCAATCAGTCTATGGAACGGAATCCCCTAACATCACAAGCCACTAGTAACGCACGTAAATTCAGGAAAAGTATTTTTTGTCATTTTTCACTCTGACTACAGATATATTCGTTTTAATAATTTCTGATTATATAAAATTATAAAAATGTATGTTTTAAACTATTCTGATTTCACATTTTTTTTTATAGCTTATTTTTATTAAAAATTGCTACCTTCATATAATTAAATGTTATTAAATTTTAAATTTTATTGGAAACTTTAAGACTGCTATTAATTAAATTTAACGCAATTTTATTGTTTTTAATTTAAGTTTTGATTAATTGTATTTGCATATGCTCAGTTCCATACTGCAATATGTATAAGACTTAAGTCTTGTGTATGGAACATCGAAAATAGATAAATAAATAAAATAAATAAAATAAACTCCTACAGATAATGGTGTCTCTCAAGGATCAAAACTTAGACCCATATATACCTTCTTTATTCAAACGAATTGTTTAACATGCCTAAAGCCTGTATAACTTTTGCATACGCTAATGCCGTGATAGTTTCTGGTAAAAATCGCATATTAAACTATGAAACAAACAACTAAATCGTAACACATGGTGTCATGTCAAAAAGTTGGGTAGATGTTGTCATGATTTAAAAATATTTAAAACTAATAGGAACAAGTGATTCCTATGAGATGAACAATAATGACATCGAATTTATCGATGATTTAATTTTTAATATGCTAAAAAAATATTTAGTTTTCGTTTATTTTTAATTTACAAATTTATCTCAATTTACAATTTCATTGTAAGAAACTTTTAATGAATTATTTTTGTTTTGTTATTGAATTTTAATGTGTTTGTATTTATAAAAAGTTTTAGCCATTTCTTAGACATTTTTAGCCATTGTTTTACGTAAATTTAGTCATTTTTTGTCACCAAGTTTTGGCAACACTGATTGACACCTAACAGACACCATTTAACCAGTCATACATCCATTCTCAATAAACGTGTAAAGTGTTAGTTACTACAATGCTAGTCCTTGGTATTTTTCTAATAGTCCTAGAATTAATTTTAAGAACAAATTTCTAAATAGTCCCAAAGATATGCATCACACCACCGGTGAATACTAGGGTATTCAAACGATTAACCGTTGTTCGAATAATCGACTAATTTTGGTCGATTAACTTTTCGAAAAATTTTAAATTGCTTATATTCGATTAACGAATAATTCGAATAATTTATGTCGATTAATCGATTAATCGAAAATTTGTTTTTACACAGTACATATGTATTATTTTTTCATTTATGTAAAAAAAAAAGAAGCCGGCACGTATAAATACCGTTGCTTCAAGTAATGATTCAGATGAATAAGATTATTTATTTGAGACGAATGAAAACAATCTTCTACCAGACCTCAACAAGACTATTAAATGTAAACAAGACTATTAAATATATAAAAGGGATTAAAATGGGTTAATGGAATAATATAAATTTTAGAAAATACAAGAAAAAGAACAGATAAATTGGATATGCTTTATAGCGCTTTACTTTCAATCTCTACAACGTCAGCAATGAGAGAAAGAATCTTTTCGAAATCAAGTTTCATAAAAACAGAAGAAAGAAATCGCTTTAAACATAAACATTTAAACTGTGTACTCTTTTTTTTAAAGATTATTTTAGAAGATTAGCTGAAATTTTATTGCAATTTTTTATTAAAAAAGTTTTCCTCTTTTATTACATGAAGTACCTTTTGTTATATTGTTGTAACTTTTTAATCAAATTTTCATGAAAAAAATATTTTTGGTCTTATTTTTAAAGTTCTAAACTGGAAAAAGATAAAACTATTCGATTAACCGATTATTATTCGATCATATTTTTAACTCAAATAATTATTTGCACGATTAATCGATTGATATAAAACATCGATTAATTGAATACCATGGTGAATACTGAACCTATTGCAAAAATAGTCTTAATAAATAAATAAAAAAATAATTGTTGTATAATTTATTGAGCTTGAGGTTTTTTTCTTTTTTATATACAAATTTTTATTAGATTTATTTTATAACTCCAATATTTCGATACAGCAATGTGTATCATCATCAGGGAAACAAATTAAACAATAAAACTAACTTTTTTTTTAAATAATGAAAAAACAATAACAATTGTCACATAGAAAAAATTATTTACAATTAAAAAAATTTTTGTAAAAATAATCTATTACATTCAAAAAAAATTTTTAATTTCCTGTTTTGTTTTTATAAACTAAATGTCTATAAATTTGTGCTACATTTTCCGTGTCCGATTTAAAATTAATCCTTAACAATTCTGGTACCTTAATGATTTGTAACATTTATAGCATATAACGGCGCTTATATTTTTTTTATGTGTTTAAAACTGATACTTTCTCAAAGTTAAAAAGTAGAGGTTGAATAAAATAAAATTTATAAAAAAATAATTTATATAAAAAAATTATTAAAATAAAATTAATACAAAATAATTAAAAAAACTACCATTTTGTTCTTACTTAATAAACCAGGTAAGTGATTAGTTCTCCTTTCACATGTCAGTAGTTATTTCTTTTTGTTCTTATTCTACTTTCACAAGTCCCAGACCCAGTCCTGTTGGAACAATTGACACAAATTTTCAACAAAAATTTTTAATTATTTTTTTATTATGAAGTAACTGAACTTACGGCAGATAAAGTTTTAAAGCATTTTAGTTATTCTTTAGTCCTTGTTTAGTTCTAGTTCAGCTCTGGTTCAGTTCTAGTTGAGTTCTAGCTCAGTTAAATTAGGCCAACAGTTTAGTTTTAGTTTAGTTTTGTGTCACTGTGCTCACTTCGAGTTGAAGTGCAAGTGCAGTCAGTCCTTTTGTATTAAGAGTAGTTACAATCACGTACACAAAAGTCATTTTTATTAAAGTTAACTAGATCTGCTCAAACAACTTCTATTGAAATGCACTATATACTAAGTATTTATAGTGGTACTAGAGAATGCCAACAACAATAATAAAGGAGAACAGATTCATGTTGTTTTATTTTTGTTGGGAAAGAAAATAAGACGTTTGAAGTTGCCACGTAGTTGTGAAAGCAACAAATGAGCTCCATAAGCTAAGTTTAAGTGAACATGTATGATTGTACTCAAATGCCTTCACTACTAATATATATAATATATTTTAATAACATATTTTATAATATATATAATTTACAATATGTTGGCAAGCAAATATTTGCCAAATTTTAGCAGAAATCAAAATATAACCATTACTTAATTAATACTGATAAAGGGTACTTCACACTATCACACAAGTTCTACGTATTTTGAGGATAATACAGCCCTGTGATAAGTTCTTATTGGTATTTGAAAATTTTTAAACAATTAGATTGTATGTGTAGCGTCAAAAGGCCTTAATTAAGATGCAGGGCAAGTGAAATCATTATTGCTTTCACTTAAGAATTTCAAAATTAAAGAGATAAGATTTTTTTTTTTATTTTCTACCAAATTGTTGTATTTTTGTGTAGTTTTATGTTACGTTTAGGGCGGTGCGCAAAATGACCCCAGGAAATATGGCCCCAAAAAAAAAAAGAAGAATGGCCCAAAAATGTTACATGAGGCACAACAACACGCAATTTTGGGGGCAATTTTTTGTTTTTTTGGGGCTCTTTTTCATTTTTACGTTGAGATATTTTTGCATTTTATGTGAAATGAACAGTAACCATAATATCACGGAATGAAAAAAGGCCCAAATAAAATCACAATTTTAACTTTGGGCCTATTTTTCATTTACTTATAAAAATTGTAAGTTTTAAGAAATGAAAAATTACCCCAGAATAATTTATACACAGAAAAAAGTTTTTTTATCAATTAAAAAAATGGTTTAAAAAATTAAGAACTAAATATTAATTAAATATCAACAAATATTAATTGATTTTTTTTCGTTTAAAATAAAATAATTTAAACTTATAGAATTGTTATTGGGAATTGTCAATACGTAATAAAATAAATTAAAACATTGTTTGAAATTTGGCCACTTTTTTAATTAAAATTAAAAAAATTTCAAAAATTTTTAAATTTTTAGTAATCAATATAATCATTTCGGTAATACTGTCTGCTTGATATCATACATGGGCATTAGAGATGAGCGATATTTCTGTACCTGTGATTTAATCACTGTTACTGAAAAATCACGAATCACAGTTGTGACCAAATTTGTCAAGTAACAGGTACTTTCTAAGTCGTTCTTTTTGTATTTTGTTACATATACAAATTTATGATATTTCACTGTTTAGGTGGGTAATAGCGTTTTTTGAATGAAATGTCGAATGATATTGCTGTTCCTTTCATTCTCTCTTCTATCTTATTAGAATTTTTTTATGCCAAAATTTATTTGTTCAAGTATGTATGTATATGAAAGTAAACATATTTGAAAGCTCTTACAATTTGTTGTTGTTTCTTTGTAAAGTGCCTACAAAAGCTCTTGCAAAAGCTCGCGTAATGAAATATAATTTTCATTACCAGAAAATTTTTACTGATTACTGAAAAAAAAATCAGTATTCAGTAAAGTTTACTGATTACTGGAAGAAAAAGTCAGTATGCAGTAAATTTTACTGATTACTGGAAAAAAATTTCAGTATTCAGTAAATTTTACTGATTACTGAAAAAAAATTCAGTAATCAGTAAAGTTTACTGAATACTGAAAAAATTTCAGTAATCAGTAAATTTTACTGATTACTGAAAATTGAGTCACGATTACGTATTTTTTTTTTTTGACAAGCTCAAAGCTTTGCGGTTTTAGAACAAGAAATATTTGTAAATTGGAAAATTTGTCGAATAAATATAAAAGATTTTATATATTATTATACTGATATATTATATATTATTGGCTTTTCTTAATACAAGCATTTCAAAATTTGTATCACTGAGTTTTTGTCTTCTGGAACGATTCACAATCCCAGCGAAAGAAAACAATCTTTCTACAGGAGCAGACGAAGGCAAAGGAGTATTGTATTTCAAAAACACGTTTTTAATAGCACTGTGTTTATGCAGACAATTTATGCTAGTGTCTTGTTCGGCCAGGTACAAAATTGTTTCCTGGAGATAGTTTGCCAAGTCACCAGAATTAATAGTTATGCCCGCATCTGTTCGAATCCCCTCTCGGTCAGTCGAAAAAAAAAAATTTTTTTTATTGCTTTTTATATTTTGTTAAATTATTTTAAATTTAAAAAATAAATTTCGATTTCTATTTGGCTATCGAGTAAAAACTTGATTACTAAACTTTTTATTTCGACCGACTGAACGGGGATTCGAACATATGGGCTCAGGGATGAGAGTCCCGAGTGTCAACCACTAGGCTAAGACGACCTTGTAAATATTTTGCACAATTGTTAATTTAATGTTAGTTAAAGTTAATTCAACTTAACATTTGTTCAAAATATTTACATGGTTAAGTTAAGTTATATGTATGTTATTTACCTTCTCAACAACTTTAAAAAATTCCTCGCTAAAAAGAATTTTATTGACTCCCATTAGTTCTTCGTCTTTTCATAAATCATGGGTGTCAGTTCAAGTTTCACTTAAAAAATTTGAAGAACTATGTGTATGTTCTTCGCACACATAATCCGGATCATTTACTGAATCATCACTATTAATATCAGAAATTTCACTCATTTTTTTCAATATTTAATAAATTTAAATACAAAATTCCAAATATTTGCGGAAAGAATTTCTAACCTCTATAGTACACAACTTGTTTAGCAACAACTTTTGCAATTAATCATGTAATTAACACTGTTAATTTAACAGCACAGGTTGATTCACATATTTATATTAAGTGATAAATATTGTATAGTCCATAATGTTTTTAATTACAAAGGAATGTACATTAGGTCCGTTCATCTGTTCTTTTGTTTTATATGCATATTGGAATTTCGTTTTATTAACGTTTATTGAGTACGAAAATTCTTACAGTTTTATATTTCTTGTTTTATTTTTTTTTGTATGTATAGGTAGTAAAAACCTCCCGGTACTGCATTTCTATCAGTAATCAGTAAAATTTAATGATTACTGATTTTTTTCAGTATTCAGTAAAATTTACTTTTCATTTTTCTCTGTTTAAATTTTGTAAATTTTTATATAAAAAATTCCTAGGAATAATTAGTATTGTGGTTCCTAGGAATAGTATTAAAATCCCGATTTATTACACCAAAGTGGAGAAAATTCATGCTGGCTATGCAGAGATGCTTAAGTAAGCGCAGCCAATGCTTGTTATAGCATAGAGAAAAATCCCTCTTGTCATGCCGAACGCCGGCTATTTAGAGAGCGAAGCCAGTGCTCGTTATACCATATAGGAGAAAATCCTTGCGCCCGACCGAAGGCCCAACCATGCAATCTATCGTGCGATTTTTAAAACCGAAACTGCATAATTATTCAGGTTATTAAAAATCAGAATTTTGAAATTTCGAATTTTAAAGGTTCGGATTTTGAAATTCGGAATTTTTAGTTTCGGGCATATGAACCCAAACCAAATTTTTAATATTACATACTTTCCTTGTGTTTTTTTTAATGTTAATTTTTTTGGGGTTAAAATTCATTAAAAATGTTGAGGTAATTTTTCATAATGAAGAATTACCCCAAATTTGGTGTCATATTTCATTTTGTTTTTAGGACTATTTTTCATTTTTTTAGGGTGGGCATTATGAAAAATATCCCTGAATTTGGGGGTCAAATTTAATTTTTGTTTTGGGGCCATATTTCGCAGCGCCTTAGTTTAGTTCTAGTTCAGTTTAAGATCAGTTTTTGTTGTTTAGTTTTAGTTAGAGCAGTGCAGTTTGACTGATAACAATTTACTTTAAAATCTTTGACAAACAAGAAACAATTAATTTTTGACGTAGTTCCCAACTTCGGTTAGAATTTTTGTTGGCCATTATATGAATAAATACAAAAGGAACAACAAGACAATGTTGCTCAACGAAGATAAAAATTTTCTTTAAAAAAAAAAAATAAAAACTATTCAATGGGCCACTTCAAAAAGAGAACTTTAAACCTACCAACTACTTTGTTACTCGTTTGCACGCTTCTTGCTGTTTCTTTACTTAACATCCATTGGATGTTTTATCTCTGGAATTGTGGTGATAAGTTAAGAGGAAAATAATAACATTAATGGCTACTCGAGAGATTAGCGTTAAAGTTGATGGTTTTAGAAGATGACAGATTAAAATTGTGGACATTATAACATAGGATTCGTTTTTGGGGTGTGTGCGCATGTTGGTGTCTGGATTTAAGCATATTTCTATTAAAGCTGGAACCAACGTTGCCAGATTTTGTCCCTAGAGTGAGGATTTCAACATTTATTTGGTAACATATTTTTGTTAGTTTGAACCTGATAATTTTTACAAAATTTAAGTATACGGCATTTCATTTATGTATGTATATTATTTTCTAAAATAAAATTGTGTAATGTCTATTGAATCAAGTAAACTCTTTTCAATTTTAATTAAAGAAACTTTTGAAAAGACTCATCGTTCACCAATAAGTGAGTATAAATGTTTTTAAATGCTTTTTTTCATGCATGAATATGAAGAATAAAAAACATTTTGTTTCTGTTTATTCATGTATGAAATATATTGTTTTCCTCGACATTTATTATTTTTCATACATAAGTGAAAACAACTTGAACAAGGTTGCCTTATTCATATTGCATGCAAAAAGCACTAACGCAGGCAGTGAATTGTGTTCATATTTTATTTTTGCAAAGTTCTTTGGTCCTCTTCAGGCCAAGGGGTGTGTATGTTTTTTCCGTTGAAAACATATTTAAGTAAATTTGCCGAAAAACTTCAACAATATAAACAGCAGCCTTATTCAAGTTATTTTCACTTATGTATGCAAAATTATCAATATAAAAAAACTAAAGCAGACATAAATGAACAGAACAAAATGTTTTTATTCTTAAGTGCTGGATCAAACAAGGCAATTAAATTTGGGGAATTCTTAAGTTTATAAATTTTAAGCGCCGATGTTGATTTTGAATAAAACACAAGTTATTTAGGAAATTATTGTCATTTATTTTTATTATAATAATATTGGTATGGAACAAAATATCAAAATATCCATCCGATGGTCCAAATTTTCGATGACGCCAAGGTATAATTGAGGTTCTATGCCGTTAATGTGACGAATTATCTAATCATTTTGCTCTTGTATTGTTGCTAGCTTATCGACGTACACCTTTTGTTTCAAATAACCCCAAAGAAAGAAGTCCAACGGTGTCAAATCACATGATCTTGGCGGCCAATTAAAATTGCCACCACGCGAGATAACACGGCCATTGAATTTTTCACGCAAAAGAGCCATTGTTTCGGTAGGTATGTGGCAAGTGGCACCGTCCTGTTGAAACCGCATATCGTCCACATCATCTCACGATAGCGAACACCATTCACAGTAACTGCCTGACCTCATTTTGGAAAAAATACGGCCCGGTGATGCCGCCAGCCCATAAACCGCACCAAAGAGTCACTATTTGTGGATACATTGGTTTTTCGATAATCACTCTTGGATTATCATTCGCCCAAATGCGACAATTCTGCTTGTTGACGAATCCACTGAGGTGAAAATGTGCCTAATCACAGAAGATGATTTTCACGATATGCATTTTGATTTCAACACCCATTTTCATAATAAGCCTGAATAGCTTTTGTAATGAACAAGACGGTAGTTGAGTATGAACTGAACTTTATTGTGAAGATCATGTTTATATTAAGTTACAAATAGAATTATATGATAAAGAGAGGAATGTATAAACAGGGTGATGAGTGTTATTATGACAGCTTTAAAGCGATGCTCGATTGTGTAGCTCTCCATGGTTCTAATTGAGTTAGTCTGAAATTGAGAAATGTCAAATGAAATGCAGAAAAAAAGTTGACGTTTAGGTCTGGTTCACATTCAACACCGGCCCTTAACAGTTAACCACCCTTTATATACACATGTAATTTAATTGTCGTATATGGATTCCGATAGTTTCGAGTAAATTGAGTTTGAACACATTTAATTTGAAAGTTGCTTCAGCAAATACCACATACGACAAACTCATCACTCCATATCTCGAAAACCGTATGAGGCATCGTAAAACTGAATACGCCAAATGAAAGATCAGGTCGGCAAACCTAAGGAATCGATCTTAACTCAAAACCGCAAAAAATCCACATACGACATTTAAATTTTCAACCGACGATATATCGTTCTTAATCATAAAAAGGCTATTAACTCCAAAAAATGTTTTTCCCTTTTTTCAATAATTCGTCGCTAAATTTCATATGCCTTTAACTTAAAATTAAGAATTTTTCTGCTCTACTGAGAATTTTTAAAATTTTGAGTTAGTACTCTCTTTATGATCAAGTGCGATATGTTTTTAACATTAAATAAATACATGTCTACATGTATATTTAATAAAGTTTGAACCCAAACGTTTGAATGGTTAATGTTAGAAATAACGGTACAAAAAAGTTATTTCTAGATTGCATTCGATTGTGTCGAATGCTGGCACATACTTAATAGTAATTTTTTATTAACACAAAACTAAATTAATTTTCACACTGGTTTTTTTTAACAATACTCATATAAGGTATACGAATTAAATGTCTGCTCTTAGTGATTCAATTGGAGATGTGTCAGATTTTAGATAACTAGTCGACGTCAACACAACATTCTTATAAGATACCAAATTAACGTCGAAGTGATGTAGTCGGCGACTTGATGTGACAACAATTTTAAATAAATGTCGACATCGAGTAATAAAATCGGCTATTGAAATAACACTTACCAAAAATATCAAAGGAAAACAGCAGTTAAAAAAAGGAAAAATGTCTGGGGTGGGTAAAACCCACCTACCCACCTCTTTTTACGACTGGCGATCCTAGACTTATATTAATGAACGAAAAAGAGGGAAATTTTAATAATCTCATTCATAAAAATATAAAAAATGTCTTTCATAAACGAAAAATTTGACCACTGGGTAAAAATGCAGATTTGTGCACATGCTGCATGGAACTTGTCGAATATTAAACATTAACGAGTCGATTCTGATTGTTTAACCCAAACTAGATAACATTTTTGTGGTGGCCAATATGTGTTTTAAGCAAAGTGGCGTCTACAATTTCTGGCAACACTGCCTGTGTCCAAGCTCGATAAGAACAAAAATTAAACTGATGAAGGAGGAAAAAACCATTGCATTAGGTTACTGTACCTGTAGTAATTATGGTTGTAATAACTAAAAAAGCTTAACTAAAAATGTTTTTAGATTAAGATGAAATAATCTTTTACATTTAAGTAAATACATTGAAAAAGTATTGTTTTTTACTTTAAGGCTTTAACTGTTTACTATTTTCAACTTAATCGGCTTTTGCTCTAATAAGTTGCACAGTGTGGTGAAATACAACATATTTGGTAATAAAAATAGAACAGATTGTGGTCAGCGTTTTTATCAAGTAAGAATGCAATATTAAGTTTTGTCGAATCTTTATAACCCTCCACCGAAATTTATAAAATTTTTCCGGAATGGGCTGTAATATGGAGTGTATTGAATTTTGAACAGATCTTCAAAAAAGTTTACCACCACCATTTCTAATCAGGTGAAACAATTTTTCAAAGTGAAATCGGAATTAGAGCTAAATACACGACTATATTGTTTTTCGTTGGAGTTTCAAGCACACCAGTTTCCCAGCAAAAACTTTACTTACCTCATAAGTTAGCAAGTAATGTTGGATATATAAACGCTACTTATTTTTCAGCTGAATAACTACTTATATTGAGTTGTTCATAGAATTCATACTTACAATGCACTTACTATAAGTCAAAAAATATCTAGTTATTATTTAACTAGCTGAAATGTAAGTACTTACAATATACTTCTTAGAAGCCAAGAAATAACTAGATTTTATTTAATTGGCGCTAGTTAATAGACCTAATAAGTAGTTATTGAGCTCGTTACAAGCAAGTAAATATTCAGTACTGAAAATAACACAACTGGTGAGTAGCAATTGAGCTGATTATTAGTAAGCAAATATTCATTAGTGAAAATAATAGAAGTAAAAAGTAGTTACTGAGGTCATTACGAGTAAGTACCCAATAACAAATTTTCCTGTTTTGCGAAGCTCTAATGGTACATTTTAAAAAGTAAGCACATATTTATGCGCTACGCAATAAGACATACACAGATGCAGTAAGGTAAGTCAACGAATTCTTAATAAATTTAAAAAAAATTTGAAAAGCCACGACATTCCCTTACCTCGAAGCAGGTTCGTAAGGGAGCATATAAAAGAGAAACGGTAACAAAAAATTCAGTGTGCAAAGCTGATCGTTACATTCACAAATTCTTACATGCGCTGAATAAAGCGCTTTCTGGGTCAAAAATGCATTGCTTCAAAGTGGGAACTCGCCATATAAAATTCATGTCTTCCGTAAGCGATATGGTAAGCGAAACATTAACGTTTCTCCCTTACAAACCTGCTTCGTTGGAAGCACCATTTTTTTTTGGGAAATGATTGAGGTTTTCAGAATAATGACAATTGTAATAACAACTACACTATGCTAGTTGAAAAAACAGACAAGCCGGGCTTGGCGTTTTAACATAATTCGGGTACGCTGAATCCAGTGGTGCCCACGGTTTTTTAAGATTGGCTCTGGTTTTCGAGATATACCGTTATTTCGAAAATGGAGGAGGTTGCACAACATATATTCGCGTAACTTAAAAACGGTTTAATTTATTGAAATTACTAAAAAAAACCGAAATTCCGCAATTTCATTTAAGAAAAGTAAAACTTCTTTCTAATATCCGCAGTTGTTTTAGAAACATATTTTTTTTTTTTTTAAAGAAAAATTAATTTTGTTATCAAAATTTCGAAATTTTTGTTTTTTAAAAATTCATTAAAAATTACAAAAATGCAGCTAGGCTTCTAATTTTTGCAGACATATAAAAAACAAAATTCCAAACAAAACAAGCCATAAATGATTAAAATCTTTTCGCAACTTTTGATTTTATTCACAAAAGTCGACAAATTTTAATTAATTTAAGAATTTTATAAAACGCAATATTTGTATGGGAGCCCTCCTAAGAAGTGACGATAAGGGGCAAGTATGTCTTGAGAAAATGTTAAGGACAACAAATTAATTGAGGTCGGTCATACATTATATACCCCTAGGGGCGACTTCTGGGAATTTGTGGGACTTTTTCTTCAATATATATGAAGAATATAATTTACACCCAGAGAAAAAACTTGTTTATATATGGTCACCTCCAACAAAACTATTTTAAAAAAAAATTTTAAACATATTATGTTTAATTTAATCATACTTTTGTCACCAACAAACATATTATTGTTAAATTGGTCCCCATTCAAGAAGCCACAATCATATTATGGTTGCCTCCGAACATGTTTTGGTTAATAATAACTAAAATACGCTTAACACTTATAATAGCAAGGTTGGTTTTCAACCATAGCTTGTTGCTCTTGGAAAAGAGGAAAATACTATTTTTAAATTAAAAACAAATTATTGTCATATTTAACATAACATGTTTAGAGGCAACCATAATATGGTTGTGGCTTCTTGATGGAGGACTAATTAAACAATAGTATGGTTGTTGGTGACAATGATATGGTTAAATTTAAACATATTATATTTAAAATTTTGTCTAAAAATAGTTTTGTTGGAGGTGACCATTTTTAAACATATTTTTTCTCTGCGTGTATATGGAGCATTTCATAGGATTTTTTTTAATTATTAAATTCTTTATTCAACATAATGTATAAATCGAGCCTTTGCTGCAATAGAGTCATAACTCAAAAACGCTGATTTTTGAGCTAATGTATTTAATGCTTTAGCTCACGGTGGAACATAGGGCCGCCTACTAGCTAATAATGTGGAGTTAATCACCATATCGCTTCTTCATATTGTGTAAAAATTTCATACAAATATCTTCTATATTCAACTCTAGAGAGAAGAATTAAATATTTAGATGCTAGAAATTCAAATTTGAGTTGTGACTCTATTGCAGCAAAGGGCCGATATGGAGAATGTGCCAATGCAGAAAATTTATTTTCAATGACATTTTGACGTAAAATTTTTTAAATGCGGTTTTTGTGCCATTTACAATACAAAACAACAGAACAAATATTCAAATTTATGATATTCTAAAGAAATATGCATGCATTATTACCACACTTTCACTTTGCGGTAGGAATTTTGGAAAATCCACAGTTACCGATTAAAAAATTCTTAGAATTTAGAAATAAAGTCATAAATGCTCCACATCAAACTGGGTATTGTAAAAAATTTTATAAAAACATTGAGCTCAGATGGTGTTGCTTTTACCAAATGTCCAATTTTTTGCACGTACTTCTAGCTTTTGGTATACTCGCCACGCCACACAGTGCTTTGTCCCCATATAACGATGGAACAAAAATAGAAGGAGTTATCGTAGACTTTTGAAATTTGGTATGCCGATATAAAATATCTTAGTTAAGAAAAATTTAATTTTTTGAAAAAATCGGACCAATATATAATTTTTAATATTGGCTACATAATTGATCTAAAAATCATGAAAATCCGTCTTTGTTATATGTACTTAGCTTACAATCATTCTGTTAATTTTAGTAGTGATTACACCGAGGACACTAGGTCCTGTTATATATCCTTAATTGTAAAGCACTATAACTTTTGCAAAAATTATCTGATTGTAATGAAACTTGGTATATTTATTTGTATTTACGAAGTATTTTTTTGAGTTGAATAAGCTTTGTCCGTCTTTCAGTCTTTCCGTCTCAATCTATTTGTCCGTCCGTCTGTCCATGAAAATTTTTTAATCAAAGTACATGTCGCAACTTTAAACATGATATTTGCTACACACTATTCTTTGGGCCCAAGGGCAAACCTTTCTAACTTTGGTTATATTCGGTACATGATTTCACCAAGCCTCCCCAAAAATGTCCTCCTGGAGTTGAACTTTAACGAATATAACTAACTAATAATTAATCGCATTTTAAAAAATTTGAACAGAAACAAGTTTTGTATATAAGCAAATGTACTTTCCAATTTTTATGGAGGTCCATTAATGGTTCTAGCTTCCATAAGGGAATGCGAAATAGTTCTAAAAAAATTCTAAAAATTCAAAATTTTATGCGTTTTCCCGGGAAGCACTAAATTGTAAAATATGAAAACATATATTAATGCCATTATTTGGCTATATTTATTAGCATGTTATCGTCAATAAGTGGTGGATTTTTCTCTTAATAAAAATAAATAAAACCAAATAATACTCAAATAACATACATATGTAGGTTAAATAAATGTAAATGTAAATTTCTTTTCAATTTTAGCTACATAATAACTGAGGTTATAAATAGCCAATTTAGTTCTTACACATGTTATATATCATCATAAATACTAGAGTCTTTTTTCCAAGTTCTCATCTCTAATTTGAAATATAAATTAACGGCATTTTAATATGAAAACAAAGCGAAGCACAATATAACACAAATAAAGGTGAAAAAACTTTACAGATGGCGTTAACAGCACAGCTGATCTATTTTTCGTGGGCTTAGCTGCCAAGTCACTAGTGTTTGTTGTTGGAAATACTACAACAAAGGCAAGAGCAACAAAAACAAGAAAACAAAATTGCATGTTGTTTTTGTAATATTGATTTCAACTGACATTTGAATGACAGAAGTGGCTAATTGAATTTTTACTTAATTTGAATTTTTAATATAAAAAGATTGCTCATATGGCACGGAGAACATTTATGCAAAAAATTTTTTTATTTTTTCTTAATAATAAGCTAATTTATTTATAAATACTAAGTTTAAATTGTAATCAAAAAATAAATATTTGTAATTTTTTACAATTTTTTTGTTTATAAACTTAAAAACTTATTGAGATTGTTGTACCACAAAACCTCATCCTGCTGAAAATGAGATAATTTTAGCACACTCGGGTTAAGGGGTATTGTGCACTATTTGACTTCCATATAATACCTTTTTAGTATTTCTTTAATCAAATTTCGGATTTTAATGATTTTCACATAGCTTGCTACTTTACTTAAACATTATAGTTCTATAATACAAAAAATTTTGTGAAATTATACCTATTTTAAAATGCATTTTTTGTTAAGTTGCGGCAAAAAACCGGCACTTATCTTTTCACGGCTCTTTTAAGAACACTATTTGCTAAGAAAAATCGAAATAAAAAATGTCTGATTTTTTATGATTTTTTTTAAAGTTCAAACAAACTTTTGTAATTTTTGGATTTTTTTGGAAAAATTTATATTTTTTGACCGATAAAAACTAATTTTAGTTAATATTTTTAATACAAATGTTATAATTGCCAAATTTTGAACATACCAAGGAACTCAAAAACAAGCCTTTAAACTCTTTTTTTAAAAAAATGAATTTTTGAGAATTATTTTCTTGAATCAATTCAATAAATTTTTTTTATTCATTAATTCTTTCTGAAATTTGACTGACTTTAGCGACCTCTGGTGGAGTCTAGGAGAGTCACACGAAATCGATTCCAAAAAATGTATATGAGTTGTGTTGTTATCTATCGATCCTTATATCTTTTATTACATTTTGAGACTAAAATTTTTTTTGATTTTTGTCTATGGGACAAAGCACCGTGCGCCATGCCCCGCGATTAGGCCCATTTTTTCTTTACATATATATTACATTTCCCTTTTTGTTTATTTGATATAGTGCACCCGTTTCAAGTTCAATTTCATAATTTTGGACATCATTATTAATGGCCTCACTATGGCTTAATTTTTGTCTTCGGTGACCTTTTAATCCGACATCGAATTCTGGGCGCAACTTTAGCCATCTCGTATCCTTCCTCCCTAATGTCCAATTTTTTGCATGATGCAAGAAATTTGATGTCGGATTAAAAAAATGGCGGCGCAGTATACAAAAAACTAAACGGGCGGTGTCGAGAGAAAATGTTTGGAATCCTTTTCAACTAATCTTCAATCGTAGGGACAACTTTTTTTTTAAGGAGACCGAACCGTTTTAAGGTATTTTGCTGCTTAAATACATTAAATCCAAGTTTTTGTAATATAGCGCCCGATTTTCTCTACTAATATTCGAGTATCAAGACGAATGTAAATAATATTTATTCTAAAGAGAAAATTCACAGAATTAAATTATTATTTTTTTTTTCGTGAAGTACCGACCGATTGTGTTAGTTTTCAATCCCAAGCTGTTGATCACAAAATCATTTTTTCTGTAAAGTTGCTTGAAAGTAAGCGTTTGCAAAAAACAAACGGACATGGCTAATCCAGCATAAAAATTTTCAAGGACGTAGAACATCACTGTACATTTTAAGGGGCTTATATTTCCAACTCACAATGCAACACGGTATACAAAGATATCGACAAATCGTACAGCGATAGCTCTCACAAGAAAAAAAATTTGCCCGTGAGGTCTCCTTGGGAATGAATTGTTCAACGCTGAAAAATTAAATAAAGAAGTTTAAGAATTCCATAAGCCTTAAGGGCTCTGCCAAGAGGGTAACCTATACTATAAGACGTTGGTCATTATGAAAAAATCTAAATCAGGACGACATTAAGGAAATTTAATCATACTTAATTTGCATATACAGCTCTTTAATCAGAAGGGGGGTAGGAATGTACCAACAGAGAAAGTAAAGAAATATGTGAGCCTAAAGGTAGGGCTTTGAATGGCTGTCATTTAAATATCGACAAAAAAATAACGTTAATAAGACTTAAAAAAAAATTATAATTATAAAAATACTGCTCCACATTCAGTTCTACCTTTTTTTAATATCTTTGCAGTGTGCGTTGCCCTTATAAATACCACAACCGAAATAAGCCTACACAGGCACACACACACAAGGCCATTAATATTATTTTCACTCCCTATTAATTTTGCGGTTATATTTGTTGTTTGTGAAATATTTTCCGTTAAATTAAATCAATTGCTATTACATTTAAGGCGATGAGACAGAAGACTTTCAATACGTGTCTGTCTGTCAGCCTATCTGTGTAGAGGTGTCAGTTAAAATTACACAATCTTACCGCAATTTCAATATCAGCAAACAAATATTCATAACCACAAAAACAAGAATATCAACATACCCAGTCAGCGTTTGGAAGATCGAAACAAACTGAGCCTTTTAAGACTACCTTATAGACTTTACACACTGACGACATTTAGTTGAAACGTGTGGAAGATGTAGAAATTATGAAGCATGATTTTACATTGTTCACATCTAACATCTACCATCAATCAAAACTGTAAATGATACAATGTACAAAAACCTTACACAAAAAGTTATACATAAATAAAACTTAGCAAACAAAAACACAAACAAAAAAGTAATAAATAAATAATATTTAACAAACAAAAATAAAACATAGTAAAGAAAATTTTACAAAATAAAAGCATTATCCTTAATTTTGGCAGTGATGCTACAGTTATAATAGAATTTTAGGCACTTTTGTAGTGATGACACTAAAACAATCGAAAGATGTAGAATGGAATAAAATGAGATTTGTACATGTTTTATGATGTTGAAAGATGTTGATTTTTTGCTCTATGTATTGCTAATGGGAAGATGTTAGCATCTTCGCAATTGGATGGTAGATGTTAGATGTTGATCAGTGAAAAAAAGCTATTAGATGAACCAAAACTGATTAATCAGTTCTGCGCTTAAAACTTAAAAAATCGAATGATTCCAAGAAATGCTTAGAATGTGACTTGTTTAAAAAACAAAGTGTACAGGATGTGTACAATCATAAATTGATTAGGCAGATGGTCGAAATGTTACTGTTTTAAGCATTTATTTGCAGTCATGTTTAACTCAGCCTTATGATAAAAAATGTTTCTTTTGGTGTTGGTACACATACATTTTTTTTTTTATAGATTTTGATGCAAGTGAGTTTTGTTAATTTGTGTTTATTTATGTCAGCTAGCTCGTGCTGTAAGGATTGAAAATACTAGGTGGGTTCATTTAGAGAAAATTATTGCTAGTTTTCAATACTTGTTACTAGTAGGTGTTCATGTTCTCGCAAAACTTGCAATGAGAGAGTGACAAAGAGCATAAGAAGTTGAAGTTTACAAGCATAGTATACAACTAGTATGCCGACTCTTTGACAGGTGCCTAACTCAAATGTCAAGTACCTAGTATATGTTTGGATTAGTAAGACTTTTTTTTAAATTTTTTGGTGCTTAAAACTATTTTCACCCCTTAACAAAGTTGCATAAAATCGTATGGAATGTGGCAATAAAAATTTTTTAAAATAAAATTTTCTTAATTCCAAAAAATGTTCAATTTATTTAATGCTGTCTGCATTTATAAACGTAAAAAAACAATGTTTGCTTAATTTTTATTCTGCAATATCGGAAAATATTTATATAATTCAAGATTTCAAATATTTTTTTCATACCACAAAATACTTCTCTGATGGCTTTAATAATATTAACAACAGAAAAAAATTTGTGTCAAAAAAATTTATTTAAATATTTTTAGTTTGTGAAAAATGTGTTGGAAAAAATTATTAGTTATGTCGAGCCATTACCGCAAAAAAAGCTCAAGCGACATAAACAAAATTTTACAGAAGAATGTTTTTTTTATTATATTTCATAAAAATTTTGTATGAAAATTGGCGCTTAAACTAAAATTGTTTTTGCTATAAAATCGTAACGGTATCTTCTGTGACCATGAGATTTTAGGAGATGATGCAAGTGTTGCCAATAAATTCATTAAAAAAAAAAAAAAAAAAACGAAAATTGAAAATGTTGTCGCTTAAGCTTTTTTTGCGGTTATGGCTCGATGTGTTTGTGTCATAAAATTAAACAAAAATTTATAAATTGTGAAAAATTTTAATTAGAAAAATTTCAAATTTTGTTTTGTTTTTGTTGTTTATATGTGAGTTGAATTCACACAGAACGTATATGTATGAGGGGTAAACTAAAAAATTGAGAACGCTTTCTTTAGTTGGCGTACTAGTTGTATACTATGTTTATTAGCGAAAATTATTCAACCACCTGTTTTATGTTTTTGTTTACAAAACAAAAATAATTTTCATAAATTTTATATTAAAAATTTTTCAATAAAATAAAATATTTATTTTTTAATCCAAATTTCGATGTTTTTAATAAGGCTTAAGTTCATTGAATTTATTTTCATTAAATTATTTTTATGAAGACAGGAATTTTACAACATGAAATGAATTAAAATTTATTGATAATTTTTCATTCTTGACTGAGCTGGGAATTGAACCCAGGTTTTCACGGACAGGTTGCCCAGACTAGTTTTGATTGTTTCTACACAATCTCTTCAGTGGGGTTTGCCGTCTTTACTCACTCGGCTATTGAAGCCGGATGACGTCAATAGTCAAACATCAATCTTTAAACCAAATGGTATTTTACCTTGGTAGATCGAAATTTGTTTTGAATTATTGATTATCTTTTTAATTGATTTACATGTCCTTCCTAACTCCTGTTTTTCGTACTTTTTGTCAAGAATTCTTCTTGAAATCCAAAGTAAATTTTTTTGTTTTTCATGTTTTTGTCTTTCTTTTTTCTTGTTGACATTTTTCAGCACAACCTAGGACAAATGTAAACATAGCTTGTGCCTTGGCTGTTAACAATTTTTCTAAAATTAAGGAACAATATTCTTGTGTAAATAGTTCAAAACAAATGATTTTATTAAGAAATAATATTGAGTTTTTGCTGGTAAAGCGTTCATTTACTTTTTATTTTCTTTTTTTGAGTAGTTAGGAGAAAGATTTTGTAAGTTTTAAATGAACTCTCTCGTTGCAAGTTTCTGCTAGTAAAGTAAATGAATAAACCTAATATAAAATAGAATCTGATTTGTAACAAGGCGAATTCATTACAGGTGATCCTAAAAGCCCTGCTGGTAACTTTTTTTTTTAGCTTTATAATTGTTGGATGTCAAAACTTTGTTTATTATATTTGTTTCTGTTTTCATTTGTTTCGGTTTTTGACATTGTGCAACGATTTTCCAAAAACAAAATTCTTGTGGTTTTTGTAGGAGTTGTACTTGTTGTACTACCGAGATTACCTGAATGAATTCGCCTTGATTTGTAAGTGATTTTATATAAAAAATTTAATTAAAAAAAGTAATGTCAAAGTACTATCAAAAACTATCTAAAAAATGTGTCGATTATTTTAATCATGCAGATGAGTCAAAAAAGACTCGAATATAATCAATAATTGTAAAAAATGATGACTGGGTATGATGCCATCATAACCATACACTTGCGAATATTTATCCTTATCAAAAATTGTTGAAGAATGTTTTATCAAATATTGAGACTAACACCCACATGCATACATACTTACACACGCACAACCATATTCACATCACACACACATAGATACATAAATAATTATTTTAAACGCAGTACTTATATGTAAAGGAGGGGATATGTAGCATTTTACATTTTTTTTCTTGCTAATAACCAGTCCGTCAGCCAGCAAACCAGAATCTCTAACGGCACAAGCAACATGTTGGTAAATGTAAATAAATATTGATGTCAACATAAATGGAACCATAAAAGATACCAACAAAACTGTGACAATCAGGATAAAGGTTCGGCAGTTTATGTTTCTAGGAAGATGACATATACATACAAATATCTATATTTATATGTCTATATGGTACATAAAATTCAAGATCCTTATGACTGTCATAAAAGAACGGAATTTCCGTTACATAAATTTAAATGTGTACATGAAATGCTATAAAAAAAATACAAAAGGTTTACTCGTATAGGGCAATAAACAAAAATATAGAAACATTTATTGTATGTATAGAACACTAAGTCATAGGGAGAGGTAAAGACAGTGAAAGGTTTTCACAATAATTTCTATTAATTTAAAGTGGGTAATAGAAAAGTCGCTGTAATACAACATAGCGGGTAGCGCTGCAAGCTGTCAAAAGTTAAAGACGGCAGTTTCAACGAAGTGCCAACAGAATACGTACTTGTAGTAGACGCTATAGTAGAAGTTGAAGCGCAAAATTCGAAGCCTTAAACTTTGTTGCGACAATGCACTATGGCGCAAAAAAGTTTTAATGCAATGTTAATGCGCCACGTATAACCTGAAGATCCCCACTATGCATTCTATGCTTTTCTCTTTCGCTGCATACACAGCTGTCAAAAAAGCTAAATCTGTGTTGTCTTACGTAGCAAGTAACATGGACGAAAAGTAGGTTTACTTCCAACTTTTGTAAGCGTCACAAAAGCATGCTGAGTTTGAGAAACACATTTTTATTTTTACTTGTGGTGATTCCGCACAAAAACCGTTGCATGTAACTTAAAACGTAGAACGCAAGTAAAAGCATTGGCTGTAGTTTTGCCTGGGCTCTGCTCTAAGTCGTCAATCTTAACCTTAAACGTAGGTTTTTTAAAAGTTTTATTTTATGTTCAATCCTGGGTCCTTAAATAGTGCAATGTTGGCTTTGTCGTTTAAACTAGTTTGGTTTTTGAATATTCTTATTTCTACGCTAAGTCGTGGGTAATTACATTGTGTAATTTAAGCTTTTATCGTGGCTGTTTGTACATACAACTTTTCGCTTAGGTTAGGTTAGGTTCCATGGGCAGCCATGGCTTGGACAGACCATATGCAAATTACGGGATGATGTAACAACACAAGGTATCGAGTAATCAACTCAAGGAAGCCGATGAAGGGGTCGCCTATCCAAAACCTAGCATATATTAGTGGAAATGGAACCAACGAAGACGGGGTATATTTGTATTTTGTATTTGTATTTATTAATTTGATTTTCTAATACAACAAGACACAATATCTTATAAATTACAGCATAAGAATCAGAGAAGTATACATTGATAAAAAATATTTTTTTTAAAAACTACATAGATTATATTTAAATTTAAATAGAGTAAAATAAATAAAGTAAAGGTTTATAAAAATAAAAAAGTTTACATGTAAAACATTAGAA
The DNA here is from genome assembly GCA_943735925.1 of Pollenia amentaria. Classification (NCBI taxonomy): domain Eukaryota; kingdom Metazoa; phylum Arthropoda; class Insecta; order Diptera; family Polleniidae; genus Pollenia; species Pollenia amentaria. Next base: position 48,356,453 of record OX031007.1, read on the forward strand.
AAATTTAAGAAAAATATTCCCTTAGTAATTTTCTAAATCTTATAGCGTTGCTAGTGATTTGCAAATCATTTGGAAGTTGATTCCAGAGACGTATGCTTAATATAAAGTATTGGCATTCAGAAGCATGATTACGATGACGAAATTGTATTAAATTTTTCCCTCTACACGATCTAGAAAACTGCAGACGTTCATAAAGATATTTTGGCTCCTTTGTCGTTATTATTTTGTGAAGGAATATTAAGTTTTTGAATTAAAGATAGTTTGAAAATGACATATTAAATAAACTACAAGAGTGCTGCGATCAGTGATGCCAAGAGAAATTTCAAAAAAATCCCTACGTGTCTAAATAAAATTCCCTCTTTTTCCCTACAAACAAAAAAATTATCCCTACACTATTCCCTACGTTAAAAATGTATTGGTTTTAGCTTCAGGCAAACAAATACATACTCTGTTAACATTTCGTAAATATTACAATTAAGGGATTTATTAACATTTATTAAAAAAAAGCATTTATTAACATCAAGAAAAAACCAAAATAAACATTCTCACACATGTAAAAATTCAATTAAAAAAAAAATACTGTGTGAAAAATTTAATTTAATTTGGCAGAAACGCCACTGTATATCCTTCTATCTAGAGTCAAAACTAAGTCAAACTGCGCGTTTGATTTACATCTCCTCATCTTTTGTCCTTTTTAAAGGACTTAACCTTTTTCAAGAATACTTTTTTTATTAATATTTTTTACCAAACTCGGTACCAAATAAAAGGGAAGGCTTTGTTGAATATAAAAAAATTTTTATTTCAAAATTTTAAAAAAAATTCCTTTTAAATATATATCCTTCCACATGCTTAAAAGTTTTCATTAAAATTTTTTAAAAATTCCAAATTGCATGACTTTTTTTTCCCTTTGTTTCATTAATTAAACATTCTCCTGTAATATTCGCATATATTTTTAGCGAATGTGAGAGCAAATGCAAATAACAAAAATAAGCGATTATTTCGCAAATGTGAACCCAAATATTCGGCTCCCCTAATATATGCGTACATGATTGTGGCACTTTTTGAAGATTGCCAGGCTATTAGGGCTCTTAGTAAAATACTACATTTGTACCTAAATGCTATGGTATATGAAAAATTTAATTTTTAAATGAAAATAATACGAATATTTACGTATTTTAACACAATATATTGAAAATGAGACAATATTTTGAAAATTCCCTACATTTGCCTTTAAATAAAATATCTGTCTTTTTTTCCCTACGCCGTAAATTTTCCGAAAAAATCCCTACAAAAAGGGAAAATTCCCTACTATTGGCGTCACTGGCTGCGATATATGATCAAATCTTTTTAAAGAGAAAGTGTAACGGATGATATTGTTGTATGTTACGGTCAGCTTTCTCATATCATTTGTGTTACAACCAGTAAAAATTTCGGATGAGTATAAAAGTGTCGGAAGAAGATATGTTTTTGCAAGTAATATTCTTACTTGCAGAGGTATAAAGTGCTGAGTAGCCCATAAACTTCGCAACATGCCATATACTTTACCACAAACTTGTGTAATGTGATTCGACCAGGTTAAATTTTTGTTAAATAGTACTCCTAAGTTTCTTGCTGAATCTACAACATCGATTCTCGAATCACCAAGAAATAAATTTACATCAAAATTTATATGAGAGGCTCTTTTACATTTCAATATGCATTTGGATTTATTAGGATTAAGTCGCAAACCGTTAGCCGCTGCCTATGTAAGTATTTTCTCAAGATCATGATTTAACTCCCGTATTTTCATATTAGCTGACACTTTAGGACTACTGAGATACAGCTGAACATCATCAGCATACATTTGTATACTAGAATACGATAGTTGGTTTTGGAGATCGTTCGCATATAAGGAGTATTGCAGGGGTCCAAGGATGGATCCCTGTGGGACACCTCTATGTAAAGAACGCGATATGGTTTCGGCATTTGGAACTGATTGGCATCTACTTGAGAGGTATGATGACAAAAGTTTCACCGCAAGCGTGGAAAATTTAAATAATTTGGACAATTTCATGCACAAGATTGAATGGTGTACTGTATCAAAAGCCTTTGAGTGGTCCAATAATACCAAAAACGTTATTTTTTTCTCATCTAGGCTACTAGGAATTTCCTCTATCACATCGGTAAGAGCTAAAGTACAGCCACGTTGAGGTCTGAATCCAGATTGACGATCGGTTAACAGGTTGTTGTTATTAACATGGTTATAAATTTGTTTATGTAACAACTTTTCAAAAACTTTGGAAAAATAGGGGAGAATCGCAATCGGACGATATTCATTTCCTGCTTTTGGTACTGGAAGAATTTTAGCGTGTTTCCATTGCATTGAAAATGTACAGGTTATAATTATAGTATTAAAAAGATGTGTTACATATCGAATTATCCAGGGTAGAATAATTTTAACAAATTTTGGGTTAATATTATCCAATCCAATTGAATTAGATTTCATTGCATTAAAAGCGTTAACTACATCACATGCTGCTAGGCATTGAAAATTAAATTCACTACATGAAATCAAAGGCAAACATTCCTCATAAAAACTAGACTGAACATTTGGATAATAAATTTTAGTAAAATTTTCATTAAGCAAGTTAACATCAACTTCCAATGAACGGTCAATCTCTCGTATTTATTTCCATTTACTTCTACAATCAACAGCTGTGCTAAATTTGTTGTAATAATACAAAGATTTATCATGTCTTATCCTCGAAACTTCCCTTTTCCTCGTCAAACGATACTCAGTTTGTAGTTCAGGTGTCTTGTACCTTCTCCACATGTGGTATAGACGGTCATGTTGTTCCATTAACAATTTAGTTTCATTTCCTAACCATGGCCTAATTCTAGTTTTTATTATCTTATTTTTTTATTGGCACGTGATTGTTATAAATTTGCAGTATTGAGTTATTAAGAAAATTAACTTCTCATCCACTGATGGCAAATAAAAGATTTATTCCCAATCAACGATATCAAGATCTCGCTGCAAATTTATTGGACTTATACTGTTGAAATCTCTGAAACTGTACATTTGAATTCCCTTTTCCGTTCTAAATTTATAGCATATAAAAACAAATCGTGTTTTGAAAAGTTGGATGCAGCTAACTGATCATAGAGTAATAATTTCCGCCAGTTACTTACAAAAACCAGGTCAAGTAATGTGCTGTTTTTGGTTGAAAAATGTGTAGGCCTGGAAGTGTGTACAGCAGATACATTAAATGAATACATAATGTTGGTCAGAGTTTCATTTTCAAGCAAATTGAAATAAAAATCACCAGTTATAATAACTTCCGAGTACGCTACAGAAAAATTTTCCAATTTGTCGATAAGTGTGTGCAATTTCATATACCTATCCGGTCTATAAACACAGCCAAGCAGCATTTTTTCACCATGAAAATTTACGACAATAAAAATTAATTCAATATTATGTTCATTATGTAAACAAATAAGTTTACATGAGATATTATTCCTAATGTAAATAGCTACACCTCCACCATTACTTTGCCTATCCGATCGAAAGATTCGATAAACATCTACTTTTTAAATACTGTCGTTTATATCCATGTTTCAGAAACAAATATATAACATCAATACCTGAACTCTCAAATAGGAAACGAAATTCATCAAGTTTAGGCAAAAGGCTTTGGGCATTTATGTGACATATGTATCGTCGGTCACAGGTTGACAACTCTTAACTCACTTTTAAATTTTTTGAAATTGTGAACTCGTATTATTTATTTTAATTTTTTTTTAATCTGAAATTATTTCAATACCTTTGTTTTCTTTACACCATCTTACAATAAATATCTCCTACTAATTTTGGTTTTGTTTTTATTTACTTCCAACACGGTTTAGTAACGGAGTAATAACGTTTTTTTTTGTCTCCTGAAAAGTACAAAAAAACATGTTAAGAGTTGTCAACCTGTGACCGACGGACGATATGTTAAAGCCCTGATGCTGATTAGCCAAGATACGAATCATGTTATAATATTTCTTTGCGATTTTCACGGATAATTACGAGAGCCCAAATCGTCTAAGTCCCGAAAAAGGTCAACTTGCAGAAAAGTTGTTACTTACATGTATTTCTAAATCTTTTGTATGCGTTGTTTTGTTATTGTTGCCTGTATGTTGAATTCTAATATATAGTACACTTGTGTCCATTGTACCCAAATTGGTACAGCAGTTTTTCAAGTGCTATAAAATAATACAAAATTAAATTATTAGAATAATAATGCTTTCACAGAAAAAAGTGTTTTATCAATTAAAAAAATGGTTTAAAAAGTATTTAAATTTAATTAATGTGATAATTGAATTAATTATTTTTTTAGTTGAAAGAAAATTAAAACCTTTATTTTGATTAAATTAACATTTTAGTTGTTTTAAAATAAATTTTCAATTAAAATTTTAATTATATAACAAAAAATCTTAATTGATTTTTTCGTTTAAGATAAAATAATTTAAACATGTGGAATTGTTGTTGGGAATTGTCAATATTTTATTAAATAAATTAACACATTGTTTGAAATGGCAAAGTTTTTTGATCATTTTTTTAATTAAAATTAAAAGTCACATTTATTGAAAAAAAAATATTCACAATTTTACAATTTTTAGTAATCAATATAATCATTTTGGTAAGAGGTGCAAAATCAACAAATTGTTTGCTTGATATTATGAATTTGGTATAAATTTGGTGATTGGAGAAAATTAATAATTTTTTTCTGTGTTTTGTATGTTTCATTACACATCGAATTTTCCAAAACATAGTTATTATGATGATGTATACTTTGCATTAAAAATAATAACTAGAAATTCATATCCACCGTTATACATGGCTTAAAAGTGAAATTTATGTGATTTTTAACACGCAACCGCGTATTGCAATAAATATTTTTTAAACTATATATAGTGTCTGAACTTTCAGCTTATTAATTATGCAAAAAAATTATTGAAAATGTCAACAACTTTTATATATGCCCTCAGTAAATAAGTGTTCCCAAATTGGCACAGCGGCCTAAATGGGTTAAGCTAGTTCATAACAAAAATCAGCTAAAACTTAATATTTGTCTGCATTGATCTGTATCAAAAAATTAGGACAATTTGAGGGTGGACCATAACAATTTGTTTAAAAGCAGGACAAATCCTGGAAAACCCGGACGTATGACAGGTATAATCTAGTTCCGTCTCAGTCTTAATTGTTGGTTTTTGTGTGTTCTAATTTGAACTTCATTCTGGGGTCTTTAAATTGTTCAGTTCTAGTTTTAACGGTCAGTATTTGTTAGATGTAATTTTAGTATCTATCGTTTAGTTTTGTATAATAAAATATAAAGGGGCCTGTAAACAGTAAAAATTCCTCATGAAGCGGTATTATAGTATAAGAGAAAAAGTTGTTTGTATGTGTGACGCCGACGATGCAGGAATGTAAATCAAAAATTTAGATATGACAGCGAATATAACGTTCATCAGACGTACATGAGTGAATTCGCCTGCATGATAAACATATTGACCGTGTATAAACCCTTAAGAATAACATTTGTTGGCAGTCCAATTTTAGTTTTAATCGGGGGTGGTTATATATCAAATTTTTGTTTAAATCCTGGATTTTATGAAATTCTCTTTCGGTTGCAGGAGTTTTCAGTTTCAGTCGAGAACTTTTTGAATATGTCCATTTAAGCTTCAGTCGTAGGTCCTTATATAGTCCAATTTTAGCTTATTCCTGTTTTAGCTTTAGTCTTCGAAAGTAAGATTTATATCAAATAGTGTACAGAATTGTGCAGTATTTTTGAGTGTTATTATACATTTTATGTAGTCATCGTATTTCATTATCTTTATTTTCAATTATTCCATTTTCTTCCTGCTGCTAATAATTTAATTACTTAAAAAAAAAAATTGTTCATTTAATAATAAATAATTTCCAATACATTTTACAAATCAGAAATGAAGGACGTGTTTCAGTTCTATTTATTAAATTTTTCTTAACTATTTCCCTCTGAAATAACTTGTTGACATTGCTCTTCCTTCGTCCGGTTCTTCTTTAAACTTCAAATATAAATGAAAGACACAATTTTGTTTTTCTGTTGTTATTTTTTTGTCAAAATCCCATTTGACTGGTAGAGAAAAATCTTAAAAAATTACAACAAAAATAGACTGTAATGTAATTGAAATCAGAGTTAGTGTTTGTAGTTTCTTTCATTTCCCTTCCCCCCTCACAATTTTCCCAATATTTTTAAGTTTTACGCTACTTTTGCTAAGTAGTCTTAAAAAATAATTATTATTAGTCTGTCTGTTTGTCTGTCCATTTGACTCCATAAAGCTCAACTGCTCGTTGTTGTCTCTGCAAATGTTGTTGATAATAAAACATGACTTTTAACACAGTGTTTGTGAGTATGAATGTAAGAGTATATATATATATATATATATAGATATATATATATATATATATATATATATATATATATATTTGTGTTTGTGTAAATATTGCTACAGTCAATTTCAGTTTCTATTGCTACATACATATATACGTATGAACATATAATTGTTAATATTTGCTGTCTGTGATTTTGTTGTTGTTGTTCTGTTCTGCTCTAGTTTTCCTATAAATACAGACATGTTGTTTGGATCGTCGTTTATCGAGATTCATATGAATATTTGTATGTATATGTAAGTGTTTGTCTCAAGTTCTCATACAATTTTTATTTAATTTTTCAATTGAACACGTTTTCTACTTTACTAGAAGATTTTCTTTTATGTTTAATTTCTTCACTTTACACTTGTCCTCTTGTAACGCTTCTTGTCTCTTTGCAACCATCACAAAGGGACTATAAAATGGTTTGACATTTTATTATTTCTTCTTATTATTTTTTTTTTTTTGGTTGTTAGTGTTTTCGATTTTATTATTTTCTTCTTTGATTTTTATTTGTAAAATAGTAAAATTAATGAATTGTAAACAATCTACTATTAATTTCTTGGTGTAAAAAGTGTTTGTAAGTTTTTTTGTGGTTAACCAGCAAAATGGTATATTTTATTCATTTAAGGAACTAAGATTGAAAGTTAAATTTTAGAACTTAAAAATGCTTAAATAATCTGTTAAATAAACTATGATCACTGTTAAAATTTTAAGATTGAACATGAAATGTAATCATTTAGTGACCCACGATTAAGGCGAATTGTAATTTGGTAAAGGTCCGCCACTGGGGCTAATATTTGGCTATTTACAAAACTAAAATTGAAAACAAATTAGAGTGTATTATTCGGATGTGCCGAATATTTGATATCCTACACCAACTGAAGTGGGCTCTATATGATAAATGCATATTTATTACTAATTAAGCTTCACAAAAACGAACGTCAGCATTAAAATTGGTTGCGGTTTAGACCTATATTTAATTATTGACCGACAATCAGAACGTTTTATGCGCTTCTTGTAAGAACTTTGAACTGGCTTGAGTAAAATATCATGATTCGTAACAGTTTCAGCCGAACTAAAATGATTTTTAGGATGGTAATTTGTATTGGACCTATGGTAAATTATGGACCACTCATCCCAAAATTCTGAAAACTGATTTCTAGTATTATAAAAAAAATAAATAAGAATAAATTTCAATACAGCAGTGTAATTAGTTTGAGCGTTAACAGTAAATTTCAGCAGGTTGCTTAATATGAGATCTAAGGTAAATTATGGAACGTATATCACAAAATTGCATGATATGTTTTCTGGCCATATGAATCTTAGTTGAAAGAAATTTTACCGCAATATCTATATCTGTTACGGTTTTAGGCGAATTTAATAATTTTCCCAAAATGGGTATTATATGGTTTTAGGCGTAATAAACTGTTTTCCTAGAGTAGGGTTTATATGGCACCAAGTGTAAATAATGGACCGATCTTCACAAAACAAAGTGTGATTTATGGCACTATAAAACTATGACGTACCAAATTTTAATATTATAGCGTTATTTATTACGGTTTTAGGCCTACTAGACTGTTTTCCGTGAGAATGGGTTTAAATGGGGCCTATAGTCAATTATTGACCGATCTTCACGACATTTAACAGTATGATTTGCAGTCGTATAAGGCGAATTCGTGCACAATTTTATATCATTCCGTGCATTATTTCACTATTTATGTTAGTTTTTGTATCAAAATTATCAATTTTGTAGGGTGGTTGATCCACATTTTGATTCATAGTTCTGATCCTATTAAGCCGATGTTCCTGGAATTTAATTCCAAGCTGCTTAGAATAACTTCAAGCAATTTAAGACCAAGTTTGTTCATTTCTTTTGTGTTTTTCGAAAGTGAGCGTGTTTTCAACGGACAGATGGACATACGGTCAGACGGACATACTGACGGACTTGGCTAAACCGATTTAGAGTTGATTAAGGAGCCAGAATATATACACTTTATGGGGTCTTAGATATATAATAAAAAAGTTTCACAAGGAATGACAAATTTAGTATACCCTCATTCCCCACTAGTGGTGGAGGGTATAATAAGTTATTAACTTCTTGGAAAAATACAATTGTTCTATTTAAGGACCCACGATTGATCCTTGTTAAAAGATTTTATTATATATAACATCTTTAGATATAAAGAACAACTAAAAAGCCTTAATTTGGCCATTTAAGAAGCCATGCTTGAGACTTAAATTGTTTTGTGTAAGGACCGACGATTGGATCATATAAAGATCCAAGATTATCAATAAAAAAAAGTTTTACAATTAAAGGTTCTATTGGACTATATACAGACCCAGAACTTGGTCATATAAAAACTGAAGATTCGATAATGTGGAGACCCATAATAAAACTAAGAAACTCTTAAAATTGCCTGAAATTGGTCCATATGAAGATCCACGATGGAGCCTAGAATGGAACTATATATAGAAGGTATGCGATCAAAGCCAAAATGGAACCATATAAAGGCTCGGGACTGCAGCTTAAATTTAACTATTTACGATTTCAGTATTCAAAATTATAATCAAAACCCATTCAATTTAAACTTACATAGGACTTTTTAAATCTTCAACTGAAAACTGACTACATAAAGACCCATGATCGACTTAAAAAATTGGACTTAATTGAAAAACCCGTCTGAAACAATAAACAGACTTCTACTAAGTCTAAGTCTGTACTAAGAGGCCCGATTGAAACTTAAATTGGACTATAAAAACTCTCAAGTAGAGCTTAAATTTGACTTTATAAGCCCCTAAAAGTAAAACTTAAAAACAACCTTCAGTTTTGGTGGGAGGGTGATCACATAGTGGAAACTCAGTCGAAAGCCTCTCATAAGTAGTCGACTAGCAAAAGGATTTCACAGCCCCCCCCACCCCGCCCCAATACCTATATTATTTAAATTATCTACTATTAAAGCTAATATTGAATCTAAAATTGTAGGTTATTAGAATTTTTTTTTTGATTGGACTTTATATTTTTTAAACTACGATTAAATTAAATTTTGTCTCTCTTGCAAATTCTTTAAAACAAAATGTTTTGGTTGAATGCTTTAAGCCAACTATTTCTCAATTTAATATTTTACATTGTTTTAAACATTTATACAAATTATGAAGCTGCTTTTGCAAACCATAAAATTTTTCAACATTCTCATCTTCATTTTAGCAAAATGTTCATAATCTCTCATTATACCTTAGAGCAGTGCCATAGAGAACAAAGCTAGGTATATAAGCAAATATACATCTTAAGGTGGCTCAAATTAATGTTAAATAGTTTTCTTTATGAAATTAAAGGCAAATTACTTTTTTTGTCAGTTGATCATTGGAGAAGTTGTTATATCTAAAACGCGAGTTCTTATATTACTTAAGAACATAAGCCCCACTTTGTTCGGATCACCCTAATAACCATAGTTTTTGTAGTTGTTGTATCTTTATGATATTCAAGGTAATAATAACCTTATTTTGTAACATTCTTGTACATTTAGACAAACATACATATTTCAACTATACTACTCGTACACTTTCACTATTACATTGTTGTACAACCATTATATAATAAAAAACCTAAAGAAGCAGTTGGGAAAAAAATTGAAACAAGAGAAAAAATAAATTAAAAAAAATATTCACCGCAAACTTAGCTGATGGGTTCAATTTCATAATAACATTTAAACACAAAATCCTCTTAAAAATAGACAATAGATTAAAAATAAATCATAATTTCAATAGAAAGACAAAAAAATAGCTGAACATATTTAAATCCCCAGAGTAAGACAAATCGTATAGCTGCAATAACTAATATTAAATTCAGTGGGAACAGCAAAGCATATACCTTTTCGTAGATTTTATATATCTAGAAAATCTCTCATATACTTCATAGTTTCATGATATAAGTAAATACAGAGGAAAACAATGATTGGGCATGGTTACGGCAACTACACTATGTTTATTGTAACAATATATTGGTGTCGTACACAAAATATTGTTATTTTTCTTTAATATCAACAATATTATAGTTACTGTTAACATGTCAATGCTTATCGCAATTATAAATTTAAGTATGCATCACTGAAAAATAATAATTTTTATAACAACTAAATAATGATAACTTTGATAACATACTATATTCTTCACAACCATTTAATGATATTTAATAGCAATATCATGATAACTTTCTATTCATGTACTCTAGAGATGAGCGATCCCGTGATTTTTAAAGATCATCGTGATTAGTGAATGTGATTTAAAAATCACTGCTCCTTTAAACTGTTATTGTGATCACGGTTTATCAGTTTTCTGTTCTTTTATAGCAATTGCGGCCAAGCTATATGTACAATGCGCGAGCTTTTGCAAGAACCTTTGTAAGCACTTTACAAAGAAACAACAACAAATTGTAAGAGCTTTCAAATCTGTTTACTTTCATATACATACATACTTGAACAAATACATTTTGGCATAAAAAAATTCTAATAAGATAGAAGAGAGAATGAAAGGAACAGCAATATCATTCGACATTTCATTCAAAAAACGCTATTACCCACACAAACAGTGAACTATCATAAATTTGTATATGTAACAAAATACAAAAAGAACGACTTAGAAAGTACCTGTAACTTGACAAATTTGGTCACAACTGTGATTCGTGATTTTTCAGTAACAGTGATTAAATCACAGGTATAGAAATATCGCTCATCTCTAATGTACTCATAATATGCTTAAGATGCAAACAAGAGATCTTTACTCTAATAAAATTTTGTTATCGCCATTTGTAAAATAATCTTGCATCAGTGTTTTACATATGCCTATCGAATTATTAGTTATTCATAAAAAACCCGAGTTTAAAATAATGAAAAAATAAACTGTAAAGTGTCACAAAATAATATATTAATATTGTTTAAAAATGGTGCAAAAATATTGACCGTTGTTTTATGTTATTTTAGAGAAATGTTTCTACTCCTGTGCCATCAGCAGCCCACAAATCGCCTGTATTCAGCCTTTCAGAGCGGTAGAGACCAGCAATATACAGAAGCCCTATAAAAGCTTTTAGTTCATTCATTTCGCATTCTGTTATATGAGTGTACTAAGATAAATTAGTACATGCAACAATTTTTCGTCTTATCACCATGAGAAAAAATATGTTTAAATATGTTCACTTCCAATAAAACTATTTTTAAATAAAATTGTAAACATACTATGGTTATTTTAACCATATTATTATCATCGACAACCATATTATGGCTAAATTAGTCCTTCAGCAAGAAGGCTCAACCCTATTATAGTTGCCTCCGAACATGTTTTGGTTAATAATAACTAAAATATGTTTAACATTTATAATAGCATCGTTGATTTTAAACCATAGAATGTTGCGCTTGGAAAAGAGGAAAATACTATTGTTAATTTAAAAACAAATTATTATCATATTTAATCATAACATTTTTATATGCAACATAATATGGTTGTGGCTTCTTGATGGAGGATTAATTTAACAATAATATGGTTGTCGGTGACAATAATATGGTTAAAATAAACATAATATGTATAAAATTTTCTTTAAAAATAGTTTTGTTGGAGGTGAACATATTTAAACATATTTTTTCTCTGCGTGATCCCTGCGTTTGTATATACGAGAATGTTTTGCAACATATCGTTAGTAGAAAACAAGCTCCAGCATTCGATTTCAGCTTTAGCAGAGCTAGCTTCTGGTACAACACCTGGCAACTGTCTAATTATATTTTCAACACTAGTACGAACGTTTGTACGAAAATGTTTTTTAACCCAAACTGTACCGTCTTTACCAACATATTGCGAAAATTTTACCTCACGAATCGAAGAATTTTCTATTTGTGATGAAGCATTCCCCTGAAGTGGCGGCGAGTGAAATGTTGATAGATGGAATCTTATATCAGACAGCGGCATATTGTCTTAACTATCAGATACATCCTGCTCAATGTCACTCGTCATACTACGCTCACTGACGTTAGCGCCCTCTTCCTTTGACTGCGGATCAGACAATGCGACATCCGAGTCAGATTCTTCGAGAATTGACAAAATACGCTGCAATTGTTTTGCTTCTTTGTCCATCTTTATTCATACTATATTGAAAAAACTAAAATACTTTTTTGCACAAAAAATATTAATATACCGTTATATTGAATAATAATGTAAAGTTTTCCAACTAAAAATAGTATTTGATATGCAAGATACATAAAATGGCGCAAAATAGCTACGTTGACTGCGGGGATGGGTCATATTTACCTTTTTTAACTTTAAGCACGTGTTACTCCAAGTACAATCGCCATGCGACTGATTTGAAATTTATAACATTCAGAGGGATTCAATATCTCCAGCTACTGAGCAGAGCGTAGAGAAGAGTAGTACATTTTAAAAACCACAATCAATTCGAAAAGTGATGGGTAATTTTGACCCATCCCCCCGGCGCCGGGTTTAAATTTCGACCTGCATTTTGCGCACGAGGTTACATGGACAGCCAGCCGGACGGACATCGTTAGACCGACTCAGAAATTAATTCTGAGTCGATCGGTATACTTGAAGGTATCTCTTTTACAAAAAATTTAAGGTGTTACACACACCAGAACAAATGAATAATATCATCTCCACTATTGTGGTGTGGGTATTAGAAATGAGCGATCCCGTGAATTTTAAAGAACATCGTGATTAGTAAACGTGATTTAAAAAACACTGCTCCTTAAAATTGTGATTGTGATTACTGTTTGTCAGTTTTTAATTCTTTTATATCAAATGCGTCCAAGCGTTATGTACACTGCGTGAGCTTTTGTAAGTACTTTGCAAAGAAACAACAACAAATTGTAAGAGCTTTCAATGCTGTTTTCTTGCATATACTTAGATGCTTGAACAAATAAACTTTGGCATAAAAAACTACTAATAGGATAGAAGAGAGAATTAAAGAACAGCAACATTATTCGCCATTGCACTTAAAAAACGCTATTACCCACACAAACTGTGAACTATCATAAATTTTTGTAAGTAACAAAAAGAACGATTTAGCAAGTACCTGTTACTTGACCAATTTGTTCACAACAGTAACAGTGATTAAATCACAGTTACAGAAATATCGCTCATCTCTAGTGGGCATAAATATTATGTTAAAAAAAAATTTGAAAAAAATATAATTAAAAAATTTTTTTTAGGGAAATTAAATTTTTTTCTATTCCTTTTGGATTTATGTTATCAATATGCTGTTCTATTACTTTTAATACAGGCTGGTGGGGGTGCTACAGGAGGAAAAAGATGACTGGAAACTTAGAGATTGTCATTGAAGTTTAAGTTAAAGTCAAACAAAAACTGAAGGTTACCTTGTTCAGGTTAAAACTGATAGATTAAAGTAGAGAAGAAAAAAATGGAATACATAAACAGATAGCAAAAAATTTAATTAAAAAGAAAGGAATTTATGTTCATTTTCTATAATATTAATCAAGGCGAATTCATTACAGGTGATCCTAAAAGCCCTGCTGATAACTTTTTTTCTTTAGCTGGCAAAATTTTGTTTATTATCTTTGTTTGTGTTTTGATTTGTTTCGGTTTTTGACATTGTACAATGATTTTACAAAAACAAATTGCGTGTCCTTTTTGTACGAGTTGTACTTGTTGTACTGCCGAGATTACCTGGAATGAATTCGCTTTGATATTAATAAAACAAAATTTTTTAAACTAGGAAAACATTACATATTTTACTTGTTTTTTTAAATTTCTAAATTTTAAATTATAACAAATTTTCCACCACAAAAAAATTATTCTTTTTCCTCTTTAACCACTTGGCAAACATTTTATCAAAATATTGAAATAATTTCATTTAATATTTTAAACTTAAGAATATGAACACGAAAGAGAAGCAGCTGCATCAGCTGAAAGAAAATATGCAACAGAAAATTATGAAAATATGCAACACTACCTCTCAACAATATGTCAAGGATTTTTAAACGTCTTTTACGCACACTTGAGAAGAAGATACAATATGAACACTGATATTAACAAAAACGAGGACAGACATTTATCTAAAGAACACATATGCAACTATGTATAGATACATGAAACTTAACCACACTAGCACACTAATACTGTACAAACACACACTTATGACATGCCACAACACAAACAAAGCATAGAAAAAGTTAGAAAATTATAAGCAAATAACAAACATGTACTTAAAGAAAGCAAGTAAAACCCCAAATACTAGAAGAGAAGATGGGAAAAAGGCATGAAGGGAAAATAAGACTAACTAAAAGCCTCATTTACATGCAACAAAATAATGCATGCATGGAAACATTACACAGATGCATACACACACACACGCACACTGATACATTATTTATTTTTGACATACACAGATGTGTTTGAGTGTATGTATTCTTAAGTAAGTTGTGTTGACATGTACTCATACATACTTATAAAAGGCCACAACCACTACCCAGCGGGAAACAAAATTGATGGGATGCCTCCTAGAAGGCCTCTGTACTCCTTCTTTTGGATGTACAAAGCCTGCTCGCTCCGTTCCATACTAATATCTTTTTTACACACGTTGTCATAGCGGGGTAGGCCTTCCGCTCTCGCTTCTTTTGCAGGTACATAAGAATGGTATCTGGATAAAACAAAATATTACGTTTGCTTTGGCAAAAACAAAACAAAAAATGCTACTCCTTCTCTTCTGACTTCTCATAGAAGCGAGTGTGGAAGGTGTATCTTATCTTTTATACAAAAGAGCCGATACCTTCTATGAGGCATTCTTTAGCAGTTAGATAAGAATGGAAATTGATTCAAAAACATTTAAAACAGGCCTTTAATAAGGCCTGAAGTAAGAAGGCCTCTGAGTTTTCCCGCTGGGCAGGAGCAACTAGAGCAACAGCAACAATAAAAGCAGAAAACAAATAATACAGCGTGTGCTTAATATAAATTGACAATAATACGAATATGCAACATTTTCTTGGTAGGAAAAGTGGCATGAAGTATATGAATGCATAAATAAATGTATTGAAAAGGCAAAAACAAATAAGAAAGTATTATAATTTCTAGGTCAAGCCCGACCATTTGATACCCTGCACCAAGGTATATTAAGACACATTTTGGAAAGTGTATTTGGAAACCAAGGAAATATCTTTGTGCATAATTAACTTGGATATCTTCATCTATATGCAATTTGTTTGCGCTTAAGTGATTTTAGAAAGGGAGCTTATATCGGATCATGATATACAGTGGCTATCAAATGAGTTATTGCCGCCAATTTTTAAGTCAGTACCAGCATTTATAGGGAAGTGATGGCATTAACAGCTATAATCGGGAGGAATATTTACATATGAGCTATGGTCAGTCAACTATGGACCGATTCCAATAATATTTGGTAAGATGATTGATCAAGATTGAAATAAAATAAGTTTGGACGAATTTTAATTTAAAGGCCATCGCTTTTGGTTACAAAGACTATTCCGGAAAGGTGCCATGTATAGGGTTTGTCCTGATGAAAATTAAAACGTACGTTCCAAATTTTATTAAATCATCTTCAAAATACATACGGACATCGTTAGTTTCGCTCAGAATTAATTACAAGTCGATCGGTATACTTAAAGCTGAACTCATAAAATTATTACAGTAACTGATTGTAAGTTATTAATATCGTTTTCCGTACTGTTAAAATTTAATGATAATATAGTTATTTTACGAAACATTTTATTTTTTATAACGTTTATGTTTGTTATTCAAAAAACAAACTACCAAAAAATACTGTTTTTCCGTACTATTTTTGTTATGTAGTTTGATTTTTTGTCAGTTAAATTATATTTTTTTTAAGCAATAAGAGTTAAATTTTTCGGAATATGCTGTTAAATAAAAAAAAAAAAAAAATAAAAAAAATTTATGTAAAATTCATTAATTTTAAATGAAATGTAAATGATCCTTTTTTTACAAAATGTTTAGTGGAATTTACCTACATAATATTTTGAGTGTGGGACCAATATTTATTTGTAAGCAGGGACCGTAACATTTATTCCTTTTTTCATAAAAGTCAGATGTGACAGTTATTTTTTGATTTTTATTTTTTTGAACAAAAATAACATTTTTTTTTGATATTTATTTTTTTGAAAACAAAAATAACCGTAATTTTTTGATTTTTATTTTTTCGATCAAAAATAACCGTTATTTTATGATTTTTATTTTTTCGATCAAAAATAAAAGTTATTCTTTAAAGAAACGTACGTGTTATAATTATTTGGTTGACTTTAAATATTTATAAGATGTCCCAATTATGATCACACATTTAAATAAATATTTAAAGACAACTCAATAATTATAACACGTACATTTCTGTAAAGAATAACTTTTATTTTTGCTCGAATAAATAATAATCAGGAAATAATTGTTACTTTTGTCCAAAAAAATATAAATCAAAAAATAACTGTAATATTTGATCGAAAAAATAAAAACCCAAACTTTAAAAATCATAATATTGTAGCATTGAAAACTTCATAATGATCAATATGGTATACTTGAATTTTTGCCAGTATTTACTTCTATATGGCTTCTTGGTATTAAAATTTCAAAATAACTGTTATTATTGGTCCCTGTTTGTTAGTGTTACACTACACAGAAAAAATGTTCACCAAAATTTTTGCAATTAAATAAAGTTATTCTGTTTTAAAAATGTTTCCAATTAATTTGCCTTATTTCCAAATAAAAATTTTAATGTTTGTGTGTATATTTTCATATATGAACACATATAAACAAAGTTCAAAATATTCTATGTTGTATTCAAATTTCAAGCAATTTTTTATTGTTTTGAGTAACAATAAATGAATGAAAAAAATTTTTGATTTTTGTTTACGTTTTATATAGCGTCGTTTGCTGGTGGTCACATTTCAATTAAACATATTAATTGAGACTCAATAGCAAGAAAAGCTCAAACTTACAAATAAGTTAACTGATATGATCAATTTGCTTGCAAGCGGAAAATCAGTACGGAATTTAATTAATAATACAAATTTCTAAGTAATATGTTCTTTGAAGTTGATTAAAAATTTTTTTTTTGTATATCTTCTCCACTATTGTGGTGAGGATATAAAAAACAAATAAGAATGCTTTATTCGGCTGTACCGAATCTTTGATACCCTTCCTCGTGAATCAACATTTTTGGCGAGTAAATTTTCTACATGAACTGTGATTAATTGTGATCAAATCTTTCTAAAATCTTTTCTTATCTATTCTAATCATATAAAACTTATTTGTCGCAAATTTCATTTGTAACGATTTAGGCCCATAATTTAAGCATTTTCCGAGAGTGACACCAAGGGTTTATTATGTATCCAATTAGGTAAAAGTTTTATTTAAAAAAACTTTGGTACGTCTTTAATAACTACATTTTCGTAATTTGGGTTTAAGCCACAGTCTTTAAGCCTCGTCTAGACCCTGATAAGGACTGGAATGAAAATCCTTAAATTTGTTGCTTTAGATAATTTAAATGTATTGACTGCAAATTTGTTCTTAATCGCGGGGATTAAGATCTTCAAATGCCTTAGGGTGACGAATTTTGCTTATAACCTAGCATTTTCCAGTGAACAGAGTTTACAAGCTAAAACAAATAGAAGACCGGGTTAGTTTATTTATGTTATGGATTAAACTTAATACTTATACTTATAAAATAATAATGGAAATTTCGTTGCCCTTACTCTTCTCTCTTGCGGTTGCAATTGCTACAAAACCTGTTTTCGAAAGGTACATTTGTATAAGTTTTCTACAACTTTGCTCATTTGTTTTTTAAAAAATGAGTCTTCACTCCTTTATATATCTGCTTAAAATAGCTTTCATTATTCTACGAATATTTTTAAGTAGTGGTCATTATTATGTTAGTTTTTGTTGGTAATCCACACGGGGGCAAAACGGAAGGCCTTTGCGTTAGTATAACATTTGGCAAATATTCGCTTTTATTTTTAATTCCGTTTTGCCTTCTTGAAGAGGGCACTTTAATAATTTTTTTTATTTTTTATTTTATTCTGTAAATTTAAGAGCCGTTCTACAAGCGATGCAATAAAATGGACTTAATGTAAAAAAAAAAATTTTTAGAAGATCATGCGAGAATTTTTTTAAGTCCTGAAAACAGAAGCAAATAGATAAGGCCTTGATAAAAATTAGTTAAGAAAAGGACTTAAATAAAAATGAAGGATTAAAGAAGGCCTGCTAAAAGGCCTTTTGACTCCTTCTCTTTCCCGTTGGATAAATTCATATGTCTGTATTTGTGCGTGCGTTTGTTTATTTCTTTTTATATTCCCAGCGAAAAAAAGAAGGAGTACGGATGCCTTCCAGAAGGCCTCTACACAGAAAAAATTATTAAATTTCTCCAATCAACAAATTTATTCCAAATAAATAATATCAAGCAAACAAGTTGTTGATTTTGCACCTATTACCAAAATGATTATATTGATTACTAAAAATTTTAAAAATATTTTCAATAAACGATAACTTTAATTTTAATTAAAAAAGTGATCAAACACCTTTGCCATTTCAAACAATGTGTTAATTTATTTAAATAAATATTGACAATTCCCAACAACAATTCTACATGCTTAAATTATTTTATTTTAAACGAAAAAAGTCAATTAAGATTTTTTGTTTTTTAATTAAAATTTTAATTGAAAATTTATTTCAAAACAACTAAAATGTTAATTAAATCATAATTCTTTCAACTAAAAAAGTAATTGATTCATTTATCACATTAATTAAATTTAAATACTTTTTAAACCATTTTTTTAATTGATAGAACACTTTTTTCTGTGTATACTCCTTCTTTTGGATGTACAAGGCCTGCTCGCTCCATTTCATACTTATATCTTATATATCTTAAATCTTAGGCCTTCCGTTATCATTTCTTTTGCCAGATTGGATGTGACTTCTTCGGCTTTTGCTTTCGCAAAAAAAAAAAAAAAACACAAAAAATCGTACTCCTGCCTTTCTCCATTCTCATAGAAGTAAATGTGGAATGTATTTTATCTTATGTGTATATCTTATGTTTTATCTTTTATACGGAAGAGCCCATGCCTTTTTTGAGGCATTCTTTAGCAGTTAGATAAGAATAGTAATTTAATCAAAAAAAAAAAAAAAAATTTTAAGCAGGCCTTTAATAAGGCCTTACGTAAAATGTCTTCTGAGTTTTCCCGCTGGGTTTTTGTAAGAAGATTGTTTATTATTCATGCAACAACCACAACAAGGTAAATATTTAATGCAAACATGCATGTCTTAAAAAAGGCATAGCTGACTACAAAAAGAAGAAAAGAACTTTATGCCACAGAAAGAGAGAACAAACTATAGATGTTCAAGACCTCAAAAAGGAGTTCAAATAAGAAAAAGTGTTTAAATTGCAATTTAAAAAAATTTATACTTTACATCTTTCGTAGTTAATAAATTTTAATTAATATGAATATATTGAATGTTGGGTAATATCACAAATAGGTATATGTATTTAACCAGTGTTTAAAAAACTACATTACCTAAACATTTTTTACTATTACTAAAACTATTACTCTTAACAATTATATGTAGCGTCAGAAAGAGCAGTTGTCTTGTTTTGTAGTATTACCTTTTTTAAAGCTACTGCTACATGCAAAAATAAAACCAGAAAATAAAATAGCAGCAGTAAAACAAAAATTAAGTAGCAGTTAAAAAAACGAAATTGTTTTCTATTGGTTTGATTGAGGTTTTCGTTTTAAAACTACTACTACATTTGGAGTATTGTTTTTTATGACTACAAAATTTGGAGGTAGTAGATTATTAACATTGAGGTAGTAGTAGAATTACATAGAAGTAGTATGTTAATAACATTAAAGTAGTAATATAATAACATTGAAGTAGTCAGAAACGAAAATAATCAGTAAAACTAGAAACCAACAATAAGTACGTATGTGATGTTGTTTGAATTATTCATAAGCCGTGTTGTCAGGTCGTCGCTTTTACAATTGTTGTTAGAACTTTTTGAAATTTTTGGTGCAAAAAATTTTCGATTGTTAGAAGTTATATTTACTAATTCTTGTTAATATTTATTTTATGAGCATTCATTCCACAATGTAGGGAAAATATTTTACAATTGTTGTTAGTACTTTTTGAAATTTTTGGTGCAGAAAATTTTCGATTGTTAGAAGTTATATTTACTAATACTTATTAATATTTATTTTATGAGCATTCATTCCACAATGTAGGGAAAATATTTTGAATGGAATATTTTATATGTTTTTAACATGTTAAAAACGCTGCTATATTTAGTGAAAATTATCTTAAAACCAGTTCTATATATCATTTTACCATACTAAAAAACATTTAAATAAAAACATTTTAAAAATTATTAATTATTAGTATTGTGGTTAGTTTATTGAACAGTTTATGGGTTTTAATCCAAATTTTTTTAATATTTTATTCAGGCTAAAGTTCATTAAATTAAATTTTCATTAAATGATTTTTATGAAGAAAGGAATTTTACAACATGAAATGAATTAAAATTTATTGATAATTTTTCATTCTTGACTGAGCTGGGAATTGAACCCAGGTTTTCACGGACACAATCTCGACAAAGGGGTTTGCCGTTTTAACACTCCCCGCCATCGAAGGCAGCAGGCAGTCAATAGCCAAACACCAATCTTCAAACCAAATGGGTAGATCGAAATTTGTTTTTTGAATGATTATCTATTTTAATTGATTAACATGTTCCTCCTTACTTCTGATTTTCATACTTTTTGTCAAGAATTCTTATTGAAGTCCAAAGTACAATTTTCACAATACTAATTGTTAAACAACTAAGGAACAATCTCTGGGTTTACATTTTTCCTTCAAGTTGTGCTTATAAAAAGGTCAATGAGAAAAAGAAAGACAAAAACAGAAAAAATTCTTGGCAAAAAGCATGAAAAACAGAAGTAGGGAGGAATATGTAAATCAATTAAAATTAATAAATTTAATTAAAGGAATTTTAAAGGGGCATGAGCCAAAAGATTTCTGGCAACACTGATTTTAACACACACGTGCTGTTCGTTTGTTTTTATTTTGCTGAAAATTTTACGTTTTTATTAATTTTGCTGCTACCAAAATGTTATTTTACGACTGCTTCAATGTTATTAACATACTACTTCAATGTTATTCTAAAACTGCTTAATGTTATAAAACAACTACCTAAATGTTATTTTTTGTATAACTACTAAAGCAGGTAGTTGTACAAATTTTAAAACTTTTACTGCTCCCAAAATTTAAAGGTAGCGAGAGCAGTAAAAAAAATTTACTACGCTGCTCCAATTATTTTCTTTTTGCGCTACTACTAAAACTATTGCTATCAAAATGTGACGGTAGCGGTAGTAATAGTAAATGAACGACTACAAGTTTTTTACATTTTTTAACTAGACTATTTTGAATTTTTTGATTACTACAGCTACTTGGAGTCTAGTTTTTTAAACACTGTATTTAACGTTCTTTTCTTGACTGGAGCTCTGTTTCAGAAACTACAGTTATTTTTAATTTTTCCATATTTTAGCATGAAAAAATCGCTTTTTAATGAAATTTTCACTGATAACAGATACAGTATTTTTTTCGAATTGTGCGATTGTTTTTAACTTATTAGCATGAAAAATCGCTTTTTAAGGGAAAATAGTAGTGATCATAGATTAAGGTCCTTTTCTTAATTTAAGCTTTGATTAAGAAACTATAGCCATTTTTAGATCTTTTAAACATTATTACGAAAAATGGATTTTCTTATGAGAAATTGCACTTAATTCGGATAAGGTAATTTTCTCGATTTGGTCGTTTTTTTTATCTATCTTGATGTGAAAAAATCGAATTGTGTTAGAATATATCGAGCTCTATTTGCGATGATATCATAAGTGACATCATATAAACTATCGAAAATGCCAGGAACTATGAACAATTCAATCTCAGTATGCTCGAAAAAAGTTACGCATTTTTTTTTTAATAAATAAAAGTAAAATATGGATCCAAACCCTCTCCTTTGTCTTTTGTCGCTAACCATATAATCCCAAATAGGACTTGATATAAATGATCACATATTAAAGTCCTTTTCTCGATGGAAGCGTTATTTAAAAATTTTTTTATAAAATAAATATAATTTGATAATGTGATCACTAGGGTAACCAGAGTTATGCTCTAAAAATAGCGTTTTATGTGCATTAAAAATGCAGTAAAAACTCGGAAATATGCCCCGAAATTTTTAAATAATATGCCCCGAAAAGTCAAAAATTGCTCATTTTAAATCAAAATATTCAACAATTTAAAAGCATTTGCAATAAAAAAAAAACAAACCTAAGATTATAATCGATAAAGCTCAATAGCCAGACGAATTTTCGAGTTGTTATACTGATTGGAAACTATGGGCAGTCATGGATATTAACATTGTAACGTGGTTATTAAATATTTATGTTTATTTTAAAATAAATTCAATAACTCGTTCTCATGAACTACTAGGCGCCAAATAACAATTAGGGATTTATGCGGGATCTCCTCGGACGATGCGGTCTGGTACTAAGCGGTGGTGGATCAGGTTCAGTACCCTCGGGTACCTGGTAGTAGTCGTGTTGACACTGGATCGTTTTTAATACTTATATCTAAATGTAACAATATCTTAAAGCTACACTAACTACTGTCTTAATCTAAGAAAACAGTCGCTGTGCCAAAACAGGCAGCCGTAGCTGCTAAGCTGAAACAGTCAACCGAAGTTGCTGTGCCGAAACAGTCTGCCAAGGTTGTGAGCTGGCCTGACAACCGAGATAGCTGTGCCAAAACAGTCATCCGAAGACGGCTGTGTCCGAAACAGTCAGCTATTATTGCTATGCAAGGTATCACTCTTGTTGCTCGGATCTTCACCAGAGTATCAGAGGGACCGTGGCTAATCGGGCAATATCAAATATCTTCAGAAAGACGAGTGCTATTGCAAAATCAGCTGTTTTAAAAGTTTGGGAAATTCCATGTGCAATTGAATCGCCACGACAACGTCTAAATCTGGACTATATACGCAAAATAAAATATAAACATAATGATTAATTCATTTACTAATGATGTGCTATTAATCCCAATCTTTATTTATGATTAAAAACACTGAACATTTATTGTTGTGGAAAAGCTAGTTTCTATGCGCATTTCGCTGGTTGCTTAGGCCTGCTCGTCAGGAAACTTTTCCCAAATACTTTAGAAAAGCTAAAAATATTATACAAGTAAGACCATAAAGTGAATAAGAATTTTAAACACTCAGGTCTCACTTGTAACAATATCAAAGCTTCAACAAAGCCACAACAATAAACAGTGAATTTTTTGTGAATTTATATACGATTTGAGGGGCTTCAAATCTACGTTACAACATCCATATGAGATTTTAAGCGTGTTTTCAACAGACGGACAGACGAGAATACGGTCAGACGGACAGACAGATGGACATGGCTAAATCGACTTAGAATTACTCAAGGTGCCAGAATATATACTTTATGGGGTCTTAGATGTATAATAAAAAAGTTTCACAAGGAATGACAAACTTAGTATACCCTCATTCACCACTAGTGTTGGTGGAGGGTATAAAATTAAGTGATTCCAGATTAATTTTCGTCTGCCGATTTTATCGTTTTTTTTTTTATACAACTACAATAAATGGTCAAAAAGTGAAAATTTTTTCACTAAAAGTGATTATATCCTATTTTTTTCAAAAGTCCGTAAACTTTCGCCACATTTTTTCAAGAAAGTTAAAGAGTAATTATAAATATCAATTTTTTTTTACATAAAGTCACTCTTTTCTAAAACAAGCCAAGAATTTAAAAAAAATACTTATTTGACATGACTTTCTTCAGAAAAAGCCCTACTTTTAAAAAAAGTCTTATTTTTTCGCTTATTGCTTTTTTAAAAGTTTGATTTATTAGGTGTACCACATGGCGTATGCATGTTAATAAATTTGAATTAAATAATACTCATTCGTAACAAAGTAACTTGACAGATGTTTTCCTTGCAGATTTTTCTTTAAAAAAATAGATAACATATCGCTCATTTCGTGCAAGACCGTCACAACTAAAAATTTGGCATTTTCGAGTTAGTAATGCAGAAATGTTCTTCTCTTAAATCTCTACAAATTGATCTAAGAACGGAGAGAATTATCGAAAAAATAACGGTAATACAGATGCTTTTGACGCTATGACCTCTTGTAACAAACTTGAGCAATTAACATCAACAAGGTCACATTTCAGTTTTTTTGTTGGCATTCCTCTTGTACATGTGGTTTTCTTTGTAGCAAAAAAGAAACATTTGATTTTATAACTGTATATAAAATAAATAATAAAATAAATAATAATAGGTTGGAATCTTAAAAAGGCTCTCCTGTAAAGTTTCAAATTTTGAGTTGTGACGGTCTTGCACGAAATGAGCGATATATGTACGGGTCGATTTAAAAATCGCCCAAGTGACAAGGAAGGGACAGCCCTTCAAAGTTAAAGGGGGTCGGTCATACATAAAGACTTGATTGGGGCACTTTAAATGGGCCAAAGTGGGATTTTTCAAAATCTGACCTTTGGGTCAAAATAAGGAACATCAGAATTCATTTTAGAGGTATGGTTCCTTGGGCAAGGTTCTTTTTTTGATCCCTAAAATACGATTTTCCTTGTCACTAAGGCGATTTTTTTTGTGTCCCTTAAAATCGACCCGCCCTAATATATATAGTGCAACGCATAAAGCAGTGCTAATAAATGTCATTTTTTGATTCGATCGTCTATTTCCAAAAAATTTTACAATATAGTTTGATTAAATAAAAATATATGAACTTACATTTATTTCTTATTGCTTCCCTTTTAAGTGGCTGCTTAAATGGTTATCTAAAAAGAAAGGAAAATAAATTGTAATTTAGTGAGAATAAACATAATAGAACTTGGTTCAATTTATCTAATCATAGAATATATTTTTGTATTATTTTCTAAAAGTTACAAAGGTGAAGATGAAAAAGATTTTGGATTAAAGAGTCACTTCCCAAAAACCTTTTTAAACGCTTTTTTCAGTACCCGAACTTTAATCGTCAAGTAAATGAACTTATAGAACCAATTATAAAGAATTTGTTCAATAGAGCTTACTGCCTATTTCACTTAACACGAAAGAACTCTATCTTTCGAAAAACTACATTTAAAACAGAAACAAATTCTAAGACAATGTTTTTGTATCAAATGTGTTTGTATGAAAGACAGCGTTCTTCGACATTGTGAAATTGGCAGTAAATCACAAAATGTGTTAAATAAAAGAAATTTTGTAGAACTAGTATAGAACTATATATTTGTAAAATATAAAATTTGTTCTAAAAAATAGATATGTATGCTAAACTTGTAGTTCTATATAGAATTGTAGTTCTATATAGAATTTCTTTAATAGAACTTGATTGTAATAGAATTGCTTCTAGAGAATAAGAAACAATGTTTCTTTACAGAACTTGTTCTAAAGGGTATTTTTTTTTAACTTTTTTATGCGAATGGCTTTAACATTTGAAAATGATTTCAAGCATATTACCACCGCGGCTGTTTTTGATGAAACACATTTTAAATATTTATTTTCGAACATTGACGTCCGGACGCCAATTATTGCTGATATATTAGCATAAACCAGATACGTAGGTCCAAAGAAAATGGTCCCGAAATGTCAAATTAGGTGACCTTGGAGGCCAATCGATGGGTCCGTTTCTGAAAACCAACTTATAGCTTAATTTTTTTTAAATAATCGATGCGGTTGAATCGGATTGTTCGTAGCGTCATCCTGTTAAAGCCACATATCGCCTGGATTATAATGATCCATACTTTCAAACAAAAAATCAGTTATCATTTTGCGGTAACGATTTTTGTTGACCGTAACGTGAGCTCCAGCTTTATTTTTGCAGAAACAGTTGCCGCGCCGCATGGTTTCAAAGTTGCGTCGTTAGTGCCTAGATTTGCATCATTAATATAAAAATGTTTGTAAAAATAATAGTAAAAGGGGATTTCCCGTTTAAATCTAATGCAAATATGTATGTGAAGGTTGTGTACTGGTTACAAGTTGAAGGTCGTTAGTAGTTTCATATTACATTTGCAGAAGTTTTTTTTCATTATTTATTTATTAAATCTTCACACATTAAATATGAACTTGCAATAATTAATCTAATCTTATTGTCATACTTTATTCTCCAATGCCAGACTAACATTTTTTCTCATCACGTTTCTGTTCATATATGTAGATGTTAAGCGCTCTTCTCGTCGAATGAGTCCTGCAGTATCTCTTCTTCTTAATCTAAAGTGGCCGCTGTCCTTTATAATATTTCGAGCTAGTGGATTTAGGTGTGGCTCAAGCCTTTTTAAATATTTTACTGCATACTTCGTAATAATAGTTTTTACTAATGGCACATTGAGATCCTTGTGAATATTTGAGTTTTTTACATACCAGGGAGCGACTGTGATTATTCGAAGAATTTTATTTTGGCGCCTTTGAATTTTTTCGGTATTTGAGGCCGAGGCAGTGCGCCATAGCTATAATAGTTAATAGCTATCAAGTAGAAGTTTGCAATCTAGGCTAAGAACAGAATTTCTTCCCATAAGCCAATAAATTTGAATTGGTTTTAATGTCATTTGTGTTATGACATTTTCATGTTTAACACCGATCTAAATGAATACCGAGATATTTTACATGTGATTGTTGGGGCACTTATTGATTATTGATGACTACCGACGCAAGGTGAATATTATATGTACGCATTTTTTCTCATTGACCTTTTTCCTCCAGTTCTAGTTGAACTATATGATTCTGTATGTATCGAGTTGCTTCATGACTGTTTTCATGTACGCTTAGAAAAGCTGTATCAGGTTGTTTGTTGGCATGGTTGAGGAATATATTAAGTATAAAAGTAAGCCCAGGATGCTTCCCCAAGGATTCCAGCGTCAATTGGCTTTAATTATAAACTTTCGACCGACTAAGAAGCTTTATAACAGCTTGTGTGTGTTTAGTAGTAAGATCTGCTTCAATTTATATAATAAGCCTTCATGCCGGACTTAATCAAAAGCTTAAGAAATATCGATGAAGAAAGCTGAGGAATAATTTCTTTCTTCAAAGGCTTTTCATATTACGTTTACTATACGATGGGTTTGTTCAATTGAGCTGTGTTCTCTTCTAAAGCCGAATTGATGGTTAGAAATACATCTATTTTCGTTTAAAATTGGGGCTAATTTTGACACCAACAGCTTCTCAAACAGCTTTAATATATTAGACAATAAGCTTATAGGTCTATATGACTTAACTTTTGTGTGATCCTTTCCTGATTTAGGTAACTAAGGATACTTTCCATTCTTGGAGGAGGTTAGTATTCAAGGCGAAAAAAATCAAGGCATTATAAATTAAGAAAATAATTTTCTCTGCTATGCTGGGTAACTCCAAAAGTATTTTTTTACTGATTTTATCAGAAGCAGGGGCTTTCTTGTGGTTCAAATCTTGAATAGCTTTTTCGATTTCTCAAATCTTAGGGAAACAGCTGCTCTTACAGCAACAGGTGGTAGCTCGACCGCAATATCGAGAGATGTGTGAGGGGTAAATACGGTTTTCAAATGATTAACAAAAATATTTCCTTTTCTAAATCATTTCGTGCCCAACTTCCATTTAAGTTTCTTAATGGTAGTTAAGTGAAAATTGGTCCTTGAAGATTTCTAGCTGCACGCCATAATGAGTACTCTGATTCTGGAGTTGCATCAAGTTATTTAAGATATTTTTCCACGGATGCCGTTTTCTGATATTGCAGTTACTTCCTTAGCCTTTTTGTGCACACTTTTAGTAAATTCTTAACTTGAGGGTATCTGTGCAATTGCCACTCTCTTCGAGCTGTCCTTTTTCCAGTCCAGAGACGCTCGATGTCTGTAGAATATATTTTAAAATTTTTGATTTTTTGAGGGTAATGCTGGAATGTTGAACAGTCAGTTTAAGATAACTGTCAAATTAACAATGGACAGATCTACATTTCACTTCTAAATTTGGAGAATTGAAGTTAAATCTAAGAACTTTCCAACAATGGGTCAAAAAAAGAAAGCAAGGAAGATTAGAACAACAATTGGACATTTTGAAACATTTTAAATCAGAGGAAATTGCTGTTGATATTAGAAGAAACCTTGGATTAGCCTTTTCTACAGTCAAATGCACGCTGATAAAATTAAGAAATAATTTTTAAAATCGCAACATCGTTACAACATAAACAGGTAACAAAAATGAGAAGTCCTTTAATAAAACCACTTCTGAGCATTTAACTTTCAAAAAAAGTTGATACTATTTCTTTAGAACAGAAGTGGGCAATCGTTCGATCGCGACCAACCGGTGGAACACGAACAGTTAGACAGTCGATCGCAGACATATTTACTAGGTCTATATCAAATCTTTAAATTTAAAAACGTTTACTTAAAATTCATTGCATAATTCATAATTTGGCGCAACGTACATAAATATTGGATGTTAATTATTTATATATTATGATGATTATGGATGGGCCATTAAACATTTCTAATTCGATAAGAGCCCGAAGTTTAAGGAGTCACCTTTTCTGCAGTCACCTTGAAGACAATGGATCGGAATATTAAGATTTACTTATTTTTTGCCATGTTATGTGGCTCAGCCGGGGAAGTTTTTTGAAAAGATTTATAAATCTTATTCCTGAAATTATTGCACTTTGGGAGAAAAACATGAAAAATTGGAATATCCAGCATAGGCAAAAAAATTAAGCTTTCGACACAGATTTTATGAGCCATTTCAACTCGCTTAATTTACAATCACAAGAAGAAGGAAAAACTGTTATTGAATTGTTGAGATCGGTAATCGATTTTAAAACAATATTAATTGCCAGGCCCTGATGGTCTGAAACTTTCGATAGCGCTAGCGATGGTTTTTGACTATCGTATCCCCATCGATAAAAATATCATCGATAGTTTTAAGTACTACATGAAACTTAGGCTTAAATTCACGTTTTGGCCTGTACTGAAAATTTTACTCTGGCAAGATAAGGTCCCTTTCGTCATGTCGCGTCACATATATAAAAAAAATATACATATATATATAAAAAAATCATTTTTTGTGTATAACTGTTTTTATTTCAATAATTGTATTTTCTACAAATTTTGTTGAATAAAAGTTCCAAAAGAACAAAACAATTTTTTTATATATATTAATAAAAAAAAGAGAATAATTAAACATTTCTGAAAAGGCAACTTATTACATTTTACATCTGCCAGTAAAAGTCATCGTCTAGACTTTTTTCTTGCAGCAATTCTTGAGTTTATTGATGAGAGAGGTAGGAAGATTGGTAACGGGTCCTTAGTTTAATGCATTCTGCAATGCTGTTTTATTTCGAAATTTTTACCTTTTTCAACTTGAAGTCGGCTGTAGATGTATTTGTAATTATATGCAAAATATAAAAAGGAGAAGAGAAAATACAAGATTAAAATACGAACATTGCAAGACTAGAATTTCATAATCTGGACACTAATGCAATTTCAAAGCAGAAATTTAAAAAACTTGCAGCTATATAAATTGCATGTCTGCACCCAGAGAAGAAACATGTTTAAATATGATCGCATCAACAGAACTATTTTTAAAGAAAATTTTAAACATATTACGTTTAATTTAACCATAATATTGTCACCGACAACCCTATTATGGTTAAATTAGTCGTCCAGCAAGAAGCCATAACCATATTATGGTTGCCTCCGATCATGTTAAAATTAATAATAACTTAAATATGTTTATCACTTATAATAGCATGGTTGGTTTTCAAAAATAGCATGTTGCTATTGGGAAAGAGGAAAATACTATTGTTAATTTTTCAAATTATTGTCATATTTACCCATAACATGTTTAGAGGCAATCATAATATGTTTGTGGTTTCATGAAGAAGGACCAATTTGACTATAATATGATTGCCACCGATAATAATATGGTTAAATTATCCATAATATGTTTAAATTTTTCTTTAAAAATTGTTTTGTTGGAGGGGACCATATTGAAACATTTATTTCTCTGCCTGTGGACGATGACCTAAAAATGACAAACATTAAAAGAAACACAATTTTATATAGAAGACTTTGGTTTCTGACGATTAACTTGGAACTCTACATTTTCTATGTTACGAGCATTAAGTTTTATTTGTTTAAAGTCCCTTAGAGCTGGTTCACACTCTTTAAGCTTTAGCCATCAAGTCTTGAGCTTTCAGGAGAGAAGGTAAAAGATAATCCTCTTCCTCTCTCTCCTACAAACTCAAGACATGAAGGCTAAAACTTGAATTGTGTTATAATTGTGTTAGTTTTAAATACTATCGAAAACTATCGATGGGTTTTAAAAAGCTCGATCTTGCCGACTATTCAGATCACTACCAGGCTCATAATTTCGATAAGAACATTTCTTTCGCATATTTATATTGAAAAAACTAATATTTGATTTTGTTTTTAATGCAAATACTTGAAAAAAATGTTCTGGTGGACATTGTGGCCAGCCCTTAAAACTTTTTGCTTCAAAATTAAAAAATGTAAAATTAAAAATATTTCCCATATTTGGAAAAACATATTAAACTTAATGGTGAATTTTGTGCTGAATTAGAAAATTTTAATCGAGAATTTAAAAGACAATTTGCAAATCTCAATTATCTTCAACCGATTTTTAATTTATTTCATTTCCTTTTGGACAATTCGATAACTTCAGCATTTTTTTGGTTTCACTAATCTATTCATGTGAAGCAGCGTTTTCTTACATAAAAAACATCAAACGCAATTTAGGAGTTCTCTGACTGATTATCACTTAATGGCATCTGTTCGATTGTGCTGTGTATTTACAAATCTAACTTTAAATAAAAAAATTAACCAAAAATATTTGTTAAGAAAGTACATTGCACAAAAAGTACATTGTATTTAATATTTACACTAATTTCAATATAGACTTTAATTAAATTTATATTCGTTTTTAGCTAACCCATTTTTCTGAAGTCGATCGCTCATAAATAAGAAAAATTAATGTCGACCATGTCAGTATTAAGTGTGCCCACCCCTGCTCTAGAACTACATTTAATCGTCATTCTTATGTCCTTCTAATTTTTCCTATACTATATTTGCAGTCCTTAAAATTTAAATAAATTTTTTTTTTTAATGATATCAAAATCATATTTTCAATTAATTTTCATTTATTTCAATTATTTTTTTTTTGCTTCTTTTTGTTAACAATTCATAAATCGTCTTTTGTGTTTGTTTTATGATGCTTTTCAAAAACAGAAACTGCAAATTTAAAACAATAGATTTTGTGGATTTTTTCAACTTGTTTTTTCATAACCATAATTCAGCTTAAGGCTGTACAAATAGCAAGTCAAGGTTTTAAGTGCGTTCGGAGATGAAGGGGTTCAAACCGAAAAGGGTTAGTGAAATGAAGTGTGATTTTTTTTAAGGGAAAGCAAACAGCAACAATAACAATTGTGTAAAAATAAGGAAAATAAAATTAAAATTTATAATAATTTCTTTAAACATAAAAATGTGGCAAAGGGTTGGGTTTTATGTTTTTAGTTTTTTTTTTTCGAATATGAGTTGTTAAACCACAAGATATAATATCATATAATTTATGGAGTTACAATCAGAGAAGTTACATAATGTGATTAGTAGTAAATGAGTATAAAAACTTAAACAATTTATAAAAATAAGAATATGGGCATTTCTATCATGACGAGCGTACCCGTTTTACACATTTAAAAAAAAGTGTAAATTAACGGAACTTATAGCTCTTATTTAGTCCTGTAATTGGTGCTGTTATTCATTATGATTAATTTTTTCATATTCAAGACAATTGGAAAAAACAGAAGTGGTTTTCGCGGCCACCTATTTAAACGCCGATTTCAGCGAAACCTGAGCCAATATTGTAATGCAATTTACTTTAGAATGTTATGCACTAATGTCTCTTGAAAATGGTTTAGGTTTTACCTATACATGATTTATATATTTTAGTTAGATAAGGTACGTCTGCGAGACGTACGCTTTTTCAATTTTGTGCTCCTACTCTCACTTTTGTTAACAAACAACATTCTCGCGCTCAATTATCTCAGTTGTTAGCATCAGCTTGTTGGTGGTCGCTTTTTTGTGCGTTAAATAATGTTTTCTTTGAGAAATAAGCACAAATAAACACAACATACGTCTGAGAGACGTATCGTTATCTTTTGTGTAACTTCTGTAGCAAAAATAACTTTTTGTTTCGGTTAAATTTTAAGGTATTTGTTATTTAAATTAGCTGTAAAAATGTCTTGTAAGCGCGGCTTGGACGACGCAGAAATTGCTGCTCTTGAAAAGCGTGTTGGACGACTCAGATTAACTGAAAAATGTGAGCAAATCGGAAGATGAATAAATGGACGATAAGGTTCAACGTGATGTATAAGACAAGCTTGTTGTCATCATTGATGCTGATGAGAATATACCACCGACTTAAGAAAATCCTTAAGAACCTGATAATTTTACTACTGCTGCCTATATCCAATTATTACTGTATATTATCCCACTAAAAGACGTAAAAGTAAGTACTGCTGGACTAAATCAGAGGGTCAAAGCGCTGGACGAATATAGTTCGAAAGGCTAGAGGAGTATCTTGGGAATGTAAATCATCGTACGACCCAATTTCATGCTTCGTTATTTTTTTTACTACCGAAATAATTTTAGAAATTGTTCAATGCACCAAACAAAAGGCTAGAAATTCCCACTTTATCGAAAACTTTGCGCGGCGACATTAAAAATGATTTACCAGATGAAGTAAACAATAAATACAGTAGCAGTGGAGAACAGCCTGAATAACAAAAAGAGAAAATACTTTGGTTTTTGTCCATAAAAATTTGACGTAAGTCCAAAATGGTATGTTTAAAATGCAATGTACCTGTGTGTGGCGACCACAAATATTTAGTTTATAAGTCTTGCATATAATGCTATTTGAATTTATTATTTTGTTAATCTTGCATATAATTCCATTTGAATTTATTATATTTTTTTTGGTATAGATATTATTATCTAAGCAAAGTACAACAAAAGGAATAATCTTAGTTTTTAGAGCCGAACTGAAGTCCTTTATAAATAACTCTTTAAGTTGTGATATTTTTTTACGACTTATTGCATATTATTTTTAATTTTATGTTTATTATTGTTTTCTGTTTAAAAATTACTTTGTTTTAAAAGAAATTGAATAAATAAATGATTTTAACAAAAAAATTTATCAATATTAGTTTCGGTGATGTCCTTTAAAGGATATAAGCTAGCACACGTCTTTCAGGGGTAACGTTATCTTTTCAATACAAAAAAATAACGTTATCTAACTAGGGTTAAGTTAGTTTTATTCCATGTCGCATGTGACCGGTCGCACGTGACTTTTTTTTCATCATTATATTTATGTTTGTTTCTGTTCCGTTTTTTACGAAATTATATGTTAACGAGCTTAGTTAAAATGTTTTTTAATGAACGGATGAACTTGACAGTAAGTGCAAAAATAAATCTTTAAACCTACATAGTATGTACATATTTATATATTTATTTAGGGCTACTTAAAGTTAAGAAAAAATAACAAACGGCTTAACATTTACATATCCTTTTATTCGTTACTTTCATTTCGCTATAAAATCATAAAAAATTGTAATTCATCAGAAATTATTAAAAATCTTAAATTGTTACTGCCTGGCCCATAATGTCGACAAGAACATTTTTTTCGTTTATTTATATTGAAAACAGAAACAAATTGTAGTTTTTTATTATTGTCTTCAATAAGTCAAAATAAGTCACACAAAATAATAATTTTATAAAAAATAAAAGAACTCAAGCTTAGTAAATAAAAATTGATTAAAAAAAGAAAAAAAAAAAAAAATTATACAACAGAGGACTACACTGCGGCAATACAATATATTTCGACAGAACCAGTGCTTTTATACAGGTCTGTACACCCAGAGAAAACACATTTTTTATTATGGCCACCTCCAACAACACTATTTTTAAAGTAAATTTTTAAGCAAGTTATTGTTAACTTAAATTTGTCCTCCATCAAGAATCCAGAACCATATTATGGTTGCCTCCAAACATTTTATGGTTATTTATAACAAAAATATGTTTAACACTTGTAATAGCATGGGTGTTTTTTCAACCATAGTATATTTCTCTTAGAAAAGAGGAAAATACAATTGTTAATTTAAAAACAAATTATTGTCATATTTAACCATAACCTGTTTAGAGGCAACCATAATATGATTTTGGCTTAGTGATGGAGGACTAATTTAACCACAATATGGTTGCCAGTAAAATAATATGGTTAAATTAACCACAATATATTTAAAAATTTTCGTTAACCATAGTTTTGTTGGAGGTGACCATATTGAAAAATATTTTTTCTCTGCGTGTATATGTGATTTTGCAATTCAATTAAATGTATGTATTAACATAAATAAATCATTTATATAAAACTATAATTTTTAAACTAACGATGTCGCACGTGACCAACTTTATACAAGAACCAACAACACAAATCTTCGTACTTTTCAGTAAGATTTAATTTATTATAAATTTATAAAAAAAAATCTCAGCTTGTTCTCGATATTTGATGAGCTTTCTGCCTTTACTTTCGACGCACTAATAGAAAATGTTGTTTTTCAATGTCGCCTATGACATCAAAATATGTGATAATACAAGAAAAAATTGCAGTTATTTTTAATCGCATATTTTATTATGCATTCTTTTTTGACTCTTTGGGCCCTCCGAAAGATTCTAGAGGGAAAAAGTCTATGGATAATGTTTCTCTTTAGGAACTTTTACCAAAACAAAACATGGAATTTAAATATCCAAATAAAAAAGTGGCAATTGTTCGAGTTTACATTCATAAATGTCCAAAAAGACGTGACTTAAACATAATGCCATAACCGTAACGTGGAGCATAGAGACCAAAATTTATTTGTCTTTTTTTTAACACGGCTTTGTCGTTTAGTAAGTCACCTATAATCAAAAGCAATGGTGCCCACAAGGTTGGTTCAAACAGCTGTTTTGTATGGTTATGGTTATGTCACGTCTAATTTGAGCTTGAATCTCGAAATGGGTTATAAATATATATAAAATTGTTTTACAATCAAAAAAGTTGTTTTTGGGAATAAATAATTTTTTTCATTAAAAGATTTTATTTATTGTGCTTAATTCCCTTTTTTATAATTGATAAAAATACTGAAATTTATTGTTGGAGGATAAGCTGTTTCAATGCGCATTTCACTGGTTGCTTAGGCCAGATCATCAGGAAAAGTTTTCCTAAATATTTTTGGAATATCCAAAGCTATCAGCAAACAAGACTACAGAGGGAATGAGAATTACCTGCCCTCAAAACGTCTTGTTTGCAACGATATCAAAGGTGAAACAAAATACCAATAATAAAACAGTGAGTTGGAATCCTCCCAACATTAATTGGAGTTGTAAATGGGTAAAGAAAGAACAAATTAAAAACGAAAACAAATTGCTTTATTGTTGAAATGCGCACAGGAACAGCTTATGCTCCAATTTCAAAAAAGCTTATGCCTAAATTTCAGTAGTTTTATCAATTATAAAAAAAGGGAATTAAGCACAATAAATAAAATCTTTTAATGATAAAAATTGTTTTACATTAATTAAATTTGATGGTTTCCGTGTGAAAAGATGCTAAAACCAAGTCATTTCATGAACTTATAATTTTTGGGCTTCGGTGGGCATATCGGTGAAAATGTCAATATAAAAAAATTATAATTACAAAAATATAGCATCTAATACAAATATTTGTTTTTGATTGTGATAAAAAGTAAACAAAAAAATCAAGTAAAAGATTAAATAGCTTAAGCGACATCATTTTCAATTTTCGTTTTTTATACCCTCCACCACCACTGTGGTGAATGAGGGTATACTAAGTTTGTCATTCCGTGTGAAACTTTTATTTAATACATCTAAGACCCCATAAAGTATATATATTCTGGCTCCTTGAGTAATTCTAAGTCGATTTAGCCATGTCCGTCTGTCTGTCCGTCTGTTGAAAACACGCTAACTTTCGAAAAACGCAAAAGAAAAGAACAAACTTCGTCTCAAATTACTTGTAGTTATCCTAAGCAGTTTGGGATTGAAATCCAGCAATATCGGTTCTGTAGTATCAGAACTATGAATCAAAATGTGGAACCACTACCCAAAAAAATTGATAATTTTGATACAAAAACTATCATAAATGGTGGAATAATGCACGGAATGACTGCAAATCATACTGTTAAATTTCGTGAAGATCGGTCCATAATTGACCATAGGCCTCATATAAGCCCTACTCCCGGAAAACAGTTTAGTACGCCTAAAACCGCAATAAATAACGCTAGCATAATAAAATTTGGTACGTCACAGTTTTATAGGACCAGAAATCACACTGTAACATATTTTGAAGATGGTTCCATAATTTACACTATGCCCCATATAAATCCTACTCCCGGAAAACAGTTTAGTACGCCTAAAACCGCAATAAATAACGCTAGCATACTAAAATTTGGCACGTCACAGTTTTATAGGACCAGAAATCACACTGTAAAATTTTTTGGAGATCGGTCCATAATTTACTACACTAGGCCCCATATAAACCCTACTCTCGGAAAACAGTTTATTGCGCATAAAAAAAAATAAATCCCACTTTGGGAAAATAATGAAATTCACCTAAAACCATCACAGATATAGATATTGCGGTGAAATTTTTTACTTAAATTCATATGGCCAGAAAAAATATCATGCAAATTTGTGAAATTTACTGTTAACGCTAAAACTAATTACACTGCTGTATTGAAATTTATTCTAATTTATTTTTTGTAATACCAGAAATCAGTCTTCAGAATTTTAGGATGATTGGTCCATAATTTACCATACGTCCAATACGAATTACCCTCCTTAAAATCATTTTAGTGCGGCTAAAACTGTTACGAATCATGATATTTTACTCAAGCCAGTTCAAAGTTCTAACAAGAAACGCATAAAATTTTTTTTTTGTCTGTCAATAATTTAATTCAGGTATAAACCGCAACCAATTTTAATGCTGACGCTCGTTTTTGTGAAGCTTAGTTAATAATATATATGTATTTATCATATAGAGCCCACTCCTGTCGGTGGAGGGTATCAAAGATTCGGCACTGCCGAATATAGCACTCTTACTTGTTTTTAATAAATTTATTAATTGGCAACACTTGCATCACCTCCTAAAATTCCCTGGTCTTACAAAGTTACGTTACGTTTTATACCGTTACGTTTTATAGCAATGCAGTTGGTGCAGACACTATTCACCCTAAATTTGTTAAATTAAGGCTGCCTCTTCTATTACCATACATAACTTATCTGTATAATGCTATCATTACTACAAGGTCCTACCCGGCCAAGTGGAAACATGCAAGAATAATACCGGTTCCAAAGCAAAATTCGGAATTTAGACCAATTGCTATATTACCATATCTTTCTAAAGTAATTGAGAGATTACTACATAATCCACTTAAAACTTTTTTGAATCAACACAGACTACTTTCTGATTACCAAGCAGGTTTCCGCCCAAAGCATAGTTGTGTAACCGCTCTTCTTAATGTTACAGAGGACATACGACGGCATATTGATGATGGCTTTGTGGATTTTTTAAAACTTCTGCATCACTCAAAAGCATTCGGTCCAGTGGACAACAATATGTTATGTTTCAAACTTAAGAATTGTTTAATTTTTAAAATACCTCATGTAAATTAATGTTTTAATACCTTGCAAATCGCACCCAATCTGTATGCATGAATAAGAACTCGTCTAATTCTTTATCTGTAACGTGAGGTGTTCTTCAGGAATCAATATTGGGACCCCTTCTATTCACTTTTACAGTTAAGGCACTGCAAAATACATATGCTGATGATGTACAGGTCTACTTAAATAGCACTGGGCAGTCAATTGATGAATCGATAGTGAAAATTAATGAGGACTAAAATCGAATTCATCATTCGGCTTCAAGAAATGGGCTAAGCCTTAATCCTGGTAAATCTAAAAATCCATAAAAGAACCCTTAATCTAAATCGAGATTTTAATGTTTTTCTAAACAACCAGAAAATTGAAATCGTTACTTCGGTACAAAATCTTGGCATAATTATTAACGACACTCTTTCATGGAGCAATCGTGTAAATAGAATTGTCGGCAGGATGTATAGCATGCTACGAACATTATGGTCAACCCATTATTTTACACCACTAAAAACAAGAATTCTTATTGCGAAGGCTTATCTAATGCCTTGTTTACTTTATGGCTGTGAAATATTTGCCAACTGCGACTCAACCAGCATGGGGAAACTTAATAAGTTATACAATAATATTATTAGATATGTTTATGGTCTGAAAAAGTATGACAGTATTTCTTCGCATGAAACTAAACTTTACGGTGTTACTTTTTAAAATTTTTTTAAAAATTAGAAGCCTCATTTGCATACATAAAATTATATATGATACAGTACCCGTCTACCTTTATGAACGAATTTCATTCACAAGGTCAAATAGGGGAAATAAGATAATTCCATTGAAATACCGAACTCTTGTCTCTTCCTGGCATGTTTTCACCGGAACTATCAGACTTTGGAACTCTTTACCTCCCAACATTTAGCAAAATAGTAACGCATTCCAGTTTAAAAAAGAAATTTTAAAATTGTATTCTACAACTTAACTTTGTTATTGTTATTCATCATATTTTTCATGTATTTAGACAAAGATTCTGCATTTAAATTCTTGAATTTCATTTCACTTTTGAATAATAATCTTTAAATAAATTAATTTATATGTATTTGTATGTAAACTCTTTAGATTAATTTATAATCAACATGTTTATTCTAAATAAAATTTATATTCTGCAATAATAAGATCTAATCTTGTTGCATACGAAAGACACAAATAAATAAATAAATTTTAGGTTAACCAACATTTAAACAAGATATAATAAAAACAAATTTTTCCTGTAAAATGTTGTTTTTGTTGGTTAAGCTTTTTTTTGCAGTAAGGGCTCGATATTATCATACAATTGCAAAATTAAATTTTAAAATTTGTTGCGTTGTAAGTATTTTGCAAATTAGTAGGGAGTTGGTTCCATGGTAGAATTGTAAATATAAAATACTGCTTTTCAGTTGCTGTATCAGTATGTCGAAGTTGGACAATGCCGTGTCCTGTCGATTATCTAGAAAACTGCAAGCGGTCAAGAAGTTATTTCCGCATTTTTGTCATAATAATCTTGTGAAGCAGAACAAGGTTTTTTCAGCATTAAATATTTATTAAATGTTATATTGAAAATACGAGTAGAATACTGAAATTTGTTGAGGCCGTAAATGTAACTCACACATTTTATAAAAAGCTTTTTCATAAAGTTTTTATTTAAATAAAATTTTCCTTGTATCCACTTCTGTAGCAAGTAACCATGCACACTGTTTCCAGTGTGCTTAAAAACACATTATTATTATTATTATTTAATTAGTATTGTGGTTATTTTATTGAACTGTTAATGGTTTTTAATCCAAATTAAATATTTTAATTAGGCTTAAGTTCATTGAATTTAATTTGCATTAAATTATTTTTATGAAGAAAGGAATTTTTACAACATGGAAGATTAATTAAAATTGTTATTGATAATTTTCATTCTTGACTGACCTGGGATTCGAAGCCAGGCTGTCTGGCGTGTGATTCGAACCCAGGCGGCTGGTTACCCTGACATGTTTCGACCTCAACCACTAGGTCTTCTCAAAGGGATTTGCCGTCTTACACTCGCAGCCATCGATGACTGCTGACGTCAGTAGTCAAACATCAATCCTTAAACCAAATTGTATTTTAACCTTTGGTAGATCGAAATTTGCTTTTTGAATGATTATCCATTTTTAATTGATCTCACATGTTTTTCCTTTCTTCATAAAAATAATTTAATGCAAATTAAATTATTATTATTTTTTTTTTTCTGGTACAAAAATTTTCCTGCCAGAAAACTCTTACTGCCGTATTCATAAAAAACTAAATTGGATATGAAATCTATTTTAAGGAAAATTTGTATGGAAATTTTGTTTTAAAATACGTTTGAAATCTATTTTATTTTTTATGAATACGGTAGTTAATGCCTAAAAGTGTTTAACCTAAAAGTGTTTAACTAGAGTTAACTGTAAGCGGTGAAAAATGCATTTCGGCATTTTTGTCATAATAATTTTATGTATTTTGTGAGCATTAGTTATTAATAGTTATATTGAAATTCCAAGTACATATTTATTCTGCCGCTATAAATAAATTTAATATTATGCATTTACGTTATAGTCCATTTATCGATATAAGCACATTTACTGTATATTCCATCTATCAGCGGATATCAAAGGCAAAGCAAAAAGAAAAAAGTTAAAGTAAATTATCGGCGTTATAGTCACATTAATTACTGAGTTCTTTTCAATTTTTGAAACGTCAATCCATCTAAAGAACTAAGAATTAAATCGGCTAATTTTTGTCATCAACTCTCTACTCGTAAAAAATTATTTTTTTTCCGTTGGTGTCAGTTATGAAATATCTTATTATTATTTTAACTATCTTTTTATATAGCTGTTGGTGTAATTTATATGAATTTTGATTTTCTACTAGAGTAACCCTGCCCGCGTTGCTGGACAATACAATAACATACTTTTACGTCTTTGTATTAAAAATCAAATTTAAAATGTAATTTTTATAAAGAAAATAATACATTTTATATAGAGAAAACACACCATCATAAAAGTGCGCGTATAACGCATATCCGTAGAAATTTTTCGACTGCTTTTTTATAAGCCATCAGTGAAAGTAGACCTTTCCAAAGCATGTACTCGTTTGAAAATCGGTTGAGTGGTTCTCGAGTTATAAAATGACGAACATAGGACACCTTATTTTTATATAAATAGAGGATATTCCCATAACTTGATTATATTAAAATTTGGTTGTATGCCTCATAGTGGCATATATGGTTATTAGGCTTATAGTCACACTAGCGATATAGTCCACTATTTGTCTGTAACTATATAATGTGACTTTAAGCGAAAAGTACTGTCGAATACTGAGATACGATTATGCTATCAAGTTTATTAACCCCGTAAAGTTTTTAGTTTAAATTACAGCCATAAAAAACCGTCAATGAATATATTTATTAGAGTAGGTAACACTGTTTGGATCTGACAATTCTTATATTGTACCATCTTAAGGCCAAAATTTTACCAAATTGTCATAAATTGTACCAAAATTTCGCTATAAAATAAGAAGCAAACTAAGTAAGAATTTACAATAATTTTTTATTCAATAAACCTAAAAACAAGTAATAAAGTATAGTCGGTCAAGCCCGATCGCATAATAACGTATACCAAAGTATATATAGAAACATTTTTGCGAGAGTGTACCCATTTTTGGAACCATGGGCAATCATGGACCAATTAGAACAATGTTATGAGCTTAAGAATCATGAAGAAGTTCTTTGTGCCAAATAGTATTTAGATATCTTCATCTATGAGATTTGTTTGCCCTTAAGAGATTTTAGGAAGGGGGTTATATTTGACCTTTCGTTAATTTTAGAACTACTAGCACAATATTTTGTCCTGACATATTAGCCATCGTAAAACGTTTTTTTTCGCCAATTTTTATGTCATTACCAACATTTTTAAGGAATAATGATAAGATAATTAAGATTGCAATTAAAGAAGTTTGATCCCAATTTAATATAAATACCAACATATTGAACTGATTTATTCTGGAAAGAAGTTTGTTTGTAGGCCATGTGAAATTATGAACCGATGTTCACCATTTTCAGTGGGCTGAATTAAAACCAATGTACAAAATTTCATCAAATTACCTTTAAAATTGCGACCTGTACTTTGCGCACAAGGTTATATGGACAGAAAATCAACCAGCCGGACGGATAGACATCGTTTAATTGACTCGGAAAGTGATTCCGAGTCCATGTATGTGCCTAATATGTACTTAATATGTAAGTACTACATCACAAACATAAATTAACACCAATGCAAATTTTGGTAGTTCTGGTCAGTGCTTGAGATATGTAATTAAAAATGTTATTTTTGAAAAGCAAAGTGAGATAGTCCACCTGAAAGAAATTATGAAATTTCGAGGGTCCTTTTTTATATTGAACCAAAAGAGGATGGATTGTGCCAGTGTACCAATAAAGTTTCGATTATACCAAATTTAGTACAATTGTACCATAAATCCCATCAGTGGTAGGTAACATATACGTTTTTGCAAGAAGTAAACGTATTTTTAGAAGTGTGAAATACTGTCTGTCTACTACATGACATATAACTTTGGTCAGACCAAGTTAAAGTACTATTGGAAATCCCGCCAAGATTTCTAAAGGAGCTAGGTTAGGTTAGATTAGGTCTCATTGGCAGCCATAATCGAGCACAACTTACGTGGTTCCATTAATTAGTTTTTGTTGAAATACTATGTCACAGCTTCCCCTACACATCATCTCACTCAGCTACCCAATCGACTCAATAAAGGAGTGAATCCTGTTCAAATCAATATTAGAGAGACACGTTTTGTCTCCAAGGGTTCTTCAACCAAACAGTATAAGTTTTAGATCTCGGAAGGCCGGGCAATGGCACAGAAGATGTTCTGGCGAATCTTCCTCCTCCTCGTCATCGCAACTTCTACACAGGTTATTGTAAGTCTGAAGGAGCTACCTATATAAATTTCGGTACCTTCAAGGAAGATATCAATTTAAGATTAAATTTTGACTGTTTTTCTTACAAATTATTAAGCATTTAAACTTTTTGGGTTGATACGCAAACCATTTGCGGACGCCCAGAGAAAAAAACTAGTGAGATCAGTGTTCAGATCAGTGTTCACTTAGGTAATTTTGAATATCATCTGCATACATTTGTATACTGGAATACCTAAGTTGTTTTGATATTTCATTTGCATACAGTTTATGGTCTTAGTAGGAGCCCTGTGGAACAGCTCTTACTACCTGTAAAGGAAATAAAATAGGACCATCATATGAAACGCTTTGCAGTTTCTCATTTGTAAAAGATAAGATCAACTTTACAGCAGTTGTCGAAAAATTTACTACTTTAGATCATTTCAAGCACAGTATGGAGCGGTGAACCAAGTCGAAAGCTATTGAATGGTTAAGTAGTACCAACATTGTTATTTTTCCAGTATCCAAGTTACCCCTTATCTCTTCAACAACATCAGTTAGGGCTGTCACACAGCTATGAGGCCTAAGACCCGATTGAAGCTCTGTTAGTAAGTTATTTTCTGTAACATATTTAAATATTTGATTCTGTAAAAGATGTTCAAAAACTTTAAATAGGTAAGGTATTGTTGAAATTGGGCGATATTCGCTGCCTGTCCTTGGGACAGGATTGTCCTTGCAATACGTTGGGAATAAATTAGTGATAATAATAGTGTTATAAAAACGCATACCAGAGCGAATTGTCCAGGGTAGGATTAATTTTATAAATCTAGCATTAATATCATCCAAGCCCACAGACTTAGATTTAACTCTACGAAACCCTTCTAGAATATCTGCTGCAGTAAGACACCTGAACTGATGATGGGATTCGAGCATAAAAATCTGAGTTCGCTATGGGTATGGGGATATTAACCAAAATTCAATTTAGTTCATTCACATCAACATCAATTGCGCTACTTTTTATCTTACCAGTTCCAATGTCTCGTATTTGCTTCCATGTCTTATTCGTTTCAACTGAGTTATTAAATTAATTAGAATAATAGGAACATTTTTCACATTTTATCCTTGAAACTATATCCTTTCTAGCTATGCGGTACTCCTTTTGAAATTCAGTTATTCTGTATCGTTTCCTCAACCGATAATTACTATCACGACGCTCTATTAGTAACTTATGGCCAATTAACAGGATTAACATTTATGTTAAAAATTGTTTTAAATACAAAATTCTCTACTTCACTAAAGACTTAAATGAAACTTAATTCACCGATGTGGTACATTTAGATTCAACTTAAGTTTCCATTGTAAAACCTTATTAGGGTGGCCTCAACATCACAACAATACAATAACAACAGGCAAATCAATAACGGTCGGCTGTTTTTTGAGACCACCTTGTAAATAACTCCAAATTTTTATGATATTTTTTTTGTATTTAGTAGTGGTACCATACTTTCTTCTTAA
Organism: Pollenia amentaria; assembly: GCA_943735925.1. Classification (NCBI taxonomy): domain Eukaryota; kingdom Metazoa; phylum Arthropoda; class Insecta; order Diptera; family Polleniidae; genus Pollenia; species Pollenia amentaria. Next base: position 48,401,124 of record OX031007.1, read on the forward strand.
TTAAATAAGACTTTTCAAATAAAACTCAACTGTAGTCTTGTTTGGAGATAGCTCTGGCTTTTCTAAAATTATTTAGGAGAACGTTTCCTGATGATCTGGCCTAAGCAACCAGTGAAATGCGCATAGGTACAGCATATTCTCCAACAATAAATTTCAGTATTTTTTATCAATTAAAGGAAAGGGAATTAAGCACAATAAATAAAATCTTTTAATGAAAAAAGTTATGTATTCCCAAAAACAACTTTGATAATAAATCTCAAAAATTCAATCTGTATTTAAGTGCGATTTAAGTTTATATGAAAATCAGACGCGGATCCTGCTTGAACCTTAGGGGGAGGGGTGGGGAATTTTTATGATACAAAATAAGTAAAATATTTGTTTTTAAAAGTTTATTAAAAACGATATGTTTATATTATATTAAAAAAAAAAAACTCAACAATAAGGTAAAATAAAATATAAGATCAGTATATAAATTAAAATAAATTAATCTTTTTCAATAACGTTTTGGCTATAAAAATAATTTTATTTATTTTTAATGTTTTTTTTTTTAATTGAAACAATTTATTTGACTTCATCATACTAACTTGTTTGACCAATTTTTCGACCAAAAAAAAAAAACATATGTAATTGTTAACAAAGTTTTGGAAGAAGGAATATGCTTCACTAATTTTAAAATTAAGTTATGAATTTTAGTCGAACTGTTTGGGTTTTAATCTAAAGATATATATAAATATAATTATTCTGGTTTAAGTTGATTACAGCTAATTTTTTTATTTAAATTATTTTTTTAAAAAGGAATTGTAAAGCTTATAACAATGGAAAGACAAAAATAATTTTGGCTGCACATACATACATACATATGTACCTTCAGTCGTAAATGCGCTAATGCCACAATTTTTGAAAATTAAGTTTTTGATGCAGTTCAATGGAGTAAACAAAAATACATCGTTTGCAGAAAAAATACAAATATTTTTTTCTAGTTCTTGTTTTGCAACGATATGTAAAAGTTCTAAGTTCAAAAATGCTAAAGAAAAAGCGCTAGGTCCCATTAAAATGTGAAAATTTCAAAAAAAAAATTTGTTAATATTTGTTTATAGTCAACATTGAAATAAATAAAATAATTTTATAGTTTATTTTATTTTTTGCAAATTGACATACAAAAATGTACATTAAAAGTATAAAATATACAATAGAAAAGGTGATAAGTCACAAAAAGCTATGCAAAACATATATGTATTATTTTTAGTTGGTTTGCAAGCCAATAAAGAGTCATCAATGAAGCAAAACTGGATTTACAGACTTCAAATATATTCAGAACTAAAGACCTTAGAAAATTTTTTCTCTCTCCTATAAAATTTATACATTGGACTACATCCTTTACGACTGAAGGTAATGATATACTATACTTATATAGGTACATTATATTAAAAAAAATTACGGACTCACTATTCACTAATTTTTATGTGTTTTTGTATATCAAAGAACTTTTCTTATTTATGCACTTGAAATTTAAGAGTTATATAATTCTTCTTTGGTGAACTTTTACTAGACCAATACATATAATACATATATATACATATATGTATATATGGGAAGGTAGAATGGCAATGGATATCAAATTCAAATTTAAAGCCTACTATGATGAAAATATGATGAAATCGGTTATATTCAAATGTATATAATAAATAATTATAATAACACAAATAAAAATATTGCATATACTACTAAGGCTTATTAACAATTTAACCGCTCGCATTTTCAACCCAAACGTTTATTTTTCGGATATAGATGGGCACTTGCTGGGATTGAATGTAGAAAAATATGTATTTAAATACAGTAAACAAGATGTTTTATTAGAAATATATAATAAATAACTATTAGGATAAATACTTGGATACTTATTGAAAATTTGATTAGGGATTCTATAAAAAACAAAAAAAAAAAAACTTGATGGGATTTCCAAAAATATTGTATATTCGGAAATTCGTGTATTATCGAAATAAGCAAAAGATATTTTTATAATTTAGTGGGGGGGGGGAATTTAATTTTTTCACCCCCCCCCCCTGAATCCGCGCCTGATGAAAATTAACATAATATAGATTTAAATACTATCCTGAAAATTGGACATTACCATCAGCAGTCAACCATATCATAGGGCTCTAGTTCATATAATTTTTTGTTTTTGTTTGCCCCATAAAATTTACTCGAATGTAACTTAAGTAAAGGGCAAGCTAAATATTTGGCTAAGTTTTTAAGAAAAAATTATAATATCCTTAAAAAAATGAGTTTTAGGACGAAAAGGTAAAATAAAAAAAAAATAGCATTCCTTAAAATTCATAAGGGAACATTAAATTAATTTTTTTTTTGATTTATACATTCTTCAATACACGTCCTTTTATATGTATTACAATTTTTCCTTTTTAAGGGGTTAACATGTGTGGCAATATGCCAGTTTTATTGATTGCCTTAATACTTACACACACACAATGGGACACATGTACACAAAAATAATATAAACAAAACATTTCGTTCAAATTGTTTTCAATTTAATAAAATTAGATTTTTATTTATTGCGTTTTTTTTTCTTAGTTCTTTCTCTCTTTTTTTTTCTTGAACAAATACAACATTTTTCTTTTGGCATTTTATTCTATTCAAATTGCTTTGGAATACTATAGTAAAATATAAGAGTGGGTTTTATATGGGTATAAAGTTGCTAAAAACTGCCAAATATATTTGGTATAAAAGACAGCTATTTGAGGTTTTTATTGAGGCAATTTGAAGCAATTGATTGTGGGTCAAAGGAACAATTTCAAAGAAAGAACGTTTAAATAATATATTTGGAAACAAATCAGATACAAATGAAATGGATATGTATAAGAAAAACTAGAATTTGTAGTCAAAAATATTTAAGAGTATATTTTTTGCTTGTTTGACGAAAAATCAGTTACTAAAGGTATGTTCAGACCTAACAAATATTTGGCGAAAAATCCTAGAAAATGCGTGACCAGTAAATTGATTAAGTTTTAGCCTTATTTTTAACAATTTTTTATTGAATTAATAAATTTTATTTGTAAGAAGATAATTGTGTAGTATAATTAAGAAACATTTAAATGATGTTGGATCTCACTGATGGGATTTATAGTACAATTGTACAATTTATTTATTACTGGTACAATTTATTCTTTTTTGGTTCAATAAAAAAAGTACCCTCAAAGTTTCATCATTTCCCCAGGTGGATTAACACCGTTTACTTTTCAGTAATAAAATTTTTAATTACAAATCTCCAGAACTGACCGGCTGGCAGGTTTTCTGTCCATGTAACCTTTTGCGCAAAGTACAAGTCGCAATTTTAAAAGTAATTTGATGAAATTTTGTACATTGGTTTTAATTCATAAGCAGGACGCCCACTGAAAATGGTGAGCAGCGTTCCATAATTTCACATGGCCTCCAAACAAACTTCTTTCCAGAATAAATCATTTCATTATGTTGGTATTAATATTTAATTGGGACCAAACTTCTTTAATTGCAATCTTAATTATCCTACCATTATTCCTTAAAAATGTTGGTAATGACATAAGAATTGGCGAAAAAAACTTTTACGATAGCTACTATGTCAGGACAAAATATTGTGCTAGTAAGTCTAAATTAAACTAAAGGTCCCATATAATAACCCCCTTCCTAAAATCATTTAAGGGCAAACAAATCTCATAGATGAAGATATCTAAATACTATTTGGCACAAAGAACTTTTTCATGATTCTTAAGCTCATAACATAGTTTTGTTCTGGTTGGTCCATGATTGCCTATGGGTTCCAAACAGGATTCACTCTCGAAAATATGTTTCTATATATACTTTGGTGTACGTTATTATATGATCGGGCTTGACCGACAATACTTTCTTATTTGTTGTTGTTTTTATTGAATAAAAAAGTGTTGTAAATTCTCACTTAGTTTGTTTCTTATTTTATAGCGATATTATGGTACAATTTATGACAATTTGGTACAATTTTGCCCTTGAGACGGTACAATTTAAGAATTGTCAGATCACAGCAGTGTTGGATCTAGCACACGTTGTGCAAAAGAAAAACATTTTTTAATATAAGTAGTGGTTACGTATAGGACTTCAAATATTTAATAGGTGTAAACAGTGCTTTAGATTTTTATATAGTACTAGCTAAGCCCAGTTCATCTCCGTTCATCCCCGTTATACCTCTTGTATTGCGAACGAAGCAATTTTTAACAAATCCATATACTTATACTGCTATCCTTCTACAGATATTTAGATATTTATATTGTCCTTGTGGAAGGTTTCACGCCCACTTTTTCAGTTCGGTTCGCTCTTTGACAGATGTTTTGTAGTGATAACGAAACTATTTGTTTCAAATTTGGAAACGTTTAGTGTAACCGTTCGACAAAATATCTGAACGTACAGTATCGTCTATTTAATGTTATACTGTGCTGCCATCTACATGTTGGCATTGACTAGGGAAACATTTTTTTTTTCTTTGAAAGATCAATGGATAGCATTAACATTTGAAAATGATTTCGAGCATAAGGGCACCGTGGCTTTTCTTGATGAAGCGCATTCTAGACGTCTACTTTTGGGCCACTTTTTCAAGAATGTTGGCTTCCAAGCCGAAATTTGTACTGGTTTACTTGCCTCCACGTAGCCCCAAATGAAATAATCGAGAGGTGTTTTATCGCACGACAGTAAAGGCCAGTTGTAAGATCGGTTTTGCTAATTCAACTTATGGCCAAGTTTTGATTCAAATATGTCGATGGTTGCAGTCGCCGTGTGGCACGTTACCCCATCATGAAGAAACCACATCTCGCCCAGATTAATGCTTTACATATTGTCAAACGAAATAGTCATTGATTATGGTGCAGTAACGATCTCTGGCTTTATAATTGATAAAATAATGTCCAATAACGGTACCATAGTGTAAACCACAATACACGGTGCAGTTTTCTAGATGCAATGGATTCTTTAGCCGTTAGTTGCGGTCGCTGTATAGCACGTAACGCCATCCTATAGAAAGCAAATCTTACCCGGATTAATGTTATCCAGCTTTATTTTTGAAGAAATAAGGCCTTAAGACGCTACAAGCGTTTAAACGGTTCATTTTACTGCAGTCTGTAAGGTCTGTTGTGGATTGGTCTGGCTCCATGTGCTGCAATTTTGTTTTTAAAAAACTCTTTAAGCCAAAAAAAATTCTGCGAATTTGTTGCTACACAATTTTTCGCCTAACTTTATTATTTCCCGTTTTAAAGCATATTAAATGTTCTCTCAACATACTCATGTTATTTAGAGCATATTTTACAATCACATGCTGTTTGTTGGGGGAAAAAAACTCAACCATGACCGGAAAACGGAAATCATATAAAATTTTAAACGCAATTTATATATTTATTTGTGGCAAAGTTTAGTGTGCATTTTCGTGATGTTTCAAAAACCATAATTTTGCTGTTGCTGCCTCTTTTTTTCTATTACGGAATGTTGAAAAACAAAAAAAAAAAACCATAAACCAATTTTTTTCTTGGGTTCGTTTTTCTCTAGTTTAGTTTGTTGTATTTAAATTTTTTTTCTTTTATTTTTCATAGAACATTCGTGTTGTTTTCAGGAACATAATTTTTAAATAAACGACCGTGTTGTGTACTGAAATAAAAAAAAAACAAAAAAAAAAAAAAAAATAAATAAAAATGAAAAAAAGCATTAGAAGAAAAAAAACTTAAGAGCAACATGCAACATTTTTGTTACAAAAGATTTTTTTAAAGATATTAAAAAAAAACTAAAGTTTTACTTTTTATAAATAAAACGAAGAGAAGGATTTGTTTTTATAAAATTTATTTTATTTGAAACTTTTTTGTTTAGGTGTGTTTTTAAGTACTAAAATGTGTGAGAGATAACAGTGGGGCTCAATAAAACTTTAGGGGATAATAAAATAAATATTATAAAAAGTTTTTCACACCTTACTACGTTACAGTTTTTGCACTATGGCCTGGTTTGTCTTTAAATTACAATAAAAAAACCCTTTAAAATATCAAAAGTTCTATTTTATGAAGGGGGTTGACTAACTCAAGAAGAACTTGCGAATTAAAGCAGCAATTTCGAAATGTTTCCCAGTAGCAGAATTTACAAAAAGTAAAACTTCTACCTCTCTAAACTCCCGAGGCCATTTTATAGGGGTGAAGGTTATCACTTATGCGGACGATTTCACTATTATGGCAACTGGTCACAACGTTAATGAGTTTTGCGGTATGGTAAATGATTGTCTGGACGAAATATACAATTTCTGCACTGTACGTAACCTGCAGTTATCACCAACGAAGCTATCGGCAACAGTTTTCACAACCTGGATGAAGAAGGTTAAGTTCAATCAAGGTATCATTGTCGACGGCACACAAATTCCGACAGTGAACCACCCGAAAATTTTGGTTGTCACTATTGATAGCCTCTTTACCTACTCAGCGCACGCTTCTGCAATCATGCGCAAATTGCGAAATAGGAACAAGGTTCTTAAGGTTATAAACGGAAGCATTTGTGGTATTGATAAATAAACCTTGCTTACAACATTTAAGACGCTTGGTCGGTAAATGACAACTATGATGGGCCAGTATGGTCCCCTTCGTTGTGTAATACCCATCCCATGGAGAAATATTCAAAACTGTCAAAACACACCGGTCAAGAAACACAACCTTTTGCTTATGAAATAGTTCCTTTAGGGATGTCTTCAGAAAAGTCATCAAAACTTTGACATCACGTAGTTAGAGGCTACCCCGAGGCATATCGGGTAGTACCTACTTATATGGCAGGAGAGCATACAAAGGTATGTGCAGGTTTCATTTCATGGCAGCTCATTAGCTGTCTTAGCTTTGAACGAAATTCATAGAGATGGCACCAATTCCGCGGTAGCAGGATAGCGCATTCATATCTTATTGAAGGTCGGCCATCGCCTATGTCAGATGCTGAAATAATTCTGCCGCGTGAAACGAGAGTTTTGCTGGCACAACTAAGACCAGGATGGAGCAACACGCTTAATGCCTTCTGGTCCCACATATACCGTGACGTCTCTTACTTATGCCCAGCATGTGGTCAGGGTTCTCATGAGACCCCTACCTATTTAACCAACCCAACTCCGCTATTTCCAAGAAGCCCCACCCTTTAGAAGTAGCTCAATTCCTTTGACTTGATCTGGCAGAAACTTTGATTTAATTTTGTTTATTGTTAATGCTGTTCAAACAACAACAACGAAAGCAAGAAAACTAGTACTACGCCATGAGGGCTGTAGGACTTGGAAAATTTTTTGGGGATATTATTTAGAGGTTTTTTCTTTTTATATACAAAAAATTAAAAGTACTTTTAAATTTATGTCGTGTGACAAGAGTTAAAACCGAGAGACATCGGAAAATTATTTCATACGTCAGATGGTGCTTAACATAAAATAAGTAGTTCCTGCATCGAACCATTACTAGCAAAGAAAAATGGAACCACTACGACATCCTAAAGCACAAGAAATCTTATGTGAAGCTCGGCCAACCAGACGAATCAACGCCAAAGCCCAATATTCATTGCGGTAAGGTAATTCTCTGTATTTAATGGGGTCACATCTATTTTGAGCCTCTGAATTTTTACCTGAATTCCCCTTGCGGGGGACCAGTCTCGAACATAATTTATTTGCTTTAAGCGAGAATTGGCTAAAAAACGAATGGAATATGCGAGCATTGATTAAGCCATAATATTTCATCATGAAAATGGTTGGGCACATTTTGCAGGACAAGTTAAAAACTATTCTGAAAATAGTGATTGGCAAGGTTTCCCTTATTCGCCTAACAACCAAACCTTAATTAGCGCGCAAACGATTTCTATCTGCCAAAAATTGTCAAATTCATGCAAAATAAATGAAATAAAACCAAATAGCGCGGCGTCAATGCTTTGCAATTAAAAAATCATAGTGAAGTTGGCTACAAATGTTAAAAAGTAATGACAAATTATCTATTTTTGGGTCAATCTAGTAGTTATATTTCTATTTTTTTTTCTATTTTGCGGATTTTATTGAACAGACCAAGTTAAAGTTACTGCTCATGACACAAAGTCAACGTTATTTAACTATGTCATTTTATCATTAAAGCAAAGTGCTAAAAACGTTACGTTTAACGCACTGATTCAGGTTGATCTGTTTAAGTTCTGAAGTTTCTCTGTCAGATTACTAATGATTTCGATCGGAGCAGAACGCTCTTACTAATAATCGGCTCACTTCAGGACGGGGTATCTAGAACTGGTTTTGTGTTTTGTTGGCCACAAAAATGAGCAATTCTTTTTCCGCACCAATTTCTGGAAAACCTTCTAAGATCCATTAATTTGAATGCCTTTCAGAATCTCTGACGGCAGAAGTGATTGCGAAAGACCTACCCCACAATGACAACGTGTGTAAAAGAGATGTGTGTATGGAATGGAGCGAGCAGGCCTTATACATCTAAAAGAGGCCTTCTAGAAGGCATCCGTACACCTTCTTTTTCCCGCTGGGTTCTTTCTCACAAATACATTTAAAACAAAAACAAAGTTTTTCGAATTTGTTTTTTGTTTTTAAATTTAGTGAAAAAGGCAGTAACTGTCCATACGTGAGAGAGAGAAAACATTGTTAAAATAAATAATATTGTATTTCACGACGGCTTTCTTCGATAAATTTATAAGTCAAATTGTATCATTGTTGCCATTTGGATTACCCGAATTATGTTTAATTTTTGCTGTCTCGGGTAAAGAGTCGGTAAATTCTTATCGGCTTACAAGAGGTGTAATTTGAAATTATTTGCTTTAAAACAAATAATGTAAAGGTTTGATTTCAGAAAAAATGTATGCCATTTAAAATATTGTTGATTTAAAAAATGCACAGTCTTCCCAATCAAAGTCACGGTTTCTTATTAAGAAAAGATTTCCATCGTTTAATAACGATTTTCAAAAGCTTATAAGCTTCATAGTGATTTAGAACCCGCAGTTTATTGGATAAAGGTATTTAAACTAGAAGATATTGCACTTGTTCAACAATAGTGTTTTGACTCAAATTTTTATTTTTGCACTTATTGGCAAAAATCCACATGTAATATTCATATCTAACCGCTGCAAAATTAACTTGCTATTTTGTCAACACTTTCGAAATGGAACGTTTGGGTTAAAATTTCTTTTTCATATGCATTTAATGTAGAATTAAAAATTGTTTTGCTTCTACTGAAAATTTTTATATTTTGCGTTAATACAGTATTGTTTAACATGTGCAATATGTTTTCAATATTAAAAAAAAAGTAAATATAAAAGAAATGTTTTTTGTATATTTTCATTGCAATTAAAAATGTAAATATAACATATTACTCTTATTAGTAAAAATTATGTAATTCACATTTGTCAAAACCAAATTATAATTATAACACCAATACTAGAGCGCTCGATTGGAGACATTGTATATAGATAAAATGTTATTGTTAACTAGTGTTTATTTTAGTATAAATATCTATTTTAGATGGCAAATAAACAAATAAACAATAAAAAAAAAATTAAAAAAAGTAAAACATTTAAAAATTTTTTTTTTCTCGAATTTATTCTATTAGCTAAATTTCAGGTATGTATTTTATAAAGCTTTTTGTAATAGTTCTATTCTATTTTGGGCCAAGTTTTCGAGCATATCTGGCCCTACATCACGCACAACACGAACAATGTTGCCCTCCAAGGCATCAATTGTTGCTGGTTTGTCAGCATAAATTGGCGGGTTAACGTAGCCCAACAGGAAATATTCAAGAGGTTTAAAATCGCACAACTTTCGAGTTTAAATGGCAGGTCCTTTTCTCAAAATCAACCTTTTGCCTCAGTTTGAGGTCTGTTGAACAGCGTGTAAACTGCAAACGGTGGGTGTTTCTAAATGTAATGAAGTCTATCGTAGATTGGTCTCGCTCCTTATGCGGCAGTTAACAAACCTGTTCAGATAGACGATTTTGTGCTTTATAAACATCAAAAAGTTGCTTTTTAATTGCGCGAATCGATGACTGGCTTTTAAATCAATTTTACCTAATTTGGTACCGTTTTTTATAAAATAAAAAGTTAATTTTATATCAGGTGTAATTTTTTTACATCGGGTCATTTTTCTTCATCTCTAGTACAATTTTTAATATTCCTGGTGGTAACACTAAATTGTAAGGAAAATGTGGTCCCGACTCAGTTCTGTTTGAACACACTAAAGGCAGCCAGACAACTCAGTTTTAGTCAGTAGTTCTCACAATTTAACATTTAAAAAAATTAAACAGTTTTTGGAAACTATTTAAGCAAATCAGTTTCAAATTTTAGTTTTTCTTCATTCTTCTCCCACTGTACTTCGCAGTACTAAGCAAAAGGATTTTGTGGGTACATGTGTTTTAAATATATTTATGTCGCTTTGAGAATATTACGAATATTTTTTCTTAATGTCGGAGTTGAACTAAATAAGTATGAAGTGACATGAATTTAACCCACATTATGTTGGTGATTATTGTGACATTTCACCAAACCATTATTATGCTTTACTTTCTTGCTCTCTTTATTAGACAATTTGGTTCTGGGACTTTCTAGGTTTTGGCTTACTTTAACCCTTTTGTTCATTATCAACTATATTTTCCAAGTTATTTTGAGCCATGTCAAGGGTTGTCATATTTTTAAAACAGCATCTGCTTTAAGTTTAAATAAAAAAAAAGTAAAAAAATGGTTAACAAGTGGTTCATTTAAGTATTAAAGCTTCTTAAAACTAAAAATAAGGACTTTAAAGGTTCCTGAATTTTATGTAAACTCAATTTAAAATTTAATCCATTTTTAAATGGTTAAAGGCAAAACATCGATTAAACCTTCTGATTTCGTTAAATATCATTTCATTTTCAAAATATCTTTTTTGTAATTAAAAATTAGAAGATACGATATCGAGCAATGAAGTAAAATGATAGAATAATCAATGAAGACATTGAATTACTCAGCTCATTTCCATTAAGATGGTTTTCATAATAAATGAAATTGCAGAATATCGCCAATATAAAATTCTAGAGTGATTCTTAAGTAGTAGTAACACCTCCTTATGTATACAGTTTTATTATGAGAAAGATTTGAATGAGAACCTGTTGTGATGGTCTATCTCACGTTGTCCCAGCACCGGATGACAAACAATGCTTTTACTAATCATCCCTCTGTATAAGAGCAACTAACACACACAGGTCTCAATTTGTTAAGGAGCTGGATCTCTCTTACCTCCGCTGCGGCTTTGAAGCAAGCAGCATCTGTTGTTTGGCAACCTAGGAAGATCCTTTAGCAGGTCAAACTCCCCCACGAGTGATGGAAAATAAGCCTTTAAGGCCGATTTTTGAAGATCTCCTTAATAGCAACTTTGGTTTCAAACTACAAACAGCACGTTACCTCCGAAGAGGCCCCAACTAAACATAAAATTGAGACCAAAGCTCCAGGAGCTACTGACTCCCGTGATACCAGATAGGATTTCTGGCCAGCCGCGATCTAAATTTTGATCTATCAATTTTGAACTCTGCCGAATTCCAGGTATTGACTGCACTTTATTCCCCTTGCGGATGTAACACCACAATGTGAAATGTCTCCCCCCGGAGGGTTTAACAGCTTAATTTAGAATATCATGGAGAATAATTATTGGTCTCTACATTCTTTGAGGACAATGTCGGTAGTGCTGTTACTGCTCAATACCACAGCATGTTTGAAAAGTTTTTAAGGCCAGTAGTGGGATTCTGTAACTTTTAACAATAACAACAGTTGTTACAAATGCCAACCTGTTTTGTTGTCTGAACTAACGACTATGCGATTCTGTAAATTGTTCACATAGCTAAATTTTACCGTCACTGTCAAAAAAATAGCAAAATAACGAAAAGCACAAAGAGGAATACAAAAAACAACTCCTTAACATATTTTTTAGTTTTTTTTAAGAAGGTTAGTTAACATTTTAACTATAAAATTAAATGCAAAATATGCAATTGCTTTTTTAAAAGATATATAATTTCAGTTAATAAAATTTTTTAATTTTTTCGATATTAAACAATAAATACACAACACAAAAAAGATTGTCATTTACTTAACCTAGACAGCGGACTTTACGGTAACAAGTGCTGTTAAAAATGTAACAGAGTGGTAAAATCGTTAACTTGCTTTTTAAATTTTTAAGTAATGAGAACTATCGTTAAAATTGGTTACGCACTACAGTTATGGAGTTTTAACCACAAATCTGGTTTCAACAAGACGGAGCTACAGCACATACAGAAAGCAAACAACTAAAGGATAGTCTACACTATTGTACTTTGTATTACTACGTGCCAAAAAACTAGTGAGCAATATGCTATGAAAATTACAAGTATTCCGAAAAACAAAATTAGACATCTCATACGACTTCATCGGTTTTTGAAAATTTTCTTAACAATAGTACTTTTCATTTAACAGGGTTGCTTTTTAACAAAAGCCTGTTTATGTGTGATAGTCTGAATACAAACAGTAATGTGAAATATGATTTTTGACAGTCGCAACAAAACTTACTAGATTTCTATCTTACAACGTATTATGGAATACGTAAGGCTACTGTGATAGTGTAATGCTAGGAACACAACTGGGGCGAACGACGAATTTTTGGCCGCGATTATTCGTCGCCAAAAATAAAAGACGTTTGTGTATATGAATATGCACACAATCAGGGCGCCGGCGAAAATTCTTTATTTTACTTTAAATAGATATAATTCTATTTCATATGCCGGCGAACGACGAACAAATCAGTACTAGGTGACCAAGTTTGGTTTTAGTTAAGTAGTAGTTTAGTAAATAAAGTTACTTTTTACTTTAATTATTGTTTTTTTTTATTGTATAGCACATAAAATAAGTATACAAAGTATTTTGCTATAAAAATAGTTTTTAGTTGTGTTTTTGATTATGTTTTTATTTTTAAGCATTATTTTTTTGAATATGGTCACACTATTTCTCTATCTTTGGAAAAACAGTGATCAACTTTCTCAATTATAAAAGCTGCCAGCTATTCGTCGTTATTGTGCTTCATACGACGAATTTACTCAGTGAATTTTTACGGGAAAATTCGTCGTGTTGGGCGAAATTCGTCGTCCCAGTTGTGTTCCTAGCATAAACTTTTTTTTTTTTTTTTTTTTTTTTTTTTTTTTTTTATTGAATCTTCATATAATAAATATGAACTAACAATAATTAATCAAATCTTATCCTAATATTTACTTTATGTCCTGCCAGTGCCTGACAAAAAAGATTTAGTCATCTCGGTTTCTGTTCACATATGTAGGTGTTTATCGCTCATCTGATTGGGTGATTGCTGCAGTGTCTCTTCTCCTTAATCGAGTACGGCCGCCATTATTTAAAATATTTCGAGCTAATGGGCTTGGGTGCAGTTCCAGCCTTTTTAAATATTTTTACATATTTCGTTATCGTAGTATTTACTAATGGCACATTGAGAGCCTGTGGATATTGGAGTTGTTGACGTACCAGGGAGCGGCTGTTATTATTTGAAGAAGTTTATTTTGGCGCCTTTGACTTTTTTCGGTATTAGAAGCCAAGACAGTGCCCCATAACTGAATACCGTAGCACCAAAATTGACTTTAAGATTGGGTTGTAAAGTAGAAGTTTGCAATCGAGACTAAGAACATAATTTCTTCTAATAAATTTTGCTTCTATGTGCCATTTCCACGTTAAACGCCGATCTAGATGTATACCGAGGTATTTTACATGCGAGTGTTGGGTATTATTTGATTATTGATTTTAATAGTGGGGTTGGTTCCCGACGCAATGTAAATGTTATATGTGCGCTTTTTGCTCATTGATCTTTATCTTCCATTGTTTTAATCACCTTTTCAGTTCAAATATATGATCCTGTAAGTAACGAGATGCCTCTTGACAGTTTTCATGTACGCTTAGAAAAGCTGTATCGTCCGAAAATGTTGAGGTTTGTGTGTGTAATAGTGTAATGTATGCTTAACCCATTACTGGCCATTGTACTCGCACAGGTACAGAAAAACTCTCATATTTTAATTGCCATAAATCCAGTAAGAAATGAGCTTTTTCATTGGTTGTTTTGATTTTATTTTAAGCGTACTCTGCTTAATAAAAACAAATTGAAAAAGCAGCGGCAGCAAATAAAAGTACTTAGAATTTGGCTTTGCTTTGTCTAGCCTTTTCAGATTTTCTCATTTCGGGTAGGGGACTGATTGTTTGACTCTGCCAAAAGTTTATAGCAAAACAATTAAAAAACGTTGCACATAATTTGCAAATAAAAAGGCTTGTTTTATTCTAATTTGAAAGTTTTTTTTTCATAAAAAAGTGATTTTCAAAGCGAAAGGGAAGTTTTAAAAACAGCGTACTCGCTTGGGTACAGTGGCTGATAACGAATATAGGTTGATTAGATTTTTTATATTATATTTATGGAATTGACATGGCGTTTGAAAGAATCAACACATCAATAATTTATGGCAGAAGATTTAATAATCTAGACAGCGCTTTGGATTTTGTGGAAGGGGCTTCAAATCATAATTTTTTTGATGTTGCGTATATTCCACCAGATGCAAATATCAATACAGATGAGGAGAACGGTGATGCTGATGTTCTTATCGCTAACATCATGCCGCTAGATATTCTGAGTAATATAGTCGTTTTTTTTTTCAAAACAGCGATAGCGAAGACGCCCTTCAATGGCTGCGTAGGACAATCCAGCACTCAACAACATGTCAAATTTCTCCCAAATGATCATAAAGAGAATGTTTTATTCACTTATTTATTTTTGTGAAATGGACTGATAACAACGCTGTAACCATCGGATCAACCGATGGAATTGATTGCAGATTACAATTCAGAAATGGGTGGCGTTGACCTTCATGATCAAGCACTAAATAATTACATGACAACATTTCGTGGAAATGAGTGGTGATGATCGCTTTTTACATCAATGATGAGTTCAATCGTCATCAACTCACTGAAGTTGTACAAGGAAGCCAACAACTCAAAAATGGACTAACTGAAGTTTCATCGTGCCATCGTCCGGCAATTCCTACAAAACCATCGCAGATATCAATATCTAAACGATCGGTTGTTCCTAGTGTAGCACCTAATGCTGGAAACCATTTTCCGAAAAGAATTGAAAACCCTTTACGATATCTTCAATGACACAACCTAATAAGATGTACTTGTAAACTATGTGGCGTAGATACATATGTGCGTAGAAAAGGAGTGCTTTTCAAGATTTTCATACAAAAAAATAAGCATATTTGAAAACATGCATTAAGCCATTGTACCTGGTTGGGTACAGCCTTCAAAAACCTTTAAATTACACTTTATTTTTATTTTTTCATATTTTTTAAGTTCATTATGCTACTTTCAATTATACTAAATTAACAAAATAAATTATTTTTAATTTTAAAGACTGTTGGCTTTTCATGGGTTAATATATTAACGGACATTTTCGTTCGTCGAAAATTTTGAAATGGTAGTGAGGCAGTGGGTATTTAAAAGAACGTGTATACCCCAGGGTATATCCTAGCTAAAAAATAATAACTACAATTAAGTCGAGCTATAGCTTCGAAAACCTTACAGAATGTCATGCAAAACATTTTTGAAAGAGTACAACTTTTCGAATCTATGAATTGGGAATATGCACTTAAATTTAATCTTAATTATGTAACTTTATTTTCCATTCTTTAATGAAGTGTGATAAATAAACTTTTTAAGCCTATTAAAAAAAGTAAAAATTATAGAATATTCCAACATTCTTTTTTTTTTGAGCCACCCTGTAGGATTTTTGTTTTGTTTTTACGAACGTTACTTCCCGAGGAAAAAAAAACCTAAATAAATTCGTTTGAAAAAATTAATTGTACACATTATACACATTTTTGCCTCTATTTGGCGAAACCAATATAGATTATTAGAACAATTTCTTACACGAAATGTAATAAATGTAGGGTACAAAAGCGGTGTTGGATATCAGCTAATTTTGTATCCAAAGAACTTGAAATTACTTACTTCTTTGGTGGTTTTGCAGATTAAAAGCAAGAAGAATGTTAAGGATTGTAAATGTAGAATTTATTTGTAGTAAAGAAAATTGATGTTTTGAATTCAGTATTTGTGTTTTATTTGCATCTATATTACGCTTGATGTTTTGGCTAACAATTTTAATTATTAAAATTTATATATTAGGTTGATTTCTCTTGGTTGTGTAGGTTTATGTGTTTGTTTTAATTGTTATTGTTTGTGAAAACTTATGTGTTTGCTGTAATTGTTTCTGTTGGTTTTCACGTATGTGTTTGTTTTAATTGGTGTTCCTCACTTGTATTATTTTTTTTTTGTTTTTTGTTGATTTTTATGCTGCTCGGGTTTTTGAAGTCGAAGACTATCGAGCCCACCTTCCCGCGGCGTACCCTTGTGTAACAAAACCTGGGTTCAATTCCCAGCTCAGTCAAGAATGAAAAATTATCAATAAATTTTTATTAATTTCATGTTGTAAAATAGCTTTTTTCATAAAAATAATAATTCAATGAACTTAAGCCTGAATAAAATATCGTAATTTGGATTAAAAACCATTAACAGATCAATAAAATAACCACAATACTAATTACACTACGTGACAGTTTTTTGACCAAATGAATATGAAACCTAAACTTTATGTAAAATTGCCCGCTGAATGCGAATATGCAGTCTGAATTATCAAAAGTAGAACAGTTTTCGAGATATTCCGAAAACCCGTTATTTGTGTTTTTAAAAAGCATGATGTCACTTAAATGCAAATATTTTCATGAAAGTTAGAAGGATTATGCATGTATTTGGTTTTTATGAAAGACAATAAAATTACTAAAATAACGACGGGTCGTAAACATTGGTCTAGAAATGACAGAGTTACAGTGGGCAAAATTAGAAAATTTATGAAAAATTTTATGATTTTTTGCAATTTTGTTCTTTTGAAGTTATTTTTTTTAAGCCAAACAAATAAAAAGTTTAATGATTTAGTACATGGGACATAAGTTTATTTTGATACAAATATTTTGCGCCTTACGAGACTAATTTCTGTGCCAAAATGACAAAGCTACAGAAGATTTAGTGAATTAACTCACTTTTCGCTTTTTATCGAATCAAAAACGCAAAGGAAGTATTAGAAAAACGAACGCTGTAAATATTAGAAACATTGAATTTTGTAAGAAATATCACTAAAAAAAAGCTTATGTTAATAAAAATAATGCGCGAGAAAATATTTCTGAGAATGGAATTTACCCTTTCCAATCATTAAAGATTTTTGACGACAATGCCTTTTTTGCTGACGTTTTGATTTTCTTGTAACGTAGAATTCGATCTTACAAGAACAAAATGCATAGTGCAAAACTTGTCTTTATCTGCAAGAACAATCGAACAAGTTTTGTTATGCTTGTGAAGTTTATACTTTTGCGCATCCATCACATTTTTCAAGGCAATTACAAAATGCATTTTGGCTGTATTTCAAAGACAGTCCGGAAAATATTTCGAAATCTTAGACCCCAAATACTTTATGCAATTCATGCAAAGCTCATTTAACTATTTGGGTTAGCGATGAGCGATATTTCTGTACCTGTGATTTAATCACTGTAACAGGTACTTTCTTAGTCGTTCTTTTGTATTTTGTTACATATACAAATTTATGATATTTCACTGTTTGTGTGGGTGAAAGCGTTTTTTGGATGAAATGTCAAATAATATTGCTGTTCCTTTCATTCTCTCTTCTATGTTTGTATGTATGTATGTATATGCAAGTAAACAGATTTAAAAGCTCTTACAATTTGTTGTTGTTTCTTTGCAAAGTACTTAAAAAAGCTCTTGCGATAGCTCGCGCATTGTACTTAAAGCTTGGCCGCAATTGCTATAAAAGAACAGAAAACTGATAAACCGTGATCACAATAACACTTTAAAAGAGGAATGATTTTTAAATCACGTTCACTTATCACGATGATCTTTAAAAATCACGGGTTCGCTCATCTCTAATGTGGATGTCGGGCGCAAAAATTTTACTTCAGAATCTTATGTTAATTTCCTATACCGCAGTCGGTATATGCCATTTGATTATTCTGCAATTTGGCGTAAACCTACGAACTACGACGTTAACTGTTTTTGCTTAGCCAAGGTAAAGCAAAATGGACGTCATAAGTCTGTTCAATATGCAGATGTAAACTCATTCACAAAACCAACTCCTCATATGCCTGATTTAAATTAATATTCCTTTTTATATCTTACTTAAAAAGGACTTAAAATGTCTTTAAAAATACTCCTTCAGCATTCCCTCTTAAATTTCTTCCCAAATAAGCTTGGCGATGAAGTGACGAGCATGGTGAGCGCTTTCATCAACAAATACAAGAAATGGAGCGTCTGTATCAAGGGGCGTATGATGAGGCGATTTTGGCTGAATATTATTGGTTCCTTGTGCGAGCGACAGAAAATAACTACAATAGGCAAAACCATTTTACAGTTTTAAGCCATTTTTAATATTAATTGTTACTACTAGCATTAATTGTTTATACCCTTCACCAAAGGTAATGGGGGTGGACCCCAGATATGATTGTGACTTGCTTCTTGTAAGTTTCTGTCACATCTGCTCCCCGTAATTTTGCTATTGAAATTTAGCCAGATCGGTGCATTATTGACTGAGATATGAGCAAAAACCACCACTACCTCAAATGTTATCCCTTTTTGTTGTTTTTTTAATTTTTTTATTTTCTACATTTTTCATTTTTCGAATTTATTCTATGAGTTAAATTTCAGTTATGTATTTTTATAAAGCTTTTTGTAATAGCTCTATTACTTAAATTTTTTTTAGAAATGACTTTATACACTACCAGAATAATAATACAATAATACAATTTAATAGTCTGGCAGTGTATAAAGTCATTTCTAAAAAAAATTTAAGTAATAGAGCTATTACAAAAAGCTTTATAAAAATACATAACTGAAATTTAACTCATGGAATAAATTCGAAAAATTAAAAATTTTGAATATAATAAAGTTGCTTATGAAAAGAAATAATTCCCAATATCTATTTTTTATTTTCTTTTTATTCCTGCTTTTTTATTATACATCTAAAAACCCATAAAGTATATATATATTCTGGCTCCTTGAGTAATTCTAAGTCGATTTAGCCATGTCCGTCTGTCCGTCTGTTGAAAACACGCTCACTTTCGAAATATTCAAAAGAAACAATGTTGGTGTCAAATTGCTTGTAGTTACCTTAAGCAGTTTGATATCGAAATCAAGAAAAATCCGTTCTGTAGAAGCAGAGCTATGAATAAAAATGTGGAACCAGCACCCTAAAAAATATATAATTTTGTTACAAAAACTAACATAAATGGTGGAATAATGCACGGACTGATATATAATTTTGATCAAATTCGTTTTATATGACTGGAAATCATCGTGTTAAATTTCATGAAGATCGGTCCATAATTTACCCTGGGCCCAATATAAGCCCTGCTCCCGGAAATCAGCTTAGTACGCCTACAACGGTAATAAATAATGCCATCATAAGAAATTTAAGTATTTAACAGTTTTTTAAGACTAGAAATCACACTGGTAAACTTCGTGATAATCGGTCCAACAATTACCATAGGACCCATATAAAGAGTACTCTCGGGGGGCCTATGGCAAATTTGATTGTGTGATTGATACATCTCAGTTTTATATAACTAAAAATCACACTGTCAAATTTCGTGAAGATCAGTCTTTAATTTACAAACAATGGAATATTTTGTTTCACATGTTTTCGATGCGAGAAGTTCTCACCAAAGTTAAAGAACATGGGTACTGGATTGTTTTCGCAAGCCAAATCCATTTAAGCGAAGAGGGGTTTGTGTTTTATATTTCACCTTTAAACTCTTAAAGAGCACACACAAGAACCACATTAGTTTAAGAAAATGTTTTTTATCTTAAAGATGTTGAACATTCATTTGTCTCTTATTTAAGTTTACTGCATAAAGCTACTCGTATAGGAATTATTGGCAATTCTTTAATGTACATCTTCAAACCTGCCTGTTTGTAGTTCTTAAAAGACTTAGTGTAAAAAAAATTTGAACGTCAACGTTTTTACAAAAACTTCTTTTTTAATATATTTTATTTAACATGTAAAATACATCAAAAAGAAAACGCTGGATATTGTTACCTGAATTTTTTGCATACGGTTGAATTTTGGAAAATCTTTTTGTTTTTTTTCAGATTTGATGCAGTAGAATTGCAAAACTGAAAAAAAAATTCAATTTTCGCTTAGCATCCATTCAAGTCATATAATAAAACTTAAGTTTTTCATTTACTTTATTTCCTGCCAGCTTCAAAACACCATCATCTACATTATTAACGTCATCATCAAGAAACATCGTTATTGGTTTCAATGGAGTAAATGAGGGTATATTATGTTTGTCATTCAATGTGTAACATCAAGAAATATTTGTCTAAGAAGAAAAATTCATGATTTTATTCGGTTTAGCCTTCTTCAGTTATCTGTCTGCCCTCTTAAATCATGCTCACTTCCCACTTTAACGAAACAAATGATTCGAGTCCTTCAAAGCAGTTTAAGATTGAAATATATGTGACAGCGCATAGAGAAAGGGAGCTAAGGGTAAAAAAAATCAATTTTTTTTGATGTGGACAACATCTGAGCGCGTTTTCAAGGTTGACCAACACGTCATGATATATGTCGCTTTCAAATGAGACCAATACCAACACGCTCATTGATGGAACACCAAAGATACACGTATTTAAATCTTTAAAATGGTTTTTACCCTTAGGTCCCTTTCTATTTTGCGCGTCACATATATTAGGGTATTAATTTAATCGGTCTTTTGCTTTAATCGGTTAATCGCTCGATTAATTAATCGAGGTTTCGGTTTAATCGGTATATAATCGTTTAATTTTGTAATTGGTTGGTTAACCGAATAATAAAGTTTTTTTTTATAAATTAAGTAATTTCGATAATAAAAATTCAGAAATTAGTTATTATTTGGAGTTTTTTACAAAATAAAAAAAAAAAAAAACAAAAAAAAACAATTCTTGAACCAAAACCAGCCAACAAAAAAATAAATCATAAATATGTAAACATAATTTTTAATTAATCTATAAATAATATATATAACACAAAAAATAAACTGTTAGATAATTTTATTAGTTATTTCAATAGTTTAAAGATATCTTAAAAAAAAATCTTATAGAAAAATAATTTGTTTTAAATGTTTAAAATTTAAGCGATTCTTTTCAGAAGTTTTGATGGAATTTAACTTGGAAAAAATTCTTTCACTTATCGCAGATGTTGGAGAAATTGAAAGCAACCCATAAAACAGAATATCTTATTTTTCAGTCCTCTTCCTAGATTTCTCTAAACATATAAAATCTTAAAGTACGTGAAACAAAAAGCTGTTGATAACAAACACTTATTTGAAATGAAGATCACCGAACGCCTTCTTTGTTTGTATGAAAAAATATTTTCTTAACACATCCCAGTTACTAATATTCCGAGTACTCAGAATTGTAAGACAAATAGTCGCGGTTGACTTTTTAAGTCTTCAACAAGAAATTAACACCTTAAAAACCAAAATAAAGCGTCAAGAAAATAACACTGTCGCGTGTGATCTACGTTTAAATGAAATTCCTTTTTCGGAAGAAGAAGACTTATTTGGAATTTTTACTAAAATCTGCAGCACTATTGAAATAAATGTCCCAGCAATAAAATCTATTTATCGGTTGCAAAACCAAAACAATAAAAATAAAACTAACTCTAAAGATGCTGTTATTATTGTAAAAATGTGGTCGCCATACGACAAAAACTTTTTTCTGAAATCGCTAGCTAATTTCAGAAAGGCCAATAAAGACTTTTATTTTTGTTTGAAACATATCGGGCTAAATTCAAATAACAAATTTTACGTCAACGAGAATCTAACAGCAACTAATTTTCGAATCTTGCGTGCTGCAATCCACTTAAGGAAAAATAAATACATATACAGTGCTTTTACTTTACGTGGATTGGTTTACATTAAAAAAAATGCCAATGATAATCTTATGCTAATTGATGAGATAAATCGCTTATACGAGTTATTTCCTGATTCTGAAAACTTCCAGTCTGATTCTTATGATCCTCAAACTGCTGCTGTTTAAACATGAATTTTTCCTTTTTTACTATCATTATTTAACTTTCCTTATAGTATTTTATTTATTTATTTTTAACAATGTTAATTCAATCATAGCGTCGTCAATGTTTATACTTTTTCTTTTTTTGAACTCTGGCCATTTTTGGTGCATTATTTTTGCTGTAATGATTTTATATGATTTTGAGAGATAATAATGGAGATTTTTCTAGGGACGGTACTGCTAATATGATAAGAATCTTAGCCAATCAACGAGTTGGTTTTAAAATATGTCACATAAATGCACAAAGCCTTGTAAATAAAATAGATGAGTTTAGATACTTATTCGAAAATTCTGAAATTGACATCATTTGCGTATCGGAAACGTGGTTTCACAAGGATATCAGTGATATATCTGTATGTCTGAGTGATTATAATCTTTGTAGGGTTGATAGGGAAAAACATGCTGGCGGTGTTGCAGTGTACGTTAGGAAGGGTATAATGTTTAATGTTGTATGTTGTTCCGGCATTGCTGGGGCTAATGAGGTTGTTGATAATGAAGATGGATATGAGAATTTTCAAGCTGACTTGGTTGAATATCTATTCGTAGAAGTAATCAGTGAGGGAGGCATGTTACTTGTGGGTAGCGTTTATAGGCCAAATAGTAGAATATGTACTCAACGTTTTTTGAGAAGTCTTGAAACACTTACAGCTTCCTATGATAACATTATAATAGCAGGTGACTTTAATTCAAACCTTTTAACTGCATGTACTCTTTCCAATAATATGATATCTCTTGGGCTTTTTACGCCAAACACTTGCACGCCTACACATTTTACATCAACAAATAACTCGTTGCTTGATCTGTTTTTTGTCAGTAATCTGTCGCATGTTTTGCTTTATGACCAACTTTCTGCATCTTGTTTTTCCAGGCACGATCTTATTTTCTTGACATATGATTTTAGTTTACAGGTACCTGAGCAATTGATAACTTACCGTGACTTCAAACATTTGAACTATCAAACCCTTGAGAATGAATTCATCAAGATAAATTGGAATAGTTTGCGTAATATGGCTTCAGTTGATGATCAACTTTCCTTTTTTGAGTTAAACCTTAAAAATCTTTTTAATCTATCTGTTCCACTCAGAACGAAAACTATTAGTAAACGGAGAAAACCATGGTTTTCTTCGGATATTAAACGAGCTATACATTATAGGGATTTGTCTTTTTCACGATGGAAACGTTTCAAAACTGACCAACTTTATGAAGAATATCGTATTGCCAGAAGAGTAACAAACAGGATGATTAAAAAGGCTAAATCAGATTTTTTTTCTGCCAAGTTCACTTCCGCCTTAGGTTCTAAGAGAACATGGCAAACTATTCGCGAAATTGGTATTGGTAAAGTTACTGCACAGAAACCGATTACTGTGGATGTTGATTCAGTTAATGAGAATTTCCTGAACATACCCATGGTCGAGGCAGACTGTAACTACTACCATGACTATAATGTTGTTCATGTAAGTGACGAATTTGTTTTTAAAACTGTGGATCAATGTGATGTACTTTGTAGTTGTTTGTCTATTAAGTCCAACGCTGTTGGCGATGATGGTATTCATCCAAGATTTATAAAAATCCTTCTTCCCAGTTTACTACCTTTTATAACATTAATTTTCAATAACATTCTTACTTCCAGCTTATTTCCCACAAAATGGAAAAATGCTAAGATAATTCCGATACCTAAAACGAAATCTGAATACCGCCCAATCGCGATTCTACCATACCTTTCTAAAGTTTTTGAAAGGCTTGTTCATACACAAATAAGTAAATTTTTAGACAATAATAATTTGTTAACTAACCGACAATCCGGTTTTCGTAAAGGACATAGTTGCACAACTGCTTTGGTAGATGTTGCTGAGGAAATTAGAAAAGAGATTGAAAGCAATAATATTACTTTTTTAGCACTTTTGGATCATTCAAAAGCGTTCGATACAGTCGATCATAGCATTTTATGCTTTAAATTAAGAAAAATGTTTAATTTTTCTCGAACAGCTACGCATTTAATCTCAACGTATCTTGGGGGTAGATCACAATATGTTGAGTCATCTAATGCTAAATCAAGCTCCCTCCTGGTAACTCGGGGTGTACCACAAGGGTCGATTCTTGGACCTCTTCTGTTCTCAGTCTATTCAAATGATCTCCCGGATACACTTCAGCTGTGTAAATCTAGAATGTATGCGGATGATGTCCAACTTCATGTTAGTTGTAAGGTAAATTCAATTGATTTATGCGTGAAAAATCTAAATCGTGAACTGCACAGAATTTTTATATGGGCCTCAGCAAATGGTCTTAGCATAAACCCAAGGAAATCAAAATGCCTAGTAATTAGGAAGCGGTTAACAGTCATCAATTTTGTACCTGTCATAACTCTTAATGATCAACAAATTGAAATAGTAGACTCCGTGAAGAATCTTGGAGTATATTTCAATAACACTCTCACGTGGTCTGACCATATTAATTATGCTTGTGGTCGGACTTTTTCCATGTTAAGAACGCTCTGGCAAACACAGCACTGCACGCCAATAAATATTAGAATACTTCTTGCTAAAACCTATTTAATACCTACTCTCTTATATGGGTGTGAAATTTTTGCTAGTTGTGACACACAGAGTAAAAGAAAACTTAACGTCGTTTTTAATAATATCGCCCGATATGTCTATGGTTTGAAACGATTTGATAGGGTCTCAGCGTTTTCGATAAGGTTGTATGGCATAAGTTTTGATAGTCTTCTTAAAACTAGAATATTACTATTCCTACATAAGATTATTTACACTAAACAACCACAGCATTTATATGATCGATTAAATTTTTCAAGATCCAATAGGGGAAGAAGATTGATACTCTTTAGACATCATAGTTTGATATCCGAATGGCAATTCTTTTTATACGCTACTCGTCTCTGGAATAAACTTCCATATGACTCTCAAGTTATAAGTAATGCACTTCAGTTCAAAAATAACATTATTTGCTTATTCAAATGAAGAAACTGTATTTTTGTTTTTTATTTGGTTATGTTAAATTAATTATTATATGATTTTCTACATACTATGTTTAATTAATTTTTTGTTTATGTATTTATGTTTTTTTTTTGTTTCCAATTTGAAAATTTTCTAAATTGATTATACATATGTAATATTTTTATTTTATTAGTTTTTAAGTTTTTAATAACAAAACCTGTAATTTTTACAAAAGCTCAGTTCTGTACTGTAATATGAGACTCTAAGTCTTGTGTATGGAACATCAAAATAAATATATAATAATAAATAATAATAATAATAAGAGTTTGCTTTCGCTTACTTCATATTGTACAAGGTACAAGGCAGAGATATTTTATTTAAATTTTTATAAAAATACAAACAGTTAATTTTTTCATTAATTTATTTGTCAAATACTTTCATTAAAAAAATTTGAAAAATTAGTTTTTAATTTTTTTTTCCAAACATTTTAATAAATAAATAAATAAGCTCACGTTACACCATACGTGTAAAGTTTTTATTACTCGCGCTATTATAAAAATGTGAGTTTGATAAGCCAGGTTGATGTGCGGCAATGCGGCTTTAAGTTAATTATAATTAATAAAATTTAAAAGTGCAATAACTGTGGAGCGTCCCTCAGATGAAAATAAAGAAGAAATGGTAGGTTAATTTTGATAAACTGTGCCGTATACATATTTCTTCCATTTGTTTTTAATAATTGCTGCTTTCTTCCAGATAACTGTTATAAAACGAATTTTGAATCCTGGAGGATTACGTAAGAATTTTCATCGGCTGCTTGACAAGAACATTATATTTTCGTAAAATTACGATGGCGTACAAATATTCGACCATGTGATTGTTTTTATGTTTTTGATATTTTGCTTTTTCGCAACGGTGCAGTTGACGAGAATACCTTTATTTTACAAGTTTTTACAATACAAACAATATGTTTAGTTTTTGCAAAAAAGTTTGTTTTTTCTTTGTATTTTTTTTATTTATTTTAGTTTTTAATCTATGTATAATGACATTATTTTAGTATAACTATAAATAATTATAAGAAAAAAATTTGTTAATAAATAATTATAGATATTATTAATAAGGCTTAAGTTCATTGAATTTAATTTTCATTAAATTATTTTTATGAAGACAGGAATTTTACAACATGTAATTAATTAAAAATTTTATTGATCATTTTGAAAAATAATGAAAAATTATCAATAAAAGAAAAATTTTTTTAATTAATTTCATGTTGTAAGATTCCTGTCTTCATAAAAATAATTTAATGAAAATTAAATTCAATGAACCTTAAGCCTAATTAAAAATATCTAAATTTGGATTAAAAACCATTAACAGTTCAATAAAATAACCACAATACTAATAGCCTATTTCCAATGTGCGAAAGAATTCTTTCGTTCGCATAACTACATTCAAAACAAAAACAAAGTCTAAAAATTTGTTTTTGTTTTCAATGTACTTATACGAAAGAAAGAATTCTTTCGCACATCGGAAATAGGCTATAATTAATAAATAAAGAAAAAAAACAATAAAAATACAAAAAACAACATTATTTGATTTTTCTAACATTTTCGGTAGGGTGTATTTGTTGCACAACTCCATATACTTTATAGATTACCAAGTACATTATGCTAATTACTGCGCATGTGAGAAATATCTTATTTTGATTACAAAACGATAATACAAAGAATTGTATGAAAGACGGATACTATAATCAATGAAAAAACGGCCATGTCTATATAAAAGTAAACCTTAAACGCATATAGAGTTCCGAGTACCCCGTACGCACAAAGTATGCCACACGTATTTCAGTACGTGTAACACACGTTCGTCACTGGGATTCCTTTTGTATATGAGACGAAACAAATAATTAAAAACACAAAAAAATATGTTGTAATACTATAGAGAATGTTGTAATACTACTGAAATTAAACGGTTTAATCATTAATCGAAAAAAGCCAATTTTAAATTAACCGATCAGTTAATCGGGTAGTACTTAATCGGTTAACCGAATGAAAACCCTAATATATATATATCTATTTTGTTTATATAGCATTTACTTTTAAGAATGTATCCTTTTTTTGAATTAATCTGCACGGAATGTTGTTATTCTAGTAAACAAATTTTTGACTTAGCCGCTGAGATAAGCGCAATGCTATCAAAACCACAATTAAATGGATATAAGGTTTGGTAGAAATGACAGTCAGGTCTATACCGATACTTTTAGACCCATTAAACTATCGTGATACCGTGGAAATCTACTAAAGTAAAATTCCCGCAAAGAACCAACCCGAATTCCTTACAAGGTTTAAAGTACTCTCCAGTTCAATGCCAGAAATGTATGATACATATAATCCATCTTTTATAGTAGATTCCATTTTGACCCCTAGCATTCTCACCAATGCAGGACAGATGTGAAAGAGATTTACATTGATTCCTATCGGCCTGCTCTATGGTTTACCAAACGCCCATAAGTGTGAGAACAACAACCACATCTAGGATGCAATTAAAGTGCATATTCCGATAATATTAAATTTAATTTAATAAAGCTTAGGAGCTGGTGCAATCTTACCTCTATTACTTTTACAAATATCCAATTAGTAGCTGTGGAGTTCCAACAGGATATAGGTTTATTCCTCTCCCAAACCAAACTCTCTCACAAGTGGTGAAAAACTGCCCTTTAATACGATATTCAGGATATTCCTTCTCGCGACTTTTAGTTTCAGACTTTCGCCAAACAAGTATCTATCCGTTGCAGCCCATTTGTGTAAGCAACCTTGGAAGTACTTTTAATAAGAACAGCAAAACTTTCGCAAATACAATCATACCGGAAGACAGGAAGCATTTTCCGCAAGAAGTATACTTACGTAGGCCTCAACCAATAGCCAGTCCAGTGCCGCGCTGGTTAGATTTCTGTGGCAAGGATTTCTGTTTAGCCACAATCACAAGAGATACTAGAGATGTCTTGAGATCTGTCAATTTTTGATTTTCTGCGAATATAGCACTCTAACTTGTTTTTATTCTTTTTTTCTCTATATCCAGAGAACGCCAAGAGCCAAAGTTTCAAAATTCGGTACTAGCATCTTGGGTATCAATACACAACCCCTCTATAAAATTGGCCGGATTTGATAAGTGGGCGTGGCACTTGCTATACAAAGACAAAGTTTCCAATTTAGGTACAAACATATAGGCTATTAAAACACAACATCCCACATAATATTGTTTTTATATTTAAAGAACGGCCAATATGGGCTTTACCTGAGTATGTCCCGGAGGATGTAACATCAAAAGACGAACCTTTTTTAGGATGATCTATACACTTTCAAAGCAGGACAGTCACAATGGAGGTTTCTTACATTCTATTCCTCTTTTTCTTAGTAGCAAATGCGTATCGTGAAAATCATCTTCAGTGATGAGGCACATTTTCACCTCAGTGGATTCGTCAATAAGCAGAATTGCCGCATTTGGGCGAATGATAATCCAAGAGTGATTGTCGAAAAACCAGTGCACCCACAAAGAGTGACTGTTTGGTGCAGTTTATGGGCTTTTTTCCAAAATGAGGCCGGTCAAGCAGTTACTGTGAATGGTGTTCGCTATCCTGAGATGATAACGAACTTTTTATGGCCCGAATTGGAAGATATGGATGTGGACGATATGTGGTTTCAAAAGGACGGTGCCACTTGCCACACACCTAACGAGACAAAGGCTGTGTTGCGCGACAAATTCAATGGCCGTGTTATCTCACGTGGTGGCGATGTCATTTGGCCTCCAAGATCATGTGATTTGACACCTTTGGACTTCTTTCTTTGGGGTTATTTGAAAGAAAAGGTGTACGTCGATAAGCCAGCAACAATTCTAGAGCTAAAGGATGAGATAATTCGGCACATTAATGGCATAGAACCTCAATTATGACTCGAAATCGTCATCGAAAATTTGGCCAATCGGATGGAGGTGTACCGCCGAGGTCGCAGCGGCCATTTGGCCGATATTTTGTTCCATACATAATTTAACCATACCAATATTATCATAATAAAAATAAATGACAATAATTTCCTTAATAATTTGTGTTTTATTCAAAATCAACAAATTTAACCACCCTTTACAAATGGTTTTTTAAAGCTTAAAATTGTATATTTGTATAAGCAAAAATTAAGGAAAAAGCAATTATATACGTATTTGCCGATGTAATACATAGAAGTCTGGACCTATCTTTAAGTATACCGATCGGCTCAGAATCACTGTTTAAAGTGATCTAACGGTGTGCATCCGTGCATCTGGCTGGTTGTCTGGCCATGTTAACTTTGTGCGCAAAGTAGAAGTTGCAATTTTGTAGATAATTTTATTAAATTTGGAAATACATTTTAATTTGTAGTAAGGACGAAGTCTCTGTATGTAAATGCTGAGAATCGGTGTATAATTTCACATATTAACCATAAAAATTTCTTTCCAAATTAGCCCTTTTGTGTGCATCAAGCATCTAATTATGTTGGTATTTAGATTAAAAATATTTTACTGCTAGTTAAATTCATTTTCGAATCGGCTCACATTTGCCCAAAGCTGCCATCTATAAAAAGCTTTAACTTCCTTTTAAATGGTAACATTAAGAAACAATTTAGCGACCGTCCCTGAAATCCCTTTAAGACAAAAAACCTCATATGGATGTTAATATCTATATAATATTCGCCACAAATAACTCTCATATCGACTTTAACCTCATAACATAACTTTGTTTTTGTGAGCCCATGGTAAAATATCGAAAATTCGTCTATCGTTTGGGCTTTACCGATTATAATTTTATGATTGCTTTTGTTTTAAATGCAAATGTTTTTCAACTGTTGAATATTTTCTCTTCAAATGAGCCGTTTTTGATTTTTTGGGGAATATTTTTAAAAATTTTCAGGGCATATTTAATGCTCATACGCATTTCTAGAGCATATTTCTGGTTTCCCTGCTGATCATTAATAGTTAAAACATAGTGTGATTGCCATATAAATGGACCACAGTTGCATAGTAAACCTATAATCATTATTTACGGCGTATCTCGTGCTAGCAGTATCGATAGTCAGTTGCGAAGTTTGAGATTACATGAGACCTAAGGTCCTACGCTTTCCAAATCCAGTGGAACCTGAAAGGTGGTACCGAGTATAGCAAGTTCTTTCGCCCTAATGTTACCCTATGCATCCCTATGGCCGGGAACGTATATGATGCTTATTTTAATCTGGTCAGCCATATCGTTTAAAGATGAACGAATAGCTGAGAGCTTTAATTGATTTAAGGAATGAGTTATTAAAGACCATAAGATCGGTATGGTAAAAATTCACAGTTGTTGTCGTGACAGCAGATATTCGAGGCCAATTGATTAATAAATTAAGGCGACAAAACAAAAAAAATTAGAAAAAAAGTCGTAGCCATAACGTAGATACGAGTATTGCCAAAAAAGTTGGTATAAAGCTTTTGTGTATATTGTTAGAAATGATATTACCAACTTTTCTCATGATCGGTCTATATTTTAGGATAAGGGCCCATATTAAGCCCTATCTCGAAAAACTCCTTAAGAATAATGCGGTATATTTGCTCTAAAGTTTGGCCCAATTGAGTTTAATATGACAAGAAATAGCATAAAACTTTGTACTGATCGGTACATAAATAACCAGAGTTTGCAGATAAAGACAACTCTCGGAAGGTACTTAAATACGGCAAAAATAATTTATATGACATGAAATCTGGCACCTATTAGTTTTATATAACCATAAACTGTGTTAGAGATTAAAGGCTTATTGATCCAACATCTATTCTATCTATTACAAATCTCATATATAGTTCCCTACCAAAAAAATTACATTCTTGGCGAAGGGTATAAATGATTTGGCACAACCAAATGTACCATTCTTACTTATTATAGTCATCATTATCGCTGTCATGCTGTAGTGGTGGCATGACAAAAATATGAACTACTAGTAAAAGTAGGTAATTACAAATGTGTTTCTTTGTCTTTATTGTAGCGTCAGAATGTGCCACCACAACTTTTTGAAAAGTCTATAGTTCGAGTATGTTTCCTTAAAAGAAAAAAAAGAAAATTTCTACCTCTTGTTACTTTTGTAGAACTAAAATAAATGAAAATGTGAACAGAACGAAGAAAAAGATTTTATTTTCTTTATTTTTGACCGCAATCACGTACGTAAAATTCTACACCAAAAGTCTTATTGTCTTCTCGTTTCTTTTTGACTTTTGCATGAAAAGTTTTCTGTTTTTTCTTTGGAACAAAATAAAAGTAACAGGAAAATAAGGAAAAAGTTTTGTTACAGCAAAAGTAGTCGGTACATAAAAGTGGCAGGCAGTTATTTTACACTGCAGTAAAGATGAGACACAAAAGTGCTTCCAATTTGTCAGCGTGTCATATTAGGGGAAGAATGCTTTGCAGCATACTCAAATTTATCTCTTGGTGTCCTATTTTGAAAAATAATTTTGGAAATATTTCGAGATATAAGCAAGCAATTCCAAAACCTGATAAGTCGACTTAACATGTTTTAAATTTTTTTACGTTTTTGAATTTAGTATTATTCAAATTAAACTCTGTCAAATGTTGCTGGGATAATCTAATCCACAGTTATGCACAAAAAAGTACTTAGCATACAACTGAATATTGCATCGCCCATAAACTTTAAGAGCTTCTCCTGCAAAATAGTCATTAGCTTGCCGAATTCAAATTTGCAATTCAAATCTTGATTTTGAAAAAAATTATTGACAATTGCAAATTTCCTTTAAATATATTTTAAAAATTACATAACTGTTAAACCCAGTTAAAAGCAAACAGATACAGGCATATGAACTCACTATTTTCTCCATCAATTTCTGCACGCTTTTGTTTTGAGTCAGATGTTTAACCCATATTATCCCAAGCCATCTTCTAGTCATCAGATTTTAATAAAAATTTTAAGATGGTATGTTAATACGCTCCTAAACAATAAAAATTAATACGAGGGCGGATCAATAAGTACGTGACTTTTCGAACTTCCATCGTAGTTGTATGAAATGCAACACTGCTCCCATCAAGTACTACCTGTTAATAGACTACTGTCAAGTTTTAAGCAAGTTCCGTCATTTACTTTGCGTTTAACAGCTGGTCCGAACCTAAAGAAATGGCACGCTGGAAAGAGATTTAGCTCCAACGATGAAATTATTGATCAAACAAATGACTATTTTATGGACCTCGAAAAATCCTATTTTTTGGAAGGGATACACAAATTGCAGAAACGTTGGACTATGTGTATTATTGAGCTAAAAGGAGATTATGTTGAAAAAAAATTTTTTTTTTGTAAAAAATACTGTGTTTCATTCGAAAAGTCACGGACTTATTGATCCGCCCTCGTATTACTAATATTAATAAAATATTTGAGCAAAACCAGTACAACCACAATATTTTAGCCAATAAAATTTTACTTTACTTTACGTAATGGAACGCATTTATGTGAAAAAAGTAGACACAAAAAACTTAAAATTTTGTTTTATTTTATAACTATTTTATATATCAACTATAAATTCACGAGTTTTAAGGAAAATATTCGTTTACATTGTAACCAAACACAACATAACTTACATTTTCCGTCGAGACATTATTTTTTCAAAAAACTTATACAAACAATAAAACAAAAATATCGGCTCTTTAGTTTGTTAGGTGACTAACTCTTGGTTACCACGGCATAAAAATAATTACAACTCCATTTACACAAAATTAAATATTAGTAAAAAAAAGCAGCTGTTCCAAAAATGAAACACTAGAATGATACGGGTTAACGTTTTTATTTACGAGGGCGGATCAATAAGTGACTCTTCAAACCTCCCTCGTAGTTATATGAAATACAACACTGCTCCCATCAAGTATCACCTGTTAATAGACTACTGTCAAGTTTTGAGCAAGTTCCGTCATTTATTTTGCGTTTAACAGCTGTTCAAAACATACACCCTCGTGGATTTTTTTAAAAATGGAAAAAAGTGAATTTTGAGTGCTCATTAAACATAATTTTTTGCGAAAAAAAAACCGTCAATCAAACCAAGGAAAAGCTTGATAAATACTATGGGGACTCTGCACCATCGATTTAAATGGTAAAAAAGGGAATTGTAAGAATGAAAAATTCACTGTTTATTGTTGTGGCTTTGTTGAAGCTTTGATATTGTTACAAGTAAAACCTGAGTGTTTAAAATTCTTATTCACTTTATGGTCTTACTTGTATAATATTTTTAGCTTTTCTTAAGTATTAGGAAGTAGTTTCCTGACGAGCTGGCCTAAGCAACCAGCGAAATGCGCATAGAAACTGGCTATCCAACAACAATAAATTTCAGTGTTTTTAATCATAAATAAAGATTGGGATTATTAGCACATCATTAATAAATGAAGTAATTAATAGTAAAAAAGTAGTTTATTGACTTTCGTTGTGGTCGCACAAGTACAAATGACGCTGAACATTCTGAACGGCCAATTGAAGTAAATACACCCGAAAATGTCGAAAAAATTCACTATATTGTGTTGGCCGATCGAAGAGTACAAGTACGTGAGATTGCTGATGCCATAGGCATTTCATATGGCAGTGTGGCTTTGATTTTAAATGATCAGCTTAAATCGATGATCGATTAAATGATCAGCTGGGTTTAAGAAAGCTGTCTGTAAGATGGGTGCCGCGTTTGCTCTCAATTTACCACAAACGTAATCGTGTGACAACTTCAAGATAATGCACGGGTACACACGTGTGCAGTCTCAATGCCAAAATTACATAAATTGGGCTACGAATTGGAGCCGCAACCGCCATATTTTCCGGACTTAGCCCCCAGTGACTATTTCTTATTTCCAAACCTAAAGAAATGGCTCGGTAGAAAGAGATTTAGTTCCAACGATGAAATTATTGTTCAAACAAATGCCTATTTTGTGGACCTCGAAAAATCCTATTTTTTGGAAGGGATACACAAATTGGAGAAACGTTGGACTAAGTGTATTGAGCTAAAAGGAGATTATTTTGAAAAATAAATTTTTTTTGCCTATAACTACGAGGGAAGTTTGAAAAGGGATGGACTTATTAATCCGCCCTCGTATTACAGTGTGCACAAATCTGACACGTTTTTAACAATCTGAGCACACTACCAGTATAACAATTTGAGTAGGCTGAATCCAATTGTGCTAGTCATATTTCGAAGTTAGCGCTCGTATTCGCGATGGAAAACTTTTATAATTATGTACCATTTAACGGTATTTTTTATACTTTTTAGGTCATTGTTCAATTTAAATCAATCCAATTCTGTTAACTAATATTTTCCGTAATTTTTTTTTCGCGGAAAAAGTTTGTTTCCCAATTTTTTTTTCAAAGAAATTTTTTCTCTCAACTTTATCGAATACACTGTGCTAGCAGCAAATTCAAACAATCTGGGCACCTTAATAGTAAAACTAATTCGAGATTAAAACTTGTTAAGGATGCTGTAGTTTTTGTTTAATGCAAATTTTTCGCAATATTTTGTTTGATCTGGCTGTGCAATTAATTTAATTTCAATAACAAATTATCGCAAAAAAATGTTTTCTACAAATAAAAGCTACAATGTTTTGTTATTTTGCATAAATTTAAAAGGGTTCATTGAATATATTCAGTGGAGTTAAGAAAAAAACATATTTTCATATATCGCGAGAAAAAAATTTTTCCTCGAAAAACAATAGCGATAAACTGTGTAAAAAAAATGTTTTCTACAAATAAAAGCTACAATGTTTTGTTATTTTGCATAAATTTAAAAGTGAATATATTCAATGAAGTTAAGAAAAAACAGATTTTCATATATCGCGCGAAAAAAATGTTTCTCCTCGAAAAACAATAGCGATAAACTGTGTTTAAAAGACTTGAATTGATTTAAATTGCACAATGATACCAAAATTATAAAAATATCGTTGTACGGTGGTACATTGTTATTAAAACTTTTAATCGCGATTACGAGCGTTAACTTTGAAAAACTGCTACCACCATTGAATTCAGCGTACTCGAATAGGGTTTACCAGTACGGTGCCCAGTACCCATGTTCTGTAACTTTAGTGAGAATTTCTCGCATCGAAAATATGTGACACAAAATATTCCATCGTTTATCGAAAAGTGAGAAAAAAGTGTGTCTGTAACTCATGTCAAAAACTATCAAAAGAGATCACATCGTTACGTCATAAATGTCAAAATATTCCACTCGAAGCCGATATGAAATTGCAGATGTTGAGAGCGCCAGTAAAAAATTTTGCTGGCGGCGACTAAAATTTACTTAAATTGAGAATTTTTCAACGACGGTGGCGAAAATACAGCCGTCGGCTCTACCAAATAATGTAAAGTGCGACTTTAATGTTTGTTGTTTAAAAAATGGCTTTGGAAACATTCATGTATTTTTCAAGAACAAAATACTTACCTCTTTCGTGTTATTATTCAATGCATTGTTAATATAATTATAAGTGTTACATTTTTTTCTCACCCCGTTTTTATGCGTGAGTTTATTTGATAGTTCAAAGCGGGAAGCTTCTCACAAAAATTTTACAGACACACTTTTTATGTAAATTGGCGAGTAATTTTCTTACGTGACAGCAATTACTCGCCAAAATTATTACAGCCGTAGTTAAGTGAGAAAAACAGTTGTTTGTTTTAATTTATGGCATTTTTGTTTCATTTCACACATTTCAATCCAAAAGTTTCTCGACGCGGGGGTTGCAGAACATGGGCACAGATTGCTAAAATTTACGACTTGCGCTGTTAAATTAGTTTGAATAAAGGAAACGTAGTGTTGATAGATTTTTAAGCAAATACTCTTAAACAAAACGATGAAATATTTATTTGTTTCGTACACAGCTTTGTTTAAAGAAAACTAAAAGCAAATTTAAGAAAAAACAAGGACATTGAAAAAACAAGAATCGCTTAAATAAATTTAAGAAAAAAAACGTCAAAATATTAGAAAGAGTTTTTTAAAACAAATTAAAATACCGCACAGAATTGAAAAGAAGTATAAAAATAATAAAAAGCTGTATAAGCGAAAAAAAACATAAAAATATTTTAAACGGCAAAATACAAATATTAAAAAAAATTCGCTTAAAACAAATGACAAATAGAACGACAAATTATAAAAAGTTGCAACTTAAGAGTTTATCAACAAAAAAAAAACGCTTTTTATGTTTAGAAAACGGGTAAAATGGTAAAAGAATTAAAATCAATAATATATATAAAAATTAAAAGAAACAAGTTAAAAAATTCTTTCCATATAAAAATCGACAAAAAAAGTTAAAAAAATTAAAAAGTCGCAACATATACTATAAATAAAAATATCGCTAAAAACTGACAAACTTTTTGAAATAAAAAAATATAAAAACATAAATTATACAATACAAAAGGAGACAAAATTAATAAAAATTAACATAACCAAAAATATAAAAGAAACTGCTATATTCGGCTGTGCCGAATCTTTGATACCGTCCACCGACAGCAGTGGGCTCTATACGATAAATACATATATATTATTAACTAAGCGGTTGCGGTTTAGGTCTATATTAAATTATTCACCGACAATCAGAAAGTTTTATGCGTTTCTTGTTAGAACTTAGAAATGGCTTGAGTAAAATATCATGATTCGTAAAAGTTTTAGCCGAACTAAAATGATTTTTAGGAGGGTAATTTGTATTGTACCTATGGTAAATTATGGACCAATCATCCCAAAATTCTGAAGATTGATTTCTGGTATTACAAAAAATAAATTAGAATAAATTTCAAAACAGCAGTGTAATGAGTTTTAGCGTTAACAGTGATTTTCACAAAATTGCATTATATTTTTTCTGGCCATATGAATCTAAGTTGGAATAAATTTTACCACAATATCTTTATCTGTTACGGTTTGAAGCGAATTTAATTATTTTCCCAAAGTGGGCTTTATTAGGTTTTAGGCGTAATAAAATGTCTTCCGAGAGTAGTGTTTATATGGGGCCTAGTGGAAATTATGGACCGATCTTTAACAAATTTTATAGTCTGATTTCTGGTTCTATAAAACTGTGACGAACCAAATTTTAGTAAGAAGGCTTTATTTGGTAAGGTTTTTGGTGTAGGAAAATGTTCTCCGGGAGTAGGGTTTATATGGGGCCAAGGGTAAATTATGTACCGATCTTGACGAAATTGGGCAGTGTGATTTCTCATCCTGCTAAACTGTGACGTACCGAATTTCATTATAATAGAATTGTTTATTACGGTTTTAGGCGCACTAAACGGTTTTCCGGGAGTGAGGTTTATATGGGGCCTAGAGTAAATTATGGACCGATCTTTACGAAATTTAAGAGTGTGAGTTGAAGTCACATAAATTTGTGAGGTACCAAATTTTATTATGATAGCATTATGTATTACGGTTTTAGGCTGACTAAACTTTTTTCCGGGAGTAGGGTTTATATGGGACCTAGTGTAACTTATGGACCGATCTTCCAAAAATTTTACAGTGTGATTTCTGGTCCTATTAAACTGTGACGTACCAGATTTTAGTATGATAGCGTCATTTATTACGGTTTTAGACGTACTAAGCTGTTTTCCGCGAGTAGGGCTTATATGGGGCTAATGGTCAATTATAAACCGATCTTCACGAAATTTAACAGTATGATTTCCAGCAAATTCGTCCAAAATTGTATATTATTCCGTGCATTATTCCACCATTAATGTTAGTTTTAGTATCAAAATTATCAATTTTTTTAGGATAGTGGTTCGACATTTTTATTCATCGTTCTGATCCTATGGAACCTTTGTTGCTGGATTGTAAAACGAAACTGCTTAGGACAACTACAAGCAATTTGAGACCAAGTTTGTTCTTTTCTTTTGCATTTTTCGAAAGTGAGCGTGTTTTTACCAGACGGACAGACAGATGGACATGGGTAAATCGACTTAGAATTACTCAAGGATTCAGAATATATATATTTTATGGGGTCTTGAATGTATAATAAAAAAGTTTCACACGGAATGACAAACTTAATATACCCTCATTCACCACTAGTGGTGGTTTTTGGTTGGGCTTTAAAAAATCTTGAGAAAATATATTTTTTCATGATTCTTGGCGAGCAGTGAAAATTCTTGTAAATCAAGAAAAATCATGACCATCTGGCAATCCTACTTGTAATTTAACTGACGATATGTACACAGAAATTAATAAAAATTGATTTAAACTTACAAAATTTGTGATATCAGTTAAAAAATTAACTACATATTCACCAGTAAACAAATAATGATACTAATTAAATATTTGTTGATATTAATAACATTTTCTATGGTAATGGCAGATGTGATATTTTATTCTGCCGTAAGTTATTTTTGGAAATGGCCCTTATACGGGACCTTTTTAAAAATGATCGATGGGTCTGTAATACATCCCTAATCCAAGCAAAGCCCACTCTTGAAAATCATTTTTAATGTCCAAAACATTGAGCAGAAGGTTCATTATGGACCAACCCTCTATATAAAGCTTATCCAGTTTATTCAATAACACACACAACTTAGCCGGTTAATTGCTTTGAAATGCTTATATGGCTTTAAGGAATCCTTCTCATAACTTCTATTCTATTGTAAGTGTATTTTATGCACTTGTATTTGTTTGTTGGTGAATTTGTTTCAAGTTGATTGTGTATCTAAATTTCCATGAGTAACAAAATGTGTTTATATGTATTTGCGAATATGCATGTCACTGTTTTTTCTCTTCTCGGCTTATACGTCGCATATTGTGTCCTTGCTGTCATGTGTTACATTAAACATGTAAGATGGCAGAATTGTTTATATATGTGTTTAAGTGATTTTTTTTTGTTGTTGGCTTTTTCTATGCCACACTTCCAGTTCATTGCTATGAGATACTCATAAAAGCATTGGTATGTTTTCTAGACTTTGTCATATACTGCAGTCATATTAAGACACTCTTGATTTTCTTCTACCGAATTTCAGCTGTTTTCTACATTTTTGTTTTTTTTTTTACAATGGTACTTCTACAAATAACTATTAGGTTGTTTACATGTCTGTGTTTTGACACTTTAGATGACACATTGAAAAAAGTTTGCTAAATAAGAGGTTTTCGTTGTTTTTTTTTTCTTAATAGGATATCTTGGAATCCTACACTGGAGAAAAGTTTTGTAGTTTTAAAAATATTTTTTATGAAGGTTTTCTGTTTTCTTGTTTAAACTCGTCTTCACAAGAAATTCAACAAAATATTTGTTGTTCGTATTTTGAGGCTACTCGATTGTTATCTGAAAATGTTAAACATGTAATAAGGAAGATGCCCATATAAAACCTAAATTAGACCAAATTTGAATACAGTAATAAAATTTTTTGAGATTTTAATGCTTCTTAAATTGCTTTTCAGAATATGGCTTTTTATATGGTAAATTATGAATTATCTCAAAGCTGAAATGGATCAAATTTTACAAAAATATTTAAACTTGTTACAGGTTTGGTCGTATTTAAATCATTTTCCAGAGTGGGCTTAATATGGAGCATATGGTAAATTGTTGGTCGTTCTTCACGAAATTTGACGGAATAGTTTCTAATCTCAATTTTTGCTCTAATTGCATTTTTCGTTACGGTTTTAGGGATACTGCAGTGTTTTCCCAGAGTGGGCTTTATATTGGTCCCTGTGATCTCAATAGTAGGGAACTTTCCTTTTTTGTAGAGATGTTTTCGGAAAATTTTAAGCGTAGGGAAAAAAGGACAGATATTTTATTTTAAGGCAAATGTAGGGAATTTTCACAATATTATCTCAGTTTCAATATATTGTGTAAAAATACGCAAATATTCGTATTATTTTCATTTAAAAATTAAAATCTTTAATATAAAGGGTGAATTTGGGCAAATGAGAACCCACGAGTGATCGTTGAAAAGCCGATACATCTACAAAGTGTGACTGTTTGGCCAAGCAGTTCCGTGAATGGTCTTCGCTATCGAGAGATGATAACGAATTTTTTGTGGCCAGTAATTGAGGATGTGAGCCTGGACGATATGTGGTTCCAACAGGATGGTGCCACTTGCCACACAGCTAACGAAACAATGGCTCTTTTGCTCGAGAAATTCAATGACCGTGTAATCTCAAGTCATGGCGATGTTAATTGGCCGCCACAATCATGTTATTTAACACAATTGCACTTCTTTCTTTGGGGATATTTGAAAGAAAAATGTACGCCAATAAGCCAAGAATAATTCAAGAGCTAAAGAATGAGATA
This sequence comes from Pollenia amentaria, assembly GCA_943735925.1. Lineage (NCBI taxonomy): Eukaryota > Metazoa > Arthropoda > Insecta > Diptera > Polleniidae > Pollenia > Pollenia amentaria. The sequence goes on from OX031007.1 coordinate 48,441,528, forward strand.
ATTCGGCACATTAACGACATTGAACCTCAATTATGTCTCAGAGTTATTGAAAATATGGACCATTGGATAGAGGTATGCCACCGAAGCCGTAGACAGCATTTGGCCCATATTTTGTTTTGAATATAAATAAAAGATCCTTTTATCATTACAAAAAATATTAAGACAATTCTCTGAAAACTTTTTGTTTTATTGACAATTAATATCGTGTGTTTTGTTTGGACCACCCTTTACAATAGCAGTTTAGTACAAATGTATTATTTTTTAACAGAAGCCCTATACAAAGAGCCTGGAAATCTTCAACAAGTGCCAAAACCATGAACGTATAAATTAGGGGGTGGTGAATATTCGGGCTCGCATTTGTGAACTCTTCGCTTATTTTTGCTATTCGTATTCTCACTTACATTCGCTTAAATGAATGCGATTTTTTAACAGCCAATATCTAATGAATGAAAATTCTACATAGAAATTAATTTTGTGCTGAGAAAAATTCCATCACACTATCTAAACTAAGAGAAATAAAATAATACAAATTCGAATTTTTAATTAACACTATTAAGGATGTGGGTAATTCCATGTCAAATCGATTAAGAGTGGGACCCGACCTCTTTCGATTTGAATGAAATTTGGTTTGGTATATTAACGAAAAAAATTAAAATTTTTTTTATTTTTAAAAGTTATGTCATATTCAAAATGTCATAATTTCGCCGAATTAGCCGAATGTGTTGAGTTTATTTTCTCAATATCTCAAGAACTACTGCACATATGAAAATGATTTGTATGTCATTTTAAAGAGAATACTTGGAGCTACAAAGGTAATTATAAAGGTAAAATCTATAACATATTAAATTTTAAAAATGGACTAAGTCAAAAACTTATTTTTATGTAATTCCTCAAACTGTTCTTTAAAAATCGTGAAACTTTGAAGGAGGTGTTTTTTTTCTTTTTTAAGATTTTAATTTGCAACCTGTAAAAAATAACCCTAAAATAAAATTTTAATATTGTAATACTTAGCAATAAGTATTTATTATATCTAATTTGTGTGATTTTAGGTGTTAAAAAAAGTAACGATATTGATAAAGTTTTTTATGTTTATTTGTTGCATTTTTTGTTGGAGCTCCAAGAAGTTAAAGGAGTTTTATACATTATTTTAGCGAAGTCATTTTTTCTTTTGCTCTTTTCCTACCTTTACTGTCGTGAATCCATTCCTATTTCGAATGAATATATTAATATAAGCTTCATCTTCTTCTAGCGAAGGATATATTGTTTGTAGCCCCAAGTATTGTCTTTAAAATGTCATAGCAATCATTTTCGTATGTGCAGTAGTTTTTGAGATATTGAGAAAATAAAGTCAACACATTCGGCTAATTCGGCAAAATTATGACATTTTGAATATGACGTAACTTTTGAAAAAAAAATTTTAAAATGATTTTTCGTTAAAATATGTTCCTTATAGGATGAAAGGAACCTTCACACCAAATTTCATTCAAATCAAGAGGGGTCGGGTCCCACTCTTGGTCGATTTGACATGGAATTACACATGTGGAAGAATAAATTTTTTTAAGGACAAAAGATGAGGAAATGAAATAGCAAGCACGCAGTTTGACTATGTTTTATCTCAAGATATATAGTGGAATTCGTGCCAAAAAGAAAAAAATCCCATTTTTTTACACAGTATTATTTTTAAAATTGAATTTTATTATGTGTGTGTATAGCACGTACATATTTATTTTGCCGTTTTTTCTTGTTGTTAGTGCTTTAGTTATAAATGTTAATAAAAGCTTTAATTAAATTTACAAAATGTTAACATAATACGTATTTTTTTGGCTGTTGCTAAAAACAATAAATTTTTTACGTAGGGAAAAGTGTAGGGAAATTTTTTTTTCTTGTAGGGGAAAACGGATTTTTGTAGACACGTAGGTTTTCTTTTAAATTTCTACTGGCATCCCTGATTGGGCCTATGGTAAGTTATGAACTGATCTGACTTCCAGTTATATAAAACGGCTTTGTGCAAAAATATATATGAATCGGTACACTCTGTCATCAATTTATGCTAGTTTTTTTTTACAAAAAATTAAAATTTTTTAGGTGAATTGTTCGTCATTTAGGCTTATAACCTTTTTCCTACTAAGCCGATAGAGAGAAAGAGCTTGACTCCAATTTTTTTCTTTTGAGTCTTTCGCCTATGAGTATGTTTTCAACAGACAGACTGACGTTCATGGCTAAGTCGACTAAAGGCCTCATTAGCTGTTACTTTCCGTTGCCGTTCTGTTTCGTTCCTTTCTGTAGCAAATATTTTGTAATTACTTTTTCTGTGAAAGGAATCATCTGCTTTTAAAAAGAAAAGCATTGAAATTGTAAAAAAAAAACTTTTTGTAAAAAATAAAAAAACTAATATTTTGTGTCAAAAATACGTAAATTTTTAAAAAATCGTTAATTAAAACTAATTTTTCTAGCTTTAAACAAAAAATTACAGATTTTTCATATCAAAACAAACTAATACATACACACTTTGGCCGTAACTTAGCGTTGAAGTCTATTTTAAATATATTTTTCCGCAACGGAACAGAACGAAAAAGTAAAAACAAACCACACATACAGACTTTCAATTGAGCAGAAACAAAACAGCTGATTCGTAACAGAACAGAACGTACAAACTACTTTTAATTCTGCCTTAAGAAATACCCGCGCACCCAGAATATACATATATACCAGATGGGGTCTTATATTAATATTGTTACGCCTTTTCAATAATGTTTTTGGGTAATTTCCTTTATAATAAACCTCTTAAGTTCTTTTATTGCAATTTTAATAAAATAAGCAAAACTCTAAACAATTTTTCAGTTCACAAACTTTATTTAGAACTTTGTTACTTTCACAATTTTTATTTACAGCTCTTAGAACTAACTCACAATTGCGATCTCTATTTGTGATCTACACACTTTAATGTTTTTACTAACACTGACTCCATGACATCTTTTGCGAAACTATTAACACGGAAAAAATTATTAGTAGTTTTTTATCAATTAAAAAAATTGTATAAACAGTATTTAAATTTAATTAATGTGAAAATTAAATTAATTATATTTTTTTTCGAACGAAAATTAAAAATATAATTTTGATTTAATTAAAATTTTAGCTGTTTTGAAATAAATTTTTAATTAAAATATTAATTAAATAACAAAAAATCATAATTTACTTTTTTCGTTTAAAATAAAATAATTTAAACTTGTAGAATTGTTGTTGGGAATTGTCAATATTTAATTAAATAATTTAACACAGAAAAAATGGTTAAATTTCTCCAATCACCAAATTTATTCCAAATTCATAATACCAAGCAAACAAGTTGTTGACTTTGCACCTATTAAAATTTTAAAATTTTGAAAAAATATTTTCAATAAATGATATTTTTAATTTTAATTAAAAAAGTTGTCAAAAAACTTTGCCGTTTCAAAGAATGTGTTAATTTATTTAAATAAATATTGACAATTCCCAACAACAATTCTACATGTTTAAATTATTTTATTATAAACGAAAAAAGTCAATTAAGATTTTTTGTTATTTAATCAAAATTTTAATTAAAAATTTATTTCAAAACAACTAAAATGTTAATTAAATTTTAATTTTCTTTCAACAAAAAAAAAAAAAAAAATAGTTGATTTAATTAGCACATTAATTAAATTTAAATACTTTTTAAACAAATTTTTTAATTGATAAAACCTTTTTTTTCTGTGAACAGATTGCTTGAAATGGCAAAGTTTTTTGATCATATTTTTAATTAAAATTAAAAATATAAATTCATTGAAAAAAAAATATTCATAATTTTAAAATTTTTAGTAATCAATATAATCATTTTGGTAATAGGTGCACAATCAGCAACTTTTTTGCTTGATTCTATGAATTTGGAATGAATTTGGTGATTAGAGAAAATTTTTAATTTTTTTTGTGTATACTCTGTTCGAGCCATGGCGTCTAGATGGATCTAGAATGTTGGACCCCTAACGTTTATTATGTAATTTAAACTTATGCATCTATATTTATCTAAATTAACACTATGGCTGAATTCAAATTCAGCTGTTATACATCAATAAACTTAAGTATACTTTAATGATTATCGAATATTCGTGAAATTACAGTGGGGTTAAAGTACAATTATGCATAACAATTTTAACATTATATTTGCACTAGAAAATTCTGCATAGGCATGTTTATACTAGAAATATGCATAACTAATACAATAACAATTTAAGCTAATAAAATAACTAACAAATACAAAATAACTAATAAATACAAAATAGCTAATAAACTAAACTAATTATTTACTATGGTTACTTTCAAAACAATATTTTAAAAGTGACACATAGCATGACAAGCTTGGCAGCCCCTCATTTAATACTTGTGGGGGTGGAGGGTATAAAATCATTAAAAAGTCACGGCTTAGCTTAGTTCTCTCAGAAGGTAATTAGAAGATAATGATTCTAATATTTCTTGATATAATTGCACACTCATTTTAAAGCTGAAGATTTTTTTGGTTTTCCGAGGATATGCTTTTGTAATAGTTAAAAAAAAACTGCGGTGTTTATTTTTCACAGTTTTTTAAAAAGTCACGGCTTTCGTCTCTCTAAAACGTCTTTGGAATGCCTTAATTCTGGTATTGAAAATATCATTTAAAAGTCATGGTTATAGTATATGAAATAACGTTTGAAGCTTATTGATTCTAATATTAAGTAAGTAACTGCTATTGCCCCAAGAGTCTTTTTTTTATTTTTCCTTGATTCTGGTATTTTAAAAAAACGTCTTTAGAAAGTAACGACTTAGGCTGGGTTTTTGAGATCTAAGTTAAACTAGATTTAGTTAATCTGAAAATAGATTTATGCCGTCGTTGCCAAGTTTCTCTACAAAATGTTTATGGAACATTTTAGTTTTGCTTAAAAACCTAATCTACATCTTAAGAACCCGGCCTTAGTGTCTAAAAAGTCTTTGAAAAGTATCGATTCTGATGTTTAAAATATTCTTACTAAAGTCATGGTTATAGTTTTATATATAGGTAGCACTAAGTACTAGGATATTCCTTTAATCGGGTTTTGGTTTAATCGGTTAATAATCGGATAATTTTGTTATTGATCGGTTAACCGATTAATAAAGTTTTTTTTTTGCTCAATTCCCAGCTCAGTCGAGAATGAAAAATTATCAATAAATTTTAATTCATTTCATATTGTAAAATTTCTTTCTTCATAAAAATAATTTAATGAAAATTAAATCTAATGACTTTAGCCTAAATAAAATATAAAAAATTTGGATTAAACAGTTTTTTTTTATAAATTAATTAGTTTCAATGAATAAAAATGCATAAATGATTACATATAGTAAAAAAAACCAATAACATCACAATCATAACAATTCTTAAACTAAAACAAGCAATAAAAAAAATATTCATAAATAGAAAATACATGTTTTTTTAATTAATACATAAATATTATGTATTAAATAAAAAATTAACTGTAAGATAATTTTATAAGTTATTTCAATAGTTTAAAGAGATCTTATAAAATAATCTTTTAAAAAATAATTTGTTTTAAATATTAAGGATTTAAGCGATTCTTTTCTTTAGTTTTGATAACACTTGACTTGGGAAAAATTCTTTCGCTTATCGTAAATGTTAAAAAAAAACCGAAAGCAGCCCATAATACAGAACATGTAATTTGTCAGTCCTTTTCCTGGAGATCTCTGTATACATAAAATTTCCATTATGCCCTTAGAGTCCTATTTTATTTTTTTAAATTTTTAACACTTCTTATTGTTTCGGTAAATTCTGTTACAAGATTGATATGAGAAGAGACAACCCAGCGGGAAAAAGAAGGAGTATGGATGCCTTCTAGAAGGCCTCTGTACTCCTTCTTTTTGCCATCCGCTTTCGCTTCTTTGGCAGTTACATTAGAATGGCAACTGAATAAAAAAATAATTGTCTTTTACTTTTGCCTTGGCAAAAAACAAAACAAAAAGTGCTACTTCTTCTCTTCTCCCTTTTCATAGAAGAGTGTGTGGAAGGTGTATCTTACCTTTTATACAAAGGAGCCGAGGCCTTCTATGTGGCCTTTTTTATCAGTTAGATCAGAATGGTAATTGAATCAAAAAATGTCTAAGCAGTCCTTCAATAAGACCTGAAATTTTCCCGCTGGGAAATAGCTAAACACACACATATAAAAAGTACGTGAAACAAAAAGCTGTTGACAGCAAATACTTATACATTTAAAATGAAGATCACTGAACATCTTCTTTGTTTTTAGGCAAAAATATTTTCTAAACACATTCCTTTTGTATATGAGACGAAAAAAATAATTAAAAACACAAAATATATGTTATAATACTACAAGAAATTAAAAATTTTGTTAAATCGAATAATCGACTGGAATTAACCGGTTTAATCATTAATCGAACATAGCCAATTTTAAATTAAACGATCAGTTAATCGGGTAGTAATTAATCGGCTAACCGATTAACGGTTACCTGAATTAATACCGCAGTAACTACATATCTGATGCACTTAGACCCATTCATTCCATTGTAATATCATGTAGTTCCAATAAACAGAACCCATACCATAAAGCCAACCCGGCTTCCAACGAAGTTCAAAATGTAGTTCAGTGTAATACAAGAGATATTGTTCAAACCATCTTAATTTCATCATCGAAGCTACGTTAGCAATTATTGTGCATGGCTCCTAGAGGCTGTGCATACATATATAAATATAAATATAATATGGTACGCCTGCCATCTATGCGGGTACACAATGGCCTGGTAATCGTACACTCTGTCATTAGTAATATCGATAGTCAATTTGTAAAGTGGTTTTCTCTAAGGCTGAGGTAGCTTAGCCGCATCCAGGGTATACTTACGGATCCACGAACCTTAAGTGATAAGATTTAGTTTTTACCCTTTTCTGGGGAGTTAATAAAAGGTATATTCTTTATTGTATTTCTTAATACCAATACGAAGCTAATACGATATGATAGCAACGATAATATGTGTTCGGGTGGGATATAAAAGCATTCGGCTGGTACACGAACTCTACTGGTCGGGAGGTTGGGTGTTCGGCTGTTGTATTACTTCGGGAGTTGTCGCGTGCATAATAATATTTTGATTATCTTCGGGAATTCATAAATGATATCGGGTCGGGCGCTAGGTCGGCCTCGGGACTCAAATACGATGTTGCTGGTTCGGACTTGTCCGCTTCGGGATTTGCAGGAATTCTCTAAATATGTACAATACTTCTTAAGACTAGTTTCTACGATAATACAAAAATGGCTGTACTCTACTGGAACAGATGACCGAAGCCACTGTAAGAACAGATGAACTGAATCACGGTAAGAACAGATAACCGAAGTTACTGTCGGAACAGATGGCCGAAGCCACTGTAAGAACAGATGAAATGAATTACTGTAAAATCAGATAACCGAAGTTACTGTCGGAACAGATGACCGAAGCCAATGTAAGAACAGATGAACTGAATCACTGTCGGAACAGATGACCGAAGTCACTGTAAGAACAGATAACCGAAATTACTGTCGGAACAGATGACCGAAGTCACGGTAATATGTATTCTATACCAAACCCAGGGGTAAGATATAGTTTAAAAAATATTTCAACCGAAGTCACAATCGTGAGATCAGTCGGCTCGTCAATTATTGTAATCTCCGAGGCTTGTATGGAGGGTTCTTGTATTGTGAGAAACGCCCCGATTAAAAAAAAAACCTGTGTACTTATCCATTGCTGGTTATTAACCGGATGAGAATTATTGCGTACTCGTAATGTGTGTTTACATTACCCATCAAAACAAATGATAATAATAATAACATAAATTAAGAAGGTATTAAAATATATTGTACCAACAGGTATGTATGTAACATGGTAATATTAGCATGTTAGAAATTATCGAAGCTTATCCGTCCTAATGTTCCCCAGTATATCCCTGTAAACTTGAACCCATATGAACATGATTTCGAATAGCTCATCCATCTCGTTCAGAGATGAGCGGTAGTCATGGTAGTCTCGTTCTCAGGGTGGGGTAATCGAAGGCCATAATAACGGTACGGCTTTCAGCTTAAAAGTCCACAGTAGTCGTTGATGCAGCAGATAATACGAGCCAGTCCACAACTTCCTTGATTGCAGGCATTTCTGCCCGGAAAATGCTACAATTATCCACAAGTCTCCATTATAAATTAAGGTTGAGTTCCTTTGACAATAGTTCGAACTCCAGTCCTTCTCGTTATTTGGAAGCATTGGTGTAGAAATTTTTAGATAGAAAGTTTTTAAGGATATTTTGAGACGCATTTGCGGGGATATAGACTGTTTTAAGGCCTGTTTAGGGGCAACAAAAAGATCTTTAAGAAGTCTTTATTACCGTAAGAGTCTCTTGAAATTTATTTAAAAAATTTTTAACTTATAGTATGGTATTATATCGGAAAAGTCTATAGATTTATTCCTCTTCTTTTCTGCATTGATCAACATCCCTTGTAGAACATTATTGTTGATTTTCAAATACGGGTTTATATTCTTTTCTAGCTTTTCTGAATAAAAGTCAGTTTCATTTTGATTAATTTTAATATTGTGGTGCTGTTTTCAATGTTATATTTCCAAATATTTTCTAATTTTAGACTTTTGCACCTATGTATGTGTGCATGTCCTTTCACACATACAAGGATTTTTATCATTTGTGTTCATTGTTGTTGAAATTAAGGTCATGCTATAAATATTTAACTAAATTAGTTGTAAATATAATCATACTAATTACCTTTTCCTAAGTTACAAAAAAAAAATATAAATTTCTCTTTTAACAAAAATGTAATCAGAAAAATTTACAAAATTTAATTATTTATGGGGTTTTTGTAGTTGTCGGTTTTAAAAATTTTACAAAAAAAAAATATATTTATAAAATAAATTCCTTTAATATTGTGTAATTCGTTTTAATGTTTTTTGTGTTTGTCATTTAATTAATTTTTATGCCACAAAACACTAAAAAAACATCTTTCAGTTTTTACAGGACTTTCTAATTTTGCTGTGGCTGCTTGTGCTGAAAGAAGTCTGAATAGTCATTTTTCTCTCTCTTTTGCTCTCTTAACTTTTGCTGTTGTCTAAAATATTGCTTGTCATAATAACGTGTCATGTTTGTTTAACAAATTTGTAGTTGGTTGTGCTTTTTGTGTGTTTCTTGTTTTTTTTCTCTAGTTTTTAAAAAATTAAAGGACTTAACATTAATTAAAATTAATATGAGAAGATTATGCATCTTGTCGTTTGCAAAATAGAGACAACAGTTTATAGTATAAAATGAAATTGCAGCAACATTAAAATAATTATGATAGAAATAATAGAAAAATTTATGGAATAAAAAGGAATTAAATATTTGTTTAGTTAACAAGGAATATTTAGTACTTAAATAGTTGTAACTATAGAAAGTCAGAACTATTGCGTCGATGGTAAATGGTTTTGAAACTATTTTAAAAGTACTAACATTTTTAGTTACATTATCGGTCGCTAAGGAGCCAAGATTATCTTTTAAGGTAGCTAAGCCCACGGTTTTATTTTCCAAAAACAGCTCTAGAAGAAAATAAATATTGTCATAATATAAAGATTTGATAACAGTTCCTAAAATGTTTAATATTAATAACCTAAAACAGCTGGAGAACATTGAGGTTTAATTTTAAAAAAGTCGTGCATTAAGATTTGGAGAAAAAATTTATAAGTTGTCTGTTCAAGGGTAAAAAACCACTTTTGAAAGTCACTGTTTCAGTCTTTTAATAGATCTTTAGAATTTTTAAACTCAGTTAGAGTATGGTATAAAAGAAGATTAAAGAAGGTCACGGCTATTGTGTCGCAGAAAATCTCAAAGTTTCGATTCTAGCCCTTGGAAAGTTTTCTATAAACTCTCGATTTTTTTGTCCCAAAGGTCTTATTAAAGTTCTGCAATATAGTTCTTCATATAGTCTTATTTAAGTATTAATCGTAATCTATCTCGAATTCGAATGTTTAGGGGTAAAAAATCTTAAAAACGTAAATTTGGTAACCTTATATCTCCAAAAGCAAAAGAGATACAAAAAATGTATACTTATCGCTGTTCTTTAGAATAATAAGCGGGCAGGTGTCTGGTACTTTCTTGAATTTAGGTAGTAAACGGGTAAAACCTGTGTTTTGGCACTTTTTTTTTGCCACCACATTAATTTTTTAAACCAATAAACATAGAAATAAAGATTATATCACTTTCGAAACTTATCTAAAAAAACAAATACGATTTTGCTACTTTTTCGAAATTCGAACATTTAAGGGGCGAAAATCATAATTATAATTGGTACTTTTTTAATAAAACCTATAACTAAGTCCGTGGAAAAACTGGATTCTTACGTATGTATAAATAATTTTTGGAAAGATCTTCTGAAGTCAGTTTTTTAAGTCAAATTTATAGTTTTAGAATCCTCGTTTGTAGCCACGGTTGAAGTCTATAAAAAGTATTTTTTTTTTAAATTCTTAATTGTTAAGTTTCGGTTTATGCTCTTAAGGACTTTGAAAAGCTTTGATTATGGTATTGAAGACTATTTAAAAATTAAGGGTTTACGTATCTGAAAAGGTCATTTAAAAGCCTGAGTGGTTTTAAAAAAAAAATCGTTTGAGTGATTTGAATTTGAGCCCTAAATAAGTTTTTGAAGTGCTACAATTATAATATAAACAAAATAATTCACGATATTTTTTTTAATATGGTCTTAAAGAACTTTCGATTATGGTGTTTAAAAAGGGGCTTTAAAAGTCACGATTGCAGTATCTAAGTGCCGCAATAAATGCGCCTGTTGTTGTGAAAATGTTTGTCTTAAGGAGTCTAAGCAAAGCCGCGACTGTACTTTCTAAAGGACATTTGCGTTAATTATATCCCAGAATAATTTGAAAGGCACTTTTTTTATAATACAATTAATGCCTCAAAGGAGATCTCTATAAAACGACAATAATCAATATTAACCACGATTAGTATTTTTTAAAGAATTTACAATATTATTCTGCTTGACTATTATATAAAAAAAACCAAATACATATTACTAAAAGATTTAAAATTAAACTTTTTGTAAATTTAGGACTTTAACACTTTCCTTTCAATCCATTAAAAAGCTTATCCTTTTAGACAACAACTTATCTCTTATCTTTAATAAATTCCCTTTCCACCTACTAAATACTACACAATTTCCTATAATACGCTTCATATTACTAAAAGCTCCCTTTAAAAAAATATTTTACCACAAAGAAGCGTAACACAAAAATTCATCCTTTAAAATAATCTTTTCCTATAATCTGTGCTAACAAAATAAGCTCTTACTAACATCCTAAAATTAGACATCAAATAACATCCATTATGAAACAAAGCCAAGGAAAATCCTAGTTTCAGTTGTTGTTACTGTTGCTGTATGCAACGCCATCGTCATCATCAACATAATCATTACCAACACCACCACATGATACTTGCCTGCTTCTCATGACAACACATAAGATTACAAGCAGCTTGAGTAAAACAAAAACCAAAATAAAAAAAACTATAAGTCCCTTTAATTTAACTGAAATTTGAACTCGACTAGAAATACACTACGAAGCGAAATGTTGGCGTGATATCAGAAGAGAACAAGAGTGTGTGCGGGAATGTGGTGAAAACTACATGGCGATTAAAATTACACGCATGGAAAGATGTGCCAAACTGACACCTAACAACGACTTAAATACAGACTAATAGACAAACAAACACCGCAATACTACGAAAGCAAACAAGTTGCATTAAAATCAAAAACTGCACTAAAAGTACAGTAATGTTGCAAGGACTAATACTGTGGAAGATACAACAAGATCTAAGCTAGAACTGAACCAGAACTGAACTAGAACTGAACTATAACTGAACTAGAACTGAACTAGAACTGAACTAGAACTGAACTAGAACTGAACTAGAACTGAACTAGAACTGAACTAGAACTGAACTAGAACTGAACTAGAACTGAACTAGAACTGAACTAGAACTGAACTAGAACTGAACTAGAACTGAACTAGAACTGAACTAGAACTGAACTAGAACTGAACTAGAACTGAACTAGAACTGAACTGGAACTGAACTAGAACTGAACTGGAACTGAACTAGAACTGAACTAGAACTGAACTAAAACTGAAGAAGAACTGAATTAGAACTGCACTAGAACTGATCTAGAACTGAACTAGAACTGAACTAGAACTGAACTAGAACTGAACTAGAACTGAACTAGAACTGAACTAGAACTGAACTAGAACTGAACTAGAACTGAACTAGAACTGAACTAGAACTGAGCTAGAACTGAACTAGAACTGAACTAGAACTGAACTAGAACTGAACTAGAACTGAACTAGAACTGAAATAGAACTGAACTAGAACTGAACTAAAACTGAAGAAGAACTGAATTAGAACTGCACTAGAACTGATCTAGAACTGAACTAGAAATGAACTAGAACTGTACTAGAACTGAAGAAGAACTGAGCTAGAACTGATCTAGAACTGAACTAGAACTGAACTAGAACTGAAGTAGAACTGAACTAGAAGTGAACTAGAACTGAACTAGAACTGAACTAGAACTGAACTAGAACTGAACTAGAACTGAACTAGAACTGAACTAGAACTGAACTAGAACTGAACTAAAACTGAACTAGAACTGAACTAGAACTGAACCAGAACTGAACTGCAATTGAACTAGAACTGAACTAGAACTGAACTAGAACTAAACTAGAACTAAACTAGAACTAAACTAGAACTGAACAAAATACTGAACTAGAACTGAACTAGAACTGAACAAGAACTGAACTAGAACTGAACTAGAACTGAACTAGAACTGAACTAGAACTGAACTAGAACTGAAATAGAACTGAACTAGAACTGAACTAGAACTGAACTAGAACTGAACTAGAACTGAACTAGAACTGAACTAGAACTGAACTAGAACTAGAACTGATCTAGAACTGAACTAGAACTGAACTAGAAATGAACTGAACTAGAACTGAACTAGAACTGAACTAGAACTGAACTAGAACTGAACTAGAACTGAACTAGAACTGAACTAGAACTGAACTAGAACTGAACTAGAACTGAACTAGAACTGAATTAGAACTGAACTAGAACTGAACTAGAACTGAACTAGAACTGAACTAGAACTGAACTAGAACTGAACTAGAATTGAACAATACTAAGCTAACTTAACTTAAATTTAACCTAAGTGGAACTGAATTAAAACGGAACTGGAGATCAGCTAGAACTGAACTTAAACTGAACTAGAAGTTTAACTAAGCCCTTAAGTTAACATTTAACTAAAATCGTAATTAGAACCGGAAAAACAACCTGATCTAGCACATAGAATAGAAACTTAAGCAACACCCTGAGCTAGACACTTAACTTGAACCTGCAGTAACATAAGAATTGACACCTCAAATGAAATCTGAGCTAACATAAACTATAGCTTCACTTTGCCCTTCACTAGACTTATTCGAACGGTAACACGCAATGTTGGTTATGATATTTTACTAGCTGCTTCACAAACTCTATATAGTTTTGCCATGGATGGGATGAAGTTGATGATGCACATCACACAGTTTGAGGTAGCAGCAGTGCCGGTCTACAGTTGTATGCGTTGCTATTTGTTATACACATGTATGGGAGACGGTGTTATGTGATTTTGGTGGCGTGTTCAGTTGTCATTTCTGATGGCCACCTATTGAGCGCTGCCTGTGGGTAGAAAAATAAATGAGAAATAGAGAGCCAGTTTTTGTTTAGAGGTGCTTTGGACTAAAATGTTATTTTTTTATCGCATGTAAAATTTTATTGGTTTTAGTTTGTTTGGATGTTTGAAGGTGACAAAGTGTAACATATTATGAATGTGTGTGAGAAATTGGTAAAAAAAAAGTTCCTGCGTGGAACTGATTGGTTTGGTAAATGAAAATTTTTGTGGGGTTTTCATGTAACTTTTATAATTTAAGCCAACTATTTGACCACTTCTCTCTGGTTTTGTAAGCATGTGTACTACTATATCGCACTTGTTCAACAATACTGTACTAACTCAAAATTTACAGAAGAAAAAAAAATCATTTTTAATTTTACATTAAAGGCATATGAAAAATAATTTTTAAAATAACCTTTTCATTACAAAATCTAGAACAAATAACAGCGGTAATAATATGAATATATCGTGTCGATTTTTTCAAAAAGTGAAAAAAAAATTTTGAGTTAATACATTATTGCTGAACAAGTGCAATATGTATGTACTTGTGATTATGATGTTAGTCAAATATCCTAGAAAAAAAACTAGTTGATGGTTATTATAAAATGTGAACTATTTGGACAATATACCTCTTTCTTTTTACCCCCTTTTTAATGGTTTAAGCCTTTGATGATAATGATGACAATGTTGACCAAGTTTTTCTTTTTCTTTTTTGCTACACATTATTTTCCATTACAAATTGAGGGCAATTTGTTTATGTTGTTTTTTTTTTAGTTTGTATGTGTGTGGAGATGATTATTATTTTGGTCAGCAGGAGCAAGTGTAGAGTAGTTTTAAGGATAACATGACTAAAAACTTAAGTACACACACATACACCCACCCACTTAATATGCAGTTAATGTCCAGTGCAGGAAAACCAAAATACATTTATGTCAAAAAAAAAAAAAAAAAATAAAGGAAAATAATAAAAATGTTTATGACTGCGAAAAATGAAACCACAAGCTGTGATTGCATGGAAATTGAATAAACAATATGTGAAAGTTAAAACTAATGCAAGATATACAAGTCAAAATAATAATAATAAAAAAAAAACAATAAGTGTTGCAAAAAACAGTGTTGAACATACATATAGAAGTAATACACATTTAGTCTTATTTGGAAATATACACTTAAAAATATTTTTTGAATAGATATAAATTGTGTTCATTCGAAGCGTATTTAACTATTTTATTAATACGTCCCCCAAAGATATTTTACAAACAGAAATTTGTACACTAAGAAGAAGATGTGACGTATTTAGGCCCTAATCATCGAAAACGCAACGAAAGTACAAAGAATAACATTTAAAGCACAAACAATGTCATAAATATTTTCTAATTTTGTTGTTGCTTTCTACAGAAATTCATGTACCGTTTTAAAATTTTCAACGCCACAAGCTATGCAGCGCTTGAAATTTTAAAACGCAATGTGAATCTCTAAAGAAAGCAACAACAAAATTACAAAATATTTATGACATTGTTTGTGCTTTCAATGTTGGTCTTTGGCGTTGCGTTGCGTTTTACATGATTAGGGCAATTATATTACATAACAAAAATAATCTTCATTACATAATATTAGAGTTTGCTGAAAACCGTAAAAATTTAAAACCGCGGTATCGGTTTTAAAATGATTAAAGCCGGTCGGTTTTAAAATGATTAAAACCGTTTTCGGTTTTTCTTACAAATCTTGCATTTTGATGTGTTTAACTGGTGCTCTGATAATTCGAAATGTTTCCAAGCTCAAAATTTTAGTTCAGCCATTTCTGTTATAAAATCTGTATATTAAAATAAGTAAAAAAGGTTTAGTATGCTGCCAAATGTTATTGGTAATTAATATGATTGCGCTTGCCATGCAAATACATGTTTTTTGTCGGTGGCCTAAGAACAATGTCCACCAATTATCTTTTCGAGTCATTAAATTTGAGTTAAAATGTATATTTTGGTTTTCAGTGCTTTTTTTTTTATCATATATTGACATTTTGAGTGATTTTTTTTTAATTTCCATACTATAAAAAAATACACAAAAAAAATCTTCAAAAAAAAAAATTTTATATATAAAAAATAATTTTGGAGCTCTGCTTAAAATACAAGATTTTTCAAGATTTCGACAAAAGAACCTTCTATTTTTAACCGATGCAGCACATTGAGTGAGTGCTTTTTTTAAGATTAAGAATTTTTGAAACAATTTCCATTGTTGCCGGCTGTAATGTATAAACTTTTTTTTATCAGAAGTACGAGTGTAATGTATAATTTACAATTTCCTGAATGGCAAGGTAGCCGGGTAACTTTGTTTTTTTCAGCACAATTTTTTTTATAGAAGCAGAAAATCCACATAGCTAAAACTTCTAGCTAAAAATGGCTTCGAAAGGGCGTGGTGGACCAATTTTCATCGTACACCCTTAACGGTATGTCAATGTACCCGGGTACCGTCATACATTAAATATTAAAAAACGATTATTGCCTGTATATTTTTAGTGAAATGTTACTAAAATGAAAGTAAGGAAAGTCGTTATGAATATTTTAGATCAAAACTTTTATTTGGTGAAAGAAAAACAAGCAAAAAAAATATTTCTTTTTTCATATAAAGGATACCAGAAATTAACACTTAGCGGCAAATAACTTTTCATTGATCGCTTTGCGAACTATTTGTGCACATTGAAAAGTTTGATAAATGCCTATTACCAATTTGTTTGGAACATCTTTTGCAAGCTTTGCCTGTTTTTCTTTGCTTCATATGTATGTAGCTAAGAGCACCCGTCGTGACCACTCCCTACTACGGGAGTACGCCCGCTTTTATTATTTTCTTGCACCCCGGAAATGTTTGATTTCAAAATCTATCCCAAGCACACTCTGTATTGCAGGTTTGACTTATGATTGGGATATAGGGATAAAATGTGCCAGTAGTTACATTTCTTCCTGAGTTTTTGTATGGAAAAACCAGATCCAAAAGCGTCCTCTCGCCTATATTTGTTTGACTGTCGCCTTCTGATGGTTTACCAGTGTCCAACTTCCCATGTGGAGTTTAATGCTTCGCATGCCTAAAAGGTATACAACTCTGACGTATATTCTCATTCATCATGTCCAAATATCTTGAAAAGCAGCAGCTTTACCAGTTTCTGCTCGAAATATGCGGGATTCATCCTTATCAGAACGTATGCACTGTAGGATCATTTTGAATCTGCAGATAGGCATTGCTGTCCGTAAAAACGGTAAGTGAGTATGTTTCCACAACTCTGCTTTGTGTTCTCTATTTAAGTTGTTGACGCCACACAGTGTGACTTTTGTTACTTTTAGGATGCCAAAAGTCGTAACAATCAAATAATAGTAGATATGGCAATGCAATTTAGCAATAATAATGATGAGATCGGTATAGCATTGAACACAAAAAATGGGCGTGGTCCGCCCACTTTTTTGGTCACTCCCCATATAAGGTGTATTTTCAAAATATCTAATTTAATAGTACTTATTATGGCGGAAAGAAATAAAAATAATTTTAATTTCACTAAATCAATTCAATTAGTAGTTTATTTGAGATGATTAATATATATTTTTGAAAACAAATTTGAATTTCATATTAAAAAAAAGCAATCTGGAAATAAAAATAATTACTCCGAGTCAATATCGTTTCCACATTCCGGTACGGATAATAAGCCAATAACTTCTTTTGGTAATGTTAATTATACTGCAAATGTGATTATATACGGCATCATTTTTGTCTTCTTTCTTGCTTGTGAGCCAACCATCAAAGAACTGCCATTTTTCTTTTGCGAAAAAATCAAAATATAGCAGAAAGGAGCAAAAACTTATTGTTGAATCTGAAACTAGATATATAAACCTTCAATCTCCATATAATGACTTAACAGAATTCTACAGAATCATGCAAGTTTTTCTCTATCGAAAAACAAACATTTTTGGAAATCACTCAATTTTTAGTGATTGCATATTTTCATTGATTAAAAATTAAAATAATAACGTTAAAGCTTCAGAAACTTGCCGGTCTTTATAGAAAAGGTTCCAACTTAATTAAAGCAAAAAGACTTTCGTAAAAATATTTTGTAAAACAAAAGTAATGCCACCGCAAAGTTCAACAAAAAATGAAAACTATAAACAGATTTACTACACTTGTCACAGTGACACAAGTTTGATAACTGTTATCATGTTAATTGTTGTTTTTTTGATTTGTTTTGAGTACATATTCGTAATAGTTGTACATTTTACTAATACATAGCATAAAATTATTAAAATCGGAGAACATTTTTTTTCTTCCTTTTGGCATCCTAAAAGTAACAAAAGTCACACTGTGCGCCAGCGTGAATAAGAATTCCTATAAAAGCATCTAATTCTTAAACATGGAATGGCTCTAATGTTTTAAGTTTATTTGCTGTTCTGCATATTTTTGTGCTGTAGTTGTTTATTATTTTTTCCCCTTTGTGGTAATAATACACATTAAAAGGTTTAACGTCCGTATCTTTGCAAAAAGGGAAACCACCGGAATAATATTTACAAATTTTTTGTTTTACATTTACTAACTTTGATATGCATAGAAAAATATTAACGTTAAATTTTCAATTTGCATATCTTAGCAGTAATACGTTGCATAAGCCAGGGTATTTGCAAAATCTTGAAATTTTTCTGAAAATGAACATCTATTGTAAGTCTCAGAGTTATTTCCCTCGATAATGCACATATTTTCGACAAAAAATTTTTGTTTTCAATACTATTTCACTATAGATACCCGGGTACCTTGCCATTCTGTTAAAGGTGTTTTATTTGCCATTCACATAAGGGCTAAGTATAAATAAATATTCAAAGTAATACTGTTAACCGAGGTTTTTTTTTCGCTTTTCGGTTTTTAGGCATTCAAATCCGCGGTTTCGATCTCGGTTGGAACCGAACAGCAATCCCTACATAATATAGATCAAATAACATTTTTTATTATTGATAAACAGGGATACCGGAAATATCCTCTAAAAAGCGTTTTATGGGCATTACTTTTGCATTAAAAACTTGAAAATATGCACTGTAAATTGTTAAAAATATAGTAAAAAAAACTGCTTATATGAAACAAAATTATTCCACAAATTAACCCATTTGAAGCCAAACCCAAAGAAAATGAAAACTTTAAGAATTCTTTATATATATAAAATTAGGCCTACAAGAAAACATAAAAACAAATAAAAACTTAAAACAAATTTTTTTTTTAGGATATAAAAAGCTGTACCCAAATAGGCGCAATGGCCAATTGTGTGTGAAAGCACCCGTTATTAACGCAATTGCGGAAGTCAGTGTTTGGTGGAAATAGTCTTGCGAAAAAGCAAATGAAAAATATCATAGCGATTTTGTGAAATCTAGCGGAAAATCTGCGTAATTCGTTTTTGGATTTACGAAACGAGCTAACATTTATTGCAATTTGCTCTTTCGCAAGACCATTTGCACAAAAAACTGAGCTTCGTTAATAAGTTTTCTTGCATTTTTTGCAACTCCGGGGGCTTCTGTTATTGCAGATGACATAACGCTTTTCGGGAACGTGACCGGTGCTGTTTAGCTGTTAACTTTTAATATTTGATGTCGAAGAACGAACCGCCGCGCGTCTTTAAGATGATAGCTTCAAGTGAAATGTTGCTGTTGTTCATTGAAATAGTAAGTGATCAATAAAGTTTTCTATACAAAATACATGCAAGCGTCAAAACAAAGTCATATCAACCATGCAAAATAAACTGCCATTTATTTTCAATTGTGCAAATTTAATACAATGAAATCATCTAATCCGTCCATACCATGACTCCTTTTCTAAATATAGTGTGGAATTCTGATATCCGTTCTTTTTCTTTTTTTTTTTTGATTTCTATCTCGTAATACTTTTAACCAGATCATAATAATTGCATTTTGTCGGTCTTTGTATAAATACTATTGTCCTTTCAGCGGACTAACAGTATCACACTATTTTTGTAGGAGCTAAACCTAAACAACTACGATCGAACCCTAAGCGATAGAGGTACCGTGATAAACGGTCCTTTGCAAGGATGTTTTCTTTCGCCTTTATCCTTGAACATAGTGCGAGTTAACGATTTATGCTGGTAAAACAAATGTTATGAGCGTCAATACTTCAACGAATAAACCTTTTACTCTGTACGATGCGGAAATTGAATCAAGAACCTCCTTAGCATATTTCGGGACTATTATCTCTAGTATTGGCGGTTTCAGTGAAGCTATAAAGTCAGGTTTGTGGAAGACTAAATATACCTTCGATTATTATTAAGCACCCCAGGGCGAATACTCTTGCAATATTGAATCTCATTAATATTTTGAAAAATAAATACGTTACCTTAGTCGGAAAAAGTGCAAAGTCCATTTTTTCAAATTATTCAGGAGAGACAAAAAACTGTGTTATATTTTTTAGGAAACTTTTTAAAAGTCTGTAAATGCAGTTTTTTTCTTTAGTCCATCCTCTTAAATTACAAGTAGCAAGTAGTAGACTTAGCACATTTGCTCTTTGAAATTTCATTATTTTAGTAGGGATTATTTCCTTAAATATGTTTTCTTTTATTTCTGGAATTTAATATAAGGAATTGTTCCTTATGAAGCATAATTCGTTACATCGGTATTCGCTGTAACCAAAAAAGCTCAATAAAACTATTAAAAAAGTAAATGTATTTGGTGTTAACATGAAGGTAGTTATTTTATTAGTGTTGATAAACAAAATATTTATTGGTTAACAATAAATTAGAGGACGAATTATTAGTTTAAAGAAAAAGAAAGATATAATAAGTAAAAGGTATATCTTAGCGATATAGGGAACATCCAATTCCTTTAAATTATACGATTATGTTGAATTCAATAGTTTATTTATTTTAAGCGGAAGCTTCCTATGTTAAAATAATAGGTACAGAATATTAAGAAAAACAAATCATAGATGAGGTAGATCATTATAAAAACGGTGATGGTCCTTGGGTAAAGTCAGTTTTAAAAATTGCAGGTCTTCCGATATTTTCCTTCTTTCGTTGTAGAGTGGTTCCAAACTTGAAAAATGAATGGTCTTATATTTTTATTTATTTTCTGTGTTAAATTTGTTCACTCTTCGGTGAAACGAAGTTAATACTTTATTTCACAATTTGGTGTATAGTTAATTGCACGAATATCCTTTACCTTGTAATCTCCTTTACCTCGTCCAGGCCAATAAGTAATACAATACAATAAATAGTTACCTTCGGCGTCAACAAACTGTATAATTATGGTATTTTGCATTATTTTATATTTTTTTTAAAATTCACAAACCCGTATATAATTCGACTGAAGACAGTAAATACTTAAGATTGTATTCAGATGTGTGGTTATAACAAGGACGAAAAAAATATTGAAAATTACCAAAATTCTCAATGCATGTAAAAGCACTGTAATCACTTTGATATAACGAATTATATGAAATGCAAAGTAGATATTTAAAATTGGCGCTATTGCCAAATTACTGTAATTCTTTATAATCCAACTTGAAAAGGCAAGTCTTTATTAAAAAAAAAAAAAAAAATTGTTCCTTTCAACTGGACTTGGCATATTTTCTTACTTTTTAAAATTTTTTTTTTTGACTTAGCATATTTTCCTACCATTGCATTCCAGCAAGAAAAAACAAAATAATGGTATGATTTTTGCTTGTAAATGATGTATTTTGAATTTTACTAGCAAGCTACATCAAAATCTCAATTTCGACGAATATTGCAGTTTTTCCGACTAAGGTAACGAATAGATAAGTTGCATCATACGGTTCTGGCTTATATCGGGCTGCTTTCCATATGCCAATATATTCTGCAGAAACATTAACTACTTTGTTTTTCATAGATCGTTCTATATTAGAATGAATACTGCCTACTTCCATTGTGGCTAATTTCTTATATTTTTAATTTCATGTTGGATGGAGTGATGCATTATGTGAGGCGCCACTCATCATATAGATATACATAACTAGGCATATTTACGATTTTGACATGTCCAACCATCGCTATAAAAAATAATTTTCTTTGGTTTTTCGTTTCTATTAAGAATTTTTTTTAGTTAAATAAATCCATATACTAGCAAACTCTTCAGCACGTAGTCCACTTTCCACTTCATTCCACAAAGAATAGTATGTCTTTTGTTTTTGGTTATAAGAAACTAAATTGTGAACTTGTAGCTTCGTGCGGTAATAAAGGCTACTGACTCGGGATCCTGGAACCATAAGTACAGCCTACAGATCTACGGTAAAAACGTTTGTTTCTCCATCTCGGTCTTTGTCCGTTTCATTTTTCGCCTCTTCTTTTTTGCTAAAGATTTTATTCTTTTTGTGCGAGATTTCACGTTTCATATCATGAACGTATTACATATTGATCTTTCTTAGGTGCGAAAAAGCAAGATTTTTTGCATCAAATATTCTAAATGCCCCAGTCATTAGTATAAGATCATACAATAACTTTTTGAATACCATCCTGTAGAACGGTAGAACGGCAAAGAATTCTGATAATGGAAATGTGGGTTTTCCCGAAATACTTATGTAAATTCGACTTGTGTTCAGTGAAGAATAATATTACACTGTCCAACACACAAAAAATAACAATGTTCTGCCAACTGATGCTTGTAGAGGGGATTAAAGAAAGATATACTTGTATCAGCGTTTTAAAAGTTTATATCTGAAACTCATTTTACGGCCTATTTATAATTGCATTGTGTAGTAAAAAAACGTAGCAAATCGTGTGCTTGATATAAAGTGTCTTCAGAAGATTGATTCCAAGCATTACAACTTTTTAAAAAAGCAAAAATTGCCCTTAAATGGGATGTATGTAGTTGAAATATTCTAAAAAAGATTTGCCATGAAATTCATAGGGGTACCAATACACTTCAGACGAAATTTTAGCTTTAATACCAGAAAAAAAAACAAAAACTTACAAGATGGTTAAGGGTTTTATTATATTCTTATGCCGGCATGGCGAAAAATTATTTTTTAACAAAACCAAAACTTAGAAAGTCAAATGAAAAACAAAAGGAGAATATTTTTTACTCTAAATTCTACCGTTATACTCGTACTGTACACAAGTTTTTACGTTTAAAATACGCAGTCTAACTTTAAAAAAAATTTTGAGTCATTTAATTAATAAAAATTTTGCAAAAAAAAATCATATACAATTTGTAAGGATGTAGAAAATGTCTAATTATTCCGAAAAATACGACCTGCTTTGATATGTCTGCGATTTATTTATTCAATAGCAAAGTGGATGACATTTATCAAATGTATTTTGAATTGAGAGTTTTTCCCGATGAACTGTCGAGTTCTAAGCGTTGCTGTCAGAATTGTTACAACGGCTTAATGCTTTGTTTTAAAGGCAATTTTTGTTATTATGTCCTTCTTAACACAGTAGATGCACTTTTAAATTTCTGCTTTAGGGAAACGAAATTTTATGCAATTCGGTATTCCCATGCGGTGGCTAGACCCAGGTGAGTATGCTGACTAGGGAGATCGAACGGTTATTATTCGACCGGTTTTAACCGGTTATTTTAGCTTTGCCCAAGTCGGTTATTTTAAAATGTCCATATTTCGAATATCGAATAAACCGGTTGTTTTGGTATAATAAACCGGTTATTTGAATAATGTGTAATTTATATACATTTTCCTTACTCTTTTAGATGTACCCGTAATTTAAGTATTTTTCTAATTCAATATTGGGCAAAATTAAACTTTTTATGAAGATTGTCAAAACAAAATGTAACTAAAATCAAAAAAACATTATGAACACTGTAAATAAAAATCACTTATAAATGCGTGTGTTTTGGAAAAAAAGCCCAAAACCAAAAAGTAAATATTAATTTGTGCGATAGTTTTCTAAATATAAAAAATATTTTTAACAAATAGATATTGGGAATTATTTCTTTTTCATAAGCAACTTTATTATATTCAACATTTTTAATTTTTCGAATTTATTCTATGAGTTAAATTTCAGTTATGTATTTTATAAAGCTTTTTTGTAATAGCTCTATTCCTTAAACTTTTTTTATAAATGACTTTATACACTACCAGACTATTATATTGTATTTTTTTGTTACATTTTACCTTAGCTTTCCGTTGGATAGCAATGAAGTATATTTATGTACAGAAAAATTTACAATTATTAGACACCAGCAGAATGTAATGCATTTTCTGGCCCGCTACGGCCTTCGTCAGCATTCTTTTGTGTCACACTGGATAGTGATACTTTATATTTTGAATGTATTTAACTCAACTATTTTAACAAATACAATGTAACAAAAAAATACAATATAATAGTCTGGTAGTGTATAAAGTCATTTATAAAAAAAGTTTAAGGAATAGAGCTATTACAAAAAAGCTTTATAAAATACATAACTGAAATTTAACTCATAGAATAAATTCGAAAAATTAAAAATGTTGAATATAATAAAGTTGCTTATGAAAAAGAAATAATTCCCAATATCTATTTGTTAAAATAGTTGAGTTAAATACATTCAAAATATAAAGTATCACTATCCAGTGTGACACAAAAGAATGCTGACGAAGGCCGTAGCGGGCCAGAAAATGCATTACATTCTGCTGGTGTCTAATAATTGTAAATTTTTCTGTACATAAATATACTTCATTGCTATCCAACGGAAAGCTAAGGTAAAATGTAACAAAAAAATACAATATAATAGTCTGGTAGTGTATAAAGTCATTTATAAAAAAAGTTTAAGGAATAGAGCTATTACAAAAAAGCTTTATAAAATACATAACTGAAATTTAACTCATAGAATAAATTCGAAAAATTAAAAATGTTGAATATAATAAAGTTGCTTATGAAAAAGAAATAATTCCCAATATCTATTTGTTAAAATAGTTGAGTTAAATACATTCAAAATATAAAGTATCACTATCCAGTGTGACACAAAAGAATGCTGACGAAGGCCGTAGCGGGCCAGAAAATGCATTACATTCTGCTGGTGTCTAATAATTGTAAATTTTTCTGTACATAAATATACTTCATTGCTATCCAACGGAAAGCTAAGGTAAAATGTAACAAAAAAATACAATATAATAGTCTGGTAGTGTATAAAGTCATTTATAAAAAAAGTTTAAGGAATAGAGCTATTACAAAAAAGCTTTATAAAATACATAACTGAAATTTAACTCATAGAATAAATTCGAAAAATTAAAAATGTTGAATATAATAAAGTTGCTTATGAAAAAGAAATAATTCCCAATATCTATTTGTTAAAATAGTTGAGTTAAATACATTCAAAATATAAAGTATCACTATCCAGTGTGACACAAAAGAATGCTGACGAAGGCCGTAGCGGGCCAGAAAATGCATTACATTCTGCTGGTGTCTAATAATTGTAAATTTTTCTGTACATAAATATACTTCATTGCTATCCAACGGAAAGCTAAGGTAAAATGTAACAAAAAAATACAATATAATAGTCTGGTAGTGTATAAAGTCATTTATAAAAAAAGTTTAAGGAATAGAGCTATTACAAAAAAGCTTTATAAAATACATAACTGAAATTTAACTCATAGAATAAATTCGAAAAATTAAAAATGTTGAATATAATAAAGTTGCTTATGAAAAAGAAATAATTCCCAATATCTATTTGTTAAAATAGTTGAGTTAAATACATTCAAAATATAAAGTATCACTATCCAGTGTGACACAAAAGAATGCTGACGAAGGCCGTAGCGGGCCAGAAAATGCATTACATTCTGCTGGTGTCTAATAATTGTAAATTTTTCTGTACATAAATATACTTCATTGCTATCCAACGGAAAGCTAAGGTAAAATGTAACAAAAAAATACAATATAATAGTCTGGTAGTGTATAAAGTCATTTATAAAAAAAGTTTAAGGAATAGAGCTATTACAAAAAAGCTTTATAAAATACATAACTGAAATTTAACTCATAGAATAAATTCGAAAAATTAAAAATGTTGAATATAATAAAGTTGCTTATGAAAAAGAAATAATTCCCAATATCTATTTGTTAAAATAGTTGAGTTAAATACATTCAAAATATAAAGTATCACTATCCAGTGTGACACAAAAGAATGCTGACGAAGGCCGTAGCGGGCCAGAAAATGCATTACATTCTGCTGGTGTCTAATAATTGTAAATTTTTCTGTACATAAATATACTTCATTGCTATCCAACGGAAAGCTAAGGTAAAATGTAACAAAAAAATACAATATAATAGTCTGGTAGTGTATAAAGTCATTTATAAAAAAAGTTTAAGGAATAGAGCTATTACAAAAAAGCTTTATAAAATACATAACTGAAATTTAACTCATAGAATAAATTCGAAAAATTAAAAATGTTGAAAAATATTTTTATATAGATCTCTAGTAGAGATATTTCGATTGGTATTAAAAGACAAAGTTATGTTCTTGAAGTGTCCTAAAGTGATAAGTGGGGAAGG
Organism: Pollenia amentaria; assembly: GCA_943735925.1. NCBI lineage: Eukaryota > Metazoa > Arthropoda > Insecta > Diptera > Polleniidae > Pollenia > Pollenia amentaria. Next base: position 48,467,739 of record OX031007.1, read on the forward strand.
GTTTTCCACGTCACGAGTTATTAATCACCTTTAATTAATCCATATGCTTGACATTAATGTGCTCCAAATAAAACTTTACCCCGTTCGAAGTAGTTGTTAACAGTCGACAAATAATTCTTTACTAAAATACGCTGCCAAAAATGAGGCAACACAACCCGTTGTGTTGCCGAGGACGGAATGCCCCTTAAGGTACTAAACACTCTTAGACAGTTCCAGCATTTCTTTATGCTAAAACGATATGGAAATAATTCATCAGGAATATTTATTCAAACACCAAGAACAAAAAAACAAATCTGAAGAAATCAAACAATGTCATGGAAGGTTTCATATTGTGGTCGACGAATTGACAAATATTTCATACAAAAAGTATGTTCGTCTAGTAATAACGTTCATATAATGCTGAAACAAAATCGATTGATATATTTAATCCAGGCTAAGAGGTTTTGTTTGCAACTTTTCAAAAATATGGTTGAATTCTACTGATTCATATAGAGATGGCTCAACCATCAACAAATTAAAACTCATTTCAGATAAATTTAGGAGAATATATCGAATAACAAATTTATTAAATTCCTATAATATTTTATTTGCTTTTGCAAAACGTTTGGCTAGATCAAACATCATTTACTAGTTTTAAAATTACATTATACAATTATCTTCTTACAAAAACAGATTAGTAAATAAAAAGAAATTGTTAAACATAAGGTTAAAGTTTGATAAATTTACTGGTTTGGTTTTATTTTTTTGGATTTTATCGTCAAATATTTGTTAGGTCTGAACATACCTTAAGCCATATCTATGTATTTTGTTGGTTCCTTACCTTTGGGAATGGTTTTGTTTTTATTCAAATTAACGTTTTATTACAAAAACTTATTTGATTTTTGTCTTTTTATGTATTCGAATTAAAACCGGTTAACCGGTTATTTTAAAAATGTTTAACTGAAAACCGGGTTTTTTAAAATAGCAACTTTTCGTAATATTCGAAAACCGGTTATTGAAAAAAGTCGAATAATCGATCTCCCTAATGCTGACTCCACCTGCTGTATTTGTCAAAATAGTGGCGTACTAAAATTAAATAGATATAATTAACCCTTAAACTACCATTTAAGTTTTTGCTTATTTCTGGTATAAAAGTTCCATTTTCGACTTAAGTGTGATCGGAGACCCTATAGTAGAATTGCACTGCAATATTTCAACTACATAAATCCCAGCCTTAAATGTGATTTTTGCTTTTATAAAAAAAAATCGCAAAAAATATCACTTTGAGAAGAGTTAGAGGGTCAATGCATACCAATCAAATGTTGCTTGTAATGTTCTGAATAAATCTTCAGAAGACAGTATATTCCAAAAACCTAAGTATCACATGATTTTCTACGTTTTTTTACTACATAATGGTGCACATTTGAATAGGCCGTAAAATGAGTTTTAGATGTAAACGGCGATACACTACTATTCTTTTTGTAGTCCCCTCTAGAGGAATGAGTTTTTGAGAAAAAATAATTTAATGAAAATTAAATTTGATGAATGAATTAAAAACCAACAGAAACCAAAAAAAAACAAAAAAAAAAAAAAAAAAAATATTATATCACATTTGTTTTTGTGCAAATTATGTATTTTGAAATATTTAAATAATCCTAAAACACACAAATACCATTTTTGACTAAAAGTGGATTTAGCATGTTTGCACGTTAAGGTGACGTTATGTTAACTTTCGCCTTACTAAAGATTTTTATGTACATCGTTTACGAATACCCACCCGGGTACATGTTTATAAGCGATGAGAACAAGTTATCGTCAGAAAATTTTTATTTTCAGTTTTTTTTAAAGACGTTTTTGTCCTACAAATTTTTTTTTCAGATTTTTTTAAAGAAAACAAATTGCTAGGTTAGTAAAAATTTCATTATATCTAAAGCAAATTTAAGAAAGTTTTTAAAGAAATAAAAACAGAAATGGTGACCCAGGTGGGTATTGGTAAGGCTAAGGTTAACCTTGGTACTCCAAACAAACAAAACAATTAAAAAATGTGTTTGTGGCAAAACCCAAACCCAAAATACAAATAAACAAAAGGGTTTTCTATTTCAATTGATTTACATATTAAATTTAATTGGGTTATGGTGTAATGTATGACGGCTTCATAGAACATAGATGAAAATATTTGTGTATGTTTACTTGCCATATTCACCACCCGGAACATACTTGACATCATTTGTGTCACAGACGTGTTGCACTTGAAATGGTGCTATTGTACTCAGTAATTTTTAGCTATATAAATAAAGATGTAAATATTCTAGTTTTAAGTTAGTTTGGAATCAACTATCAACTAAGAAAATTCTAAACAATAAAAATCTAAATATAAAAGAAAACAGTTGATGTTAATAGTGAGTTTCACCCCATCATATTATCGATTAAATGAAGGGTTGTGTTTTACTCCATCAAATGATCCTCTGAAATCAAGTAAATAAAGTAATAAGCTACCACATTTGATAACCTACCATAGTCGTACCAGCCTCTCCTAAGGCCGGGTTTTTGAGATGTGGATAAAGTTTAAGGTGAGTTTAACGTGCTCTGAAACTTGAATTTTTCCGGCAAAATGTGATTTTTTTTTAATATTTCATTAAAGACTAACATTTTAAGCAAAACTGTGCAGTTCCGTCAAAATTTTGTATACAAACTTGGTAATGGCAGCACAAATATTTTTTCAGAATAACTAAACCTAGTTTAACTGAGATCTCAAAAATCCAGCCTAAGTCACCACACTATACAGAGGAAAAAATGTTGCCCCAATTAAAGCCGTAATCAAAAATAAAATCAGTTTTAATTAAAAATTCAACCAAGTGAATTAAACGTTTAATCAAGGGAATTAATGGATTAATTGATACTATTAATTTGCACATGTAAACAAATTAATAGTAACAAGTCAACGTTTAATTCACTTGATTTAACGTTTAATTCTCAAAGTTACCCTCCACTTTTTATTTATGGCATTATCAATTAATTTCATTTGCTTTCTTGGTGGAAACGGTTTCTCTAATATCACAATAGTCTCTAAACTAAATCCATAATTTGAAGACACAAACATTGTCTGAGGTATTATATTTGATAAAATTGCTTGATTAATGAAACTGCATCACCATCGTTAAGTCCTTCTACATAAAAAAAAAAAAAATATTAAATTTCTCCTATTACCAAATTTGTTCTAAATTCATAATATCAAGCAAACAAGTTGTTCATTTTGCACCTATTACAAAAATGATTATATTGATTAGTAAAAATTTTAAAATTTTGAAAAAATATTTTCAATAAATGATATTTTTAATTTTAATTAAAAAAGTGATCAAAAAACTTTTAAACAATGTGTTAATTTATTTAAATAAATATTGACAATTCCCAACAACAATTCTACATGTTTAAATTGTTTTATTTTAAACGAAAAAAGTCAATTAAGATTTTTTGTTATTTAATTAAAATTTTAATTGAAAATTTATTTCAAAACAACTAAAATGTTAATTAAATCAAAATTAAATTTTTAAATTTTTTAGTTTAAAAAATTATTGATTCAATTATCACATTAATTAAATTGAAATACATTTTAAACCATTTTTTTAATTGATAAAACAATTTTTTCTGTGTACCGCATCCTTGAATTGGTTATAGTTTTTAGCATAAAACATAACTGCTTTCAACCACGTTCCCCACCTGGTTTTTATAGGCTGTGGAGGAAGAAATAAACCGGGATACTTCTCTTAATATGCGGAAAATCGCGAGGAGCTTTACAAAAAATATGCACTAACAAATCGATGTCATTTAACTTAAAATTTCATGATTCGCAAAGATATTTATTTTATGTTGATCTCAGACTGACGACAGCAACTATGAATTTTGATAAAAATCCGGGCCTTGATTCATATATAAAACTAGATTGGAGCTTATTTCTGTAATTAAAACTTATTTGTGCCGCTATACAAACTTACGATTGAATATATAATTTGGGACTATAAATAACACAAGGGAACAAGATTTTTTTGACTAAGATTATATGGGATGCTGAATCCAAATCTGCACTTCGTTTTTTTCTACCAGCTCGAGTTTCTGCAATATACCGTTATGTCCATAATTAAGGCACTTCCGCTTCTTATATTGGAATAACTTAAAAACGGTTTACCATATTTAGTTAAAAAATAAGTCCAAAATTCGTAAACGATATTATCTTTAAGCCGTGCTTACATGTAGTTTTGAATGTGCCCAATAGTTTCTGAGATATCTTTGAAGTTTTGAAAAAAAGAACAATCGGGCATGTTCTGACAATCACGTGATTTTAAAATCACGCGTGTGATTTTGTTGTGTTCTAAAAAACATTTCGTTTTTATGTTTTTTGGTATGCTTTCAGCAGTTGGAAATCACGCCAAAATAAACAAAAACGTAACACAAAAATATCAAACGTGTGATTTTAAAAGGCACATGTGATTTGAAATCACGTGTTTTGAATAAAAGTGATTTTCAGAACAGGCCTGAATATAAAAAAAATTTATTATTGTTTTTTAAACTTCATAAAAAATAAAAATGCTACAAAAATCACAATTTTGGTCTAAAAACATTTAGTTAAATATATTTCCAGTTAAATGAGCCTTATTTCATTGTAATCGGTACACAACTTTTGATTTTATTCACAATTTACGGAGAAAACTGAATTGATAAAAATCGCGATTTGTATATAAAAACAAAATAGATATATGTATCTATTAATGTATGTTTTTTTCTTAACTTAAAACTGAGGTGCCTTCACTTAATTGTGAACAAAGGCGAAACGCGTTTTGGATTTTTCATGATTTTTGAAAATACAAAATTTGGATTTTTTTTACGTAAAAAATCGGGCTTTTGCATTAATCAGTTAATTGCTCGATTGATTAACCGAGGTTTTGGCTTAATCGATTAGTAATCGGTTAATTTTGTAATCGATCGGTTAACCGACTAATAAAGTTTTTTTTTTATAAATTAAGTAATTTCAATACATAAAAATGCAAAAATTATTTATTATTTGGAGTATATTATTAAAAAAGCAATAACAAAACAAACATACCAATTCTTAAACTAACGCGAGCAAAAAAAAAAAAAAAAAAAAAAAAAAATAATTCATAAATATGTAATACATATTTCTTAGTTAATACAAAAATATTATATAGTAATTAAGAGACTTTAAAAAAATTCTTTAAAAAATATTTTTAAGATTTAACCGATTCTTTTCTTTAAATTTGATAACTCTTGACTTGGAAAAAATTCTTTCACTTTGCGTTGCTGTTGGAGACATTGAACGCAATCCACAATACAGAATATATAATTTCTCAGTCCTTTTCCTGGATTTCTCTTAACGTATAAAATCTTCCATTATCTCATTAGAGTCCGGTTTTAAATTTTTAACTCTTCTTATTGTTTCGGTTAATTCTGTTAAAAGATTGATATAAGAAAATATGAGAAGAAACAAATAACTATACACATACATGCATACATATGGGAAATTCCAGGGAAAAGTCTCCTTTTTGTAATATAACGCCAGAAGTAATTTTAATCGTTTTTCAAAAATATATATATAATTTACTTTTTTATATGTTGTGTAAAGCGCAACTAGCTCTACATTTAGTTACAAAAGGGATCAATTTTGAACAACATGGTACTAAAATACAAGCTTATTTGCTTTCTGGCGTTATAGTACAAAAAGTAGACTATTCGCTAGAAATTCCCATATGTACCTTAAACAAGCAAAGATTTTTAAATTTGATAACTTGGAAAATAAATTCAAAGGTCCAAAAGTCCAAAGCTTATTAAAAAGGGTTTTATACGAAAAGTCGTGCTCGATTCACAAACTTATGCAGTTTTGTAATGCAAGTAAAAATCTACTTCTGTTTTTTGTAAAGTCATGCCGGCGCATATTTTTGCTTACATCTTCAAATCCTTTTTGTATATTTTTTTTTGTAAATATAAAAAACCCTTTTTCAAATTTGACTTCTTCATTTAATTTTTCTACATTTTGTCATACAAATATCACGTCACGTCACAATGGAAATTTACATATAAAAACGAAACTAAAGCTCTTGACAGCAAAGACATATTTAAAATGAAGATCACTGAATACCTTCTTTGTTTGTATGAAAAAATATTTTCTAAACGCATACTTTTTGCATATGAGACGAGACAAATAATAAAAAACACAAAAAATATGCTATAAAAATTTCGTTACGTCGGTTAATCGACTGAAATTAAGCGGTTTAATCGTTAATCGAAAATAGCCAATTTCAAATTAACCGATCAGTTAATCGGGTAGTAGTTAATCGGTTATTCGGTTAACCGATTAACGGTTAACCGATTAACTACCGTCGTAGATGGTCCATCCGTTGCGTCCAATTTTCGATGACTCGTTCGAGCATTTCGACTGGTAACTGGCGCATGACACGCGTGCTGTTTTCCTCCAAGGCCTGAATCGAAGCGGGTTTGTCAGCATAAGCTTTAGACTTTACATATCCCCACAGGAAAAAGTCTAACGGTGTGATATCACACGATCTTTGTGGCCAATCGACCGGCCCAAAACGTGAAATTATGTGCTCACCGAAGTGCTCTCTCAATAAATCCATTGATTGATGCGATGTGTGGGAAGTGGCGGCGTATTGCTGAAACCAAATGTCGCCGAGATCACGAGCTTCAATTTCAGGCATCAAATAGTCGGTTATCATGGCACGATAACGGTCGCCATTGGCTGTTACGTTCGCACCGGTATCATTTTTAAGAAATATGGACCGATGATTCCACCGGCCCACAAACCACACATTTCGCACGAAGAACTTTTGCATTTTACATTGATTAATAGTTTTCTTATTTTTATAATTAAGAAGTAATGATTTTCCCTTTAACGAAATGTTTACATTAGATGTAAACATTCTGTATAAGGGAAAATCAATAGTTTTCATTGAAGGAATAAAACCTAATAATATTAATAATAATAATAACATTCTGTAAAAAAATGTCTTCCCGGAGACACTAAAGTTAAGTATTGAAATCTTGCTTCGCATACTAAAGTTTTTCTGCGTGGCGGACTACGGCCGTGCTTACGTGTTTTCTCCTCCGGTAGGACGCGGCAGGTGGCTTCGCTGAATAAAGTTTCGCACGAAGAACTTTTGCATTTTACATTGATTAATAGTTTTCTTATTTTTATAATTAAGAAGTAATGATTTTCCCTTTAACGAAATGTTTACATTAGATGTAAACATTCTGTATAAGGGAAAATCAATAGTTTTCATTGAAGGAATAAAACCTAATAATATTAATAATAATAATAACATTCTGTAAAAAAATGTCTTCCCGGAGACACTAAAGTTAAGTATTGAAATCTTGCTTCGCATACTAAAGTTTTTCTGCGTGGCGGCCTACGGCCGTGCTTACGTGTTTTCTCCTCCGGTAGGACGCGGCAGGTGGCTTCGCTGAATAAAGTTTTCTTAGTTGTTATTTTTTCAATGATAACTAAGGCTTTTCCCTTTTACAGAATGTTTACACCATGCATAACAATATTCTGAAAAAATATGGCTTTATCTCTCATTTGCGAAAAAAAAATATGGCTATATCTCTCATTTCGCAAAATTTTTAATATGACCTTACCTCTCAATGATTGGGCAATAAGCCCATTATGGCTTTATCTCCCATTCAATTGAGCAATAAAGCCATCATGGCCTTATCTCACATGGTTTTAAAGCACCTCCCCTATATTTATTCAAATTTAAACTCAAAAAACGACTTTTGTCCAGCTAGATTAGCAAAATCTTACACTGTGCGATGTTGGTGGATTTCAATTCCAAGCTATTTAGGATAACTACACGCAATTTTAAATCTAGTTTGTTCTTTTCTTTTGCATTTTTTGAAAGCGAGCGTGTTTTCAACAGATGGTCAGACGGACAGACAGACGGACATGGCTAAATCAACTTAGAATTACTCAAGGAGCCAGAATATATATACTTTATGGGGTCTTAGATGTATAATAAAAAAGTTTCACATGGAATGACAAACTTAGTATACCCTAATTCACCACATGTGGTGGTGGAGGATATAAAAACACTTCTAATATTTAACTTAATCAAAGAAATCTTTACCTTATGCCATCCCATTGTGCATTAAATTACGAGAAATTACAATTTTCCTATTTTTATTTTCTCTGTTATAAGTTGTTTTATCAAGAGAATTTTTGTTTATTAGTTTCTATATAATTTCTGTAGTTTATATAATTTTGTTGACTTTATCCTTAAAAAAAATATTATTTTTGTCACCACTAGTAGTTTTATTGGAGTGTTTATTAAGCATTTGGCAATTTGCGTGTTCTTACTGTATTTCAGTTGTATATGCTGGGATTAAAGTTACGGACATTATTAGGATGGTTTCATATTATAATACTCGTATATTAAATATTTAAAAAAATTTAAGAAATATATATGTAGACCTACATGTAGATCAATTACTTTTTGTCCAGTCTGATTTTAATTTGAAAAACATGTACGAAGTCCTTTTTATAAAAAATACTTCTTAAAACATTTAGTTTTGGCCTTGTTTAATTGATAATTGCACGGCTCTGGAGACGAAGTCGAAGTTGAAGAGTTGGATATGAGATTTTTGTACCGGAGTCGGAGTCCGAGTCGAAGCACCCATAAAACCCGCGACTCCGACCCCAAATTTTTTCGCCATAACAAATTTATAAAATTTTTCCAAAATAAAACTTCTTTGAAATTGGCGATGCAATATTAAAAATATCGATTTGACATTTTTATAGAATAATTTTCTTGCTATATTTAACCATTAAGAAGGCACTGTATTGAAAAAAAGAGTTTTAAGTCAAATAAGAATCAGTCTCATATACATTTAGCATCAATGTAAGAGAAGGAGCCGAAGTTGGAGTCGGAGTCGGAGTTGGAGCCGGAGGCAAAAAAATTCAACTGTTGGAGTAGGAGTTAGAACTATTTTTCGATACCGCCCTGGATTGTTGTATGCTTCTTAGTACCGTGTCTTGCCGAAGCATTGTTTTGTGTGCACCATAACAAAACGTTGGCAGAAAAGTTAATTCATGTTCAGTGATGTGGGGAACGACAACCCATATTAAATATAACTATGACAATCAAAATGATGTTTATGCATATAAACATCATCACATATGACTCATATTAAACTGCTTTGTCATTTTTGTTCAGTATCGCTTGGTAGACCATCATGGAATGACTCACACCACAACAGCGTCTCCAAATTGTTCATCTGTATTACGAAAATCAACATTCTGAGAGAAATATTTTTCGTGTGATTCGAGGAACTTACGGTGTGCATAATCGACCTACTGAAACCACTATTGCCAACACCATTCGCAATATTGATTCCTAGTTTACATTAGAAGATGCTACTCGACCGGCTAGATCCCATCCAGCACGTATTGAAGTGAATTTAGCTGCTGTAGCTCGGAGTATACGCGAATACCGTGACGAATCGATTTGCCGTTGTTCTCAGCTTCTTTCCTTGTCATTTTCGACCACTTGGCATATTTGACGTAAGGATCTCCACCTTAAAGCCTACAAAATTCAACTTGTACAATAATTAAAGCCAGCCGACTTAAATTTGTGGGTGAAATAATGATTTTGTTGAGCAGTTAATTTCACGTTTTGCTACGAAAAATCTTCACGACCCAAATGTATTGTTTGTTGTCGAACATAGCCGTGGGTCGTACAGACGAGGTATCAAATAAAGGAAACATATTTTGACATTTTTATTTGAAATTGATTTTTTTTAACAAGAATAAGAACAAATCAGCATTCTATTGGAGGAATTAATGCTATGCGTTACATTTCAGTTATGTATTTTGTAAAGCTGGTAGTGTATAAAGTCATTCCTAAAAATTTAAGGAATAGAACTATAACAAAAAGCTTTATAAAATACATAACTAAAATTACGCTCATAGAATAAATTCGAAAAATAAAAAATGTTGAATATAATAAAGTAGCTTATGATAAATAAATAATTCCCTGATTCGATTTTTTGAATATATATTTTTAATAAAATATCAAAAAAATAATCAATTATAAACAGTTTAAAAAATTCTGTAAGATACCTACATACATATAAAAATCAAGATAGAGTTAGCAGAAATCTGCTTCTTTTTAAATATTGAAATTAAGTTTCTTCAAACATTTTGAGTGTTGCCAAATCATTTTCGTCCATTTTGTACATATTATCGTAACTAAAAAGTTTGAGCATTTCACTTCACCCTCAAAACGTTTTATTTTTTCAAAAACGATTTTTGTTCAATTAAGTTAGTTATTGTCATGTACAGACAAGGAAATAGTACAGCCCCTAAAAACCCCTTATTATAAATTTATGGCCCCCAAATTGTAGCCCAAAGAATTTTTACGCCCTAAATAAAGTAAAATCTGGTGGGAAAACCCCTTACCTGCACAATCTGGCACAAACTGTATTTGATGAGCACTTAATGTGCTAAAGCTGCTTTGTTTAAAAAAATAACCGCGCAAATAATTCTTTCTTGGCATTAAATTTTAGCAGATTTGAGGCAAATTAAACTTTGTTTTTGGATTCATTTCGTTCAATAAATAAATAATAATTGGCAGATGTTTTCTCTCCAAAAAGACGTATAAGCTATTAAAGACGTAAAACATTTGTAAAACATACGCTTTCGTTTTCAATGTCCGCTTTTTTGGGTCATATACCAGCTTTGAGGTTGGACCTCAAAATTTTAGACAACTAATTGCTAAAACAAAACTATTACAATTTGGATTTTTCCGTTTGTATTTTTAATCTTTGAACCACCCTAATGACCTATATATATATGTCTATATATATATATGTTTATGTCCTAAACATTGGAAAAAATAATTTTTTCTCCGGCTAATGTGTGACTGTAGTGTGTTAAACATGTTGTGGGTTATTTAGTGGAACTGTGTTGGCTTATAAGCCTGTGTGCACATTCAAGCGTTGTGGTGTTTATATTTTTTTTTTTGCTGTTGCTGAGGTCTTTAATGGACATGCATGTATTTGGTGTTGTGTACATGCATTAATTAAAGAAACTTAATGAATATTTAAGAAAATAAAAAAAAATAACAAAAAGTTTTTTAAGTTTTTAACATGTTAACAAACGTATTTTTTAAAGCTAATGTGAATTTTATTTAAGATATCGAAAGTTTGATCCAGACTTCACTTCAGGGGGCCCACGTAGTGAAAATTCAGTCGTTACAGCTTTTCATTGCTTTGCTTCTAGCGGTCACCCATCTAACATCAATATAAGAGAATTACCATACAAATATTTTGTTTATATAAATATCCGCTCATTTACTTCAACAACGTCATAACTCAAAAAAATCCATTTCGAAATAAACGCGTTTAAAATTTTAAATTTGCTTTAACCACATAAAAAAATAAAGATACATTCTCTTCAAAAGGGAAAAGTATAAAATAAATAGAGATGAATTTTTTACACAATATAAAGAAAAACATAGCGAACAGTTTTGCATCACTAACTACAAATTTAATTTTTTGAGTTATGAGTAAGGAAAATCGTATTCTAGGGATCAAAATAAGAAATTTTGGCAAGGAACCATACCTCTAAAATTAATTCTGATGTTCCATTTTTTGAAACAAAGGTTAAATTTTGAAAAAATCCCGCTTTGACCCATTTAGAAGGCCCCCAATCGAATCTAAATGTATGACCGACCCCCACTAACTTTGAATGGCCGACCCACCCTTGTCACTTGGGCGATTTTTAAATCAACTCGACCTAGTGTACATATTTGTTATCTTTTTTTTTAAGAAATATCTACAAGGAAAACATATGTCAAGTTACTTGGTTACGTATGAGTATTATTTAATTCCAATTTATTAACATGCATACGCCTTGTTAATATATACATGGGTCGATTGCAAACTTAATGTTATTTTTCTGTCCCCGCTGTTTCAACTCTGTTTTGATGTAAAAACATAAATAATAATAAAAAAAAAAACAAAAATAGGAGGGTAGTCATTGAAGAATATGTCAGAAGAAAAACATTGCTCCGATTTTTAATATTTTTTTCAATATTGATTGATAACAGTATTGTATTGCTCTCTTATACTGGTGCCATATAAAAACACTTGTCGTCAGCTACATTTTTTGATAAACAATATTAAAAAATTTAAAAACAAAGTAACCTCGAAACATATATTAACTGTTTTAAAATATTGTAATTATTAATTAGTATTGTGGTTATTTTATTGAACTGTTAATGGTTTTTTAATCCAAATTTAGATATTTTTAATTTGGCTTAAGTTCATTGAATTTAATTTTCATGTTGTAAAATTCCTGTCTTCATAAAAATAATTAAATGAAAATAAAATTCAAAGAACTTAAGCCTAATTACAGGAATTTTACAACATGTCTTCATAAAAATAATTTAATGAAAATTAAATTCTATGAACTTAAGCCTAATTAAAAATGTCTAAATTTGGATTAAAAAACCATTAACATTTCAATAAAATAACCACAATACTAATTATTGTTAACAGCTAAGGCACGAGCTATGTTTACAATTGTCCTACAAGTTGTGTTGAAAAAAGTTCAACATGAAACAAGATAGACAAAAACATGAAAAACAACAATGTACTTTGGATTTCAAGAAGAATTCTTGACAAAAAGTACGAAAAAACAGAAGTTAGTAAGAACATGTAAATCAATTAAAATCGAAACTAGTCTGGGCAACCTGTCCGTAAAAGCCTGGATTTAAATCTCAGCTCAGTCAAGAATGAAAAATTATAAAAAAAAAAAAAAAAAAAAAAAAAATAATAAAAAAAAAAAGTTATTGTCAAGTTATTGTATTATTTTTCGAATTTTGTTCTCAGTTTTTATTCCTAAAACATTGTCAACCTCGACTTGGATTTTTGAAAGAATTTTGTCCCCGCGCATTCTCGTGAACGCCACGTTTTTTTAACATTTTTTATCATATTTACTAATATACTCGTCGCATTGAACTGAAGTGCATTAGGCTACGAAAGTGTTTTCTTAAAAAAAATACGAAATTTGAAAAATTAAAAGAAAGACAATTAAGTGAAGGGTTTTTATATAATGGTAAGTACGTGTAAAAATATCTTGAACGTCATGCCAATTATTTCAGAAACAAACACCTAAATTAAAAAAATTTTAGTTCAAAATTATTGCTTCATAAGCATTAATTAACTTCCTGTCTGATTTTTACATTTGCAAAATAAACTTCTTTAAAAAACAACAAAAGGTTGTTAATGTCCTGAATGCCACTTTTAAACTTTGATTTTATTTTTGCTATTCAAATGACGTTTTTTGAAAAAAATTATCTAAATAATTAAATAACAAGTTCTTGAACATAAGAGAAAGGTTTTGTTTCAACCATCCTTTCAAGTGACTTTTCATGTATGTTTGCATTGCGGCGTTCAAGAAATAAAAAGACAGAAAAAATGTCTTGGTGTCCGTTTGATTTGAAAATTTACCCATACATATACTGCCGTATTCATAAAAATATCTTAAATTTAATAAAGGTTTACAATTCTAATTTTCTTTGTGTTTCTTAATAAACTAATAAACGTTTGTTAAATTTAATAATCGTTTGTAAATAGGGAGGATAAGTTTAATTAACGAGAACTATTCAGTATTCTCTTGCAGCAATCATCCTTTTAATCCAGGCTCTAGATAAGTTGAATACCAACAATGACTTTCGGTAAATTTGCTTATTCCATTTCTTTTTAGTGAAATAACGAATTTCAACAATTTTTAAAATTAGTTAATATATAACAAACTTAAAAACTACTTAGTTTTAAGACTATTGAATCCTTCACATAAGTAACACCGTGTATATTAAGGCGACAAAAATGTTTTCTAGGCAACAATAAAAATATTAAGAAATTTTTATAATTATAACAATTCAGAACTTTCTTACCAATAAATATCTGAAATAAAAAGAAAAATTTTATATTAGATTAGTATGTCAAAGTTGATTATAGTTTTTTCTGCTCCGAGATTTTCGGGAAATTCAATCATTTTCAATTTCCGCTACTCTGGGAGCTGAAAGATGGGATATCAGGAAAAATATTTTTGAAAACCAAATTAAACCAGAAATTATTTCATTTCGTTATAAGCAGGGATGTGGGGTCGTCAGAAAAAAGTACTAACTCCGACTCCAAGCGCTGAAATTTTTAAGTGCGTCTTCGGCTCAAGACTTACGACTCCGACTGCAACTCCTACACTAACCTTGATGCTAAGTATATATGAAACTGGTCCTTATTTGACTTTAAACTCTTTTTATACCCTTCACCACTAGTGATGAATGAGGGTAGACGAAGTTTGCCATTCCGTGTGAAACTTTTTTATTATGCATCTAAGACCCTATAAAGTAAATATATTCTGGTTTAATGAGTAATTCTGAGTTGTTTTAGCTATGTCCGTCTGTCTATCCGTCTGTTCAAAACACGCTCACTATCGAAAAACTCAAAAGATAAGAACCATGTTAGTGTCAAACTGCTTCTAGTTATCAGCGCTATGAATCAAAATGTAGAACCACCACCCTAAAACATTTACAATTTTGTTAGAAAAACTAACATCAAAGGTGGCATATGCACGGCATGATATAAGATTTTGCACAAACTACTTCTTTATGATTACATGCAGAGAAAAAACATGTTTAATTTAATTTAGACATATTATTGTCACCGACAACCATATTATTGTTAAATTTAATTTATCTCACGTTTAATGCAGTCAGTCCCGTCATAGGATTATTTTAAGTTCGGGGCATTTAAATAGTCCGTACTTGAATCAAGCATTCTGAACTTGATTTAAGGAAATCCGTACACAGAAAAAATTATTAAATTTCTCCAATCACCAAATTTATTCCAAATTCATAATATCAAGCAAACAAGTTGTTGATTTTGCACCTATTACCAAAATGATTATATTAATAACCACAATACTAGTATTGTTATCAGCTAAGGCACGAGCTATGTGTACGTTTGTCCTTCAAGTTGTGCTGAAAAAGGTCAACAAGAAAAAAGAAAGTCAACAAAAAAAAAACATGAAAAACAAATAAAAATGTACTTTGGATTTCAAGAAGAATTCTTGACAAAAGGTACGAAGAAACAGAAGTTAGGAAGAACATGTAAATCAATTAAAATAGATAATCATTCATTCAAAAAAGCAAATTTCGATCTACCAAGGTGAAATACCATTTGGTTTAAGGATTGATGTTTGACTATTGACGTCGCCCGGCCTCAATAGCCGAGTGAGTAAAACGGCAAACCCCACTGACGAGATTGTGTGGTTACAATTGAAACTAGTATGGGCAACCTGTCCGTGAAAGCCTGGGTTCAAATCTCAGCGCAGTCAAGAATGAAAAATTATCAATTAAAAAAAAAAAATTTTAATTGATTTCATGTTGTAAAATTCCTGTCTCGATAAAAATAATTTAATGAAAATTAAATTCAATGAACTTAAGCCTAATTAAAAAAATATCTAAATTTGGATTAAAAACCATTAACAGTTCAACAAAATAACCACAATACTAGTATTGATTACTAAAAATCTTAAAACTTTGAGAAAATATTTTCAATAAATCATATTTTTAATTTTAATTAAAAAAGTGATCAAAAAACTTTGCCATTTCAAACAATGTGTTAATTTATTTAAATAAATATTGACAATTCTCAACAACAACTCTACATGTTTAAATTATTTTATCTTAAACAAAAAAAGTGAATTAAAATTTTTTGTTATTTATTATTATCACATTATTTAAATTGAAATACTTTTTAAACCATTTTTTTAATTGATAAAACACTTTTTGCTGTGTAATTACTGTACTATTGACACCGCTGTAGCTTGATTTAAGTATGGATGGATTGTTTTGTCTTTTCACTGTACAAAGCCCACTCCTCGGTGGAGGGTTAAAAGCACCCCTTACTCATTCATTTCCGTTATTTTTTATGCAAATCCATAAAACACTTTTTTTTTTAAAATCCCTAAATTTTGATACCAAATTTACTATAAAATCCAAAACACAAGCTTTGAGCATAAGTTGAAACATTCATGTAGTCATGTCTTACACATGTTCTCACTCGTATTAATATAGAGAAAAGCGATGCGGAATGAAAATCACCAAGATGTATACCCTGAGAAGGGGTGAAAAAGGAGAGAAAGATAAATAATTTCCACAAATAACTACCTTTATCCGTTGTTATTAAATCGTATATGGAAACATTTTAAAGCGGCCGACTACTATTTTGTAGCGACCACAAATGTCAAAGCAATATTATAATGGGATACACAATACACAATAGCATTTTTTTTACGAAAATTCGTACTTACTGTATTATTGACACCGCCTCAGCTTGATTTATGTGAAGGGAAATTTCTCTTAGGATACGATTTTTTTAATATGTTATAAAAAGGAAATTATTGAAAAAATTTCTCATTGATTTTAAAATGACGATTTTGAAAAAACTCACTTTAATTAGCAAATTTTCTGAGAACATGACCTCTAAACTTAAATCAAAATTTGCTATAGAATTGCAAATAGAGCTATAAAATTTCGTTAAGAATATAACAGCGAATTTTCACAGAATTTTCTACTAAGAAAAAATGGAGTACAATACCTCCATTTGAAACTTTGAATTTACTTACAATAAATTGCTCCAATTTTCTATTTATTCACTCTTAAAGCTGTCTCTAATACTTTCTTTTAAGTTCACCCAATTTTCTATTTACTACTACATTTTGTTTTAAAAGCAAACGTGTCAAACTACAAAATCTCAACTGTCATTTAATTAGAAAACAAAAATTCATTTTTTGCTGTATTGCTGCTGCTTTAAAGTTCGTTTATTTTGAAACTAGCAAAACTTTTCATCTTAACCCAGTTCAGTATTTTAGCCAGAAAAACCTAAGAACTTAAATAGAGAAAGTTTAACCGCAACCTAAACAAAAACAAAAGTTTTCATTTATAATATTCTGTTATGTGAGGAGCATCTCTAACTAACTAAACACAACTCAGATACAAAAGATACCGCAAATTTACGGCAAATAATTTAAAAGAAGACCAAAAGAAAATAATAAATAAAATGTCTGTTTTAGCCAAAGACGAACACAAAAACTCACACTCCTCTACTAAATTAAAGATAAGCAAAAGTCTTACATTCGGCTGTGAAGAATTGTATATACCCTTCACGATTGTAGCTCTTCTAAGGCGGTGTGTAAATATTTTAGAAAGAAATGTCTTGTTTCTCATTTTTGAAACTCAAAAGCTAGATCTTAATAAAAGGTTAAGGATTTTTTTGTGAATTGGCAAAATTCTCTTGGCATTTTTTATAACTTCTTTTATAAGTCCATTTATTTAACCATATCGGCAATTCCGGAGGACATTTGTATAGAGGCTAATTAAAAAAAGGACTTTCTGGACCCAGTGTTGTTGCCTAATAAATCTTATTCGGCACCGCCGAATCTTTGATACCCTCCAACGACTGGAGTGGGCTCAATATATTTTATATAAATTATAAATTAATCTTAATAAACGTCATCAATAAAATTGGTTGCGGTTTAGATCTACATGTATTAAATTATTGACAGACAGTTAGAAAATTTTAAGCTTTTCTTTTTAGAAATTTGAGCAAACTTGAGTAAAATATCATGATTCGTAACAGTTTTGGCCGAACTAAAATGATTTTCAGGAGGGGAATTTGAATTGAACCCATGGTAAATTATGGACCAATAATCCAACAATTCTGTAGAATGATTTCTTGTATTAAAAGAAATAAATTTCAATGCAGCAGTAAAATTAATTTTAGCGTTTACTGTGAATTCAGATGGCTGCTTAATATGGGATCTGAGGTAAATCACAATATTGCATCATTTTTTTCTGGTCATATGAATCTAAGTTGGAAAACATTTTACTGCAATATCTATATCTGCTACGATTTAGAGCGAATTTAATTATTTTTCCAATGGTAAATTATGGACCGACCATCACGAAAATTATTAGTGTTATTTCTAGTCTTATAAAACTTCGATATTCCAAATTTTATTATGATGAACTGTTTTCCGCGCGTAGGGTTTATATAAGGCCTATGGTAAGATATCGACCGATCTTTACGAAATTTCACAGAGTGATTTCTAGTCCCATAAAACCGTGACGTACCGAATTTTATTATGATAGCATTATTTGTAAAGTTGTAGGCGTACTAAACTCTTCTCCAGGAGTAGGGTTTATATGGGGCCTAGGGTAAAGTATGGACCGATCTTCACGAAATTTAATATTATGATTTCCAGTGGTATAAAATAAATCTGTGCAAAATCGTATATCATACCGTGCATTATTCATTATTGTAACAAAATTATACGTATTTAAGGGTGGTTGTTCCACATTTTGATCCATAGCTCTGATCCTACTAAGCCGATGCTGCTGGATTTCAATCCTAAGCTGCTTAGGATAACTATAAGCAATTTGACTCCAAGTGTGTTCTTTTTTTCGGTATTCAAAAGTGAGTGTGTTGTCAACAGAATTACTCAAGGAGCTAAAATATATATACTTTATGGGGTCTTAGATGTATAGAAAAAATGTTTCACACGGAATGACAAACTTAGTATACCCTCATTCACCGCTAGTGGTGGTGGGATGAGCTACTCATTAGGATTCAGAATATATAGTCATACTTTATAGGGCCTAAAATCAATAATGGAAAAATTTCAAATTGAGTGACAAACTTACATAAATAACGAACTAATATATGTTTACACTTTTCACCTGTGGTCAACGGCTTTTACGCCAGATCGTGGGCGCATAGTGCCAAGACGGTATTGTTATACATATAACAATTTAGGTCCCATCATATTAAAGATTCTTGGAAATGTAATTTCAACACACTCACCAATACATTGGCATTACAAAATCAAGTCTCTTACTCATAGCAATCCAGAATATATATGCTTTATGGGACCTTACAGAAATATTGTAAAAATTACAAACGAAATGACAAACTTAAATAGATATTGTTTTAACCTGGTTAGAAGGGTATAATTATGTCATTACACATTTCCTGCAGGAAAATCAAATTCCCCGTAAATTTTGCTTTATATTTAAAACTATTGCATACATATAAGGGTGGTTTGGTTGGTTAGTTGAAAGAGTTGTCAGGGTCTTTTACAATAATAATATAAACAAAATAAACTTAAAGTTAAACTAGTTTTTTGTAGTTGCAATGTTAAAGCTACTTAAGATACAACAAAAGGTTTTACTTTCACTCTAAAATGCCTCTTTCTGCAAATTTTGATGACTTAAGAATTTAGTTTTTCTTTTGTGTGGTTCGTATTCATGATAATCATGTCTTTTCAGCAACCACAAAAAGTTCTTAAACTTTGCTTCTAAGCATGTTGTCATTTAAAGTGGAAAAATTGTCTTAAAGGTTTTGCTAGTTTTTTTTTCATTTGTTTAACTTTACTTACTAATACTAACTGAAGGAATTATAATTAATATTATAATTAGTGATACATTTTTTCTTTTGGATTTGGGCTTGAACTAAGTAGGTTTTTGTCTAAGTATATTTTTTTGTTTTATTTTGTAACTTTTTTTTCTTTTTCCATGCTAGTCCCGCGAAGCTCTACGTTTGTATGCAGGAAAGAAACCATAGCCTCTGGCGAGAATCGAACTCGCACCCCGGTGCTGATAGACTAGCTCACTAGCCTACCGGGGCACAGGCAGATGCTATATTGCCAGTGTTTCACAAAATTGTTGGAGCCTCATTCACAAGCCAGCGATCGACCTAAACCTTCGTTTAGGTCAAGAGCTTCCAGAATTCGCTCCGGGGTTTTTTGGTCTCCACCAGTAAAACGGCTGAGTTTCATATGGTACGCCACCAGTTACGTTAAGTTATTTTTGGTTCTCTACCAGAAAAACATGTTAAATATGTGATTACATGTGTTTAATGTGGAAAACCACAAAAGCTGTTGCTCGTTGCACTTCTACGACGCCAAGTTATTAGACACCATTAGTTAATGTGAGATAAAACGTAAAAAGCCATGATCAGTTTTACGAATCCATTGATTAAATAAAATTTTGCTACCGAATTGAATTAAGTTAAAAATTTCTTATAGTTTTAGTTAAAGTTATCTTATAAGTTTAAACTGTAAGTTGTATTACATTGTTAGATTAGGTTCTATGGGCAGCCTTTGAGAGCCAGCTCGCATGGGTTCTTCAGTGGTCCCTTTGTGATATCCAGCGCCAATCCCCCTATAGAGCAGTTATTCAGATGGCGTTACTGCAGAGTCCAACCAATTCGTCTTTCTAATGAAAAGAAGAAGCGATATGAGTTCTATCCTACTTAGATCCTCCAAGGCAAACATCGGTGAATTATCAATGTCCCAGGACATTGATAATGAAAGTGAAGTCCAGTTTACTCTTCCGCCCCATCATGATAACTTCTACAGTAGTCATTAAATACCACCCCCATTCTCCTAGCATGAGTCCCCACAGGCCACTGCCAATCTACAACTGATACCACTGTTCTAATTTGGTCCATATTAAACCTTAGTTTAAAGTTAGTTCTCCAAGTTCTTTTACACTGTTTGGGAATGTTTTGCATACAAAAAGTCTTTAAAATGTATATATAATATAAAAGCTATAAACAAATACAGGGCAACACACACCTGCAAAAGTTTTTTCTATTTGAGTCTTTGTGTGGTTAAATTCGTAATTTAAAAAACTGGATAAAAGTGTAAACTGAGCTTTTTGTATTCAATACAAGTTGCTAAAGTGAATAAGAGCTAGTTCACACACATCAAGTGTGACTCGCTATGTCTTGAGAGTTGAGTTTTTAGGAGAGTGAGGAAAAGAGAATACAAAGGGCATAGACAGTGATGTCAACTCTTTGCACGCCTAATGTGCTAAGACATAAGAAAAACGGCCGAAAAAGCGTTTAATATTAAAAAGAGCGGTTTTTGTACATATTAATGTCATTTTATGAGGTTAAGGTTAATATAAGAAAGTGATTTGCTGTCGATCGATATACCAAACGGTTGGTCCTAATTAAATTTTTTGATGTGTAAGACAAATCAGCAAAAACGCATAACACGCAGAGAAAAAATATGGTTGGGCATGATTACGGCAATTACACTATGTTTATTGTAACAATATATTATTGTTGTATACAAAATATTGTTATTTTTATTTAATATCAACAATATTATAGTTACTGCAAACATGTCAGTGTTTATCGCAATTATAAATTTGAGTATGATTAACTAAAAAATAGTCATTTTTATAACAACTAAATAATGATAACTTTGAAAACATTTTATATTCCTCACATACATTTAATGATATTTAATAGCCATAGCATGAAAACTTTCTATACGTGTACTCATAATATCTTTAAGATGCAAACAAAATATCTTTACTCTAATTATATTTTGTTATCGCCGTTTGTAAAATAATTTTGCATCAGTTGTGTCGTTTGTTTTACATGTGCCTATCGAATTTTTTGTTATTCATAAAAAAACCAAGTTTAAAGAAATTAAAAAATAAAGAAATTGTAGGTACATTAAAAAAAAATTGTAAAGTGTCACAAAATAAAATATCAAGGCTAAAAACATTTTAATATTGTTTGAAAATGGTGCAAAAATATTGATCATTGTTCTGTGTTATTTTAGAGAAAAAGAGTGAAAATTCTATAAAATAATTTATAAATAAATGCGACCTACGACAAAAACAGGTTAAAAATATTATGTTTACTAGTGTATCATATTATGATGTGAAATATCTGAAACAGTTTTGCGTTAAAGTTGCCAGTAAGTAAATAAGCATAAGTATATATTAAAAATATTTTTCGGTTTTAGATGTTATCTCAATATTATTATGATTAACATGATAATAATATGATCACTTCTTAACTTATTATGTTTAACATGATAACAATATGATTACATTTAATTATAATAGGATGTAATAAAAACAAATTAGGATTAAGGGAAAAATATTAAGATGTAATATTACGAATATATTTAATATATATAATATGTTTCAATAATAATCAATTTATGTTGACTACAATCATAAATCTTATCATAATATATTGCTCTTTGAATATGTTTACCACAACCATGTTTTTTCTTTGCGTGAATACACTCTCCACTATTTGGTTGTGGGTATAAAAAGTTTAATTGTAATTATTTATAACAAGCCAAAAAATTTATTCACAAACTCTATCCATAAAATTATACTGTTTCAAAGACCTCTTTTCAACAATTAAATTAAAATTTGCAATTTGCAAAATTTTTTAAATTTTAAAATTGCTAATGAAAAGTTTGGCAAATATTTAGCAATAAATGCTAATTGAAGTATGGACTTAAATATATATAAAGGGTCTTCCAATAGGGACTCTTGAATTTTAACAGTTGATATTGCGCTGCATCTGTCATCCTGACTGTCATTTATTCTGTTTCTTTTGCTAAATACCTCTGGATGGATAGAGCTTTTGGCAACTCCTGCAATTAATAAAATTAAAAAAATTGTAAGCTGCCCCTAATTTTCATTATAAACACATTCTTCACCTATGACGACCATTTCTGCATGAATAGACACGTCTTTAAAGAAAATTGTTGTATTTGGACTATAATAAACCACATGAGCTCCAAAAGCGGCCAATGTATTCCGAAAAGGGCACTGTTTGTTGTGGACTTTGGCTGGCTGCATATGCCTTTGAGAATGACGTTGGGTAGATCGCCACCATTGGCGGCAAGCGCTATAGGTTGATGATAACCAACTTTTTTTTTGGCCTGAATTGATTGATATGAAAGCAAATTACATTTGATTTAAATAAGACAGTGCTACGTTCCACACATCGCATGTCACATTGGACATTTTTAACTAGCTATTTGAGGCCATAGCTGACTTCGATCATTCGATTTAATCCCATTATACTTTTTACTGTTAGATTTTCTTTAGTCTCAGGTCGACGCAAACAAGCTACAAACCAAAGCGGCCGTCAAAGCCATCAAAATGTATGCCATTAGTCAAATTCAACCTGATGTATACGCCAAAGTCATAAAATATTGATAATTTCGCATGCGCGTAGGCAGTCATTTGCACGATGTTATATTTTTTTCTTCGTCTATTTATACACAATTTTGAAAATTTAAACTATAATAAACACTAGTTAACAATATTAATTTTTTGATACACAAAGTCCCTTAATAGAGCTCTCAAGTATTATTGGAGTAACAAATGGTTTACAAAATTCATAATTAATGTAAATACAAACTTCAACTGAAGAATACTTATTTTTTTTGTAATAAAAAGTTTAAAAATCATTACTTAGCTTGCCAGATGTTACGATTATATTCCATAGTCATCGCCCAGACTTGCAATTTTTGTTGCTGCAATTTCTAAAAATTCTGCTTTGAAATTGCATTACTGAGCTACCTAAATAAGAGCGGCAAGCGTTTTTTGTATGTCAAAACTTTTCATTTGCATAAAGTTTATACGAAAAAAACCTTTAGAACGCGAATTCGACACCCCCCGGCTGCAAAATCCTATTTGACAAATCGCTATGTCGATTTGTCTTATTGAAAATGTATTTGAAATAGAACTTTCATGTTTAAAAAAACGCTTGCCGCCCTTGTTTAGGTAGCTCAGTTAGTGTCCAGTAGCCCGTTTTCGTATTTCTCGCATCGTAAAATTTCCCGCATGAAACAAGTGAATTATGACAAAAACAGTGCAATATGAAACAAAAAATGGTTTTTCTCACATAAGGGTTTCTGTATCTTTACTTTGGGAGAATTATCTGTCATTTAAATAATTTTCCAGCAATTATTGGAAGGATGTGAGAAAAAGTGTTTCTGTATCAATATGTTGCTAAAAGTTTCTCACAAGAACTGTCAAAATAAGTCACATTTGAAATTGATGCGAGCAAAATAAAATTTCAAAAAATGGAGCACAAATTATGTATGTACACAAGAATGTGTATTATTTTTTTTTTTATTTAAAGAGAACGAATTTAAATGATGAAAATAATTAAAGCACAATTGTTATATTTTGTTATTTTAATTTTTTAAGCCCTTTATTGTTTTCGTTTTATGCAGGGCTGCCAGATAAATTTGTGAAAAAATCGTTAATATTCTAAGAAAAAATAAAAAAAATCGTCTTTTTGTTTTAAAAAATCGTAAAATTTAAAATTAATTTTGACAAATTTTGTGCGATTTTTATTAAAACATAATAAAAAAAAAAAAAAAAATAGTTAAAGCTCATTTTATACATACATACATACTTAAGCTTGAGGTCTATTTAAATACAATTATTTATTTTATTTTTTCTTTAATCCGATAACAATTTAAAATTTCAAATTGTTTTTTTTTCCTGAAAAAATCACGCAAAGGCGTGGAAATGTATCATATTGGAATAAAACTAACACTTTTGCCCAAAAAAAAGGCAAAAATGTCCTATAGTGTATGACTGAAAAATGGGGTTATAGTGAAATGTTTTTATCACATTAACAAATGTATTAAATAATCTAAGTAAATAAAAATTAGACAGTTTTCCCTCGAAATTTTGATTTTGCCGATAAATT
Organism: Pollenia amentaria; assembly: GCA_943735925.1. Taxonomy (NCBI): domain Eukaryota; kingdom Metazoa; phylum Arthropoda; class Insecta; order Diptera; family Polleniidae; genus Pollenia; species Pollenia amentaria. Next base: position 48,492,363 of record OX031007.1, read on the forward strand.
TTTTTAAAGATATCGTTTTTCTGTGGTGCCTAATACACAAACATATAAAACTATTTAAAATTATTTTATTTCGAAGACTGAATAATATCACCACTAGAAAAAATCAGCGAATCGGCACTTTGCCAATTTTAGAACAACAAATCGTCAAAACGACGATAAGTCTGGCAGCCCTATTTTTGTTATATCTATTTCTTTCGTTGACGTTTCGCTTGCATTTGACAGTTAATTACTGGAAGTATTCCAGTTAAAACAGAATCTGTGTTGTCTGTTCTCGCATTCAAATATAGAAATACTTTTTTCTCACAAATCGAGAAACGATGGAATTTTTTGTTTCACACTTAATGTGAGAAATTTTGCAATGCGAGAAACACAGAAACGAGCTCCAGATTATGAAATCTTGTCTTTCTTGCTCTCCTTTTAATATGTTATATATAAATACAAATACACATACAGCAAACTTCAAGTTAAAAAGTTTTAGAATAACAAAGTAAAACATAATTGCAGAGTACATGAAACTGAGAACCCCTCTCCGATCTTCTCAGCCCTCTCAACATTAAACTTAAAAATTGCTATAAGTCTCGACGATGACATACATAATGGCATCGGTAGGACTTTTAAGCAATAAATTAATGATAGTAAGTGCTTGAAGAAAGACCCTTTATATAACGACTAATTTCTAAAGTATTTTAAATATTTGGGGTATTCACAAGGTGTACTATCAACTCATATCGTCATAAAGTCCTAAATAATATTTTGCAATGGTTTAAACAAATATATTGCCTTGTTTCAACCAAATTTAAAATTTTAATGCTGTGTTCATTGATTTATCATAACTGTTCAGTAGAAATCTTAATTATAAGCGGTTGCCCACATGTGCTGTGCACAGCTGTCTTATATATTTCTTGTAATTATTTTAAGACATATGAACTTACAACTTTATGACTACCTTGTGAATCCGCCAATTGTGTATATTTAGCCGTTTGATTTTCAGTTTAAATGTTATTTAAACTCTTATTTAAATTGACATAGAATATAAAAGTTTCTGAATATTTTTCTATTAATAAATATTAGAACCAAAATTAGTTTTTTTCCATGAAAAATAAAATAATTTCCAAAAAAAAAGAAAAAAAAAATTTAATTTAATGATGTTAGCAAAACCATAAAATAATGAAAAATTTTAAACAAATTGAAAAACAATATAATCAAAAAAAATGGAGTTCATTATAAATTTATATAGGGTGGCCCAAAAGAAATTAAAGGATTTGAAAATATATACTTTTAGCTATAAAAAAATTATTTTCTTTTAAAAACTTATTTTTTTTTTTTTGTTTAGTTAAAACCAAGAATCAAAATACGTAATTTTTATGGAAGTTGAGGTTGGTTTTTTGATAGTTTAAATTTCGAAACAACATAAAAAATCAATAATTTTTACTATAATTAGTGAGTTATATTTTAACATTTAAAAATAAACTGATTTTTAGTCTGATTTAAAGGTACAATTAGTTGATCGGGTTTTAAATGAGTTTTCATTTGTTTTATATTTAATTTTATGTTGATTTTACCTACATAATATTTTGAGTGCATAAAATTGTATCTATATTTCTAAAACTTACTGTATTTTTAACATTTGTAAAAGTCATGGAACACATTTTGCAAAAAATGGCGGAAAATGGTTCTGTTGAGATTTTGTCCATAATATCGGTGGTCATATGGAAGACTAGCTTAAGTCGCTATAAGACGGACCTGAGTTATTACAAGGAGAAAAGGTGTGAAAGGTTTTATATTTATTTTATATTTATACAAACAATTTTTTTTAACATTTTGTTTTTAGCTTTTATTAACCCTCTGTCTAACAGACACCAATGAAAGAAAAAAGAGATATTCTCTGTTCTTTTTCAAACATCTGCTTTCACACATTCAGTACCTTCTTAATACGTTTTCGAGTGTAAGTTGGCGTGACGAATGCGATCAATTTGAGCGCACGCGTCGCGCTAAGTAGAAAAGTGTCTTCAAGACAACTACGTCAATATTAAGGTACGTGCCTGAGAAACAGACACATCAATATTTTTGTTATAGTTTTGTAGTGTCCCATAAAATTGATTCAATATTTGATATCTTTTATTATTTTTATTTTGATGGGTTGCTCTAATACACAATAAGTTCGAAGAGAACATCATCTTGAACTTTTAAAAGCCGTGAAGAGCAGCATTTTAGTTCACATAAGAGCAAAACTTTAAAAAAACAAATAGAACATTTTAAAGTTTTTTTTTAGATTTTGTATAGATGTAAGTTCTTTAGGGCCATTTTGTGCTATACCATTAAATATGGTTTAAAATTAGTTGGTGTTTTGTTCTTAAAAAGTAATTACAGCAAATAGAAAGCTATAAAATAGATCTAAAATAAAAAATAATTTTAGAAGGTTTTCAAAACAGAAGTTGAAAAATATAAGTCATAAAAATTGTGTCTAGCGTTCTACCACGTCATTGGAATTGTTATTATAAAGTCACGTCAGTCGCAGAGGGTTAATGTTGCTACTAATACGATTATATACAGACCTTAAGCTGAAAACTACTCGCATAAAAGTTCAACAAAACTGAGGATATCTCGAAACTACAATATTCAATATAGTCAGTTACACAGATATTAATTTTTAATAATGCAATAAAAACTTAATAAATAAATATATATACTAGGGTATTCATTCGGTTACCGTTAATCGGTTAACCGATTAATTACTACCCGATTAACTGATCGGTTAATTTAAAATTGGCTTTTCTCGATTAACGATTAATTTCAGTCGATTAACCGATGTAACAAAATTTTTAATTTTTTGTAGTATTATAACATATTTTTTTTGTTTTTTTTTTTAATTATTTGTTTCGTCTCGTATACCAAATGGTATCTATTTAGAAAATATTTTTTCATACAAACAAAGAAGGTGGACTTAATATTAAATAACTTTTTGCTTTCAACAGCTTTTTGTTTCACGTACTTTTTATATGTATGCGTTTAGTTATTGGTTTTTTCTTATATCAATATTTTAACAGAATTAACCGAAACAATTAGAGGTGTTAAAAATTCCTACATCTACGATAAATGAAAAAATTTGTGCTAAGTCAAGTTTCATCAAAACTAAAGAAAAGGTTATTTTTTAAGATCTCCTTAAGCTATTAAAATAACTTATAAAATGATGTTAAGGTATGTTGAGACCTAACAAATATTTGACGAAAAACTCCAAAAAAAAAACGTGACCAGTAAATTTATCAAACTTAAGATTTATTTTTAACAATTTTTATTGATTTACTAAACTTTATTTGTAGGAATATGATTGTTTAACCCTTTCAGTGTGTTTGTCGAATATATTCGACACTACAGTGTACTCTATTTCTACGTTATTTTATTGTAAAAAATGTACAGTTAACTATATTTTTTTTTTGTTTTATCTGAAAGAGAGACACTTCTGCTATTTTAAATGGTTACGGCATTAGGTATTGACATTCTTTTCTTATTATTAAGCGCATTTTACTACAATAGTCAGGAAATTTGTAAAAAGGTTATATTTAGGAAGAAAAATATATTATAATTTCGTTGATCGGGCGATATTAAAAAAAATTGTAAGTATTGATACATGTGTAAATAAGTATTTACTTGAAAAAGCATTGCAAAAATAAATTGTAGGTTATTTTGTGGATCTTTCAAGGTCAATTTGTAATATATTGGACATTCCCTAAAAACCAGGGGAGCTACATGAGACGAAAACTATTATTTTTCCTGTCTTCAGCGCCATCACATCACCTTAAAATACAAATTTTCAGATTTTTATCTTGCCAAAAATTATATTTGACCCTGAAAGAATTATGTCTTTTAGGAACTTTTAAATGAAAACTAGTAGTTTCGTGTGGGACGTCAAATATTTAATAAGTGGGACCGGACCAGAGCTTTACAGTTTATTTTTTAATTAATACATAGTACGTGTTAATAAAAAAATATGTATTACATATTTATAGGTGTTTGGGTGCAAAACTCAATTTTTAGGTGGCATTAAAGCACAGCTGTGCTACACTTTATATGACGTATTGCCAGATGCCACTACATGTAGTCCGGTTTCACATAATTAAAATATTGGGAAACATAAATGCCCGGTTCACACTAGCCAGACGCCAACAATAGGTATAAACTATTTTTTTGTTTGCTCGTTTGAGTTCAAGAGTTGTTATGTTATTGCATTTTTTACTAATAAGCTCCAAATAATAAATCATTTAAGGATTTTAATTTTTTTAAATTACTTAATTTATAAAAAAAACTTTACTAATCGGTTAACCGATCAATAACAAAATTAACCGATTATTGACCGATTAAACCAAAACCTCGACTAAATGAATACCCTAATATATACCCACACTGCAAAACTGGAGAAGGTATTATTGGTCTGTGCAGATATTTGTAGCACATAAAAATATTGGTTCTAGACCTCTATATCTTTTAGAATCACGTTCATGCGGCCGGCTGGCTGTTCATGTAAATCTGGCACGCAAAGGACAAGTCGTAATTTTGAAGATAATTTGATGAAATTTAGTACATAATTTCTAATCATCGGGCCATCGGTCCATAATTTAAACAGCCCCCACACAAGCTTCTTTCGGGAATGGAGTCTTTGTGCCCATAAACCATCTTATTATGTTTATATTGATACTTAAGTATCAATGCCATTTTTTCGGCTGCTTAAATATCGCCACTAATTTCTGAATAAGTCCGAAACAGCTGAAAATTTAAAAAATGTATTGAGCTGACTCAAAGGAAATTTTATGCCAATCATCTGTAATTGTTTTGATAACACCGGACAAATCGATCTCAAGCTACGATAAAATGTATTAGCTTAACCGGCTTATTTCGGGCGAAATATTGGTCTGGCCCATTAAAATGATTTGGGTTCAGTGCGCTGAAGTCAATTAAAATCAAATTAATAAAATGTTTGCCCGAAATTTATATAATGTTTTTTTTGGATTTTTTTTTTTAACATTTATAAAATTTAATTTGATATTTTAAATAAATTGAATAAAATACGTGAAAAAACATAATTTAGTGTAGATATTCTGATTTTAAAAGACATTCCACCTTATATACATAAATCCCTTTTTTGTTGCCACTTTTTTGTAAATATCCCCTTTTTTATACACAGAAAAATTTTCTGTAGTTTCTTTTATAAATTTAAGCCATTGTTTAAAAAGTTTAAAAAGTATTTCAATTTAATAATTGGGGTAATTGAATCAATTATTTTTTTTTTTTTTTTTGTTGAAAGAAAATTAAAAATAACATCTGGGAATTATTTCTTTTTCATAAGTAACTTTATTATATTCAATATTTTTTTATTTTTCGAATTTATTCTATGAGCTAAATTTCAGTTATGTATTTTATAAAGTTATTTCTATAAATTTAAGGAATAGAACTATTACAAAAAGCTTTTTAAAATACATAACTGAAATTTAGCTCATAGAATAAATTCGAAAAATAAAAAAAAAATTTAAAAAAAATAACAATTTAATTTTGACTTAATTAACATTTTACTTGTTTTGAAATAAATGTTTTAATTAAGATATTAATTAAATAACAAAAAATTTTAATTGACTTTTTTCGTTAAAAAAAAATAATCTAAACTTGTAGAATTGTTGCTGGGTAGGAATGGGCAAATTGAAAAAATTTATTGATATATATCGTATCGATATTTTTTAAGAGTATCGATATATAGTAATTAAAAATATCGATGCATCGAACATATTAAGCTGAAATTATTACCATATGCACAAACATATTACATGTAATTCCATTCTAACTTTTTATTGTTTCTTTTAATTTCAAATTTACTGCCTGCCTCTCGATTTCGAACGAAACTTTCATTCGCTTAACTTTTATTTAAAACAAAAAATAATTTTAAAATATTTAAGTTAAATTATGCGAAGTTATGCGAGTTTTCGTTTGAAATCGAGGGACCGGCAGTTAATTCTACAATAAAAAAATTTAAAAAAAGTAAAAGATACAAAAATGTTTTTATTTATTCGCCATATGAAATCTAAAAAAATTAATTGGGATTATATAATGGATTATATACTGCCAGTAAATGAAACTTGTGACACATACTATACAAGTAAACTGTGCAATATTTTATTTTTAATATATAAGAAAATGCTCAAATAAGAAAATAACAAAATATTTTTTTTTATTTAACATTTTATATTTTTCAAATTTATTCAATGAGCATAATTTCAGTTATGTACTTTATAAAGCTTTTTGTAATGGTCATATTCATTAAATCTATAAAATACGTAACTGAAATTTAGCTCATAGAATAAATTCGAAAAATATAAAATGTTAAATATAATAAAGTGACTCATGAAATGGAATAATTCCCAGATTCTATTTTTTTTATTATTAACATTCCAACTGCTAATACGACATTATTAAGGCGGTTGTTACCATAATTCTAGGAACCCTTTCCATAATATTTTTTCCACGCTTATTTTTTTGTTGTCATCTCTTAAAAAAACGAGACAAAAATGAACTGTGTATTTTATGAAAAAGTACAGCGGAAAAGCGCCTTTATTTTCTTATAATTAGTTAAAAAACATATGATGCAATTCTTAAAAAACAACAGTATTGTAAGCAGTTGAGCAACGGTTAAAATTTTGAATTTTATTAGAAAGAGATCTTAAAAATATCGAATTCGATAGTCGTAGATAAATATTGATGTATCGATATATCGGTATTTTTTAATATCGGCGATGTATATCGATAATAATCCTTTTTAAATATCGATATTTTGATATACCTGAACTATATTTAATGAAATCAATTAACACATTGTTTGAAACGGCAAAGTTTTTTTTATCATTTTTTTTATATTAAAATTAAAAATATCATTCATTGAAAAAAATAGAAATAAAAATGTTAAATTTTTACAATTTTTACTAATCAATATAATCAATTTGGTAATAGGTGCAAAATCAACATCTTGTTTGCTTGATTCTATGAATTTGGAATGAATTTGGTGATTAGAGATAATTTTTAAATGTTTCTATGTACTTTTTATAAATAACCAAAGGTAAAGCTTATTTAAGATAAATTATGATCATATTTAACCATAATATTGTGCCCTGCAAACATAAACATTGCTAAAATTCAACCAGCGTTGCTTTCAGAATATGGTTACCTCTAAGCATATCTTTATCTGTGTGTACAGACCTCAAATTCAAAACTTAACATTGAATTTAAGTCCTCAATTGCCACCTTCTTATCAGTTTTTTTTTCTTCAAAATTTTCTAGTGTGCGGCGGTTAATTAAAATCGCTGGTACTTGAAATAAAGCACTCAGTGGAAATGTCCCATCGTTTGTCTTGCTGTAAAGGCTTATTATTGAAACTAAATTTGTGGGTGGTTCCCGAATGCTGACGAAATATTCCGACATGCCGCAGTTTTGAGCCGCAACGGTAATAATTGCATGACTGCCTTTATTTTCAAAGACAATTACTTTATTAAGCTTTCGGACCAAATTGATTCCTTTGAAGGATGTAATGGTCCCTAACTTATTACCCTACGGGGTATTTGTTAATTATCAAAACCATTTTTAAAGATAAGGCTTTGTGTGTCTTATTATAAGAATGTGTTTAAAATTTAGCTCGTTGGTTATTAGTGTATATTTACCTCAAATTCAGAAAATCTTTGTTTTCAAAAATCTGAAAAAATACTTCTTGTATTTTATCAAAATAATGAACTTATAGACCGTTGAAATCTCTTCGTTTCTTTTGGGCCACCCTATATTTTATTAGATATTTGTGAATGTGTATGTGTATGTAAATTGTAAATAATTTTTTTTAACTTTAAATAAATTTGCTATAAATTCGATATTAGACAGCATAAATGAGCAATTAAATAGAGTTAACAATATTACATTTTGGTCACAAATATTGGATAAAATATATATAAAATTTTTTTTATAAAGAAATGACTAAAATAAAATTTAATTTTTGCAAAATAAATGCTTTAAAATATTAAATAAATAATATAAAAAGGCTTTATTAAATGCATGCAACAAAAATTAGTGTGCAGAAATTAGTGAAACAAAAATAATTGAATATCTACATACATACACACAGAAAAAAAATTTCACGTTAAACTCAGCTATTTTGAAGAAAAAAATTTCATTAACAATATAATAAATTCAATCATTACGAAAACTATATTATTCTTAAATTAGTCCACCATGGACCAACCACGACCATACTATGGTTGCCATGTTAAGACTTTAATAATAACTTATTTGTTTTCCACAAATAATTGTATGGATGTTTGTACATATGGGGCGTTATTTGTGAAGCGGACTGCCCAATAAAAACAACTTTGTTGGAATTCCTTTATATTTGACATTTTATCCCCTTAAGGGTGACTCCTGGGCCAGCTATGACCAGCCTATGCGTTGCAGGGCCATATATTTTTGTTTAAATTTCTTAAATTGGGCCCCTGCAGCGCGTAGGATGCTCCAAGATGGGTCAAATGTATGGCCAACCCCACTTAATTTTTCGTATTCATCATTTATTTCTCACAAACCTACCCGCTATCTCTAGTTCTTAAGATAGCTCCTTTATAAAATTTTCACTACACACTAGAAATTTTTTGAAGAAAAAGTCCCATAACCGTCAAGGAGTCTTTGCTCTTAGCGGGATAAAATGTATGACCGATCTTTATTAGTTTTTTGTTCTTAACTTTTTCTGAAAACATACTTGCCCTTTATCTCCACTTCTTGCGTTTTAAGAAATTCTTAAATTTAATTAAAACTTTTCGGCTTTTGTAAATAAAATCAAAAGTTGTAAATAGATCTTAATTATTTATGGCTTGTTGTGCTTGCAACTTCATTTTTTATATGACTGGAAAAAATGATACATTTTAAAATTTTTTTTTTATGAATTTTTAAAAACAAAAATTTCAAAATTTTGATATAAAATTTATTTGTTTTTTTTTTCCAAAAAAAAAAGGAATAGCGCATTTTAGTTCCTTTGCGCATTTTACTGGTTGCTTAGGCCAGATCATCAGGAAACGCTCTTCTAAATAAGTTTAGAAAATTTAAAAAAAGAAAAAAACAGTGAAATGCGCATAGGAACAGCTTATCCTCCAACAATAAATTTCAGTATTTTTATCAATTATAAAAATAGGGAATTAAGCACAATAAATAAAATCTTTTAATGAAAAAGTTATGTATTCCCAAAAACAACTTTTTGATAATGAAAGGAAAATTCTTAAAATTGTAATATAAAACGTTCATCTTTATCTACATATCGTCGGCTGATAATTTATTTGTCGTATGTGGATTCCGATAGTTTCGATTAAATTGAGTTTAAAGTTTGAACTCTTATAAAATCCACGTACGACATTTAAATAATAAATTAATTTTTTGGTGGTTTTATAAGGAAATTTGTCGTATGTGGTATCGAAAAACTGATTACGCCAAATGAAAGATCAGGTCGGAAAACCTAAGGAATCGATCTTAACTCATAACCGCAAAAAATCCACATACGACATTTAAATTATTAACCGACGATATATATAAAATTCTAGTGTCGCGGTGTTTGTAATTCAACTACTTCGAAACGGCTTGATCGATTGTTATGAAATTTTGTATGTGTATTTGCTAGGTATAAGAATAGGTTTTAAGGTATATTTCATATCGCTAGAGGACGTCAAATAGGTTAAAACGGGTAAAAGCACTACCTTCCCATATTTTCTTAACTTATCAACCGATTTTCTTGAAATTTGGAAGGTAAATTGTGTAAGATCTGGAAGGAACTATAGCCTAAATTTTTATGGCTTAGAGTATGAAATAGGGCAAGAGGGGTAAAAGCTCCCCTTACCTATATCTTCTTAACTAATAAATAGGGTTCGATTCGAAATTTTCAGGAGATGACTTGTAAAGAAAAAAAATCTTGGTTAAACTCGGAAAATTAAAATTTTTAATGTATAGCCTACTATTTACTTATCATTTTTCTCTAAGCATAAGCTAATTGAAGGGGTAACGTTAAATATTTAATATTTTTCTAGGTATGAAAATTTTTAAGGAGAAACTCGAATAACTACACACACTGCACTGCAGAGCTAAAAAAATGATAACGAATAAAATATAGAAAAACGCTGCTATTTTAGTGCTGAAAACGAAGAAGGGTTCAAAGTTAAAAAAAATAAAAATATATTATGATTTACGAAAATGCTTAAAAAAGGCATTCAAACCAGTAAAATCCAAACATTTATGAATATGTTAATATAGTTTGCCCTTAAAAAAGCACTTTAGGAGTGCTTTATTTGCATTTTCTATTATGTAAAATAGAATAGTAGGTTTGAAGCGATTTGAGGTATGAATTCTTATATAAAACCTGCTCCTTTTGGATCACATTTTTTTACTGGGTATAGGCTAATTTCGGTTTAATAACACAGTACAACACATGATTTGCCAACTCAATTCTGTGAACTGTATGTGAAATTAGACCCAAAAAGAAGAATTTCTGCATCATTCGTTTTGTCTTCTTACCTGCGATTTGAAGTTAGTATCGATTTGAAGTTAGTACTATCGTATAGGGGAATTTATCACGTTTTAGGCCCTGTTGTTTGACATAGCTCGACAACCCCTAGCCCAATTTAGTTGAAATAAAGTCTAGTTATTTTTTCGCAAAGTCACATAACCTATGAGCAAAATGAGACAAAGATCATAAAAATCGATGCACGCGTTTCGCTTTTATTCGCAATTGAGTAAAGGTATGAATTTCAAAAATCAGTTATAGCCACCACCCTTAAAATAAAAATAAAAATATAAATTAAAAAATTATCATGCAAAAAAAAACTTTATTTATAAAAACTTAATGAAAATAAAATAATATGCAATTAATACGCAATTATAATATGCATAAAAACAAAATTTAGAACATTTTTTCAATTATTGGCAATATCCATCCTTGTAGAAGTTGACGCTTGTGGTTCTGATGATCTTGTTTTCTTCGTAGGTTGTTCATATTCATGGTCTGAGTCAGCTTGGCGTTGTCGGTATGATGTTGCGCTGACATTTTGCTGTGTGAGTTTTCTTCTCTTCAAAAATGATGTCAGCCATTCGGAGTCGTGTTGTGATAGTCCCAGCTTGGCCACAATGTAATCCATTTCGATTTGTGGTAGCGGTTGTGGTGCACTATTTTCAATATCGGGTATCCAATCAGCATCATCCAAATCGGTCGGATTGGTGAAAACGGTTTCGGCTAGCAGGGACACAGTATCCGCACTCGGAGGTTTAGGTGCATCGGTATCAGCAGGGCGTTGCACTGGAAGTGTGGCAGTAAATGCAGCAGTGTATACTTTTGTTTTCAATTGTTGTCTGTTTAATCCAGGACGAAAATTTATGCATGCATAGCACCTGGATTCATCATGTCCAGTTGTGTCTTCCACCCAAATTACTGGCTTCATAAAAGATAACTTTCTACTTTTTCCGTGAATCCATTTTAGAAGGGTAGTATAACAACTGTTGCACACTGTGTTCGGCGTAAAATTTGCACCACTTAAATCTGCTTCATCGAAATAATTACAATACGCGGTTTTGAATTGCTCAGTAAACAAATTTTTTCGATCTTTTTTCTGTATTTTTCGGACGATATGACCACAAACGTAACAATATTCATCCAAATATGGGCACTTGTTGTTTTCCATATTGATATATTTTATGTTTTGTTGTTATTCACTTTTAAAAAACTGGAGAAAAATCACTTTTACTGTTCGCGTTCGTCGGCACTGGCTGAATGCCAAAAATCGATCAATGCACACCTATAAATACTACGTATTTTTGAATATTTTACTGCCAGGTACTTATAAATGGGCGCATATTTTAAGGGCGGCTGGCTATATACCTGATTCAGCACTTGTACGTTTCAAACTGTGCAAAACTTTCCAAATAATGACCACCCTTAAATGTGGGTGCAATTTCTGTAAAAAAATCATATAGGTAGCCACCGGAAAAACCCAAATAATAAAAAGGTCCACTTTCCGTTTAATTGTCCACGTACATTTATTACCGCTATCATAAAAATCAAATAACCTTTTGTTTATTCCTTTTTTTTTAATTCTCAGAATCATGAAAAAGGTGTCAATGTTTTCTCCAAATAATGTTGTGCATATCTCGAGCAAATTTTTGAAATTCATACATTTACTCAATTGCGAATAAAAGCGAAACGCGTGCATCGATTTTTATGATCTTTGTCTCATTTTGCTCATAGGTTATGTGACCTTGCGAAAAAATAACTAGACTTGAAACTTTTTTCCATTTTGGATTTTTTATGTATTTTTAAAAAAAAAAATTTAAATTTTTAGGCAAAAAATAATTTTTTCCCTTCATACATTCATTTTTAACTTCGAAAGTGTTACTTGTATAGGAAAACAATATATGAACAGATTAAGGGAATTGTAATTCTTAATTTTTTAAAATTTATTTCAACTAAATTGGGCTAGTGGTTGTCGAGCTATGTCAAACAACAGGGCCTAAAACGTGATAAATTCCCCTATACGATAGTACTAACTTCAAATCGATACTAACTTCAAATCGCAGGTAAGAAGACAAAACGAATGATGCAGAAATTCACAGAATTGAGTTGGCAATCAATTAACTGAAAAATGTTGTACTGTGTAATATAAAATAAAAATGATTACTTATTTAGAACAATTATGATTTAAATTTGATTAAAATTTTGCAAAAAATTTTCTTTTTTTCAAATTAAATTTTTTTTATTTACAGATCAATCGATTTTCTATAATAATCACTTAAAATTTTTTTTTGTTTGATTAGTTTTTATTTTGAAAAATAATTAAAAAAAACTTTTTGTAAACGGCAACACTTTACCACCTCGTAACTGGACAGATAAACATCATAAAAAAAAATATTTCGCACACTTATTCATATCTACTAGAACTATAGTTATGCCAACTATAAAGGAATTCCAACAACATTTTTTTATTGGGTGGTCCCCCACTTCACAACTAATGCCACATAACAATGTCATAACGCTTTTTTTATACATATTTTAATTTTTTGTATTTTTTTAAATATTTTTTTAACTTCAATGATAAATATTTAAAAAAAACCGAATCATAAAACGTTTTCTTGTTCTTGGTAAAAAATTCAACACACCGATTTTTATAAAATTATAACAGCAATGTTTTCTAGTACGCCCATTATTTTCTAGAAAATTCTGGTCAATATGAAAAAAATTTTTTTTAAAGCCGTTTTTCCGGGATTGGGAGTCGGGGTATTTCTTAATAATAAAGGGATGTTTTTCAGTCGACTGTTTTTAGAACTTTTCAGTCTGCCAAATTTCATTATGTTAGCTTTATAAATGTTTGGTTTATAGAATCTCAAACATTAAAATCATTATTTATATAGTGTAAATGAATGAGAGGGCTTTCAATATGAGTAAAAAATTATAATTTAAGGTACGACATTCTATAAATCTGACATGAAAAAAGATGTCCTAATGAAATTTGGCAGTTATGTAGATTAAAATGTTCTTAAGACAGTGGACTGAAAACATCCCTCTTTTTGAATAAAAAAGGCCCATAATTCTCAATCTCAATCTATAGCATTTTCATACTAAATGCTAAAAAGCTCCAATTTGACCTTAAATTTTTTCAACAACTGCTATACCGATTTTAACAAAATTAAAACTGTACAAAAGACCAAGCAGTCTTCTCTGCAACAAAATTATCTCTTTCGGATTAAAAGTTACAGATTTTTGGCCGATAAAAAACGATTTGCAGCCACTGTGCGGCGGGTATTGTTACCTAATTCTAGTACGCTGAATCCAAAGGCGCTAGCCGTTTTTTAAGGTTAGCTGTAGCTTTGCAAATATTTAAGATTGAATATTATGTTTAAAATCACCTAAAAAGTTCAATTTTTTCAGTTTTCTATCATTTATTAATATGTATACCATTAATACATTTTTGAGCTAGCACAGTGTTATTTGTGTTGAGTATAGGGGGAAATCCATGCAAGTGTTGATACGGGCTTCTCTTTTAAATCAGCATCTCAGTAGTGTCAAATTATTAGTGTTGAATCAAGGAAACGAAGTTTTGTTTGATTTTTTAACAACTACACTTAAACAAAACTATTAAATATTTCTGTATTTGCTTTTTACACTGCGTTGTTTAAGGAAAACTATAAGCAAATTTAAAAAATAATAAGGTGGATTGTGGTTAGGCTTTAAAAAATCTTGACATAACATACTTCTTGTAAATCAAGAAAAATCAAGACCGTCTGGCAAGCCTAGTCTACACTGATCAAGGCCACATATTAGAAGGCTAAGTGCTCTTATTTCTTGTTGTTGTACACTCATAGAAAAATGCGTCTTCATATTGATGATGCTCTAATATCAGAATGGTGACATCAATGTTATTACAAATGGCATCAAAAAAGCAACAAGGGACATCAATCTAATGACGAACGTCGTCGTAAAATGTTTTCATATTTTATGCATCATCAATGCTATGACTACAATGACATCAAATCGATGCCACATTTTGTGTATTATTAACGTTATTTTTATCTTTAAGAAGTAAAATGAGAAGCAAAAGTTCCCATATTCTATTTTTTTAAATTATTTTATAAAAATCATCAAATTTTCAAAGTGGAATGATTACGAAAAACATATCGGGCATGCTGCTGGTGCCTTATAATTGAGAGTTCTTCAACAAACATGTGTTACGGGTAAGTAAATAATAATACATATTCTCTTAAGTCAATGCCAAATGATAAACTGCCATTAAATTGAGCCTAATAAGTCGTTTGTTCGATGTTACTGAGTCATCGCACTGATAACATGTTTTATTAAACTGACTCCAATTCATCATTTCTGTGATGCCGGTGTGTGAACCCATTGATGACGCTATTTCAATTTTTGACCCCGATGACAATTTGGGCAGGTGATGTTAAGGTTGACATTACAATGATGTAAAGTCTGATGGGGTTAAAAACGAAGACACTTGCCCAAGTACTGATGTCAAAATACAGTGTAGCAGCGAGACTTGAAATTCAGGTATTGTTGAGTTGATAAACTTCCTTGTTCGTTGAATTCCGAGTGCGTAGAACCGATTGTCTTAGGAACGGCTTTTATTCTTAGAACGTGCTGCAGTCAATGAGGAATTTGACTGCAGATATTATGACACAGTCGGATCTAGGTATTACAACGATGTTCTTCTTTTTCGTCAGACTTTAATCAGCAAAGATTTAACACTTGAAAATGAAAGGCAAACTTAAAGCAAAAGTTCTCTGTATCTATTTTAATACAAATTCACCAATGATGCCTTAATAGATAGAAACAATCATTGAGACTGCACATTTGGTTTCTCTAAAACCTGTAACATCGAGAATGGAAAATTAATGTAGTGAATGTTATAAGAAAAGTCTCTTTGCTATAACTTTTTAAAATATAATATAATCCCTTTTTCACTTGAACAATGACTTTGTAACATAGAAAGTCTCGAATTATATGCACTTGAGTTTTAAAAAAAATATCAATAATTTTTCTTTCCATTTTCCCTCTAGTAGAGAATATATCAACTCTTGGCATCATTTTACATACAATTGAATTTTTTTTTTTTTAATAATAAAAAAAAAAAAAAATTGTAATTTTGATTGGTTATATGGAGAAAACGATGCAAATTGGCAGGGAAATAAGAGAATATTTCACAAAAAATTGATCACAGAACATGAGACATACAAATGTGCGTAAACAAATTGACAGAGACAAATATAAATATGCACACCCAAAGACAAATAAACGATATGGACAACATGTTCGTTCAAGAGCAATATGACGACCATAGATATTGACGACAATGTTACCATGCCCATCATCATTGTCATCATCGTTAGCATCATCATTATTATTATTGGCGACATCACCATACCCAAATTGCTGCTACTGAAACACCAGCATCAAACCAGAATAATAATGACAGTATCAACATTAATCAAGAATGTTGTCGGTTAACGAGAAACAGAAGCAAGAACAACAACTGCTATTGCAGCAAGTAGACTCAACAGCAGTTGTAAGAGAAAGCTTGAGGGAAAAAAATTGAAATTCAAAACTAAAATTTAAATCAAACAGATGTTGCTCATACGAGAACATATGTTCGTACATAAGTATCTGCAGGAGCGCCTACACCAATGCATATGCAATGCAGTATATGAGTGTGAGTGTATACATACAAACGTATGCGAGAAATATTCTTGTTTTCAATTGTAAGCAAGCCCCAGCGTTAAATATTGAAAGGAGTGGAAGGCCTTTTTGAAGGCCTCTATACTCCTTTCTAATAGATTCGCTTCGTATTAGGGATGGGCAATAAATATCGATATATCCAAATATCGATAATTAAAAAAAATTATAAACGATATATATCGCCGATTTTAAAAATACCCATATATCATTACATCGATATTTATTTACGACTATCGAATTCGATATTTTTAAGATCTCTTTATAATAAAATTTAACATTTTAACCGTTGCTCAACTGCTTACAATGCTATTGTTTTTTAAGAATTGCATTATATGTTTTTTAACTAATATTAAGAAAATAACGGCGCTTTTTCATTGTACATTTTCAAATATAACACAGTTCACTTTTGTCTCGTTTTTTAAGAGATGACAACAAAAAAATAAGCGCGGAAAAATTATTCTGGAAAGCGTTTCTAGAATTATGCAAAGAATCGCCTTAATTATGGCGTATTAGCAGCAAAAGACTCATGAAAGTTCGAATGTTAATAATAAAAAAAATATTTTTTTTATTTTTTAGTTGAACATGTGTAGAAGGCGAATTTATTTTTCAGGTGGCGTTGAAAGCACAGCTGTGCTACTTTTTTTTCTTACCTAGAGAGAGAAATGTCAAATGTTGATTGTGTTTTTGACAGATCGATCAACGAAAGCAACAAAAAATACATTGTTGTGTTTTTGGTGTTGTTACTTGTTGTAGTATCGACACCACCGTATACATGAATTCGCCTTGTTCTTATGTATTAAAAATAAAATATTGCTCCGTTTACCTGTATATTATTGGTCACATGTTTCGTTTACCGGCATTTTATAATCTCGATTAACTATTTTTTTAGATTTCATATGGCGAATAAATAAAAAAAATTTTGTATTCTTTACATTTTTTTTTTGTTTTTTTTTTTGTAGAATTAACTGCCGGTCCCTCGATTTCAAACGAAAACGTCGTTCGCATAACTTATATTAATAACTAAATTATAAAATTGGTTTTTATTTTTAAATAAAAGTTAATAGAATGAAAGTTTCGTTCGAGATCGAGGGACAGGCAGTAAATTTGAAATTAAAAGAAACAATAAAAAGTTAGAATGGAATCACATGTAATATGTTTGTACCTATGTAAATATGTTCGATACATCGATATATCGATATTTTTAATTAATAAATATCGAAACTCTTAAAAAATATCAATACGATATATATCGATATATATTTTCAATTTGCCCATCCCTACTTCGTATGATATCCTGTCTTCAGAAGTATGCCTCCTAGTTTTACATTTCATTTTGAAAGACCTTCCAAAATATTCAGTACACATTCGCTACTCTCTTCTTTAAGAATGGAGCAAGGAAGTTGTTCAGTTTCATATTTTTTAGTGAACTTTCTAACTCCCTTCTCGCAAGGGATTGCTCCCAATTTCAACCTGTGTAAAAAATAAATAGGAATGAATTGCGGCGAGGAGGGCTTGCAGCGGCTAAATAGGCCTTCTATTAGGCGCCTTTACTCATTCTTGTTACCGCTGTGTCACCTCTTCATGCATTTTGATTTGAGGATAAACATATGTATGTGTGCATATGAAATTGAGTATTGGGTTGTACGATTTCTGACCCCATTTTGACATGGTTCTTCTCCGTTCTACCACTTTAAATGAATAAAAAAAAATTTTCTCTTATTTTTTTTAATAATTTCAACAAAATCTCAGTTCGCTGGATTGCGTAGCTGTCTGTCAGTTTCTCTTCTGGAAGTGGAAGGTAGTATTGTAAATAAAAAGTAGTTTTTTTAATTTTCCCATATTAACGGTCAATTAAATGGAAATTAAAAGCCAATTAAGGGGGTCAATTGAAGCCTTTCTAATGGCTTAAATACAGATTGTGGAAAAGAAAAACAAAAGTATAAAAAAGTGAAAATGTAAAGGCAATTATACATGAGCAATTGTATATGGCTCTTGTAAAAAAATAGTTTAATGGAGATTTAAAAAGATTAAATTGAAAGCAAAGATCCTTTAAATCTGTTATAAATTAAACGTAAAGAATTTACAGGACATTTTGGAGAAAAAGTTCAGTTTAAAAATTTATTTACATATTTAAAAATTGTTTACATTTTTCTATTTAAAGGAAGCTATTCTAAAATTTTCTATATACAGGATATTTAGCAAAAACTTACGATTTATAGAAAATATCACCAAAATTTACGATTTATAGGAAATTGTGTTAAAGTTTATAATTTATTGGAAATTTTGTTAAAGTTTACGATTTATACAAAATTTTGCCAAAATTTACGATTTATAAAAAATTTTGTTAAAGTTTACGATTTATAAAAAATTTTCGCAAAATTTTTACAAAATTTTGCCAAAATTTACGATTTATAAAAAATTTTGTTAAAGTTTACGATTTATAAAAAATTTTCGCAAAATTTACTATTTATAGGAAATTTTTTTAAAGTTTACAATTTATGTTCGTCTTATTTTACGATTTATACGAAATTTTGTCAAAATTTACTTTTAATAGAAAATATTGCCAAAATTTACTATTAATAGGATTTATGCAAAATGTTCAGTACATTTTCACTAAAGCTAATTGCAAAGTTGTGCAAAATTTACTCTGTGTTTATATTTTTATAGTTTTGTACAATTGTGTTATCTACACGCAGAGAAAATATATGTTTAAATATGGTCACCTCCAACAAAACTATTTTAAAAGAAAATTTTAAACATATTATCCCCGATTATAGCCTGATACTCTGTTCAACATTTCACGTGGAATGCCTTCAAAACTCATATGAAAAAAACTATGAAATAATGTTGATAGAGTAGTACTCTGTTCATTTTGTGAAAAAGTTGCGAAATGTTTCAGGTAACATTGATACATGTCAAATTTTTCGTATGAAATAATAGATGTTGCTCAAAATTTTTCACAGAATTGAACAGAGTACTAGGCTTATCTCGTTTATTAATTTCCAGGTGACACGTATCTTGTTTCTGTTTTCTATAAATTTCATTCTGTAGTAGTTATTTTTGGCATTATATATTTTTTTATTTAAAAAATTTCTAAATTTTTTTGTAATATGTTTCATATGTTTTGTTTTGAGGATTATTTTTCACTTTTTTATAAAGTTTATCCCAAAAGCTACAGAAAGCCAAAATTTACGAGCTATAGGAACTTTTGTTAAAGTTTACAATTTATTTTCATAATTTATGTTCGTCATATATTACGATTTATGAAAAATTTAGCCAAAATTTACGATTTATAAGAACTTTTGTTAAAGTTTACAGTTAATTTTTACAATTTATGTTTGTCATTTATTACGATTTATAGAAAATTTTGCCAAAATTTACGTGTTATAGGAACTCTTGTTAAAGTTTGCAATATAGTTTTAAAATTTCTGTTCGTCATATATTATGATTTATAGGAAATTTTGCCAACATTTACTATTTATACGATATTTTACCAGAATTTACTTTTATAGAAAATATTGCCAAAATTTAGGATTTATAGAATATTTTGTTTAAGTTTACGATTTATCGGAAATTTCGGCAAAGATTACGATTTATAGAAAATTTCGCCAAGCTTGACTATTTATGGGACATTTGCCAAAATTTAATATTCATAGCAAGTTGTGCCATTTATAGGAAATTTTGTCAAAGTTTACTATTTACTACTTTGACGACATCCACTATTTAAAGGGAATTTTGCGACAATTTACAATTATATTTATGCGAAATTACTATTATATTTATGGAAAATACCGACGGTTATATTTATGAGAAATTATACCAGTATTAACTAGTAGTAGTAGATTCTTTTTATTTACAATAAATTTTGTTTACAAATTTCATCTTAATTTATTAAATAAATTCTTATTGAAAATTAGAAGATTGAAAGTAATATTCGACAATGTTTTATAAAATATCTGTCGATAGCCTTAAGAAAAAATAAACTTTAGAATTATTAAACCAAATAGCTAATTATATTTTTGTATTAACAAATTGCGATAATGTAATGCTAACTTTAGATACTCAAAAATCTTTCGCAATCTGTATTTTTTTCACCATTAAGTATATCAATCATTTCAGTGTAAAGTAAATACGGTTTTTCAAAACTAGCAATTCGGAACTCCTTGAGGACTTTACTCATTAACTGCATTTTACTGTAAAACGCACCTAATTTTGACTGCAATTAAAGTCATGTTTGCTTACAGATTTCTTCTTGCAGAGATGTGATTGAAAGGTAAATGAAATTTTTTTTATTGCTTTTATTTAATATTTGAGGCTTGTATATTTAAACACTGTATGATATATAATATCGGTACAACAAATCCTCCGATAGATTCAGACGAACTCGATCAGAAAGCGGTCAGACATTACGTACATCAATGTCTGACAGAAGTCTGAACGAAGTTACTAAGAATGGACTCAGTCACTTGAAAGATATGTCTGACTTATTTTGCTTGCTGGGTTGCTATTTGCTTAGAATAATATTTAAATTCTACACTTACAATTCATTTAATTGCCTCTGTCACCAGCTTAATGAAAGTAAAACATTTTAGGAAATTTAATAAAACGCCACCAGAAAAAAGAATAAACATAAAGATAAAAATATTAAATATTGCAACAAAATATTACTGGGTATTTATGCACTATTTTTATTTGGGAATAATAATGTTAATATGTATGTAAGCTGTGGTCGGCTGGTAAAATGTCTGGTTAATGACTGTCACAGCATTTGTCCAACGCCGTGAATGATGGCTGCCGGTAAAATGGTGGAAATCAAAAGCGAACGAAAAACAATTTTAAACAACAAACCACTCGAAAATACAACCGAAATTTTCATGGTAAATCCTATACAAATGTACAGCGATGGATGCATTGAATGTCAACGGCATAGTCAACATTATTGTCCTTGTTAAAAAAAAAAAAAATAAAAACCAACAAGCAAACTAACTACCACCAGCCCATGATGATACAGAACAGCTTTGCCTGCTGCATTTTCTGTATGGCTGAATGACTGATTGCATGTCTGAATGGCTGATTGTGTTGCATAAACTGGAAAAAGCTTTAAGCTGCTACTACAGCTGCACATTGTACTTGTTTTAATATTTGTGTTGAAGCGTTGATAATCAATGTTGTTTACGTAGCCAATCTCTGTGTAAATGAGAATGCTTGCGAATGCGTTCATTCTCAGAAGGGGAGGATATGGATTGTGCTAAGAGTGGTTCTTTAATTGTGTGCAACATGTATGCACTTTTTTCATAAAGTATTTTTTTGTACTTTGATAAAATGGAAAGTGACTTAAATTGGTTTCATAGCATTTAAAAAATTTAGTTAAACTGATAAAATAGTAAAGACCTAAAATACGTTTTATATTTAATTCTGGGAAAACATTCATTTAGTTTTTAATTAAGCAAGATGAAAAGTTAATCACTGATCCTACTTATTGTAGGTATTTGGGGACAAACATCACTTAAAGAAACTACATCAATCAGATTTTCAAGTGATTAAGAAACAATATAAATTATGAACCTTTAAGTAGGTTACGGAACGACATTAATCATCGGTCTTTAGGCAGCCAGGAAACAACTTAAATGGAAGCCAATAGGTGGACAAAGTATATCATCAATTGTTGTCTCTAGGTAATTAAGCGACATTATAAATCGTGGCTTAAGTTTTCAATAAAAGCATCAATCCTGGGACGATCATAATCTTGGCATAACTCAAGGGTATTTTAGTCGTATTTAAGCAGGCAAGAAACAACGTAAATTTTGGGTCCCTAAGCAGGAAAGGAGCAATAACAATGATATATCTTTAATGAGACAAGGAAATTATTCGCATTATTATTGATCCTAAAGTAGTCAAGGAACGACATTAATCGTGGTATTTAAGAAGACACGGATCGGCATCAGTCGTCTTAAATAAGTTAAGGAACGACATTAATCGTGGTCTTTGAGGAGACGAGTAACTGCATCAATCGAAGCCTTTATGTAGACAACGATCGGCATTTATTGTAGAGTGGACAAGGAACGACATCAATGTTCGGTCCTTAAGTTGATAAAGAACGCCTTTAATCGAAGCGTCAAAGAAAAATTGTCCCTATGGAGAAAAAATTAAAAATTGTCTCTAATGACCAAATTTATACCAAATTCATAATATCAAGCAAACAAGTTGTTGATTTTGCACCTATTACCAAAATGATTATATTGATTACTAAAAATTTAAAAATGTTGAAAAAATGTTTTCAATAAATGATATTTTTAATTATAATTAAAAAAGTGATCAAAAAACGTTGCCATTTCAAACAATGAGTTAATTAATTTAATTAAATATTGACAAATCCCCACAACAATTCTACAAGCTTAAATTATTTTATTTTAAACAAAAAATCTATTAATAGTTTTTGATATTAATGTGCGGTTTTCACAACACAAGTGATGGAACGTGTAGAAAAAATTAATTTGAAAAGCACTCAGTTTTTTGTGTGTTTTTCATATAAATTTTACTACACGTCCAATTACTTGTGTTGTAAAAACAGCCCATAAATTAACATTTTAATTCAAAATTTATTTTAAAACAAATTAAATATTAATTAAATCAAAATTATATTTTTAATTTTCTTTCAACTAAAAAAATAATTGATTCTTTTATCACATTAAATTAATTTAAATACTTTTTAAACCATTTTTTTAATTGATAAAAAACTTTGTACTGTGCAGCATTTCAAGAATAAAGATTAATTGTCATTTTGGTACTTAATTGGTAAAGGCAGAAGATCCGTTTAACTAACCAAAAATATATATCAATCGTGTTTTTTAACACGTCAATCCAGATTGTCAATAGCCGATCTTTATCTAGTTGAAAAGGGCCAACAATCAGGGTTCTTTAATTACACAAGAAAGACGCCAGTGAAAGAAGAAGATCAATCATAGGCTTTTAACGTATCGATTTATGAGACAATCTTGAGTTTTGAACTAGTCAAGTAGAAAATATCTATCAGGTACATTATACTAGAATAGGATCAATCGTCAATATTTAGCTTGTCATATTAGAAGAGCAATTATTATGATTTCGTCGTGCCGAAGTGATCTTCACGCCAATCATAAAATAAAAAAATGAGACAATTTAACAAATCTATTGATCTGCACCCCAGTAGCTCGTTTCTGTATTTCTCGCATCGCAAATTTTCTCACATTAAGTGTGAAACAAAAAATTTCATCGTTTCTCGATTTGTGAGAAAAAAGTGTTTCTGTATTTAAATGCGAGAACAGACAACACAGATTCTGTTTTAACTGGAATACTTCCAGTAATTAAGTGTCAAATGCAAGCGAAACGTCAACGAAAGAAATATATATAATAAAAATAAGGCTGCCAGATTTAAAGATTTATCGACATTTTGACGATTTTTTTTGTTCCAAAATTGGCAAAGTGAAAATTTGCTGATTTTTTTCTAGTGACGATACAGTCTTTGAAATAAAACAATTTTAAATAGTTTTATATGTTTGTGTATTAGGCACCACAGAAACCCGATATCTTTAAAAACAAAGCAGATTAAAAAATGTATCGGCAAAAACAAAATTTCGAACGGAAACTGTTTAATTTTTATTTGCTTGGATTATTTAATACATTTGTTTGTGTGATCAAAAGATAAAGCTATTACCCCATTTTTCAGTCAATGCACTTTAGGAAATTTTTGCCTTTTACTTTGTCCAAAAGTGTTTATTTTATTTCATAATGATATTTTGTCACTCCTTTGTGTGATTTCTGCAGGTAAAAATAACAATCTGAAATTTTAAACTCTTATCGGATTAAGGAAAATAAAATAAATAATTTTATTTAAATAGACCTCCAGCTTTATGTATGTATAAAATATGTATTTTACCCACGAACTTAATGTTTTTTTTTTTTTTTTTTTTTTTTTTTTTTTTTTTTTTTTTTTTTTTTTTTTTTTTTTTTTTTTTTTTTTTTTATTAAGTGTTTATATGATAACAATTTGTGGTTATATGATAAAAAAAATCGAACAAAATTCGTCAAAATTAATTTTAAATTGTCCGAAAAAAATAGACGATTTTTTTATTTTTTCTTAGGATATTGACGTTTTTTTCACAAATTTATCTGGCAGCCCTGCATAAAACAAACACAATGAAAGGCTAAAAAATTTTAATAACAAAATATAACAATTGTGTTTTATATACTTATTTTCATCATTTAAATTCTTTCTTTTAAAATAAAATAAAATAATACACATTCTTGTGTACATACATACATAATTTGGGCTCCATTTTTTTAAATTTTTTTTGTCTCGCATCAATTTCAAATATGACTTATTTTGACAGTTCTTGTGAGAAACTTTTTGCAAAATATTGTTACAGAAACACTTGTTCTCACATCCTTCCAATAATTGCTGGAAAATTATTTAAATGACAGATAATTCTCGCAAAGTAAAAGCACAGAAACACTTATGTGAGAAAAACCATTTTTTGTTTCATATTGCACTGTTTTTGTCATAATTCACTCGTTTCATGCGGGAAATTTTACGATGCGAGAAATACAGAAACGGGCTACAGGTCTCTTTCTCTTATAGAACTCCTCTTCTGGCTTGTTTTCTCAAATTTGATGTTTTCAGTTCGTCTTCCCTTGCAGAAATTTTATATTGCAAAAAATAAATTTTCCAAACAAATTTTTGTGATATACGTGAAGATAACTTCGGCCCGACGATTTTTTGAGGTAGAAAAGACCCCAGTCGTTATCAATATATCATCAGCTCTTTATTGACTTGGCACATATGCCAAAAAGTCAGAGAGGAGAAAAACGAAAAAGAAGGTAAACTAGCAGAAAATATACCCGATAGATTTTTTTTAAATTTTCATCTCTGCTTGCGGCATATATGTCAGAGGCAAATTAAATTTTTGTAAACTATCATGAATAAAGTAAGAAGTAAATAGAATTTTATTGAAAGTAAATAATATTGTTTTGGGCCGCATACTCCACTTTAAAAAAAAAAAAATTTAAGAAGCTTTGCGTGCTGCAAACGTGTACTTATTGCTGTGTGTTGTATTGAGTAACTTGTTGTTGTGATGAAAGTTTCTATATTTACAATCTAATAAAAAAACTTCTTTGACGAATTTGTATACCGTTAACCACAGGTAGAAAAGGGAATACATAACTTTGGCATTCCGATTGTAACTTCCACAATCTTGACCGTAGACCCTGTTAAGTACATATATTCTGGATTCTTATTGAAGTTAAAGTCCGGTTGACCGGCAGTTTGTTGAAATGGGGTTTCCGAAGACCCCAAAAATGATTGTGATTTGTTTGGTATATACTTATGCCAGATACACCCTGAGAAAAACTATGTTTATATATGGTCACCTCCAACAAAACTATTTTAAAGAAAATTGTAACATATTGTGGTTAAATTTATATTATGGTTAAATGTGTCCTCCATCAAGAAAGCACAACCATATTATGGTTGCCTCCAAACATGTTTTGGTCAATAATAACTAAAATATGCTTAACACTTATAATAGGATGGTTGGTTTTCAACCATAGCATGTTGCTCTTGGAGAAGAGGATAATACTATTGTTAATTTAAAAACAAATTATTGTCATATTTAACCATAACATGTTTAGAGGCAACCATAGTATGGTTGTGGCTTCTTGAGGGAGGACACATTTAACCATAATATGGTTTTCGGTGATAATAACATGGTCAAATTTAAATATAATATATGGCACTTCCCATGCAAACACATTATAAATTTCTTTATATCTGGTGAACGGAAAAAGCCAAAGTTTCCAAATTATGTACAAATATCTTGGTTATAAACACACAACATCCAAAAATATAAATGGAGATGTGGGCGTGGCACTTCTCCTGCAAATACATTATAGATTTTTAAATATCTGGACAATGGCAAGAGCCAAAGTTTCGAAATTAGGTACAATCATCTTGGATTTCAATTTGGGTGGGATTGGAGACGTTGGCGTCGCACAAAAAAAAAATTGATTTATACCTCAATAACTGTATTTATATAACTTTCTGTTCTTATCGCAGCATGGTGAAGGGTATATAAAATTCGGCATAGCCGAATATAGAACTTTTACTTGTTTTCTTTTATTTGGTTTTATTTTACAAAAACAGCTAAATTTTTACATTTTTTATATCTATATTTTAGAAATTTTTTGAATTTATTAACACGTGCTTATTGTTTCATAAAATTATTTTCAACACATGTATTTTCTTGTTGTCCTTTTTTTCATGGTCCAATTATTTGGTCTACGCAGAAATATAACAATAGAAAAAACAACACGCATTTTGCTTGTGTATAACATGATAAAGATCTTAAAAACAATTGCTTCAAAAACAATTGCATGAAAAACCATAACTCTGCAAAAAATTATCAGGAAATTTCCGAAGATCTCATTGATTGCGAAGATCTCACTGATACTCTGGACCACGCTTTTGCTTTTACTACAGTTTTTCTTATGGCGATGAAATTAAGCAATAATGAAATTAGTTTTGCACTTTTTTGTATGAAGAATTTGGTGCAATGGACGAAAACAGTGGCGTGTAGAGCAAAACAATTCTTCAAACACTTTGAAATAGTTGATATGGAGCAAATTGAATATTTAATATCTCAAAATCAATAAAAAAAAATAGCAAAGAGGTCTTGGAAAGGGGGTACTATATATACCTCATTCCTAACTCAGTTAAAAAAAAATGATCGCTAGGTCAAACCAATAATGAATGAGGTGACGGTATAAAAACGTATTCATGATTCCAGTTTGGCAACGAGTATTTTCCATGTCTTTAGTTTTCTTTGCCATATACTTTATGTGAAAATTTTTATTTTCCGTAGATTTGATGCAGTGGATTTTATTTAACGATTTTATGTGAATAAATGAAGCCAAACAATGTGCTGGCGTTTGTATGTCTATGGTTGTTTGCTTTCTCTCACACCCACACCAAAGTGTGCATTGGGTGATATTGTTTGGTAAACATTGTCGGTCAATCTGTTTATGGCTTAAATGTGTGTGTGGCGTGGTGTGTTTATATATGTGTGGTTGGTGTGTGTATACTTTAGGTAACAGTCGTTATTATACAACGATAACAATATTCTCATGTTGGTGTCTGTTTATTTTAGTCTATATGCATTATTCCTGTTAGGCCTTTTTGGTATTCGTAATTTGAGTTGGTGCTTGTTTGATTATGTGTTATAGAACACTTGCACATATATACAGTTGCAATCTGTATGGGTATTTGTTTGTTGTTGTAGTAGCAAACATATCAATTTTCTTAATGCCAGTAGCACGTGGTCAGTACTGTTCAATGACCAGCCAATAGGCATAAAAATATTAATTAAGAAGATTTGTTCAACTTAATTAAAGGTATTGCAATGGATTGCACATGTACTAACATAAGATTTTATAAGTTGTACATATGCAGAGGACAGACTAAAGATATCCCTTTGATCAAGTGCGTTGAAAATGAAGGTGAAAATTAGTTGGTAACAAACATCAGACATGGAATTTTATAATGGCGTTTAAAGCAATTTCAAGTTATTTGTGATTTTGCAATAAGAATTTTGGTTTTTAAAGTTTTAAGAAATAAACTACTAGGGATTCACAGAAAAAATTTAAAATTGTCTCTAATCACCAAATTTATAATATCAAGCCAACAAGTTGTTGATTTTGCACCTATTACAAATGGATTACTAAAAATTGTAGAATTGTGAATATTTTTTTCAATAAATGGTATTTTGAATTTTAATCAAAAAAATTATCAAAAAACTTTGCCATTTCAAACAATGTGCTAATTTATTTACTTAAATATTAACAATTCCCAACATAAAGTCTACAAGTTTAAATTATTTTATTTTAAACAAAAAAGTCAATCAATATTTTTTGATATCTAATTAATATTTTAATTAAAAATTTATTTCAAAACAACTTAAATATAAATAAAATCAATATTATATTTTATTTTTTTTTCAACTTAAAAAAATTATTGATTCAATTATCACATTAATTGAATTTAATTACTTTATTAAACCATTTTTTAATTGATAAAAAACTTTTTTCTGTGTTGGAAGAACTTACTTTCCGTTTTGTGGCCAAACTGTTAATTAATCGTGACTCTAAAAATGCATTTGAAAATACTTTAGAAAGTATCATAGTTATAATTTTCTAGATATGTAGATAGGATATGCATTGTGGGCAGTTTGGTTGCTCAGAAAAAATAAAAATCACAAATCTTCGTTAAGGAACGTTCTTAGATGTAGATATTTAATTAGTTTTGGGAGGATGGCAACTATAAGCTAATTTGTTGTTCAGGATAGATTGTAATCGATGGTAAATTGTTTCATCTTGTTTAAACTTAGCCCAGAAAAGTTTATATTATGAGTATTTTAGTAGTCCAAGAAAGATCTCAGTCGTTGGTCTTTTATAAGCCCAAAAACTACCTAGACTGTGGATGTTTTCTGTAGCTAAGAAATCTGTATCGTGGTTCTTTTATTTAACAAAAAAACGAATCTCTTTAGAGTTCCGTTAAGACAGAAGTTTCTTGCAGAAGTCCATGAAGACCGCAGGACATCTAGATGAACAAGTTTTGGTTATATAATTTCTATGAGTCCTGAAATTGTATCACTAATGGATTAAGAAATGACATAATCAAGATCATTTTATTTGCCTTTAAGGGTATTTATTAACGATCTGTTAGTATTTTATTATAGAATTTTATCGTGATTTTTGAATCAACTAAAAAAATAATTAACCGTTTATCTTGTAGTAGCCCAAGAAAATATGGTTCGTAGATCTTAAAGTAAAGATTTAAATTAGGGAGGTAACGAATACCGATATATCGGCGAAACTTCAGGTTTGCCGAAACTTCAGGTTTGCCGATATATCGGTATCGGCGATATTTTAAAATCGATACTCCGATAATTTTTTTAGAGTTTTTTTTTAAATAATAATTTTATTTCCAATGCTTATTTTTTGCATAACAGCTAAGAGAAATGACACATTTAAAGTCAGCATATAAAATCAAAACAGAATAATAAATTATTTCGTTTAATTCTTTAGCTGGAAGTACACAACACCCGTTCTACAGGGTTTCTGATGAATTCTGCACGAATTTTGTTACACAAAGAAGCTGGAATAACTTTTTTTGTAATGCATGCAATTTATTCAATCTTTTTTCATTTGAAAGCCCATTGAATTTTATTAAAAATACTTTAATTAGTCTTAAAGATAATTGACATTAAATGCTCGCCCTAAGGTCAGGCGACCTGAGAGGCCCACGGAAAGTTGAGTTGCTTAAAATGAGCCTGTTAGGAAATTTTGTGCGTAATTCGGCCAGAACCGGTTAACCTATGTTGCAAAGTTGAGTTGAAAGGAATTCTCTTTTGGCGTTGTTCCGGATAGAAAAATTCATTTTGTTGATAGTGTTTAGATTATTTGGTTATTATTTTACACAATCTGCATTTTTTCATTCAAAAATCTTCAAATCCGCATATTATTTTTTAGGGGCATAAAAACTGCAAAATGCAACAGTGCTGTCAACATTAAATATATACAAAAAGAAAACATATCGTCGGTCACAGGTTGACAGCTCTTAACACACTTTTAAATTTTTTGAAATTGTCAACTCGTATTATTTATTTTAATTTTTTTTTAATCTGAAATTATTTCAATACCTTTGTTTTCTTTACACCATCTTACAAAAAATATCTCCTACTAATTTTGGTTTTTTTTATTTACTTCCAACACGGTTTAGTAACGGAGTAATAACGTTTTTTTTTTTGTCTCCTGAAAAGTACAAAAGAACATGTTAAGAGTTGTCAACCTGTGACCGACGATATGCTAATCACATAGATCACCCAAATCTTTGAAATAATCAAAATTGAAATATTTTTAAGCTCAAAACCCCGAAAAATAAATATTTTAAACAATAATCTTAAAATTGCAATAATTTAAAATAAATATTTTCAAACTAAAAATAATGTTTTCATTTAAAGTATATACCTTAACAATTTTTGCATTTGCGACAAAAGTATATTAAACCGTTGTGATAACAAATTTTTTTAATCTGAAATTATTTCAGTACCTTTGTTTTCTTTACACCATCTTACAATAAATATCTCCTACTAATTTTGGTTTTTTTTATTTACTTCCAACACGGTTTAGTAACGGAGTAATAACGTTTTTTTTTTGTCTCCTGAAAAGTACAAAAGAACATGTTAAGAGTTGTCAACCTGTGACCGATGATATGCTAAGCACATAGATCCAACAAATCTTTGAAATAATCAAAACATATAAAAAAATTCACTTAAAAATTATATTTCTTATTATAAAATTATATCACAGCTTTATATTTTACACTCACAATATTATTACAGTTACGGACTGTAGGTTATTTAAGAAGTATTCCGTTCAGTCATTTTTAAATAAATAGACATTTAAAATTCCAAGTAAATTTATTTTTAACTGATTCTATCATTTATTTAAAAAACTAAGTGCACATTAAAACGGATTTTCGGTTGCATTTTATATTGTCAGTTGATTAAGTAAAAGTATTCTGTATGTTAAATTAAATGAAAACGAAATTTAAAACAACTGTAAATTTACTTAAAACCCGATTTACTGATTTTGGATTTTATTTTAACGAAAAGATAATTTAATTTTTACTGTCAAAATTTCAACCGCGAATTCCATAAAAAATCAACCACTTATTCCTTAAAACAAATGAATTTTCAGTTATTTTATATAATTTAACTACAAAAAAATTTATTTTTAGTTATCTATTTATAGATCTGTGGCAACAAGTAAAAGTAAACAACGATTTGCTTGTTTTGTGTAGAAAATTCCCATATTCTATTTGTTAAAATTATTTAGTTACATACATCAAATTTTTAGGGTAAAATAATTGCGATTGCCATATCGGGCATGCTGCTGGTGTCTTATAATTGAAAGTTCTTCTGTAAAAAAGTGGACAGTACAACAAAAATAAAACAAACATGTATAATGGGGTAAGTAAATAAAAATAAATATTCTCTCTCTCTCTCTCTCATTAGAATAACAAGCGGAGGTGTCTGATATTTTTTAGAATTTCGAGTAAAACCTGTATTATTTAAAATTACTGAATTACATAAAATAACTGAAAATGCATTTGTTTTTACGGAATTCGTCGGTTATTTTTTTGATAGTTGAATTATATAAAATAACTGAAAATTCATTTGTTTTTACGGAATTCGCAGTTGAATTTTTGACAGTAAAAATTAAATGAAATTTTCGTTAAAAATAAGTGAAAAATAAGTAGACCGGGTTTTAACTAAATATTCATTTATTTTATATTACGATTTCAGTTAATTTAACGTACAGAATATTGTGAGTGTATACATTACAAAAGTTAAATATATTTAAGATATAATAAATGTAACGAAAAAAATATAATATCACAGAAGACTTTTTTTACTTTCTAGGATCACAGACTTATTGCAACTTTATCCGATTTTTGTACAATTCTTAAAACAAAATAGACAATTTTTTGTTTTTTCTCAGAAAATTTACGATTTTTTCACAAATGTATCTGGCAACCCTAATTGTAACATATAATGATTAATAGAGTTTGTTACAGTATTACAGATTATATTTGTATTCTATTATAAACTTTATCGTATCTTAACTGCTTAGTTAACTAAATTTATAAAAATATCCATTTCTATTATTAATATTTTGCCATTTATCTATGAAAGTGTTTATCATTACCCAGTGTTATTTTTAATACCAAATAAATTGTTTAACTACAATAATCATTCAATAAGCAAAGAAATTTAAATGACTTTATTTATATTAACAAAATAAACAGTTTTTTTTTGCTGTGAGCAATGTTATAAATTGTTTAAATATTTATCTTAGTAACGGACAGTAGAATAAAAGTACAAATTTAGTTATTAACAAAACTTCTCTACTCAACTCTTTCTTTCGTCTTTTCAATTGTTTGTTTGGCTGTAAAATAGACAGCAATTAATTTACTGACATTAATTTCAACAAAGAAAAGGGACGAAGATTTGAAAATAGACATAATGAATAATACAAACTAAAGAGTAAATTGAAAACGTGTAAATAATCTACTTGAGAATGTGTCTAGAAATTTAAAAAAGGGGTATTTAAAGATACTATAAAAGAAAGACAAGAGAAGACATTAAATTGAATAGTAATTAAATAAATAAACTATTCTTAGAGTCTTGGGATGAGGGTTGAAGGGAAAAATTCCTTTGCGATTGAATTATAGTGGATGACAGGAGTTAAATAAGTGCCTGATTCCGATATGGTTTTCGATGGGGGAAAAGGTTCATTTTATCTTAATTTAAATCAATGTCAATATAAAGAGGAATTTAAAGCACTTAGATTTTAGCATTCCAAAAAAGACAAATCTTGGATCGTTAACTACATAGTGTGTATTGCAGGAACTAATCCAATCCCTTATTTTTATGCGGAACCCAAAAGCAGCTTTATTAAAATTCAATTCGCTATGGCAAATACGTAAGAAAAAATATAATTTGTGGCCTATTCAGTAGTCCGACTAGAATATCAGTCGAAAATACTGTTGTCCGATTAGAGGGATTCATGCCCAAATAGAGGATTTTCTTAAGAGAAGTGGGGATAAAATTTATTAAAAAAATGCTTTTAAAAGACGTTTACAAACAAAAGTTTTATAATTAATTTAATATTACAAAGTTGTTTAATGATTATATAGATTACTAAAATGTGTAAAAATGGAAAATTGTGATTTTTTTTAATTAATGATTAATTTAATTAAAAAAATAATTAAATAACAACGTACGATATCCAATAATATATTAAATTATTGAATTAAAAAATAATTAACTTAAAATCTATATTTTACTCAATTAGCTCAGTTGTTTCAAGCTTAATAAAAAATAATTAATAAAGCAATTGAATGGATCAAACTAGAAATTGATTTATTTGTAAGATTCTTTTAAAATTTTAATTAAATGAATTAATATTAATAATTGGAATTTGGATTTGAAATTAATTTACAAGATAAATTTTTTTAGTTAACCATACAAATCTCATTTTATTAAAAACAAATTTTTATATCCCCACCCACCACCAGTGGTAGGAATTTGTGAAATCGCTCCATAAATTAGCTTATTTGCTTGAAATCTATCCATAAATAACCTTAGGTCCCATGCCCACTCTCGGAAAACACTTTAATAAGCCTGAACCTGTAAAGTGTAAAGTTTAAATTTTGCATTTGGTGCACTAGTGGAATCAATTAGCAAATAACACCACACAGAACTTTTTGCTTGTTGTCTTTTTGTTTTCTTCAATTCAAAAGAAATTTTTTTCTTTAATTTATTTTCTTCTTTAATTATTTTAAGCACTTCTCACATTACAATTTCTTTATAATTGTTGGGCACGCTTAGAAAGAATAACAAAGTTTAACATTTTTTTTTCGTTTTCAATGACAGTATTTACAGAGTTAATCAATTAAATATAAAACCCCACTATTCCCAATAAAATTTTTTCCTATTTTGCCAACAAGCGTTAACAACACAAATTTCAATACTAAAAGTACCCTTCTAAAATTTTCCGCCATATTTGTTTAAAAAAGAACAGTTTTTCAATAAAAGTGAGACAACGAGTTTTGTAACAATTTCGGTTTATATAAAACCCATTGTACGGAAATAACAGAATAAAGTAAATAACGCAGTTGCAAAAAAGGGAATAATCTCACCCTAAAATATAACACGATATATGGAATATTTTTACGTTTTGTTTGTGTAACATATTTAGAATGGAAAACGGAAATATTTTCACAATTTTGCATATTATTAGAATTTAACAAAAACCATTCACACCTTAAATATTTTTGTCAGAAAAGCAAATACTATTGATGTCAAATTGTTTCCAAAGAATTTTTTTTCACGGAAAATACTTTGCTCGAGAAAAAGGCTTCCAATTATAAATTCCGCGGGAACAAAAAAAAAAAAGAATTAGCAAGTGGCATTACCAAAGTTCTTTTGCTTATTCACATTGAATTTTTTTGTTGTGGCTGTAAAAATTTAAGTACAATTAAATTAATAAAAAATTAAAAAACCTTGCAAGTTCTTTTTAAAAATGTCGTTTGTGACAGGTTTATCGGTAAGACCACTTAGTAACACAATTTTTTGGTGATCCCATGTAGTTAAGCTCAGTATATCTTTTCAGTATCCCTCCAAAAATCCTTCTTAGAGGTTTTTATAAACTTTCTTCTCTTTTGCAAGGGGATTTTTCGGGGAAAAAGTGAGAAATACCTGCGTAATTTTTATTTGTAGTAGAAGGAATGGGGAAAGGGAAAATTTTTCCGCGGAATTTTTATTCGTGATTGGGCTGTTTATCTGTACTCAGCGGTATGATTTTAAAATCTATCACAATTGGTTAAATTTATAAGGGTTATAATACTTAAATCTGAAACAATATTTCCATTCGGTATACATGGTATTTCCTATTTATTCCATATTATTTACCCGCAGATATAGCAGATATTTTTTTGTCGTATATCATATATGTGACAAAATACCGAAAGTAAGTAGAACATCGTTGACGGAATGTAGTTGATGCCATACAATTTGGCATTAATTCGTTTTTTATGAAAGGAAATTGTACTACGCAGTCCATAGCTTATCAAAAGTCCCATAAAAACTTTCTTTAAAAATTATTTTAATATACCTAAAACGCAAAAAAAAATACAATTGTTTGTTAAGTTTTGTACAATTAAGCTTTATATGACTAATCACAGCACGAAGAAATTTAATTTATCGGCTCATGCATATCATAATCTTATATAAAGATGACTTTAAAACGCCTTTACTCTGTAACGAATAACAATTTTGTCATGAAATATGACACACATGTACATTTTAAATAACTAGAAATTTTGATGTCGAATTTTATAAAGATACACAGAAAATTTTCTAGCAATTTTTTTTTTTAATTAAACCATTAATCAAAAACAACATCAGTTTTGATTAAAAATTTAATCAAGTGAATCAAACGTTTACTTATGTATATCGACAGCATTACTGCAGAAAATGTTCTAAATATCAAAAAATATTTATTTGTTACACAGAAAAAATTTTTTAAATTTCTCCAATCACCAAATTTGTTCTAAATTCATAATATCAAGCAAACAAGTTGTTGATTTTGCACCTATTACCAAAATGATTATATTGATTACTAAACATTTTAAGATTTTGAAAAAATATTTTCAATAAATGATATTTTTAATTTTAATTAAAAAAGTGATCAAAAAACTTTGCCATTTCAAACACTGTGTTAATTTATTTAAATAAATATTGACAATTCCCAACAACAATTCTACCTGCCGTATTCATAAAAAATAAAATAGATTTCAAACGTATTTTAAAACAAAATTTCCATACAAATTTTCCTTAAAATAGATTTCATATCCAATTTAGTTTTTTATGAATACGGCTGTACATGTTTAAATTATTTTATTTTAAACGAAACAAGTCAATTAAGATTTTTTGTTATTTAATTAAAATTTTAATTGAACATTTATTTCAAAACAACTAAAATGTTAATTAAATCAAAATTAAATTTTTAATTTTCTTTCAACTAAGAAAATAATTGATTCAATAATGACATTAATTAAATTTAAATAGTTTTCAAACAATTTTTTTAATTGATTAAACACTTTTTTCTGTGTACTCTTAATTTGTTTACTGGTGCAAATTGAATTAGTTTTTTAATTTATATAACAAATTTTTTAAATTGAAATCAATTTTTATTTTTTTCTATGTTGGCTCAAAATCTATCGCAGATTCCATATAAATTCTTGGTTGAGGATATCAAAGATTCTGCATAGCCAAATATTGCATACTTACTTGTTATTTATTACAGTGTTCGTTTGCTCAAAGTCCTAAGGGGGTCTATTGAAGCAGAACAATACACCAAGCAAATCAGTAATGGTTAGTGGTAGATAGAAAACAGGTCAGTCAAAGGGGAGTTCATTCTATGAATAGAGCTCGAAGCAATTGTGCGTTTTAAGTTTTCAATGAAATTAATCGTTTTGAAAAAAAAAATAACAAAAATATCATAAAATATAGAGAACAAATTGTTTTAAAGGAAAAAACAAAGGAATGTAAGTAAAGGGAATCCAATAACGGTTTATTCCACTCAAACTGACAGGACAACTTTATCTAAAAAACATATTGGTTAGATATACAAACTTGCTAGTTAAGCAATAGGAGTATTGCGGGTAAAACATATTTTTGTTGTGTTTTTTAGGGCTGTTTTATACTCAAAGGAATCGAAATAAATACACAGACACACACTGAGTGTGTGGAATATAAAAAACATACACATTTAATGCTTTCATACCCACTTATTTACGGTTTCCAATTCCCTGGTACTATACACAGCTGGTATTGCTGGAAGGTATTTGGTTACACTCTGACTAGTTGGTCTAATAAAGGAGTACTTTAGCTGTGTAGTATTTTACATGGTCATCAAGAGCGACCGCACATTTTTGATCAGAGTTATTTTTTATATCCTCTACCAACACAAATGATAAATGTGGGTATATTAAGTTCGTCGTTGCTTGGGAAATACTTTGTCGATTTAGCGATGCTCATTTATCAATCCGTCCGTCTGCCTGTTTGTATGCCTGTCTATATGAATGGAAAATATTTGTATGAGCACCTTTCGTGTTGTCATACTCTCATGGTAGTCTTAACCACTGTTGACATACAATGTGTTTATCAATTGCC
Source organism: Pollenia amentaria (assembly GCA_943735925.1). Classification (NCBI taxonomy): domain Eukaryota; kingdom Metazoa; phylum Arthropoda; class Insecta; order Diptera; family Polleniidae; genus Pollenia; species Pollenia amentaria. Next base: position 48,529,479 of record OX031007.1, read on the forward strand.
CCAGTGTATGAGCACAACTTACACACCCAGGTACAAATTAGTGTATAAATTAGCCTTTTGGTAGAAGCTGGAACAGTCTTATCTCCTTTGCTTTTGGAATATGTTAGCAGTATCTGTTGAATAGCCAGCACTACGGGCGATCCGCCAGCAGACCTATCTTCCCCAAAAGTTGTAAAAAACAACAACAATTGAAGCTGATCTTTTTAAATATACCCATTTGCAACATTGGATCCAAACTACAACCACTATGTGATCTACGAAAGGCACTCAACTAACAAACAGCTGGGACTGATGTGACAATAGTATCTTTTACAGCCGCGATTGCAAGAGATCTGTAAATTTTTAATACTGCTGCATTCCAGGTATTAACTGAACATGATTTCCCTAGAGCTTGTAACACCAAAAGTTGGAATGTCCTTCAAATATTTCTCTACACACTCCTTATCTCCAATTGACTCAACAGAAAATTATTATTTTAATGCCAAGTTTTCGAAAGGACACCACAAAATATTGACAATTTTAATTGTAAAACACACTTAGTTCTCAACTTTATCCAGCGGCCGAAGTACGACATTTGATATCAATCGAAATAACAATACAGTGTCGATCGATATTGAACGCTGAAATTTGGCCCCAGTTCAATCGACTTACGTACTTAACCAGAAACGACTCTGGTAAAACTGATCTTTACAGCAGCCTGTTGCCCTGTATTTATACTTAAACATAATTTCTAGTAGTTTCTTGATCCTTCTGTCATAAATATTGATTTGAAATTTTAGTGAATTTGTACGAATGAATTGTAATACCTATACTGTTACGCATTATAATCTAAAGTCCACCTTTAGGCATAACGAATTGTTTGCCATAACATTTTTACTAGAGCCGTGTCTACAGCGGTTATAAAACCAGAATTATACACAAAATTCTTATACTAAAGCTTATAAGATCATTTATTTATAAAACAACTTTAATCCAGTGTTCAAAAATGTACCGAACATATTTTTGCGAAGTGTACACAAACCCAGAAACGATATTACTTTCTTAGTGTTGTGTATTTTTAGACAACCCGAATAATCGTACGTAATTCTTCTAAACGCTAGTAACACAAATAATGTAGCGTTTGGTTTTTTGTTCTCAATCATAACAATTGTAGTGGTTGTGTACTTTGTACGTTATATCTTAGCATTCTGTAGTGTTTTTTTTTTTTTTTTATAATATGCATGCATATACATTAGAGCCGTTCAATAAAAGTTAAGTGACTTCTAAAGTGAATGAATGGGCTAATTTGGTTTCGTTGTATATAAAAACATTTAGTCTAAAGTTTGCTGCCGATTGGATAAAGAAAAGTCGATTCAGAAATGGACTTAAAACTTGAATAGTGAATATAAGTAGAAAACGTCACTTTTGCTTTAGTTTTAGTAAAATTTTTTAAATGTCGCAAAAGTTGTATTCTATATGATACATTGAAATAAAGGTACATTTATAATTGCAAAAAGATAAAAAGAGCCCGAAATCGGTAAAGAACAAGCCCAGTAATAAATAATGCCCCAGACCACAACTAAGCCAAGTGCTACTTGACCGAGTAATTAACACACCTTAAATATTTTTGAAATTAATTTCGGCAATATAATTGTTTTATTCAAAAAACTTAAGATTGTAGGATATGTGAAGTTCTTTTTGTATGGCGTTAACCTGTCCTACGATGTGTCAAAAACGAAAAAAAAATTATGGGGTGTTTTCAAAGGTCATGTCCAGTGACATAATGTCCGTAGACACTATGACGCACTTAAAAGTTTAATAGTGGCCATGAGCATGTCCACCTTAGCGAAGTCGGTGTTTGTATACCAAAAAGGAGAATGTCCGGTGGCACGTCATGTTATGACGCTAAAAAAAGTGTTATAATGTCCATCAGAGCAGTGTCGTAATGTCCGCGGGCGTTATGACCATTTGCATAGTGTCATAATGTTCACAACTTTAGAAATAATTAAAAATATAACAATGTGTAAAATCTGTTTTGAAATACCGTTAAAAGATGAGTACAAATTCAATAAAAGATGAGTAAATTTTCTCTGAACAGCCAGTCTTCGGCCGGACCCAAGGATTTTTTCTCTATGGTTTAACTAATACCTGCTTCGCTAACTAAAGCGTCTCTGCGTTCGGGGACAAGGCTGATTGTGGAAGCTTTACTGAGCGAAGACGGCACTTGTTATACCATAGAGTAGAAAATCCTTGAGCCCGGTCGAATACCGTCTGTTCGGTGAAACTTAAGTTAGCGAAGCCGGTATTTGTTATATCATAGGGGAGGAAATCCTTGCGCCCAAAACCGTTTTTATTATATAATTAGCTCTTTTTTTGTATTTAGCTTCTTTTGTAATTATGGACCTTATGACACTTTTAAAAATCTCATAATGTCCATTTGGAAAGGGTCTTAATGCCCACGGACAATATTACATTTTCAATAGTGTCATAGTGTCCATCGACAAAAATTATTATATTGTCCATGGACACTATGACACTTATGAAAATGTAATACTGGACACTGTATCACTGGACGTTATGACATGCCACCGAATGTCCACGGGCTTTGCGACATTCCCATGATAAACATTTTCACACTTTTAAAAGTGTCTAAATGCCCATTGACTTTACGAAACTTATAAGTTCGTCGTAATGTCCGTGGATATTATGGCACTGGAAGTTATGACATGCCACCTTTTCAAATCTCCCATTTCAAATCTTAAAGAACTTTCTTCAACAAAATCGCAAAAATTGATATTTGCACTCCAAACTTATTAAATGTTTTTATATACAAAGAAACCCTACAAGCCCATACATTCATCCGCTTTGATAAATAGCCATACAAAGTTGGACACTTCTAATGTACATACACATATGTTACATTTTTTGCGACGAATATTCGCGACCAAAAATTCGTCATTCGTTAATGGGCTGAACCTACCACAACGAATTTTGTTGTTTTAACACGAAAAAATAGAACGCAATTAAGGCCCTAATCATGTAAAACGCAACGCAATGCCACAGAATTACATTGAAAGCAAAGGCAAAGTCATAAATATTTTTTAATTTTGTTGTTGCTTTCAACAGAAATTCATGTACCGTTTTAAAATTTTCAACGCCACAAGTAATGGAGCGTTTGTAATCTTAAAACGCAATGTGAATTTCTGTAGAAAGCTACAACAAAATTATAAAATATTTATGACTTTGTTTTTGCTTTCAATGTAATTCGTTTTACATGATAAGGGCCTAAATGTTTTCATCTCTAGGATTTGTTGGTTCAGTACAGTATTCTTGTTGTGTAGAAAGATCATAAACAGAGTAATTATTATATACACACCAGAACAGTGAAGAGTATTTAATACGTTTGTACTGCAGTTTGTAAAACCTTAAATATTTTAGTGTCATTTTCTGTGTAGATCTAACGATGTCCGTCCATCCGGCTGGCTGGCTTTCTGCTTGTCCATGTAAACCTTATTCGCAAAGAGCAGATCGCAATTTTGGAGATTATTTGATGATATAGAGATTATAATTGTTACAACGACCGAGCATATTGAAAATAGTGACAATCGGTCTATAATTTCACATAGCCCCTATACAAGCTTCTTTCCGTAATAGAGTCTCTGTGTCAATAAATCATGTTATTTTGTTGGTCCAAACTTATTTGGTTACCATTTGAATCAGCTAACCAAATTTTGTTGGAATCGGTCCATATTCGACCATAGTTATTATACAAATTCTACTTCCGAAAATAGCTTTAAATGCCATAACTTCTTTATAAAAGTTGGTATTGAAATACATTTGGCGATAAGAACTTTTATAATAGGCACTATGTCATGATAAAATTTTGTGCTGGCAGGTCCAAAATTAACCATAGGTCCCATGTTAACAAACCTCCAAATATAAGTATATAGTAAAATATACATAAAGATATCTAAATAATATTAGGCATAAGCACTTTTACATTAATCTTAACCTCATAACATAGTTTTGTTAGTGCGGGTCCATGATTGCCCGTGCGTCTCAAAGTGTACACTCTCGCAATTTTTCTTAATATTATATGGTGTAGGGTATCAAATGGTTGGTCTTCAACAAGTATACGTTCTTACTTGTTTTTTTTTCAGGTATTTACTACACAAATACTGTTCAGGTTTGTGTATTCAATATTCCTACCGTACATAACAATAAAGTACATTACATAATATAAATTCTGGAACGCCGCCTTAACACCATTAAGTCGCAACTAAGAAATATTTTATTACAAAATCTTTCATTGATTATACGACTAGAAATTGTGATATTTTGATTTTGCAAAGATTGATGATAATCTACTTCTACTGTTGATAGATGATATCAAAGATTCGGCTTAGGCCAATTAAACATTCTATCTAGTTTTTGGTTTGAGTCTTAAAAAAAACCAAAGTTACCAATTCGTTTTGGTTACAGCCATGGTTTGTATGTCGTTTCAATACATTTTTATACAAACACAAATTTATTTTTCTATTTATTTTTTGTATGAACTGAGCGAATTTTTTTGTTTTAGAATTATTCTATGTTTTTGAAGTTTTCCATTTTTGGTTGTATAACTTGTTTTTTTTACACTTTATTTTTAGAATTTTATCGTAATGAAATTGTAATCAAATGTTTTACTCTTGTTGGCCCTTTTTTTAGCCATTTCCATGTTCTTTTCTTCCTAATAGACAAAGAGTTTTTCAAAGTGATTTTTGATTTTAGTGCTAAACATGGGCAGTTTATGTGTTTCGTTTATTATTAAAATATTAATTAAAAGTGAATGTTGAGACTAGAAATTTTGATGCTAAATGTTTAAATATTAGAGCCGCTACTATCTTATATTTACTGAGCTACATAAATTTGGCCGGATAGAGTTTTTTTTATGTCAAAACTTATTTTTTCATCTAGTTACTACGAATTCAACACCACATGGCTGGAAAATATTATTTGACAAATCGCTAGGTCAGTTTGTTTTATTGAAAATGTAGCGGCAATGGAATTTTAAATTTAAAAATAAAAAACTCTTGCCGCTCTTGTTTAGGAAGCACAGTTAATTGCTCGAACATTTTTTTTTATAAAAAAAAAAGATTTTTAAAGTTTTGCCCTTTGTATTTTACTTAATACATTTTTTAGACATGCCAAGAAGCAACCACAAACAAACTTTTACTTTTACTAATGATATATCGTTTCTTGGCGTACAAGAAAACTCTTAGAAAGCAATTCAATACTTAAGGACCATGTCTGAATTTTGATTAGAAATATAGTGAACAAAACTGCATATATGTACAATGTAGGACGGGTCTATTAAAAATCGCCCAAGTGGCAAGACAAATCGTATTCTAGGGATCAAAATAAGAAACTTTGCCCAAGCAAACTTACCTCTAAAGTGAATTCTGATGCTACTTATTTTGACCCAAATGTCAAATTTTGAAAAATACCACTTTGACCCATTTAAAGTGCCCCAATCGAGTCTATATGTATGATCGACCTCCACTAACTTTGGAGGTCCGACACACCCTTGTCACTTAGGCGATTTGTAAATCGACCTGCCCTAGTGTACATATTTGTTATCTATTTTTTTTAAGAAAATCTGCCAGGAAATCCTCTTTCAAGTTACTTGGTTACGTATAAGTATTATTTAATTCTAATTTATTAACATGCATACGCCATGTGGTAAAACTGACAAATCAAACTTTTAGAAAACCAATAAGCGAAAAATAAGCCTTTTTGTAAAAGTAGGGCTTTTTATGAAGAAAGTCATGTAAAATTAGGCTTTTTCCTAAAATTCTTGGCTTGTTGTAGAATATAGTGACTGTTTGTAAAAAAAAAAATTTATTTTTATAATAACTCTAAATTTCTTGAAAAAATATGGTGAAAGTTTACGGACTTTTGAAAAAAGTTAAATTTTTTCTTTTAGGAAATAGTCACTTTTAGTGAAAAAAAATTTCACTTTTTGTGAAAAAGACACTTTTGGTGAACAAAATAGTCATGGCCATAGTCATGGTCAACATTTACATAATACCATTTTTAAAGAGTTAATGCAATTAACTGTTATTTTGATCGATAATAAAAACTTTAAGTTCAATTTAAAATTTATGCATTTTATTTTACATTACAAATCATACCTCACCCAATACAAACACAACGAAATTCAGTACACCTTTTTTTCCTATAGTATTTATCCAAAAGTATTGACCAGCCTTAGTAAATTTGTTTTATTAATTTCATATCTTTAAATTTCTTACAGATTAAGGCCAGATTCATAATGGAAGCAACATTTTCATCGGGTGTTCACAATGTAAGCAACAGGTTTGCTTGAAAACGCACTCATATTCAAACAAAGAAATATCGGTTTACTACATCCTGAACAATAAAATGTATTAATTATTATTTTTAATAAATATTGTTAAACTTTGTATTTAAAATTTTTACAAATTTTCATAAGCGTCATATACAATTTCATACAAATTGCTGCTGTAGTGGTTGAATTTTCCAACAAAACTTTAGTTACACTTTTATACTTAAAAATAAGGAATTTATATTAACAATTTCGTAGAAGAATGAGTTAGATGAAATACGAAATTGTTGCTTCTATTCTGAATGAGGTTTAGAAAGTTTGAAATTTTCTAAAAACCAAAAATTTTCTTTTTGTCACAATTTTTTTTTTTTAAATAGTTTTAAGCAACTGTAAGTACACTGCTAATGCAGCTTAAAAAAATTATTAGTACAAATCTGTGGGGTTTTCTCAATATTTTTAGGAAAATAAATAAAAAAAAAAAAATGAATCAAATTAAAATTCGTTAACAAGGCATAGCAAAATTTTGTGAAGAAAGCTCTTTTTAAGGGTAAGTACTTAAAATGCTCTTTAGATACAATTTGTGCATGATGAATAGTAAACTGAAAGCAGACATTTGGTCAAAAGATCGTGTTCTATAATTAATTATATACACAAAAAAAATTTAAAATTGTCTCTAATCACCAAATTTATACCAAATGATTATATTGATTACTAAAAATTGTAAATATTTTTTTTTTTCAATAAATGATATTCAAAACGTTTTTATTTTTCTAATTTATTCTATGAGCTTAGTTTCAGTTATGTATTTTATAAAGCTTTTTGTATCAGTTCTATTCCTTAAATTTTTAGGAATGACTTTATACACTATTAGACTATAAATGATATTTATAATTTTAATTAAAAAAATTATCAACAAACTTTGCCATTTCAAACAATGTGTTAATTAATTTGATTATTGACATTCCCAACAACAATTCTACAAGTTTAAATTATTTTACGAAAAAATCTATTAATATTTTTTTAAATTTAATTAATATTTTAATTAAAAATTTACTTCAAAACCACTTAAATACTAATTAAATCAAAATTGTCTTTTTAATTTTCTTGCAACTAAAAAAAAATAATTGACTATCATATAACTCAATTATCAATTAAATTTAAATACTTTTTAAACCATTTTTTAATTGATAAAAAAACTGTTTTCTGTGTATATAGTCATTATGAGGCCTGTGAGAGTAAGTGAAGCAAACTTTACGAAATTAAATTAAAATATGGAAGGAATAAGACTATTAAAGTATGAAAGCTTTATAAATTGTAATTTGTCTTAGAATACACATTCGAATTAATATAAAAAAATATTATAAAAATTAACTCAACATGAGAACTAAAAAATTCCCATATTCTATTTGTTGAAATTAAAAAACCATTTTGATCAGAATGTGTGACAGGCCTGTATATTTTTATCTAAAGAAGGCAAAAAAGTGGAAATTTAGAGACCAGTGTATTTTCTGATTCTTGACTAATCTGCCAGCTTAAACAGGAATTTAAGGAAAACAAAAAAACAAGACAGGAATCGAGTTAATATTCCTTCATCCTGTAAACTAAAACACAGTGATATATTGAATAACTCCTTTTAAATATTTCCTCTTATTGAACTATTCATCATTTTTAGAAAGAGAGAAAAAAATCCATTTGCCAGTTCACTTATGTCACTTAAAGCGGATGTCAATTTATATAAACTAATACACTTGAATTTATAACAAAAATATTTAAAAAAATGTATTTTCCAACATTAATTATAACAAAGATAAAAAAAAATATTTATTTTTATTGTTTTTTATTCCCTATTCAGCATTTTTATGACACAAATAAAATCTAAAAAAGGGAGAATATGCGAACATAATTTTCCTATTTATGTTGACACATCCTTCTATGGAATATATTTTCACAAAACATTCACCATTAAACCGACAACAGTTTTCATACCCCAATGACTTTTACCCCGAAAACATTTCAGTAGAAGAAAAAAATAAAGAAAAAATAAATACTCCAATAAAAATTATTGTTTAACGAAATACAAACAGAAAAGGGGGGAAAAAACATTAAAACTTATTTTAGCACTTGACAATATGAATGAATTATACAGATTTGTGAGAAGTGAAACGCTGGCCACAGAAGAGAATGAGCAAGAGAGCATTTACAAAATCAATAGCAGGCCATGAGATGGAGAAGGAGGGAAATTTACAATAGACAAAATTCGCACAAACTAAAATGCATCCATAAACTGTGGAGCAAAAAAAAAAAAAAAATAAAATTATAAAATGGTAAAAAAATCTGGAGATTAAAATTATCAGAAAACATTTTGAAGATGCATCCCTTTAAAAACCTTTTGGTGAACTAACCACAAAATGATCAGAAAATATTTAGAATATTCTTCGCGGAAAAAAATTTTTGGGAGGAAGAGTTTTTTGCGAAAATTATTTTGTTTGATGAAAACTTATACAAATAACTTTTTTCTTAATCTTTAGCCAACTGTTTTATGTAAAAGATACCTTTAAATTAAATTTTAGATATATTCAGGCCTGTCATAGAATTCCATTCCGATCGAAAGTGGTTTTAATTCCGTATTTTGCTTCTTCAGAAAACGAAAAATTTTTTCGGAATGAAACCACTTTTGGTTTTCTAAGTGGAATTGATTGTTTCAGTATTTTATAACCGAAAAAACTACTTACAACTATTTTTTATGGATAAATAAATGTTTTTTATGATATAGATTGAAGAAATAACACACTTTTGACTTATTTATTTTACTTTATATTGATTTTATTAAAAACATAATAAATTCTTTACCGTTGCGTTGCCACCTTTTTTCCTGAAAAACCACTTTTTTCATTTTTACGCTGAACATTGCCATACTTAACACAAAAATCATATGGTTTTTATGTAAATTTGCCATATCCAATTGTAAAACCAGAGTTGTTATAAAAAACACATTTAGCAAAACCGATCGGAATCTGAAGAAGGTAAAACTAAATCGATCGGAATTGAACATACGGAATTAAAACCATTCCGATCGGAATTTGTGACATGCCTGATTATTAGTTGCAAAACAAAATGTGGCCTTTTTTTGAAATTTTTTTTTTGATCGTAAGCAAAACTACTTTGTGTGAAAAATATGAAAAAAGTAACAAAAAAAAAAAAAAATAAAATATAATTAAAAAAATTCGCATTGAAAAAGAACAACAAGAAGAAATATGATAAAATATCGGCAACGCAGTTTGTTGTAAATCCAACAACACTACAAAATTAAGTAAAACACTATTCACTGTTTCCGAAACAGTAGCAACACTAAGAAAAAAACATATACATTTTTGGTTGGTTTCAAAGTTGATAAAAATGAATGAAAAATTACCGATTTCTATTTTTTAAAACTGCTGATTTAAATGCTTTAAATTTTCAAAGTAGAATGATGGCAAAACCCATATCGGGTCATTCAGCAGGTATCTGATAATTAAGATTTTTTTTTCTTTAGCCAAGGAAACATTAATAGAAAAGTCCATCTTCATATTGATGATACCCTAATATCAGAATTGTGATATCAATGTTATTACAAATGGCATCAATGAGGCAAAAAGTGTATCGAGCCATTGTCTAATGGCTTCAAAATTTTTTGCCATATTTAATGTGTCATCTTTGTTATAACTACAGTGACATCAATTCTCTGCCACATTTGGTGTATTGTTAACATTATTTTCATGTTTAGAAAGCTAAATAAGAACCAAAAAATTCCCATATTCTATTTGCTTAAATTATTTAGTTAAATACATCAAATTTTCAAAGAAGAATGATTACAAAAATCATATCGGGCATGCGGCAGGTGTCTTATAATTGAGAGTTCTGGGCGGAATACAAGAAAGGTGAACGAAACATGTATAACGGGTAAGTAGATAATAATATATTTTCACTTTGACGTAAGTCAATCCCAATTACTCAGTTTAAGGACAGTTTGTCATTAAATTGATACTAATGAGTCCTTTCTCCGATGTTACTGAGTCATCGCACTGATGACATGTTTTATTTAATTGACTGCGATTCGTCATATCTGCAATTTTTGACCCTGATGATAGTAAAGTGTCAAAAACTAAGACATTTGTCATATGCCTAATGTCAAGATACATCAGCGTTATGACGCCTTTTCTATCAGTGATGGAATATGGGAAGAGTGAGTTTCTTTTGGCTTGGTAATAAAGCAAAAAGAGTAAACTTTTTTTGTTGGATTCAGCAAAATTATTTGCTTGAAATTTTTTTAAATATCTAACATAAATTAAACCTACCATAAACTACAATTGTTGGTTTGAAAAAAAAACAGATTTATTTTTTCATGTAACGAAAATCAAACAAAATTATTTGAATAAGCACATTTGCTTATAAGTCTGGTTTCAAACAAAAAATGTTTAGATTCTAAAAATTTTTTGTATAATAACACGCAGAGAAAAAACATGTTTAAATATGGTCACCACCAACAAAACTTTTTTAAAGAAAATTTATAAACATATTATGTTCAATTTAACCATATTATATTATTTATTATATTATTGTCACGGACAAATATATTATTGTTTAATTGGTCCTCAATCAAGAAGCCACAACAATAGTATGTTTGTCTTTAAACATGTTTTGGTTAAATATGACAATAATTCGCTTTTAAATTAAGAATAGTATTTATCTCTTTTTTAAGAGCAACATGCTATGGTTGGAAACCAACCATGCTATTATAAGTATTAAGAATATTTAAGTTATTATTAACCAAAAATGTTTGCAGGCAACCATAATATGGCTGTGGCTTCTTGATGAAGGACAAATTTAACAATAATATGTTTGTCGGCGACAAAAGTATGATTAAATTAAACATAATATGTTTAAAATTTTTTTTTTAATAGTTTTATTGGAGGTGACCATATATGAACATATTTTTTCTCTGGGTGAACGTTTCTTACATTTGCCTGAACTTAGCAGATATTTCTTAGTGCCTTGAACCGAGGCCAATTGAGCATTAGTAAAATCATTTTTAACAAATTTTCTTCTTAGCTTTTCGCTTCATTATTGGCGATTTATTGGGGTGTAATTTAGGCCAAATGCTGGACCATAATAGCACCATACATTTAGTTCCGACACAATGTTGTTTTATAAATTTGAAGGGCATTGAAAAAGCATTTCACTGTATATTAAATGTTATGCCTCAGTCATACCGGAATCGGCTGGGAAAGAGGTTTGTGCTGGTCTACGTTCTTCTTTGGTGAACGATGATAAGTTTTTGTCTCATCTTTCTTGTCTTTATCTTTAGAGGACACTGAAGAAGTTTTCTCTTTATCTTTGCTATATCTTTGCTGGCCGATGAAGATTTTTTCACTGCCTGAATTGCTCGAACACTGGCTTGTGCCAGCATCCGTGGCAGCTATGAAATGGCAAGAAGCCATGTTGACAAATTTCTTGAAGGTCGGTATATAATTTACCATAGGCCACTTATAAAGTCTACTTTCGGAAACCAGTTTAGTATGCCTAAAATCGTAATTAATAATGCAGTCAAAATTTATTTATTAAATTCGCCAATGAAACTAATATTTCTTACAGTCTAATATGCTAAAACTAAGTGAATCTACATAGCATAACAGGAAAAATTTAGCATTTAATTTTTCTTAAGACATGTTTAAAGACAACCACAATATGGTTGTGGCTTCTTGATGGAGGACCAATTTAACAATAATATGGTTGTCGGTGACAATAATATGGTTAAATTAAACATAATATGTTTAAAAATTTTCTTTATAAATAGTTTTGTTGGAGATGACAAATTTTAAACATATTGGGAGTCCCAGACGAAATATACAACTGTTTTATAACATAGTGATCATCAAAATCCTTCCCCCAACGTGTGATAAATCCAAGGACACCTTTGGTATTTTGATAGTGCGATATATACGCATTGAAACACAATTTATGATCAAGTAAAATACACAGATCAAGGAATGTCTCCACTCTTTCAAGTTTGTTTTTATTTAGTGTATAGCTCTTAGAACCTTGATCGTCTGTTATTTGAATTCCGGGCTAGTGGATGATTGTAGTGGGGCTCCAGGAGAAGTGTTAGCAGATTATATAGTTTGGCTGTGCTGGGTACCGGCCCGGTACTACTGAGTTGGCGAGACTGGGCTCGGAATTGGATTATCCGACTGTTTTGAGGCGTCAGGCCTCCAATGAGCATCTACTTTCGGAATGAGTTCTGAGCGAGACTAATCGGACCCGGGGGATCCGCACGAAGTGCAGGATATCGCGGCCGGTGCTTAAAAAGTCCGAATCGGATTCTCTGCTGAGCAGGAGTAGGGTATGCGAAAGGACCATGATAGGTATTATCATGGGCCACTGTCTGATAAGTAGGATGGCGGTGAGAATGGGATCTGATTTGTCAGATAAAGATACGTTGTGTTAGGACCCAGAGGAGATGGATTTAGTTGAGCAGTTTATGTGCCACTCTCCCAGGCTTCGAAAGAGCAGGCTGAGATGGCTAGGTAGTAGATTTCTGCGCGAATTAGGAGATGTCTCGGTTTGCGGGCTCGAGAATCTGACGAGATTATATATGGGAATATCCTGGCTGCGCTGCAGAAGACTGAGGATTGGGAACATTTAGTGCGGTTTTCTGTTTAGTAGGGTTATTCTTGCTTGTGTTGTCTGATTTTTTATCTTCATCTACTCTCTCTATTCCTGTGCTTTCACTCCTTATTTCTCACTAACTAAGACGCCCCAATGGAACATATTGGCCTCTGCGTGAGGGTGTCAAATTTACTTCGCAATAGCCTTTCTACATAACCTAACCTTACGTAGTGTATAGCTACAGAGTACTGGACGTCTTCTGTAGAATAACACATGTTAAAATTTTTTTTGAGTTCAGATCTTTTCAAAATAAAATTTAATACTTCACAGTTTTATAGGACTAGAAATCACAGTAATAAATTTCATGATGATAATCGATCCATAATTTACAATACTCTCCCCCCCTAAGCGATTATTAATTAATAATATATTGATATCATATATATATATATCAAAGATTCGGCACAGCCGAATATAGCACTGTAACTTGTTTCTGTTAAAAATTGTATAAACACATAAATTTCGGTATCACATTTCGGTTGGCAACAAACTTATTTTCCATTAGCACCAGTGTTAGATAAAAAAAAGTTATCAATAAATTTTAATTCATTTCATGTTGTTAAATTCCTTTCTTCATAAAAATAATTGAATAAAAATTAAGTTCAATGAACTTAAGCCTGATTAAAATATCGACATTTGGATTAAAAAAAAGTTTTTTCTGCAAAGATAATTAAATTTTAGCCGAGTTCTTTGTTTGTTTTAATATGGTTGTTTGGTTTGCTTATTTAAATTGTTAAGCCAATTTACCCTAACCATTATAAATTTCTGTACCAATATACCGATATAACTAAGATACCAACAAGGATACCGAAATTAAAAATAATTAATACCGATACCGAAATTTTTGATATATTTGTTTGCTGAAAGAAATTATTGGAGATTTTTTCTGCGGTAAAAAGTTTCCTCTAATTAATTTTTTTTTGTTAGAAATAGTTTTGTAAATATTTTAAACATCTTTAACGAATATTTATGTTTGCTGGGTTATTTGGCTCAGCAACAATCACTGTTTATAGAATGTGGTAATGCTGATGGTGTTGCTGGTATTGTGGCGGACTGGTCATGGATTTTTGACAACCGGCCAAAGGATGTTGGTATAAAATATTGCCAGTGACCACTTCGATGAGGTTTAGTGCTTTTTCTGCATAAAGAGTTTTAGTTGTTAGAGAATGTTTGATTTTGGGACAACAAATTTTAGTTACACATATACCTACAGAAATGTGTACTTTTGTATTTGGTTAGAAAACCATATTTATTATTAAAAAATTTTAATTGAAACATATAAACGAACAATTTAAACATAACAGAAATGATTACTATGGACAACGTTTGGACAATTATTATAATACTTCTTTTCAATTTATTTTGCTTCTTTTTTATCTTAAACTTATTCACATTTTCCCGTAATGATTCTTTCACTATTAAAAACTTAATTGCAAAAAATGTCAAAGCATTTCTTTAGAAATATATTTTTGTTTATATATTTTGATTATAATTCAAAAAATCTTTACCAGCAATACGCACATATTTACTTTGACCATTATATATTTTTTGACCATTAAAATGCTTTTAATGAAAATATTCCATTTTGTTTGTTTCCTCTGTTATTCCCTTTTGTAAAAAACCCAAAGCGAATGGCTGCCACAATTTACACAAAAACATTCTGGTAACGAAGGAAGTTTTTGTAGTTAAGGTGAATTCTATAGTTCGCACCAAAAGTCTTTCTGAGAACACTAACAGAAGAAACAACACAAACAATCATGAAAAAAAAATTGCGAAACCTCTAGAGTGTTACTGAAAAAGTGAAAATAAAATTTCTGGAATTTCAATTTCATTTTACAAAATAATTACGTGCAATTTAGTAAAGTACCCCCAGTAAAGACGGACAGACCATCTCCAAAACTCACAGCAGCAGCACTGTCGCCACTATTTGTATTGAGCGGACTCGCAGATAAAGTGAATGAATAAATGGGTGCGTGTGCGAGCTACGAAGTTACAAACATTGACAAATGTATGAATGGATGAACGAACGAATACAATGCAGTGAACAAAGCAAAACAAAAGAAGAAAAAAATATTAAAGTTAAACAAAGTAAGAAGGTTAAAAAAAAAATTCTTTTAAAAAAATATAACAAAAACGCAGGTTGCGAGGAACACAGTCAATACAAATACAACAAAAGTAAAAAAGGCATTAAAAACAATTACTGTCATGACAACTGTCAAAAAGAGAAAAGAAGGGGAATACGGTAATATTTTATGTTTTTTTTCTGTTACATATTTTTTTTTTTTTTGTAAAGTGCGAGAGAAGATTACACCAATTCCGTAGAAAAATGTGTTAAAGAATTTCTATTGACAGTATTAATATTTTAAGCTCTGAATCTCTCTTTTTTAACATATAAATGCAACTCCTAAAAGTATACTGACCTAATCATGGGAGACTTTCTGATAGTTGTGTATCTGATACAGGTAGCCAACGCACTATCCTTCGTGCTTTGAGTAAGTGAAGAAGTGCCATAGAATAATTTGGAAAAAAAGAAATCATTCAATAAAAAAAAAAAAAAAAAATGCAGAATGTAAGATTGCTCTTTAATAGAGAAAAATTAACTCGTAGAGAAGAAGTTAGAAGAAATACATTATGAATTTTATTTAACGTTGCCACTTGCTGAATAATTATTTCAAAATATACTATTTTAAACTCTTTGGATATTTTTTAAATCCAACTTTCTTTATGTAACTATTGTGTTATTTAAAAAATAAAAAACATTTCTATTACTTTATAAAATTCTTATTGTGTTTTGGTCATATTAAGATCTGTTTCAAACACAGAAATATCTTATGAGACAGAAGCTTTGTGACGAAAGGTGTAGAGACGCTTGCGGGATAAGCAATGTAACACGAAATGTTATGTTGTTTATGTTCCATTGGCAGCTACAATCAAGCGCATCTTACGTGGGTATAGATATTTATTGCCGTTGTGTTACCTTGTGTTACTGGCTTCCACAGGTCATATATTAAATTAAAAATTTTTACTCAACCAGCCGATTCATTCAATAAAGGAATGGATGCTACTTAAAACAGCGTCAGAGAGATTGGTGTTGTTCCTACGAGTTCTATAACCCAACAGTTTGGGTCTTAGGTCTCCAAATTCCGGCCAATAACAGAGAAGATGTTGCGTTGATTTTTCTTCTCTTTCCTCATCATCGGAATTTCTGCAAAGGTCATTGGAAGGGAGCCCTGGGCTCTGGGTCTGCTTCTTAATAGTCTGGGTCTTCAAAGTCTGGACAGTTTTAAAGCCCGCTGACTCGTTTTTCCATTTATAATGAACCAATTTTCATCTTACCATTTTCGAAAAACAACAATATGAAATATGTATGCGATAAGTTGCTTACTTTTCGAGAGCGAAACACGTGCATCATTTGTTGAACCGTTCCGATTAAAGATAATGCCTGCACGTGCCAAGGAGTCAACCATACATGTATTCCCCTATGTCCAGGGACATATTGAATGGTAAACATTAAATGTCCCGCTATCTCTTCTGGAGACATCCGGCATTCTTCTACAATTTTCGATGTGATAAATACATTCTCCAAAGATCTTATGGTCGCTTTACTATTGGTAATAATGTACATATCCCTGCCAGATATCTCACTGGACATAATGTGCCTCGGCCTGAACGACATTGCAATAATCCGGCAGCCTTAGAAAAATGCTTCAATCCAAGTACTCGGAACATAAGCCAGAAGCAACACCATTCTGTCTCTTAAACCCATCAGTGTATATATGTATTGCATCGGCAGGATTTCTTAGGTCATCATAGTGAACTTCAATAAATAATGAGGGTCTTAATGATGTTGGTTAAAATTCAATAAATAATGAGGGTTTTAATGATGTTGGTTAAAATTCTCGCAATCTGAGCAAAATGTGTATTTCTACGCCCTCGCAAATGAAGTAAATTCTATGAGAATTCATTTACACAAACGTCGAAAACTCGCCTTACTATTTGGAATAATCTGAGCAAATAAGACTTTTGGATTTCTTTAGGCAATTTTAGAAACAAATTTCACTTTTTAAACACAAATTGTAAATTCTATTTTTTTTTTTTTAATTATTTTTGTTTCTGACATAAATTATTTAAAATTACACAAAAGTTAAAAACGGGCTTTACGAAACAAGGCTCATAAATTTGCACAAATGCCAATTTGAAGCGATATGGATACCAAGGGCACTCAGACTGCCCGGGAAACCAGATAGCAGATGAGCTGCCCAAGGAAGGTGGTTGCATGGATGACACATTCATCGATTAATTCATTGGCCTTCCAATGGCTCACTGTAAGTTACTCATTCTGCGCGAGAATTATAGAATTGCGCAAGAGGGATGGACCTGTGAGTCCACCTGCTCCATATCCAGGGCACTTTGGCCTGGCTATGATGAACGGGTAACCAAATCTCTACTTAGGTTCAATAGGGACCAAATCAGGACTGTGGTATCGGTCATGACTGGACAGTGGCCTGTTGGGACTCATGCTAGAATAATGGGTCTGGAATGACTACTGTAGAAGTTGTCATGATGACGAGGAAGAGGAGACTGTGCTTCACTTTCTCTGTCAATGCCCTGGGCTACGGGGCATCAGGGAGAAATACCTGGAAGAGCCGCTGTTTTCCTGTTTAGAGGATCTTTCAAAAATAGAACTAAGATTGCTTCTTCTCTTCATTAGGAAGACGAATTGGCTCAACTCTGCAGTGACGCCATCTGAGTAACTGCTCTTTAGGATGGGCATTGGCGCTGGGCATCACAAAGGTACCGCTGAAGGACCCAAGTGAGCTGTCTCTCGATGGCTGCCCATGGAACCTAACCTAACCTAGTCCTTGCTCAAACAATCTCAAAAATTTACGAACTTAAGGTTATAACGACTCTGAAAAAAAAAATTATTATATTATAACGATACGATATATACTGTGCGAGCTCGAATTTACTCCAAAAAAAATTAATAAATAACCCCCCAAAAATTTGAACAGAAAGCAAAATAAATAATTTTTGATGGGGCTGTTATATAATTTTTTTTTAATTGGGAGATTCCTTCATATGATATTGGCCCCCAAAAAGTCATAATGAAATACAACTCTAAAATATTTCTTGGGGGATTAAAAAAACGTTTCTAGGCGCAAGGATTTTCTGCCCTATGGTATGAGAAACATCAGTTTCGCTAACTAAAGCTTCTCTGGGTAGCCGGTATTCGGCCAGCCGTAAGGACACCTCTCCCTCTCGTCTATGGTATGCCAAATCCCGGTGTCGCTAACTGAAGCTCCTAAAATTGGCGTTATTCCCCACCGATGGCCGGATACGCAGAAAAGCTTTAGTAAGCGAAGCCGGTATTTGCTATACCTATTAAAAATGGGACAAATCGACCCACTATCAGACCCATTTTAGTAAAATTTAAAACAAAGATATATCCATATTTATATGGACACATAAGCTATGCATTAAAAAAAATTTTAAAAATCAATATATTTTATCATTGCCTAGTTCATAAGGATCAATATGATATATATGATATGGAAACTTGAATAAGTTTTCCGACGTTTACTTCTGTATGCCTTTTTTGTTCTAAAATTTCAAAATAACTGTTATTCTCGGTCCCTGATTTAAAAAAGTAAGAGTTCTCTTTTTGGTTCTGCCAAATTTTATATATCTCTGACCATAGTATTGAAGATCTTATTGTTTCTTAACTTATATGGTATTGACACTATCGTGTCCAAATCCTTATTCCGGGAGCATATTTTTGTGGTCGCTTAATTAAATAATGAGTTGGTTGCGCTAATATTTAAAACCGAAGAATTTTTATTTATAGAAAATGTTCGAGCGAAATTGTATAAACTTTACCGATTTTTTATTTTTTACTACCTGCATTCTCTTAAGTCTGCTTTACGTTCTGTTATAACAAAACTGTGAATATTTATGTATGAAAATTTAAGATTTAAAAATACAAATGAGAGGCCGCCTTTGTTTTTTGCTTATATCTCAGTCAGCTGTGGACCAATCTGGCCGAATATAAATACGTGTATAGCAAACTATTCTCCAACTTGGCCCTATGCTCCAATTTGGAAAGGAGTAGAGGCTACTAAAATCAATGTCAGAAAATTGGCTTTGTTCCTTTAGGTTCTCGGACCAAACCGTTTGAGTCTCCGAATGTCGGGCAATGATAGAGAGTTGCGTTGACTCTTCTTCCTTCTCGTCATCTCAACTTCTGCTCAGCTCATTGTAAGGGAGCCCTGGGCTCTGGGTCTGCTGCTTAAAAGTCCAATGACTAATTGTAACCACAATAAGGACTCGAAGGCGAAGTCTGGACAGTTTTAAAGCACGCTAAAAGGTTTTTCCATTTATAATGAACCAATTTTTTCTGGTTTCCCCACAGTTAATAAATATAAACTTGGCTACTGATACGATCTTAAAGCAGAATTGTAGAAATCCCAAGTAAAATGATTAACTTATATACAACCTTTCCGTCCGTGTTAAAGCTTTAAAGAAAAGTTTAAAAGAAATAATGTTTGTTTTGACCAATTTTTTCAAAGAAATTGCGCCTTTTTTAAATTTTTCTAAAAATACTAAAATTTGTTTTTTATTGGCATTTCAATATTTAACATTTACAAAAAAAAAAAAAAAAAACCACAAAAAATAATATAACTTAAATATTCTTTAAAAAAAACTTTAATCAATGAAGTAAAATGAAACAGCTCTAACCTCAGCGTAAGAAAACTCCTTTCACATGTTTTTCCCCTTTTGGCTTTTTAGACATTTAACAATTTTATATGTCATATTTTGAAGACAAACACACAACTATGGAAAAATGTTAAGTCATATATCTTAAATGGAACATTTTAGAATCTGTGTGTGTGAAGCGGGTAAATAAATAGAGGAAAAAAACAAAAAACTAGGAAAATGTTAAAAAAAAATCATGGACACGTGGTGGTAATGGAAGCTATACCAACTTAAATAAAAAGGAAACAAATTTATTGCGGAAAGAAAAAAATGGTTGAAAAATGGTAGCGAGGGGTGTTCTTTTCATTTAAAATATTCTTAGAACCTTACAAGAATAATTTTAACCAAATTATTAGCAACACCCTCGTTTGTGTTTCTTTATATTTGTTCTTTATTTATTTGTGTTCATGTGTCAGTACGCACTCTTTTCAAAAACGACAAGGTGACATATTAGTACACATGACAGCTATCATTTTGACAATGCTGGTGTTTATCATCGTCAACAGAATCTCTCACCATCACCATCATCATCAGCAGCAGGAATATTGTCACTGCAGTGAGTACCTACTCAAATGCCAAAAATTCTGTTGGCTTTTGTGTACATTTTCAATGCTATTTTCATCAGTATTTGAGAAACAACTCCTCTTAGAAAAACAAAATCTATTAAGAGTTGAATATGTAAACACATACACACACACACATACGCAAATGTATCTGTGCTTCAGCAAATATCACATGTGTCACATTCAGTGTAACAAACTAAAGTGAAAGGGGAGTACAAGAAATAAAAAAACAATGACAACCTGCAACTGTCAACAAATAAATGCGTAAAGTTTTCTCTTAAATGATTTTTTCTTTAAATTTTGTTGACAATTGAATTTTTATTAAAAAGTTATGTTGGTTTTCATTACTTTTTTAGTTTTTAATTTAATTTTCGAGTTGGTTTTTAAAGTTTGTTGGCGTGTGGTGGATTTTCGAAGAAAGTTTTGCTAAAAATTGTCGTATGTTTAACTAATACTTTTTTGGTTGACAAGTTGAAAAGAAAAGTTAAAAGGAAAATTGAAATTTTTCTTGTAGATAACCGATAATTTTTTTTAACTCCTTGTTAAGTAGTTGTTTGTTTTAAAGTTACAAATTCAAAACCTAATAAATTGTTTGTTACATTTTTTTGTATGGGCAAGTGAATTGATATTCCAGATATATTTATATTTTGTTTTTTTTTAACAAATAAGGACTAAAGTACCCTTGTTATTAACAAAAAAGTTTTTGCTACAATTTTCCCAACGTTGCGTCGATATATGCTGACATCTTCAGTGGTCGTAATATTTTACGTTGTGACATTAAGAATATCGTTTACATTTAAAACATGAACTTTTATCTTTAAAGCAAGAATTATATATCACAGATTCTTTTTAGTTTGTCAATTTTAAATATATTTTAAAAATTCTTTTGCTATATCCCTTTCAGACCTGACGCTAAGCTATTGGGAATTTTGTCATAATTTTTGAATATATATTCTCTATATCGTATGAAAATATAGCCAATGTTTAGGTTTTACCATTTTTATATCCTTCAAGGATTTTCAGGACACGCACAATTGATGCATCTCGTTAAAATCTTTTGCCAAAACGCATTTTCACTATTTGTTACCGATTAGTACTTTTGTAATTGAAAAACAAAAACTTCTGCGGCTCATTTTGACAAAACTGAAATGTGCCACGAGAATTTCGCAATAATTCCAGTAACGGTTAAGCGAACAGCGGAATAATGTGACCACCAAACATAAAGAACAATCAGAGCAATCGATGTATGCCGGTCTATTTAACATTGGTCAAATAGAAGCGAAAATATTGAGACTGAAATTTACCCGCACAATCGATGCATTAAGGTCTAAAATGGATATAAAAAATTTAGGTTTTTCCTTTTAAAAGTAAAAATTTCGTTTTAAAAATCGCCAGATTCTCCTGATAACCAACAGCAAATAGGGAGATCCATCAGTAGACTGCAAATATTCAAGTATGTAAAACCCAGAGTTGAAATATTACAAAGATACATCACTACATATACGGGGGCTTTTCGTATAGCAATATAGTTCTGCCGAATTCTATACATATAATCGCTGCGGCTTCAAATCAAGCAGCATCTGTTGAATCAGCAACTGCACCCAGGGACTTCAGTCAGCAGCTGAAAATTAAATTGAGGAGCTGGCCTTTAAGATTTTTCTCTCAACAACGTATAAAAGTGCAAAACAATGAAAATTAAACTCTCCAGTAGCCGTATTCAGTGGTTGCAAATGGTCATAACAATAAATAAATGAAAGATTGATTAAGTAAATTAACATGAACAATAAATAATACTACGTATTATTGGCCAAGTGTTTTTTTGGTATTAGCTGCAGTATTTAGACTTTTCTAACCTTATTTAAGTAACAAAAGCTTTTCCAGCCAATCGAGTCAAAAAATATTAATTATTCTTTTTTATTGTGTATAAACATTATAAATGAAACCAATTATTGAATATTAGAAATTTTATTTTGACTGCTAGCATTACTTTTAGTACCTAGACTTATAAGTACCGTCAGTCTATTAGTGTCACAGATGAAAAAAAATAAAATATAGGAATTGTTAACAAGTAAAAGTGCTATATATTCCCTCACCATGGTGCGATAAGAACAAAAAGTTATATAAATACCGTTCTATAGATACAATTTAATCTATTTTGTACCACGCCATCTTCCACGATTTTGCCTACATTTTGTCGGATGTCTATTGATAACCAATATACTTGTACCACGTTCGGAAACTTTGGCTTTTGTCGTTCTCCAGATATACAGAAATCTATAATATATATAGGGGAAGTGCCACACCCACTTTACTAATCCCTCCCACATTTAGTCAGATGTTGTGTATTAATAACCAAAATTCTTGTACCTAATTTAAAACCCTATATATACCCTTTTACCTTCAGTGAAGGGTATACAAAACGATAACTGTTTGCCTCATGATATTCAGCAAAACAGAGTATCTTCGTTCAGGCATAATAAAACATCACAGTGGGAGCACTTGGAATATGCATGTATATAAATATATAACTTTTTCTTTTCCCCATTCTTGTTCAATCAACTCCAATACTGCTCCCTCCCCTAAAATTTATTCAGAAAACTTTCCGCTAATTTCATTTCCTCGGTATAAAATAAATTTTTTTATAAAACCTATCTGATAAACTAAGCACAAAAACTTGTACCCTCTTTTTATGAGTTTCATGGTCAGATATTGTTTGAGTATAGACCTACCCTTAAATTTAATTTATCAACACTCAATTCTCTGGTTCCACGATAACACTCATCAGATTTTTGGTTTAGCTTGTCTATAAGAGGTATTATCTTTTATAATTTGTCCTTTCAATTGGGAGCTATTTTAGAATTGTCTTTGCTGTGTAAGTTCGACAATATAGCGGCAAACTTATCTCTGGGCAGTGTCGTACTAAGAAGTGGGTTGTGTAGATCCGGAGCAGAAGAGTGGTGATCAGTCCATGCAGGACGAGTATTGTAGTCCATAAAAAATGTTATGCCAATAAAAGCTATAAGGCCTTCTTTCTGGAGGTTGCAAATTGCTTTGATAAACAACTTCATCAAGAATAGTATCAATTAGGACCAGAAAAACATTCGTAGGCGGAGAGCATTCTCTAAAGCATTCCTCCACGACAGAAGCGTTTTCAGAGTATTCTGGTAAGTATGTCTCAACATCTCGTTTTTTCCATTTCCGATAAGTTTCTGGAAATCTTTTGCTTATTGGGAGCTGATTGATTTTCATTACCAGATAATTCTACATCTTGGGCAAAATCGCATTCTGGAATATCTTCGATCAGTAATGCATCTATTAGATCAACATTTTTAAAAATATTCATCTAAAAGCAAACATCACCAAGATATACATATAGAAAAACAGAACTCCAAAAAAATTCTTAAAGACACTGTCGATACTTGTAGGCCCCTTCGGTTTTATGTAATTTTATACACATAAAATTTATAAAATACTTTTTTTTATATTAAAAACAGATTACAACTGTTTGTATACTTACTGTATACAAAAAATAATATAACTTGCCTAGTAAAATCTATAAATATTTTGCAAAGAAAAATAAGAATTTTTTTCTAAACAAGTTCCAAGTTCAAAAATATTTCGACAGAATATTTTTTTTTTTTTTTTTTGGACAGCTCAATTGTTTAAGAAGGGATATTGAAGCAGAGCTTAAGCTGCTGCGATCTCATGTTTTTGAAATTGGCCGCTACAAACGGTGGTACGAATAAGTACCGTCAGATAGGATAGGGTTAAGTTCAAATTTTTAAAATCACAAAAGTTGTACGTTTGCGGGGTAGTAACAATGTCATATAATAAATTAAATTATTGACCAAAAAAAAAAAAAAAAAAAAAAAAAAAAAAAAAAAAAAAAAAAAAAAAAAAAAAAAAAAAAAAACCTGTCAAGTAAAGTGCTATTGTTGCTTGTGAAATGTGTTGGTCTTGAGTTGTTTGCAGGAAATAAGTGAACAGAAAGCTTGGTAGAGGCTAGACTGCTTACAGCTAGTAGATTGTAATTGAAGTCTCCAGAAATCATTATTTCCTCATACGAAACTAATAAAAGCTCGCGCTGGGCATCTAATTTGTCAAATTTGATATTTTTATTTTTATCTATATTCAATAGCAGTTTTCCATGACCATACGGAATTTTTTTCTGTGCATGTAGCCCAGTGTCTTTCATAATAATGCAAAATTAAAAAAATCCACTGTTGTCTAAGGTTAGGTTAAGAAGAGTTATACGCCCAATGGCAAACTTCCACTCGGAGAGCAGCGCGGTCCATTGGGAACCGCTTCAATAAAGAGGAAGAAGAAAAAGAGAAGTGAAGAATAAAAGAAAAAACAGATATATTAAAGGTAGTTATAAGGTACTACTAAGAATAAGAACTTCCCCTACAGTGCCCTCATTAAAAACCGCCGTTCTATTTCCCTGACAAACAACAGTATATCGACTGCATTACATCCAGCGTACACTCCAGTTTGTTGTGAAATCTATCTCCTATCCATTTCTGCCTGAGACCTTGCATCCTCGCATAATCTACAGAAGTCCGGTATGGTATTGTCCGATTTACTCGCAAAAGCCATAATAGAATAATGACGAGTGAAGAACCCTATAAGTTTCCTAAGACCACTCCTATCCAATCCTAGAAGAGCCACAGTTGCCTCTTCGTCAAATCCGGGCAATTGTGCCCTTGCCACCCTGAAATCCTTTCTATCCCTCCAGGACCGGTTAACACAGATTCTCTCCCGTATCACCCTATAGAAGGGACATAGGGGGGTTTACCCCCCATCCCTAACCCTTAAGTCTAGACTCGAACCCTCTCTCGCGAGTTCGTCCGCCACCTTATTGTCATTCACCTTGCAGAGTCCGGGTACCCGCACAGCCTTAATGTGAATACCTCCATGGGTTCCTTCAGAGCATTATTACATCGAGTACCAGGCACGATCGCACTATATAATTTGTCAATGCCCTAAGTGCAGCGTGACTATCGACGTAAATTGTCACTACAGATCCACACACGATGTGATTCAGTATCACCTTTGGCGCCTTCCAGATCGCTAGGATCTCAGCCTGGAAGACACTGCACTCATCCGGGAGTCTGATTGACCTTTTCACGTCAGTCTCCGCTATATACACACCGGCACCAGTGCTGGTTTGCATCTTAGACCCAACTGTAAATACTGCACACCCCTTAAACAGCCCATTGGATCCACGATAAACTGCTCTATCAGGGAACTCCACTGGTGGTGTTACACCGAGGTCTAGGGTCATAATCCTATGATCCGAAATTCCCTCGAGAATACTCCCCTGATCAAGCAGACCCACTTCGTACAAAATAAGCGTTCGATCATCCCGCCTAGGTCTAACCAAAGAAGACTCGTAGAGTCTAAATAAGTTCCTAGCAGCCACACTCTTCACATAATGTTCAATAGGGGACATATATAGTAGGATATCCAACGCTAGCTGTGGAACGCTTCCCATGTTGTCTAAAGTTCCTAAAAAGACTAATTAATAACAATTAAAAAAAAACTTGCAATTAAGAAGAAATTTTGTCGAAATTAAAATTGAATTTTTTTTTTGCTAATAACATGGAATAATTTAAGAATATGCCATGCTTCAAAGTTAATAATACATAAAGTTAATAATTACTTATACTCTTTTACATATAACACATTTTTTCAACTTCATACAACGTCTACTTTTCCATCAGCGTGGAAGCACGCAAAGATTATTCCTATACCAAAAGCTGATAGCACATATCGACCGATAGCTATATTACCATTTTTATCTAAAGCCTTTGAACGTTTAATCCATACTCAAATGAACCACTTTTTACATGAAAATTCTCTGCTTACCGACAAGCAATCTGGTTTCAGACCTAAACACAGTTGCATTTCTGCCTTAATCGAAGTCTCAAAGGAGCTTAGAGCAAACGTGCATAACAGTATGGTATCGTTTTTAATTTTGTTTAATAATTTTAAAGCATTTGACACAGTAGACTATTTAATTCTTTTTCAAAAACTTAGGCACATGTTCTATTTTTCGGCAACCGCCGTAAGGATGATTTATTCTTATTTGTGTGACAGAATCCAATCTGTGTATCATGAGACTGATGAGTCTTATAGTTGCTCAACTCCGAGAGGTGTACCACAGGTTCCATACTTGGTCCACTATTATATGTATTATATTCTAATGACTTACCTTCTCGACTCAGTTTTTGTGGAATTTATATGTATGCAAATGATGTACAACTTTTTATTAGTTGTGAACCGTCTGATATTAATAATTGTATTAACCGGATCTATAATGACCTAGATAGTGTTAAAGAATGGGCTTCAGCCAATGGACTCTCCATAAATGAAAAGAAATCAAAAGCTATGCTAATTGGAAAAACTGAATCATTGCCAACTATTTTACCACCAAGTCTGGTCGGAGTATCTATAATCACAATAGATGAAACTGCCAAAAATTTAGGTGTAATATTCAACAGGAAACTAGACTGGTCTAATCACATAAATGTTATATGTGGTAAAACATATGCGATGTTAAGAAACCTTTAGATATCGCAACATTATACACCTCTTGATATTCGAATGTTACTAGCTAAAACATATTTATTGCCAACGCTTTTGTACGGTTGTGAACTATTCGCTAACTGTGATACATTAAGTATGAAAAGGCTTAATGTAACGTACAATAATATTGCCAGATATGTTTTTGGCCGCAGTAGACGAAGCAGAATCTCACAGTACTCTACACAAATATGTAATATACCATTTGATAGCCTGTTAAAGCTTCGAACACTATTATTTTTTCATAAGGTGATTTACACCAAACAGCCTGAATACCTATACAATAGAATAATCTTCTCAAGGTCTGACCGAGGAAACAAAGTAAATACCTTTCGCATTAGAAAAGATATATCGAAAAGACATTTTTTCTACACTGCTATCAATCTTTGGCGCCAACTTCCGCCTAATATTCAAATCATTTCAAAATTGCAATATTTAATCGTTTAGGATAACAAAATTTATATAGCTTTTACGTAGATAATGTTTTAATTTTTATTTATTTGATGTGAGTAATATTATATGCTTTCTTCTTATTTAATTTAAAAATCATAATTTTTTAATGTCATTTAATATTTTTCAATCCTATCTAATTTAAATTTCTTTTATTTCTTAAAATTAGTATAAAGTGATTTTATTTTTTTACCAACAAAAATCATATTGTGCCATTATCTCCACAGTACTATTAGATAAGACTAGTTCTTGTAGTACTGTATTGATTAAATAAATAAATAAATTAATAAATAAAAAAAAAAAAAAAAAAAATTTGCTAAAAATTTAGTATTTTTACGAAATCTTAAAATTGATTTGCCATTTTTAGTAAAATTTTAAGACATTTTAGATAAATTTGCTGGCTGCGTGGTTGCTATGCAGCTGTTGTTTTAACAATTGACAATTTGGCTTACATTTAGTTAGCTAGAATCCAATTAAACTTTTCGTTCGAATATTTTATTAGCTTTCACCTATTATTTGACTTCATTTGCGTGAATGTTCTAAGCAACTATTTCTTGCAAAATAAACTTAGTCTATAAAAATAATACAATTATATTCATATGAAAAAAAAACAAAACAATAATATAGGAAACAAAATAAAATCACATACCAACCATAAGTCTCCTTGGAGTATTTTTACATGCCACTTAAACAAACAAAAAAAAAAAAAAAAAAAAAAAAAAAAAAAAAAAAACAAACTAAGAATTTCAGTTAGACTGACTCCCTTAAGAGTTTCAGTTCATTTTCTTTGTTTAATGGTTTCTATGTTGCTTTGTTTCTCATCTTTCATTACGGCCACTCTACTTTTCTTAGAGGAAACAAAACCTCTGAAATGTTTTCTAGAGTGGGAGTGATATGTGTATTATGTGTACATAAGTTTTCCTTATTGTTCATTGTTATTCGTAGAGTTCGAGTGGCAAGTTCTTCTAGATATTGTTGCTGTTTTTATTTCGGTCTCCTTTTAAGGTTAAGCGTTTAGCCAACAATCATCGTAGTACGACATTCTTGGGTTCGTTGAAGAGGACATGTTATTGTTGACAATATATTTTTTCCTTTTAAAAAGATTTTTAGAAAAAAATAAACAATTGTAGTTCTTTTCCTTTTTCTTGCATTTGGTTTCTTGGTTTTTTGCTTTCCTTTGTTCTGGTCTTCATGTAAAGTATTTATTGTTTTTTAAATAATATTGGGTGTGGGATATAGTGGAGGTCCAAAAGCAGTATTAGGAAAAAAATGTGAAGACAATTTAATGGCGATCAAGACCGAATGTGGATTACTCGATTTTATGGTTGTATAAATACAGGGTGGTCCAACAACAATGAAGATCTGATCTAAAAAATTATAATTATAATAAGATTTGTTTTTTAAATAGATGAAAATAATATTTTTGGATTTTCTAAATAACAAACAATTACAAATAAATCCTGCAAAATTTGAAAAAAGTTGAAAACATGGGAAAACCAAAGCAGGTTTTCGCAAAATCATAAAGTTTAAAAAAACCCTTTTTTCGCCATATTCGAGACGTTATAACTGCGCGAATTAATTTCCTATTTAATCCACAATCATAATTTGTTGGCCTGTGTAATTTAATTGAGGCAAACAGCGAAAATTGTTTAACGAAAACTCTTAATGTAATTCACCATCGGCAATTAGACTGTCTTAAATGTACATTTTAGAATGGACTATCATCCCAAAAGAATTTTTAGTCCGTATGTTTTCTAAAGGAGTTTTTATTGGTGCTGCTCAATACAACAATATGTTTAAAACTTTCTTAATACCAGCTGTAGAAGCTGTCTTTAAAGATTTTGAACTGCAGCGTGTACGACAGCTGTAGAAAATATATAAATGGATACCTGCCGTGGGGCGTACTTCACGGTGGATCATAACCACTCGATAACAAACAATGCATATACCAACCATACAACGCGTATTCAGGGAAAGAGCGAAACTTCCTCAGAGACAAAAAGGCATTTCCCGCAAGAAACATACTAATAAAAGTCTGAGAAAATAGTCAGTCAAGTGCCGTGCCACAAGAGGCTGCTGACTCTCGTCCAGATAGGATTTCTGGTCAGTCGCGATCGCATGAGATATTTTAGTTTTAGTTTTCGCCAAACCCCAGGTATTGCCTGCACTTGATAATGCCCAGACGGATGTTACACCAAAAGATTATATATGCTTAATATTATCCCTTCACCAACGGGAAAGCGCATATTATAGTGAAACTTTAAGGATATATTTTTTAACGAACATGTTATTTCAAGAGGCAGCGATGGTTTTATAGCTGATGCGTTTACAAGTTTTACCCGTTTTAAGTTTTTGCTTTGGAGATATTTGAAAGAACGTGTGCATATAAATAAGCTAGAACACATACCCAAACTGATATGTTAAATATATGTATTTTTTCAAGTTTTAAAATAATATTCCTTTTTTTATAAAAATAATTTAATGAACATTAAATTCAATGACCCTAAGCCTGATTAAAATATCGAAATTTGGATTAAAAACCATTAACAGTTCAATAAAATAAAACCACAATACTAATTATTTTTAACAGCTAAAGCACGAGCTAAAAAAGGTTAACAAGAAAAAAGAAAGACAAAAACATGAAAAACAAAAAATTTCCTTTAGATTTCAAGAAGAATTCTTGACAAAAAGTACGAAAACAGAAGTAAGGAAGAACAAGTAAATCAATTAAAATAGGTAGGCATTCATTTAAAGCAAATTTCGATCTACCAAAGTAAAATACCATTTGGTTTAAAGATTGATGTTTGACTAATGACGTCATCCTTCGTCAATGGCGGTGAGTGCTTAACGGCAAAACACTCTGAAGAGATTGTGTGATTACAATCAAAACTAGTCAGGGCAACCATGTGAAAACATGGGTTCAATTCCCCGCTCAGTCAAGAATGAAAAATTATCAAAAAATTTTAATTAATTTCATGTCGTAAAATTCCTTTCTTCATAAAAATAATTTAATGACAATTAAATTCAATGAACTTAAGCCTGATTAAAATATCGAAATTTGGATTTTGAACCTATATATTTTATTAGTGTATACATCAAAAGATGATATCGAAAAATTAAATAAATGTTAGTAACGAAGTAAAACTTTCCAGTTTGTATTATATATAAAATATATATTCAATTGGTCTTACATAAATTACGATTTCTATAATCGAAATATGCAAACACTTATTTCTTAATTGTTTATAAACTGATATTACGGGAATTAATAGCGTTCGGTATTTTATAGATCCTGACAGATCAATGCTGAGGTCTTTTCGCTCAAGAAATTTAAGGCAACAAATTAGAATCCAAATTCTCTGACTCAGAATATTTGAGAGAAGTGTAGATTATATATGCAGATGCGTCTCCTATGAAAGAGGCTTAATATATGATGTCAATATTACCAAGTTGCCTTGTTTTCAACCATAGTGAAATGAAAAGTAGAACGGAAACGCAACGAGAAAAAACTAAGCATTTAATCAAGTAGAGTCGACTATGACTCAGCTTTGACAGGACCACGCAACACAACAATATTTTTCAGTGTTGTTAAAAAAAAAAAAAAAAAAATTTATTATTAATAATATGATTTGGTGATGGCATAATATTAAGCTGACTCGAGTCATTAACATATTGCCAATTTTAACCCGCTATACTTCAGGGAAATCCAATAGATGGTAATTCCCGATAAATTTATGTCTGGCTAGTTTTAAGGCTGGGAAATCACGTAAGAGATGAACTAAGGAGCTGGCGAGCTTGAGAGTTGTGCACTGTGCGGTATAAAAGCAAATTTCCAATAAAACAGTTGACGTATGATTGTTATTTATCTATTACTCAAATTACTCATACGCATCGTGTAAAAAAATTCCCAATGGAACAGGTGACAAATGATTACACTAAAAAAACTGACAAGCCGGGCACATGGCGTTTTAACATAATTCGGGTACGCTGAATCCAGTGGAGCCCGCGGTTTTTTAAGATAGGCTCTGGTTTTCGAGATATACCGTTATTTCAAAAATGGAGGAGGTTGCACAACATATGTTCGTGTAACTCAAAAACGCCTTAGCCTACTGAAAAAACTTAAAAAACCGGAATTCCGCAATTAAAATTTGTCGACTTTTGTGAATAAAATCAAAAGTTGCAAACAGATTTTAATCATTTATGGCTTTAGAAGCATAGCTGCATTTTCCAATTTTTTATGAATTTTTAAAAAACAAAAATTTCAAAATTTTGTTAAAAAAATTATTTTATTTTCCAAAAAAAAAATTATGTTTCTAAAACGACTGCGGATATTAGAAAGAAGTTTTACCTTTCGTTTTTGCGTTTTTGAGTTACACGAACATATGTAGTGCAACCTCCTCCATTTTTGAAATAACGGTATATCTCGGAAACCAGAGCCAATCTTAAAAAACCGCGGGCACCACTGGATTCAGCGTACCCGAATTATATTAAAACGCCAGGTGCCCAGCTTGTCACGAAAAAAAAGTGTCAATTTCGTGCACAGTGTTATTATTTATTTTGATTAACTCACGTCGCTCATACGCATCAGGTTATGTACTTGCTCATACCGTACGGTACCGAAATGAAAATCATAAGTATTAAAAACAAAAAAAATGCGACAAGTGTTGTTCTTTGACATTTGTTTTGACTTTTTTTTCTGGATCTCGTTGTTTTTGTTTGTAATTTACGGTGTACGAGTAACAGAGCATAGGTTACTTAAAAATATAAATGACTTTTACATACAAAGATAAAGTAAAGTTTGTTTTACACACAAAGAAAAGTTTAACAAAAAAAAAAAAAAAATTTATATTTGCAGTTGCATAAAATTTTATAGAATAATAAACATAAATACATTTTTTTTTATTAAATTGGTAAAAAATTTTGAAACTGGCATAAAGAATTTTTGATACATTTGGGCCGAGTTTTTGAGATCTGGGTTAAGTTTGAACTTATTTTAACGTACCCCGAAACTCGGATATTTCCGGCAAAATATGACTTATTTTATTATATCATTAAAGACCAAAATTTCATTCAAAACTAACCTGTTCCGCCAAAATGTTTTATACAAACTGGGTAATGACGGCACAAATCTGATCTCAGTTAAATTAGTAAAATTATGCTTAAATTTATGACTGAGTTATTTTTGCGAGTGTTAATATTTTCAAGCTCATATGAGGACATTCTGTAGTAATGGTCTATAATTTTTTTTTTTTAAAGTAGATCATTATTCAAAAGTTGTATAAGCACTTTTCTTTTCTGTTTTCTTTTATTTTGTACATGTTTGTCAGGATAATGAACTAAGGCATGAGTGCATAATTCTGAGCATGAATTTAATTTAGTTGAAAACAAAATAA
The DNA here is from genome assembly GCA_943735925.1 of Pollenia amentaria. Lineage (NCBI taxonomy): Eukaryota > Metazoa > Arthropoda > Insecta > Diptera > Polleniidae > Pollenia > Pollenia amentaria. The sequence continues at coordinate 48,562,253 of OX031007.1, forward strand.
ACTCAAATAATTCTCTGAAGTTATGCACAAAGGTCTTAAGGCAGAAATTAAAGTTTTTTCGTTATGTTTAATTGAAAATTATTTAATTGCTTTATTTAATTTATTTATTTCCTAAACAGCAAATGCTAACCATTAGAAGCAGTCGTGCTAGAATTTAGTTATGGCAAACGAAAGAGTTAAACATTTAAGTAAGACCTAATCGGAAACTCAAAATGCATTTTGTTGACTAAACACCTTTTTGTCTAACGTCAAAGAATTATAGTAAATATTTAAATTTATTTAATAGGGTGAGACCAAACAACATCCTGAACAAATTTAAATATAAAAATAGTTGGTATTTACATTGAACTAAAAATAGGAAGAAAACAATTCTCAAGTGGGGTGGTGTAAAGTTAAAGCACATGAGATTAAAAAGAAAATGAAAGTTTAAAATTAAAAAAAAAAAAATAAAAAAAAAATTAAGTTAAATTGTATAAGGCCTGGTACAGAATAAAGTAGTTTCGAACTGCGCTTCAACTTCAACGACAACTACAACTACTTATTCTGTTGACACTCCTTTCAAACTGTTGTTTTTAACTTTTTACAGCTTCCAGCGCTATTCGTAACGTTTTACTACAGCGATTATTCTGTTCCCCACTTAAAACGCAACGCCAAAAATTTCATTGCAAGCAAAAACAAATTCAAAAATATTTTATAATTTTGCTGTTGCTGTCAACAGAAATGTATATATTTTTTTTAAATATGAAGCGTTTGAAATTTAAAAATTCACAATGAATTTCCGTAGAAAGCAGCAACAAAAGAAATCGTTGGCTCTGTGTTGCGTTTTACACAGTAAGGCCCCTAATCCCTTTCAATTTACGTTGAGAAATCTTTATAAATCACTTTTAAAATTTGTTAAAAAATATATTAACAAAAGGGTAAAGTATTTTTAAAAAAGTGCTAAATTTTATCAGCTTAAATGGTTCTGAAAATATATTACAGTATTACAGTGTATTTTCTGAGATAGTTTGTTAAGCGGTAAAGTGATGTAAAAACGATGCCAACCATTTTAAAAACCACGTCTGAAAAATATTTCCAGCAATACAAACGTTCAACTTTTGCTTGTTATTTAGGTTTTGTTTTAAAAAATAGAGATCAATCAAATAGATATACCTTTTTGTATCATTTATTACAAAAAAATATCCTGGGAATTCCCTAAGATGAAGGATATATTTTCTGCTTTACCAGGAATTGAAAAATTCAAAGAAAAAAAAAACTTTTAAAATTTGCTCAAATAACAAAACAAAAAAAAATTTTATAAATTTGAAATGACTTTAATTTAAGCCTTTTAGAGGAAAACTTTGCTACAGTATTTTAATTTTTATAATCAAACCGGTGATTCAAAATTATACCGATTTTTGCTTTTTTTAATTTTTTAAAAGTTATTCACAATTCGAAAAAAAAAAATTCAAAACTAATCTTTTTTTTAAATTTAAATAAAAATTCTTGTATCTTAACAAAACAAAGAATTAAAAAACAGTAGATTTTTTAACTTCCGTTGCTCTAATACATTTTAAGAAAACTGAATGAATAAGTACATAAATATTTCATATTTTGTTGCCACTCTGTCTAGTTATTTACTAAGTCTCCATGTTACTTAAAGTTTGAAAAAAAGTTTATTTGGAAATGCGTTAAACTTTTTCAACTACAAGTTCTGTGAGTTCCAAAAAAAAAAAAAAAAAATTTTTGTTTTTGCTGGTAATGTAGTTGTTGCTGGCTATTTTCTTTTGTTTCACATTTGTTAGGTTCTGAGTGAAACGCCCGAATATGAGAAGTGCAAGTATGGAATGACAAATATTAGTGCAAAAACCAATAAGGGAATATATGAAACTAATATATTCATATTCCTTACGTATTCAAAAATATTAGGGGATCTATTTATTTAGTGGACTCAAAGTATGCATTCGGTTCTCCATACAAAAAAATAAGTTGAACCAGTCACCCCCTAGGATTAAAGATTAAAAAAAATTTATTTTTTTGCCACTCCTCTGGATACCGCCCTTTTAATTTTTTGTATACTGCGACGCCTTTTAAAGTCCGATCATAACATATTGCATATCGTTACTAATGGCATGTCTATGTGCTCACTTTGGGGACTTTTTAAAATGGCACCAAATTCTGGGCGCCACTGATGTCATCTCAGATCGTAACCCCCTTATGTCCAATTTTTTGCATTTGGCAAGAAAGCCCTTCTAAAATTATGTACTTCTAGGTTTTGTTATAATAGCACGTACCTAGGGCCATTTTTTCTTTACATATCGCACTTGTTCCTCTAAACAGCGTCAACTTAAAATTTTTCAATATTCACTTTTTGCAAGAAAACGTTAAACAGTGGCCATATCTACCCACGGTAATATAAGAATACATATAAAAACAAGTTTTTTGTCTCTACTGAAAATTTATAAATTTTGAGTTGACTCTGTTTCGAGGAACAAGTGCGATATATATTACATTTCACTTTTTGATTTTTTTTTTTTTGTAGTGCACCAGTTTCAAGTCAGATTTCATCGTTTAGGATATCGTTTTCAATGGCCGCACTATGGCTCAATTTTTGTCTTCGGTGACTTTTTAATCCGCCATCGAATTCTAGGCGCCAATTATGCCATCTTTGATCCTTCCCCTCTAATGTAAATTTTTTTGCACGTTGCAAGGAAACCCTTCTTATACTTAATATGTCTAGGTTATAATATGTTCACTTTTATGCCACACCAACTTAAAAAACCAAGAAAATTGCATCATTCAGAATGAAATTTTATATCAATGAAATATCTAGAATTGTAAAAAAAGATAATAAAAGGGTATAATCATCTATTAATATTGCGATTTAAAATGTCAACATAAGCGCTGTTGTTGAAGCTGAAATTAACGGTAATTTGATGAAAATATTATTTTTAAATATTCTAGAAGGCAAACCATCAATCACTATAATATAAAAAAATAGCATATATACCTTTAAGTAAATAAAAATAGAGCGTGCTTTTGGGGCGTGGCATAAAGTGAGCATATTAAAACCTAGACATACCAAGTTTTTGCCTTTCTTTCCGCATTCCAAAAAATTGACATTACGAATTCGATGTCGGATTAAAAAAAAAAAAAAAAAAAAAAAAAAAATTTTTTTTTATATATACTTGTTTGACGCTCGCCTTTTGATGGTTTACCAGTGTAGAACTTCCCAGCTTTACCAGTTTCTGCTCGTAAAATGCGGGTTTCATCATTATCAAAACGTATGTACTGAAGCATTATTTTGAATCTGCAGATAGACATTCCCTTCCGTAAAAACGGCAAGTGAGTTTATATCCACAACTCTGTTATGTGTTCTCTATTTGACTAGTGGATGCCAGCGTGAGTAAGAGCTCCTATAGAAGCATCTAATTCTTAAACAGGGAATGGCTCCGATGTTTTAACTTTTTTTGCTGTTCTGCATATTTTTGTGCTGCAGTTGTTCATTATTTTTTTCCTTTATGGTAACAATACATATAAAAAGGTTTAACTTCTGTATTTTTGCAATAAAGCAATTCACCAGAATAATATTTACAAGTTTTTTTTACATTTACTAACTTTGATATGCATAAAAAAGTTGTAATGCTTCATTTCCAATTTGCATATTTAGCAGTAATACGTTGCATAAGCCAGGGTATTTACCAAATCTTGAAATATTACTAAAAATGAACATCTATTGTAAGTCTCAGAGTTATTCTCCTCGATTATGCACATATTTTCGTCATGTACCTTTCCATACTGTTAAAGGTGTTTTATTTGTTATTCACATAAGGGTTAAACAATGTTTTATGTATATTCATAGAACGAATATTCGATCGATCTAAACGACGTTTTTTATACAAAACGAACACAAAATAAGAGCTGAAATTTATGATCTATAAATTTGACAAATTTTCTTAATGTGTTAACGTATTTTAAGTAACTACTAACTATTGAAGTCGACGGCCACGTATACGTTTCCATAACAATTACACATAATTAAGAATCGAAAAATATTTGATGTTTCTGCTCAAAAGTACGGCTCACGCACCCATAAACGATATCTATTTTTTTCTAGTTTCTGTGTATTAATACTTAATACTAAAGTTTTTTTATTCCCGCACTTTTTGGATTCCCGGGAAAGCGGGAAATAAAAATCAAATTCCCGGGATCCCGGGATTCCCGCCCAAATTTTTGTTATTTATTTATTTACTTATTTCTCCAATGAAACTATTATTTATTACTGGCTATTACGCTTAAAATAATTAAATCTAGTATCTTTTATATAACAAAAACGTAAAAAAGTTAAGATTTAAATTATTTTAAGATACTTAAGAGGTTCTTTTTATGTCAATAGGATCATAGAAATCAATATACGTATATAAACTGTCAAATTCAAAGCTCATTTGCATAATAAAAATGAAAGTATTGAAGTCTTACATTCAATTTCATTAAGTTCAGTTAAAACTTAACTGTTACCTTAACTTCTAGCTAACAATATGTTTTCGACAGTTATAACTGGTAGTTAATTATAACAGAACTTGGCGAAATTGGCTGTTAGTGGAATAAAATTTCTGGAAGTGCGATTAGGAACTGAAAGCATAACATTACGAAGTAGGAATTCTTGAAACAATTTAACCGTTTAACAAATTCAGCAGGAAGCTGACATTTTATTTGCTACATTTATTTAATAACATATTTTTTTACAATTGATAAGCAGTGGTGGATGAAGGTATACTAAGTTTGCCATTCCATGTGCATCTTTTTTTTAATATTCTTTTAGAGTCCCATAAAGTATTTGTATTGTGAGTCCTTCGTTTATTTTAAGCTGTTTGTGGCTTAATTCTAGCAGAATCGCTTAAGTAGGAAAAAAGTTATGTACCCAAATGTGGAACTACCTCCCTGAAAACTCAACAAAAACTAACATAAATTTGTGGCGAAAAGCACCTATTGCATGAAATTTCAACAAATTCGTTTTATAAGGCACCAAATTTCATGAATATCGGTTCATAATTTACCTACGGCTCCATGTTTAGACTAATCTCGTAAATCATGTAAGTATGGCTAAAAGCGTAACGAATACTGCTTTTGTGGTGCAATTTTGCATAATTTAAATTCATAAGACTCAAAATTACTTGAAATGCCGCATATAAAGCACAATCTAGAAAAACACTTAACTACGCCATTAACCGCAAAACCTTATAATATTATTGTAAAATTTTCACTTCAGTTCGCTAAGACAATAAATAAAATTTCGTGAAGATAGGTCTATCTATACTTTATCATAGGCCCTATATAAAGCCCATTTTCAAAATTAGCTTAATTAGCCTTTAACTGTAGCAAATTAAAATATTGTGGTAAAATAGACACTAATCCGACATAGATTTACTAAAGTTTGAAAAAAGATTTTCTTCAAAATTTCCTGGGAATCCCGCAATTAATTCCCGGGAAAGCGGGAACTGAAAACTATTGAAAATCCCGGGAATTCCCGGGACGGGAAATGACAGGAACAAACTCTAATTAATACACAACAATTGGTAGCGTTCATTACTATTTTGAAGAAAGTAACGAACATTATCAAAGTTATTTTCGGGAATACAAATTTCTTTTATTTATTAACAAGATTTTGTTATGTCTTAAATTCCCAATTTTTATTCTTGATAAATACACTAAAAGTTATTGTTCGGGAATAAGCTAATTCCTATGCGCATTTCAATGGTTGCTATGACCAGATCATCCGGATACCTTTTTCTAAAGACTTTGGAAAAACTAAAGGTATTATACAAAAAAAAAAAAAAAAAAAAAAAATATGTAAATTGAATAAGAATTACAAACTTTCAAGTCATATTTGCAACGATATCAAAGTTAAGACAAATTAGTAACAACAAAAAGTGAGTTTATCTTTTGCTACATTCTAAAGTGTTCTGTTTTTCGTTGTAAAACAGAACAATTATAGTGGTTCTGTAGACATACTTTATATTTATATGTTCTATAGTATTTCTTTTTTACATTGATAAAGGAATGATGTTTTGTTATTGTAAAATATTTTGGGTTTTCTTTACCAGACAAAAGGGCGCTAAGCACAATTAAAATGCACGACCATTAATGCCCTGAGTCGAAGACAACGAAGTTTGTCGTTAAAAAAAATAAACTACAAATTTTAACTAATTCAATACTTTGTTGACTAATCTTTGGCAATAAGAAGGTGTCTTACACCGTGTTCAGATATGCACCTTAATAAACTTTTGCACAATTAATGCCATTATTCAGCTCAATTATCCCTGTAAAATTTCAATTTAGTTATTACTCAATTTATTCGAAATTGTTCTAATATTGAGTAAAATTAAAATGCAACAGTGTGTAGTGTATATGCATATCACGCTAGTTTACCACTTCGATTTACCTTACATATCACTGTACTTCAGTCACACTAAATTCCGCACAACACTCGACACTTGACACTTGCACTAGAATGTAAGTGAAAGAAAATATCCAAAGCGGAGAAATGAAAGCAACAATGTGGTTGGTCCACAATCAGTATGACAAGTTTCATAGTTTTAGTATAACACTTTTAAAATCAGTTTTTAGGAAAGAATTTTATGATTAATAAAACAGAATGATTAGCAACGGTAAAACGGCTTGTTAGCTGTAAGCTTTTTTATTCACAACTGCAGCTCTTTAGCCATAAAATATTTGGCGTTGCTCGCCTTAACAATAAGCAAAAATATACTCAAAAACTTATTTTTTTATTTTTATTATTCCTGCACTAAATCCCGCGAAGCTTTTTGCTTGTCTGGAGGAGACTGGAGTCTCTGGCGGGAATCGAACCCGCAACCCCGGTACTGATAGACTAGCTCACTACCAGCTAGCCTACCGAGGCACCCATTACTCCTCACATCAACACTACATGGCGATCCTGCCAGATTTTTTACATTACATGTCAATCCTACCAGATTTTAAACACTACATGGCGATTCTATCAGTATTAGAACGTTACAAGTATAGCAAGTGTGTTTAGTGAGCAAAACACAACGCACTAAACAAAGTGTTTTGACATTAGGCAACTGAAATGCCAACAAAACAAACGTCCATCCATTAGGTCTGCGCAAGAAGCCAGATGATTATTCCTTAAAGATGTCAAAAATTGTTTACATTTTGCTTATTCATGTTAATTTTTTTTTATTCATGTTAATTTCCTATTTTTTGCCATACATGCCTGCATACAGAACACGTTTTTCCTTTTTCACACTGGCAAACGCTAATTGAGTTAGCTAAATTGTGTATATGTGAACAGAAAGATAATTTTGTCAATAAACCGAATATCTACTCAATAAAAAATTTGTATCTGAACACCATATTAGCATACAATAAATAAATTGACGATCAAACAAAATTAAAAAAAAAAAAATTATCCATGCTTAAATTAATTGAAACTTTTGTTTTAAATAAAGAATAAATTGCAAGATGCCCTAAAACTTTTTCTTTTGACTGTTTACACAAAAAATAAATAATAGATGTTTCATTTTTTAGAAATACATTTATGTCTGTTGGAATTGTTGGTTATATGTTTGTGTATATACAGAAGTTGTGTATCTGTATCTTTCAGAGAATATAATAGTTGAAAGGACTCCTGTGTTGGCAGACTTCATTGTTATGCGTATTTGGTTTTCGGTTATGAGAATGCAGAAAACGATGAAATCGTTGATGCTGGTAGTGGTCTAAAATATAAACTACAAGTGTGTAAAGAGAACACAGTTCTACTTTGTCTTCGTGTACATAACAAAAATAATAATGAAAATATATGAAGTCTGAATACTTGTACGATTAAAGAAGTTGTTTTTTGTTATTTCAATATCGATCGTTTGGTTTGGTTTAAACATTCATACATTCATGTACTTTTGGGCCAGCCATTTGATTCCAGGAAAAAAAAGCAACTTTAGTTTTGTTAAAAAAGTCATGTTGATTAGTTTTTGCAAATAGTTATTTGTTTTACCAAAAGGAGTGAAGAAAATGTCTTTTAAATTCAGAGAATAAGTAAGAAAAAAGAGGAATAGCAATTCAGCAAATATTGAAATATGAGTTAAAACACGTCAAACCATCACGAAAAAATGGAATTTTCGGCATCATCATCTCCGATTTCAATGAAATTCAACATAAATATCATACACTATAAGAGTATAATTAAACAATAAAAATTTGACCCCAGATTCTTTCGGGTTCCGAAATATGACGTCATACAAGTTGTAAAAAATGTTAAAAAATCACAAAAGTCTCCTTACAAAAAGGGATAAAACTTCTGAACAATGCAAAATAGTTTAGTTTTTTTTGTATCGTTTTAAAGGTGAAAGCGTACCCTTTAAAATTATATGCATCCTGTGTTTTTTTAAGAAAAGGTAATTTTTTGGGGTTTTGAGTTTAAAGGTCCATATCTGAAAAAGTATATTTTTTAAAATTCTTAAAAAAATATATGTCAAGTATTAGACCCTCTTCTACATTTGCAGAAAATTTTAAGGTGGAGACTCGATTGGTGTCAGAGTTTTAGAACAGAACGTGATCCTAAGTATGTTTTGTGTTCATATTCAATTGATTATTTGTTTTGTACAAGCTGAAGTATGTATGTGCACACTTTCTGTTTCGATTGTTTTTGCAATTTTTTTTTAATAAATCAAAAAATTTTGTGAATTTGTGCTATCATAAGGAAGATTTTGGATGCGATGCTGAATGGCACTTTTTCGCTACTAGCCATGAGACCAGAATGTGATCCTAAGTATGTTTTGTGTTTATGCAAGACATACCTTAAGGCTTATTATTCTAAATGTATTTCCCATGCGAATTATTTATATCGTATTATTGAAGAAGACATTTTAATTTTCATTTTTTGTTTTATTACAAAATATTGAACAAAACATTAAAATTATTCAATTCATTTTTTTTAAATAATACTGTTTAAAGCGTTCAGTTAAAATTTGTAATGTTAATTCAAAAGGTAAGATCAAAAAAGCAAGTATTGAAGAAAACAATAATATAATTCAGGTAATTTTTTTGTATTAAATTTATTATACATAATACTATTTAAAGCTTTTAATTGATAATTTGTGTTTTAAATTTTAAAATTTATTACAAACATTGTTTTTAAACCTTTTAAAGGTTGAGTTAAATATAACATTTATTCAGACAGTAAAACATAAATAACTAACGAACACTTTCAATCAAAAATTCGCTATCATTTGAAAAATCTTTACGCTTAACTTATTTTCTCCTTCAGGAATAAAACAATGATATTTTTGTGTACCTGGAATTGTGCGTTGCCCAAAAGAGCGGGCCTTTTCCATGGCTAGTAGCGAAAAAGTGCCATTCAGCATCGCATCCAAAATCTTCCTTATGATAGCACAAATTCACAAAATTTTTTGATTTATTAAAAAAAAATTGCAAAAACAATCGAAACAGAAAGTGTGCACATACATACTTCAGCTTGTACAAAACAAGCAATCAATTTTATATGAACACAAAAAATACTTAGGATCACGCTTTGGTCTATAACTCTGACACCAATCGAGTCTCCACCTTTAAATTTTCTGCAAATGTAGAAGAAGGGTAATACTTGACATATATTTTTTTAAGAATTTTAAAAAATATACTTTTTCAGATATGGACCTTTAAACTCAAGACCCCAAAAAATGACCTTTGACCTCTTCTTAAAAAACACAATATTCATATAATTTTAAAGGGTGCACTTTCACCTTTAAAACGATACCAAAAAAACTAACTTATCTTGCATTGTTCAGAAGTTCTATCCCCTTTTGTAAGGAGACTTTTGTGATTTTTTAACATTTTTCACATCTTTTATGACGTCATAGTTCGGAAGCCGAAAGAATCTGGGGTCTGAAAATTTATGTTTTGTTAAAGTCCAATAACATACAACAGTTGTGGTAAATTTCATGGAAATCAGAGGTGTTGTATCCGAACGGCATGATGGTTTGACATGTTTTTACTCATATGACATTTTGTTATTTTTTTTTTTTTTTTTTTTTTTTTTTTTTTTTTTTTTTTTTTGGGTTTCTGAAGGAAATTCATTAAAGCAATTTAACAATTCAAGCACAGCCGTGAATATTGTTGAAAGTTACAAAATTATTATTTTTCAGGAGTACAGAAATACGTTTTTAACAGGCAGAATTCTTAATTTTTAAATTTCTTTAAATTATCTAAAATAATGATAATAAAAACTTTTATGCAAAATATTAAGAAATTTTCATTTTAAATTACATGCAAATTTACAGTTTATAATTTTTTTTTGGAGGAAAAAAGTTTCATATCCACAATCGCAATGTCATTTCAAACGTTTTTCCACTATGCAGGCGGCATGTAAAACATTATTCCACGTTGCAGAACCAGTTCGTTTGAATAATGTTCTTAGTTACTTACAACGTTCTTCCACTGGCAGCCTTTTTTTATCGCATTTTTACGGCGTTAAGGTGCATCATTTTGGGTGATTTGATGTTTAACCCATCGATGTTCTTTAACCTTAACCCTCTTAGTTTATGAAATGCAACACTGCTCCCATCAAATTTTTTTGGATGTACGCGGGATAATCCACATCGATTACCTTCAAAAAGGAAAAACAATAAACGGCGAATATAATGCCAACTTATTGGACCGATTTAACGAGGATTTAAAAAAAACGACCACATATGGCCAAGAATATTTTTCATCAAGATAATGCACGGGTGCACACGTGTGCAGTCTCAATGGTAGAATGACGAATTGGGCTACGAATTGGTACCTCATCCGCCATATTCTCCGGATTTAAGCACCAGTGACTATTTCCTATTTCCGAACCTAAAGAAATTGTTCGGTGGAAAGAGATTTAGCTCCAACGAAGAAATTATTGTTCAAACAAATGCCTATTTTATGGACCTCGAAAAATCCTTTTTTTTTGGAGGGATTCGCAAATTGGAGAAACGTTGGACTAAGTGGATTGAGCAAAAAGGAAATTATGTTGAAAAATAAATTTTCTTTTGTAAAAAAAACTGTGTTTCATTCAAAAAGTCACGGACTAATTGATCCGCCCTCGTATTTTAATATAATTGTAAAATATTGAAATTATTCTGTTAAACAATCATTCCAAATATACGTTTTTGTCTCTTTGACAAGTTGAAGGCACATAGCTTTGTTACAGTTACCGCAGCAAAAACGATACGAATAACGCACAACGAGCGGGTATTAGTTGAACTTGACGGGCACGGTACCGCTTGCACTTGCTTGGATTGCGAGTTAGGATTTTATATTAGCTAAAAGTGCAACCCTGAATTATAGCATGCACAATTTTTTTTTTGTTTTGTAAAAAAGTAAGTTCTGTTAAAACCACGTAACAGCATACTTTAGACCCCGACGTGATTCTGAAAAGAAACGATCTTTAGAATGCCGAACAATTAAATAGATGATCACAACTACTTTAATTATACAAATTTATAAGAAGATACATAAATTATTATGGTCGGTCACCACGATATTGTAAGTGCTACCGCAAAGGCTGCTGCAGACACCAACAGACAACAACAAATAACGAAGCTGCGCAAATCGCAAGAGTTGCAGTACGAATTCCTACATTCTGACATGACAAGCTTTCTATATGGATCGCACAAATATAATCTCAGTTTTCTGCGCAATACCTTACAGTTGTAGCAGCCATCATGCTAAATCTACCTGTGGATAACATGTACGACACAATGAAGGCACGCCTCTTGGGACATTATGCTGCCTCAGAGCTGAAAAACATCTAAAAGCTTTTACAGGATTTAAAACTTGGCGACATGCGTCTAACTCAATTTCTGCGCGAGAAGCGAGATTTTGTCGGCAACAAAATCAAGGACAACATGCTCAGATATGTCTGGATGAGCCGACTACCACCAAATTTTGTATTTTTGTGTTTGTATTTGTATTTATTAATTAGATTTTCTAATACAACAAGAAACAATATCTTATAAATTACAGTATTAGAATCAGACAAGTTAAATTAAACAAATTGAGTTGAATATTTAAAAATGATACTGCAAAAACAGTGAATATAAATTTTAGCTACAGAATTAAAAGATAATAAATAATCAAATAAAATAATAACATAAATAAAATAATTACGCGTTAGAATTAAACAAACAAATATTACGAAAAATATTCTTATAGTAATTTTCTAAACCTTATTGCGTTGCTAGTGGTTTGCAAATTGTTTGGAAGTTGATTCCAGAGACGTATGATAAATATAAAGAATTGACATTTAGATGCATGGTCACGGTGACGAAATTGAAGTATACCTTTTCCTCTGCACGATCTTGTAAACTGTAAGCATTTGTAAAGGTAATCTAACTCCTTTGTCATAATAATTTTGTAATGAAATGTGCGTATCGTAATTTAAAAAATTAGTGAACCGCTTGACAAATAAGCTATACTCGAAAATAAACTATTTGAGGTAATTGATTCACCAAACGCCAATGCAGTTTCTGTGCCACAAAATGTAACTTCAGCACAATCAACACTAGAACAACAGATTGGCTTACTTGCCCAAAAGGTGGCTGAGTTGAAAACAAAGTTCTCCCAACATCCACGCAGCAGATCCCGCCCCGTAACGCAGAATCAAATGGAGTATGCTGGTACCACCGCAAATACGGGGACAAAGGGGACAAAAGTATTAGCAAAGTAAACTTTGTCAGTGTAAAAGCAATTATTCCAAAAATTAATCTGTGGTCCAGCCAGACCATAAGGTGCACTTAGCAAACTTTTTCTTGTGGAAGGTTTTTCGTGCCCTAAGTATGATCCAAATGATTCCAAATTTAAATTGTTCGATCCAGGACAACTTTCTTGTATCCTTTGTTTCTTAATACTTTTGCTACAAAAAAATATATTGCATATAAAAGTCAAAAATGGTCTGGCCAGACCATGTTGGACATCTAAGGTTTAAACATTGTGAGAGAGTTATGTTTACGGTAATCTGCGAAAAAAAACAAATTTTGCAAAAAGTGGCTTGTACAACGTTATTCGCGGCTTCAATAAATTAACTTCAAATAAAAATTATTTATAATCAACTTCGCTTTTAGTTTAATCTACCAAATCGTAATTAAATTTATTAAGAAATTTTCTTCAAACAATCAAATCTCCTTCTGTTTCTTTCTTTCTAAACTTGTTAAAAAAAACAAATAATTTCCAGTGTTTCTTAGAATAACACTTCGAATCCGTCATGTTTAAAAGTAACTTTATTTAATTTGATTTCTTCTAGATCCTAGACTTCACTTAATGTTCATCTTTGTATGCTTTTCATTTTGCTTCGCTAACATTTAAGAAAAACAAAGTTTTTTTTTGTTGTTGTTTTAAACTTTGTTTGGTTGTTTTTCTTTTTTTATTCAATACTTTTGTGTGAAATGCCAAAACACCAAAGTTTTTCTTTTTTGTTTTAAAAAGAAACAACTTTTCTTCTGCAACTTTGTGAAAAACAAAGGGAAAAATAAATAAGGAATTTAAAATTACTTGTATGGTATTTATTAAATATGTGGAATATTTTTTTTAGTACTGAACAAAAAAATGTTTGCTGTCTTCTAATTTTGGTATATTAAAATTCAGGTTGTACTTAAGACCTAGTTGAATTCGAAATTAAATCTAGTTCAGTTCTAGTGCAATTAAATTTAATTTCTAGTTTATTTGTAGAAAAAAAAAATCAAGTTCGCTTATGCTAAGTTTTAGTTCAGTTATACGTTAGTTCCAGTTCTTGCTTAGTTCTAGCTTTAGTTCAGCTCTAGCTCAGTTCTACCTTAGTCTACTTCAGTTCTAATTCATTACATATATAATGTTTGGTATTATTGATTCCACACGGAAAAGAAAGTTCACCGGAAATAAATATCGATCGATATGCTAATTGCAATTATTAATTCCTGCGGTATAATGCTTTCCACAATCCTTTTTAACATCTCCGTTTTAAGAATTTCAGAGTTGTTATTGTCAACTGTTGGGGGAAAAAAACATTTAAAACAAGTTGTTAAAATTGATGAGATTAATAATTTTTTGACAAGTGAAATTTATGGAAAATATACAAACGTAGAAAATATAAATTGTAATATGGATACAACGCAGAAAATAGTTTTTTTTATCAATTAAAAAAATGGTTTAAAAAGTATTTAAATTTAAATAATGTGATAATTGAATCAATTATTTTTTTTAGTTGAAAGAAAATTAAAAATATTATTTTGATTTAATTAATATTTAAGTTATTTTAAACTTGTACAATTGTGGTGTGGAATTCTCAATATTTAATTAAATAAATTAATACATTGTTTGAAATTCCAAAGTTTTTTGATAATTTTTTTAATTAAAATTTCAAATATCATTTATTAAAAAAAATAGTCACAATTTTACAATTTTCAGTAACCAATATAATCACATTGGTAATAGGTGCAGTGCAAAATCAACAACTTGTTTGCTTGATATTATGAATTTGAATTAAATTTGGTGATTAGAGACAATTTTTAATTTTTTCTGTGAATAGCATTTTTGAAGATAACAGTGAAGACTATTGCTTAGACCTTCGAGTAGAAGGAAGAGTTTTGCAAAATAAATCTGAGAATGTTATGATATGAATAATAGGGAGTAAGTTGGATTAAGAAAATACATGTTTAATATTTTCTTTAAATTTTCACACACAGAAAAAATTAAAATTTTTTCTCTAATCATTAAATTCATAGAATCGAGCAAACAATTTGTTGATTTTGCACCTATTACCAAAATGATTATATTGATTATTAAGAATTGTAAATATTTAAAATTTTTTATATTTTTACAATAAATTGTATTTTTAATTTAAATTAAAATAATGATCAAAAAACTTTGCCGTTTCAAACTATGTGTTATTGATTTCATTAAATATAGCTCAGGCTTTGACAAATCCCAACAGCAATTTTAAAAGCTTAAACTATTTTATTTTAAACGAAAAATGTCAATTAAGATTTTTTGTTATTTAATTAATATTTTAATTAAAAATTTGTTTCAAAGCGCACAGAAAAAATTATTAATTTTCTCCAATCACCAAATTTATACCAAATTCATTATATCAAGCAAACAATTTGTTGATTTTGCACCTATTACCAAATAATTATATTGATTACTAAAAATTTAAAAATGTTAAAAAAATTGTTTCAATAAATGATATTTTTAATTTTAATTAAAAAAGTGATCAAAAAACTTTGCCATTTCAAACAATGTGTTAATTTATTTAATTAAATATTGACAATCCCCAACAACAATTCTACATGTTTAAATTATTTCATTTTAAACGAAAAAAGTCAATTAAGATTTTTTGTTATTTAATTAAAATTTTAATTGAAAACAGCGAAAATGTTAATTAAATCAAAATTAAATTTTAAATTTTCTTTGAACTAAAAAAATAATTGATTCAATTATCACATTAATTAAATTTAAATGCTTTTTAAACCATTTGTTTAATTGGTAAAACACTTTTTTCTGTGCGATTAAAATGTTAATTAAATCAAAATAAAATTTATAATTTTTTTTCCACTAATAAAATAATTAAATTGAAATTTATTTTAAGCCATTTTTTTAATTGATAAAAAACTACTTATAGGTTTTTCTGTGCAGTTTTAAAAAGAATTTTTGCTTAAATAAGGCAGCATTTAAATATATTTTCTCTGACCTAGAAAGTTCCGGAAGTGGGCGACAAGGAGCTCGTTCTGCCAAAGATAAACTTTCTGCTTGTGTCAGATTTTACAAGAAAAATTAATGCTCGCTTTTGCAAAATTGTACTGAAAACAGCGTTAAGCACTGACATAGTTTAATGATGGCCCGAAACCATTTAGAGTCAATGCCAAATCTTCCAACAATTTGTTTATTTCTGCTATCCACGTTGTCTTGCAAGCGCATTAATTTCATTGAATAAATTTGCTTGTATATTTATCTATTTTATTCCACTAAAACGAAATTTTCTTTTTTTTTAAATTTTATGTTTCTTCTTACATTCTTATTTCTTCTGTTATCTTCTCGCTGTAAAAATTAAACGATAGCCAAATAGTTAAAAATATCTATATTGCCGTATCAAAAATATGGCAATGCTGGAATGGTACAGATTATACCGCAACAACGGAAGGATAACGCAAAGGGGAATGAATAATTGCAAATTTTGCTTTCCGCAATTGCGGAACGGAATCAATAATACCACACAATATATATAATTGCTGTAAATTTTCTTCAATTTGTTTTTAAGGTGGGCTTTGTGTCTTTTGATTTTTATTGGAAAAATATTTTTTTTTTATTATGGGAAAAGCCTGCATGACGAACGTTACAATCAATCGCGTTTTTCTGATAAATACATATATACAAAATTTCTTGGTCTTTCCAAAGAGATAGATTTAACTCATCCATAGTGTTCAATGATATTAATGTGTACATTCGAATAGCATATATCATAACTTCTTTGAAGGTATTTGTTGCGAAACAATTGATCACAAAGTCTTGCGACGTACTCCACAAAAATTGGAATTACCTTAAAAGGATGAATTGTGTTTGCCTAATATTTGAGCGAAATTTGCATAATTAAGTATGTACATAAAATCTTATTCCTGAAAGAAGAAATGAAGATAAGAAAATAAATTATTTGCAGTAAAATTTTTTTTTATCAAAAGCCGTGAACCACGTACTTGACACACGCTACATTCATTGATAAATACATTTATGTAAATTTGTGTGAAACAAACATGTGTAAGTAAATAATGATATTCTCTAAATTTGACTTTAGGTCAATTACAATGACTCAATTTGATGACAGTTTGTCATTGCACTGACGAAATGATTTATAAATTCAACTCCGATTCGTCATATCTGGGATGCCAATATCTCATCCCATTGATGACATAATTAAAATTTTTGACCCTGATGACAATTTGGCCAAGTGCTGGAAAGGCTGGCATCACAGTGATGTAAAGTGTTATGAGGTAAAAACCGTAGACACTTGTCATAGTACTGATGTCAAAATACATCAGCGTTATGACGCCTTTTCTATCAGTGTAGTAAACAAAAACATTTTATACCAAAATTTAAGAGAATTGAGTTTTCAATCGGAACATCTATATAAACACATAAGTATTTTTGTTCACACATAAACAATTGTTAATTTATTGCATAACAATAAGAGATCTGTATTCATGATCATCTTGTATTAACGATCATTGAAATACATTTTTTTTATATTTCCGAAATTATACATCTAGTCCAATATTACATTAGGAAAAACAATTTAATTGGGTTAATTTAAAAGATTTTTGGTTGGCGGAATGTTTCTGTAATTTGCCTACATTTATTTACCGAATTTTCGTTTATGTACAAAATATGAACTAATAATAGCAGTGTGCTAATCAATATTTGCCACAAGTAAAATTACTGGTAAATTTAATGGTGATAGCCGTTTTTCTTGCCATTAAAAATTCAAATCCTTAAGTACCATAAAGCGAAATTTTTTTTTATATGTGGGATAATTATTCAATTTTAATCCTTATTCTGTATTCATGGGTCAAAATCGCCCAAACAGTTTTTATTGATTTTTATTTTATAAACTTTTTTTGATAGTTTTTTTAATCTATTTTTTATATTGAATAGTATTTATATATAAAACAAAGGATTTTTCGTCATGTTTGTACAAAAAAAGTTACTCATTTTGTAAACCAGGATCAAAATTGCCAAACGCTATTAAGATGATATAAGAATTGCAAACATATCACTACCTTTGAACTACAATGCTCTTATATGTATAACTTATATGTAGTTTAGGAGAAAATTGAACCGTGTTGTCCTTTGCTTGCGATATGTACAGCATGTAATAAATTTATGTAAAACGCATTCCGAAATTTGCATTAAATTCATCGAATGTAAAAAAATTAGTAGAATGAACAAATGTGTAGTGAAGTTTCAATGTTGGGTAACATTATCTCATAAATACCACATGCTACTTATTTTTGAGTATATACAGGTTAAGGGTTAATCAATCCAACTCCGTTAAGTATAATTTTTCGTTATTATTTTGTTGATTTTTTTTTTTTTTTTTTGGAAAAACATTTTTTTTCTTAACTCTATTGAATATTTTTCTTATAAAAAAATATTTTGTTGGTTGTGCTAAATTCCCTATTTTTATTCTTGATAAATACACTGAAATTTATTGTTGGAGTATAAGCTGTTTCTATGCGCAATTCACAGTACCAATTGTCTGAGGAGAGCTAAAAAATCTCCTTCTTTAATGGGTAATTCCATGTCAAATCGACCAAGAGTGGCCCCCAACCCGTTTCGATTTCAATGAAATTTGGTGAGAAGGTTCTTTTCATCGTATAAGAAACATATAATGGGTGATTCAAGTAGAGATACTTTTTTCCATAGCCTTTTTTTGACAGATCACGTGTGAGTCGTGTCATGCTGTCATGTTATTTTTGTTTAGTGTTGTTTGCCATTTCATAATGGAAAGACTTACGCCTGAACAACGTTTACAAATCGTTCAACTTTATTGCGAAAATTTACGTTCTGTGAGGAATGTGTTTCATGCACTTCGCTCAACTCATGGTCAACATAATCGGCCTACTGAGCATACTATTCGCAACACCATCAACCATTTTGAGACCCAGCATTCATTACTGGATAATATTCGACCGAATAGACCACATCCAGCACGCTGTGAAGAAAATATAGCGGCCGTAGCTGAGAGTGTAACAGAAGACCGTGGAGAGTCGATTCGGCGCAGTTCGCAGCAACTCCCATGATAACCGACTATTTAATGCCTGAAATTGAATCTCGTGATCTCGGCTACATTTGGTTTCAGCAAGACGGCGCCACTTCCCACACATCGCATCAATCAATGGATTTATTGAGAGAGCACTTCGGCGAGCACATTATTTCACGTTTTGGGCCGGTCGATTGGCCCCCAAGATCATGTTATATCACACCGTTAGACTTTTGCCTGTGGGGATATGTAAAGTCTAAAGTATATGCAGACAATGGAAGTCACCTGTCTTTTAAGGTTTTTAGATACTCACCATAATGAGTAGTCAGATTGTGGACTTGCATCAAGGAATGCAGTTTTTTAAGCCTCAAGTTATTTTCTAATCATTATTGTCCATTATTTCTGTAAATTTTAATTTAAAGACACAAAATTGCCTTGCTCTTCTTTTTTAGGTTATTATTCCTAAAATGAGTTTTTTGCTCTAGAAAACTAAAAACCATAATTTTTCCTAATAATTTTTTACAATAATTTTTTTTTTGGTTATGACATAGTTTTATATGCCAGCTTTATATGTAAGTGTGTATATAATTGCAAAATGCCATAAATATTTCTATAAATCTCATTATAAAAATTTGCCCTAATATATATTTTACTATACTGCCCAAATATTCTTTAACTAGACAAGTTATTGAACTTCTCTTCACATAAAAATGTTCTGAGAAAAAATATATTTTTATAGTATTCTTAGGATACATTTTCATCTTCTTGTTTGAACATTAAGCATTGATTTCTGTTTTCCTTTGAAAATAAAAAAAAACATTCATTGAAAAAGATGTTGTTGCTCCTTTGTATTTTTAAGTCTACATACACTCAAATTGTTGTATACATAGTTTTTTTTTTGCTAATTCTAAACGAAATGTGTCACATAATGTCATCACATACATACAAGAGGAGCCATTGATGTTGCCAAAACACTGTTGTTATGGAGAAAATCAACAACAACTGCAGTAGAAGCTGGAACAGCTTACATTACAACAGAATTTATAACAATAACAAAAAATCAACACCAACAATATGAAGAAGTAGAAATAAAAAAAAAAATCTGCAACATCAAAACATTAGCAGTTCTGAGAGCACAAACAATGGCTAAGAAACAAGAAGAAGAATAAAAGGAAAAAAATAGTAACAAAAACAAAAAAGGAACAACAAAAGCAATAACAACACCTACACATTAACACTCCTCTCCTTCTACATACTACACCATTATGGACTTCAACATACACAACTAACATGATGGATGCTTGAACAAAAAAAAAAAAAAAACCGTTATATATCTACACACATACAAGCTAACAATGGCATTTGTGTATAACTGCAAACACAATATGACTTCCTGTTAGTGTCAGTGACACTTTGATGACAACATCTACATACATGCATACAAGTACGATACAAGCAAATGGAAAGATAACAATGGGTGAGCTGTATGAAGAATCTTGTGCATGATACGATTTGCAGGGAATGGAATCTTAAAAAATTAATGGACACTTACAGGACCATACTGACATCTATTTGGAGTATGCTTAAAAAATATTTATTCAGATTGTAAGGCTGAGAATGTTTTTTGGTAAAAAATCATGGCTAAAAGAAATCAGTTAAATCCTGCGCAAAAGTCAGGTAGGTATAAGTGGTCACCCCCTTTTCCAAATGCTATGGGAAGGTACATTGAAATTTCGCCTAAATGAATAAAAGTTACAAGACAAAAATGAAAAAAAATTAAAACAAATTACTAAAAAGTTTCTATACAAATGTATCACTTATTTTATTGTGCAAACACTTTCAATAACCTGAAATTTTATTTCATTCAATTAGGGGGTTTTTTAAGAAGCGATAAACTTTTGTAGGTTTATTTTGAACAACATATCACATCTTTTTAGATTTATACTTCAATATTAATTTACTGAATCTATCTAATGTAGGCCTAACAGTATATATTATAAAGTTTCTTATTTACCTTGGCGCTTCATTCATGGTTCTAAGAATTGTCTACTGCGCTCTCTCTGCAATTACTAGGTATCCCCCATAATTGTATACGATATCTCCAAATCGGTTTCGACACGGTTTTATACAGGATGACATTATAGTGCAGTCTTAGTTTCGATTTTCGCTAATAAACCAGTAAAGTGTACAGGCTGCTAACTTTAAGTTATGTCTCTTTGCTTCTATATGTCGACCCCAAGTCAGCCGTCGATCCAAATGTTTACCAAGGTATGTAACAAAAAAGGCTGGGTAAATGTAAAATTATCAAGTGTGACATGTCCAACTATTCTTTGGTTTATCATGATATTTTTGTTTGTCTTAATCAGACAAACCATAACTATGCAATTGTATGTTTTGCCTTGTGCGACCAATGAAGGCAGACCCAACATATTTATCTGTTTTAGAGCTTTTTGTGAATTTTGGCATCGTATTGTTAGTGCATATTTTTTTACATATTTTTTTATTTACAGCATTTTTTTAATTTTATATTTCTATAAGCAAAAATTTAGAAAAAAGCAATTACATACGTTTGTGATGATATAATAAATATAAATCTGGACCAACCTTTCAGTACATGAACCAACTCAGAATCAGTGTTTAACGTTACATCTAACGATGTCCATCCGTACGTCTGGCTGGTTGTCTGTCCATGTTAACTTTGTACGCAAAGTACAAGTTGACATTTTGTAGATAATTTTATTGGTAAATACATTTTAATTATTCTTAGAACATAGTTTATGAAGAATCGGGGTATTATTTCACATTTAAACCATAAAAACTGCTTTCCAAATTAGACTTTTTGTGTCCGTAAACCATCTAATAATATTGGTATTTAGATTAAATTCGTAGCAAAAATATATTACTGAAAATTAAATTATTTTCGAATCGACTCTCATTTGCCCAAAGCTCTCATATATAAAAAGCTTTAACTTCCTATTTAATGTTAACATTAATAAACAATTAAGCAACCGTCCCTGAAAACCCTTTAAGACAAACAATCTCATATGGCTGTTAATATCTAGATAATATTTGCCACAAATCACTCTTTTATGAATTTTAAACTCATAATATAACTTTATTTTTGTGAAACCATGAATGCCCATCGTTTTCAAATAGGGTAAAATTTCGAAAATTCTTCTGTAAAAACTATGTGTTAGGGCTTTACCGATTATAATTTTAGGATTGTTTTTTTTTTAAATGCAAATGTTTTTAAATTGTTGAATATTTTGTTTTCAAATGAGCAATTTTCGATTTTTTTGGGGCATATTTTTAAAAATTTGCAGGGCATGTTGTAGAGTTTTTACCGCATATTAAATGCTCATAAAACGCGTTTTTAGAGCATATTTCTGGTTTCCCTCTTAATAATTTAAAAAAAATTTTTTTTTTTAGCACATGGTTACTTTTCAAGGCACAACGAAGGTTATTCCAAATTCGAACAGTCCGGCCAAAAAACGAATTTTTCCGTGGTACGCTTCATCGGCCAATCGAGCACAAAAGGATAGGCTCTTGAGGAAAAACGTGCATCACGAACAATGGTACGGATTACGGTAACCACGGCCCAAACTACGGCATTCGATATCAATTGAAATTTCAATACAATTAAAATGAAAATTTCGATCGATATCGAATGCCGTAACTTGGCCCCAGATCCCTTATTTCATCAGAACACATCCCATTGTAGAAACAATAAAACTGGCAAATGCAACCCACATTACGACGGTGCTCAAGGGAGTCAATCGAATTTTATACCCTACTGTCAACAGTGAGAACCTTCGCACTCTCCTGCACGCGTTCGAGCAGCTCCAAAATAGACGTTGAAGCACCATTCATGAGAGTTGTATTCCATTCGCGGTCGGATACAGGTGGTGTAAATTACACCGTTTTAAAAAAACTGAGGCACATGAATGTTTCTTTCGACACCTTGAACATATGCTTTGTCCATCGGACATCATAGTGCTTTTTTATGCCTTGAGCATCAAGAGATTCTGATTCCCCAATAATTATACCACACATATATACAGATGAGGCCCCTATATCAGTCGCGCGGTTATGCGTCAGCATGCAACATTGGGTCTTTCGGGTATTGAAAAAAACCCCATTCAAATGACCCCATTCCGAAGTTATGTCAAGGTCTCGACCACTCCTGGTCTCGGATTCGCTTGGACTTCAATCAAATGAATACGAATGGCAAAGGTTACTGTCAACCGTTGTCAAGATACTCAAAAAGTTGACAAAAAGCCGCTTGCCGGTTCACATATGACTTAAGAGTAGCTGTATTATCCGAAAATATTAAAATGTTCAGTTTATCGCTTATGGGCAAATCGGAGGTATATATTAAATAGATAGTAGATCCAAAAACAATTTCCTGTGGAACACCAGCTTTTATCTTATATTCCGTTGCCATATATTCTTTGTTTTGTACCATAAATAAGCGGTATGATAAGAAACTCTCTAGTGATATGTGGGTGTTTGGTGGAAAAGAAGTTGGATTTTATAAACCAGTAGCTTATGCCATATCTTCAATTCACGTACAATATGTTTTTATAAAATTTTTTGTAAAATTCAAAATATTTTTAATTTACAAAGTTACCTTCTAAAAAGTATTTTATTTCGGATCTAAAAAACATTTTTTATTTTATTTAAATTCCCAGCTCAGTCAAGAATGAAAAATTATCAATAAATTTTAATTCATTTCATGTTGTAAAATTCCTTTCTTCATAAAAATAATTTAATAAAAATTAAATTCAATGAACTTAAGTTCATTATTTTAATTTAATTAAAATATCAAAATTTGGATTAAAACCCATTAATAGTATTTTGAATATAAGTTTGAATTTAATTCTCCGGGTATGATGAATAGCGTTTTCGCTTACAAAAGCTTATTGCATAGCCGGTCTTTGGAAACTATTTTTTTGAATGGGTAGCAGAAGGGTTCCCACTTCCAGGCAGAAAAAATTAAAAATTGTCTATAATCACCAAATTCATAGAATCAAGCAAACTATTTGTTGATTTTGCACCTTTTACCAAAAGGATTATATTGATTACTAAAAATTTAAAATTGTGATTTTTTATGCAATAAATGTAATTGTCAACAATAATTAAAAAAATTTTCAAAAAACTCTGCCATTTCAAACAATGTGTTAATTGATTTAATTAAATGTAGTTCAGGTTTTGACAATTCCCAGCAGCAATTCTACTTGTTTCAATTATTTTATTTTAAGCGATAAAATCAATTAAGATTTTTTGTTATTTATTTAATATTTTAATTACAAATTTATTTCAAAACAACTAAGCTGTTAATTAAATCAAAGCTATATTTTTAATTTTTTTTTTTTTTTCATTTAAACAAATAATTGATTCAATTATTACATTACTTAAATTTAAAAACCTTTAAAACAATTTGTTTTAATTGATAAAAAAAAGCTATTGGAAACTTTTTCTGTGCATGTGTGACAAAAAGAGGCTTTTATTCCAATAGTTGTTGTAATGGCTGGTCTTCGGCTAGACGAGACGTGGTCTGAGTATGGCGAAGAGCGGATCCGTTAACAGTTATTTTTTTGGTATAGCCAGCATTCAGCTAGGTGTAAGTGTTGCTTTGACTGAATATGACGAAATGCGGTTTCGCTAATAACAAACTTTTTTAATGGCCAAGTGTTTTTAGCCAGTAACTTCCTCAAAGAAATAAGTTGTAATCAGTATATGTCCGCTCTGATCGTCCTTCCCGATTGCATTAGCATTTAGTAATTCGCATGACGTTGCTTAAACCAAACCGATATCTTACCTTGGTGCCGTAGATATTAACATATGGTTTTGAATTGTCTGACTAACCTGGATTTACATACAACGTCTTGCACTTCTGATTGCCGTAGTAGATGCATTTCTTACAGCCATTAATTATTTAATGCATTAATTAATTTTTATTTAATCGTTCAGTCAACCCGGCTAGATAATTGGTAGTAACTTAGGCTATCAAGGCGAGGGTTGCGGGTTTGATTCTCACCAGACATTGTGTTCTATTTCAGTTCTACGGTTAACTAAGTTAATATTTTATTTGTATATGTATTTGTAACTCTTAATAATAAATATAATGGTTTTCAATCAGGACTTTATTCATGTAAAATTCTTTGTCAATATCTTTCGACTTTTACAAGTATTATATCCAATTTCTTTGGATGAATTCTGCTGCTTGGCAATGTAAAGAAATTGCTACCTGACTGGCTTCCAATGATTCTTAAATTTTAAATAAAATACATAATCATCTGATTGCCTGAATTGTAAAATCTTTAAATAAGTTAACATAACAGTGACTTAATACCTTTAAAGTTCTAATCCATTTCAATCAATAATATTGAAGAACGTACATACCAACATAAATGTATGACACTTCAATGATGTTCAAGCAAATACAGAGTATTTTGTATACCTTCAACCATGATTTTTTGTTGTTGTAATTTTTTGTAGTTGTTGTTTCCTTGTTGTCAGGGATAAAAAAAAATTAAATCCATAAAAGATCTTTAAAAAATGTTTAAAAGATTTTGAAAAAAATATACAAAAAAAAAATTTGAGCTTGAGCAGCACGTTAAGCAAAGTGTAAAAAAACAAGTAAGAGTGCTATATTGGGCTAGGCCGAATCTTATGTACCCTTCACCATGGTGCGATAAGAACAGAAAGTTATATATATATACCACTCTTTAGATATAAATAAATCTGGTTTGTGCCACACCCACTTGTCCACTCCAGTCATCATTTTGTCGGATGTACTGTATTGACAACCAGATGCTTGTTCCAAATTTGGAAACTTTGGCTCTTGCTATACTCCATATACACAGAAATCTATAATATTTTTGTAAAGAAGTGCTACGCTCACTTCTCTACTACCGCCCCACTTTTCTATCCCCCACCCACTTCTCTACCCCCACCCAATTCTCTACCCCGCCCACATTTGTTTGGAAAATAATTTTTTGATTACCTTGAAGTTGCTTGTTCCTAATTTGGAAACTTTAGCTCTTGCCGCTCTCTAGATATACATAAATCTATAATGTTTTTGTATGGGAAGTGCCACGCCCACCTGTTGTACCCCACCCACATAGTTTTGGAAACTCCAAATATACATACTCCATACTCCATGTATACATAAAAAAATATCAACAAGGGATTTGTAAGTAAAATTAAAGGCAGTCGTGATTTTTTGCTCTTGTCTCAGCCATTTATAGACCGATCAGGCTGAATTTAAATATGTGACCTAAAAATTAAACAACCTAAGCCTCACCATATTTGGGGTCTTCGGAAAATCCGGTTCACAGACACTCGGGCAGACGAACATCGTTAAATCAACTTTGCTAAGCATGAGGGCTCAGAATACAGTCAAACCGCGATGATTCGTACCCTTTAATTCGAAAACCTCAAAAATTCGAAGAAAAAAAAGTCTGAGGCCTCTTAAACTCGCAAAAATCGCAACAAATCCCATACAATATTTTTTGAAAAAAAAAGAAAAAAATGAATTTTTCCAAGTTTGAAAAAACAGGAAAAATAAAAATGGATTTCAATTAAAAAATTTATGATATTAATTAAAAAATTAATTTAATTTGCTCCGGTAAATAAACGCAGAAAAAAGTGTTTTATCAATTAAAAAAATGGTTAAAAAAAGTATTTAAATTTAATTATTATGATAATTGAATCAATTATTTTTTAGTTGAAAGAAAATTAAAAATTTAATTTTGATTTAATTAACATTTTAGTTGTTTTGAAATAAATTTTCAATCAAAATTTTAATGAAAAAACAAAAAATCTTAATTGACTTTTTTCGTTTAAAATAAAATAATTTAAACATATAGAATTGTTGTTGGGAATTGTCAATATTTATTTAAATAAATTAACACATTGTTTGAAATTGCAAAGTTTTTTGATCATTTTTTTAATTAAAATTAAAAATATAATCTATTGAAAAAAAATATTCAAAATTTTACAATTTTTAGTAATCAATATAATCATTTTGGTAATAGGTGCAAATTTAAAAAATCGTTTGCTAGATATTATGAATTTGGTATAATTTTGGTGATTGGAGACATTTAATTTCTGTCAACTAATATTATCAATTAAACATTTCTTTTATTAATAAAATTTTCTGCAGTTACGTTGTTGATATACACAGAAAATTTAAAAATTGTCTGTAATCACCAAATTTTTACCAAATTTATAATATCAAGCAAACAAGTTGTTGATATTGCCCCTATTACCAAAAATGATTATATTGATTACTAAAAATTGTAAAATTGTGAATATTATTTTTATTTTCAATAAATGATATTTTTCATTTTAATTAAAAAAAATTATCAAAAAACTTTGCCATTCGAACAATCTGTTAGTTTACTTAATTAAATATTGACAATTCCCAACAAAAAATCTACAAGTTATTTTATTTTAAACGAAAAGTCAATTAATGTTTTTTGATATTTAATTAATATTTGAATTAAAAATTTATTTCAAAACAAATTAGATATTAACTAAACCAAAATTATATATTTAATTTTTTTTCAACTAAAAAAAAAAATTGAATCTATAATCAAATTAATTAAATTTTAATACTTTTTAAGTCATTTTTTTAATTAATAAAAAACTTATTTCTGTGTAAGTAAACGTTTAATTCACTTGATAAAATTTTTAATTAAAAAAAAAATTTTTTGTTTTGTGTAGCTTTCTTTCTGTATTTTTTTTGTCGTTCTTAAGATTAGCTGTTCCTAGTTTTGGTAAAGAGTGTGACGAAAAAATTTCAAGGGAAATTTTTTTTATTTTATATATTAATTTGTCTTTTAATTTAAACCTCATTAAATTCAAACCATTTTTAATCGTTCTTTCTTAATTTTTACCTCGCTAAATCAAAATCTCTTTATTTCGCTACATTATAATCTCTGAATCGCCAAAAAACCAGGCGGGCCCTTCGATTACAAATTATCGGGATTCTAATATATTAATACTTTACAGGGTTTAAGGTCAATATTAAAAAAAATTACAAACGGGATGACATGCTTATAACTTTAACTTCGGTGTAGAGCATAAAAATCTGAAAAACATTTACTTATAAAAGTAAACGAATCCTTTCACTAATGGAATGACATTTGCTGTCATGTTGACAATGAATGAACATAAAAGTTGGCAACACTTTGCAAATAGAAAAATGAACATCAGCGAGTGGAAGCTAGTAGTTGTGCCAACAACAGAAGCAGCAGGGGTACATACTAAAAACTGCTTTAAAAAAAGAAGAATACAAAAATGATAAACAATAGACACAGACCATTAAAAAATTTATGGTTGGTACTAAAAACTAATGGTGATGATGACAACACAATGTTGACCATTAAAATATATTTTGTCTTCTCTTTGATAACGTCAAAAAATATTCAAACAGCAAAATGCTTTTATTTGGCTTAAAAGGTTTGTAATTGGCAAAAATGTTTGAATGATTTTTAACAGTTTTTTTCAGCAGTTTAATGGCATTGATGGTATTTTTCTGCTTAGTTTTAGGATTTGTTTCTTGTATTTTTTTTTTGTCATTTTATGTTTCGGAACAAACGGCATTTCTTTTTCAATTTTTTTTTTTTTTTTTGATATAATTGAAAACTGCGATATGGCCTAATTTTCTCTTTTTTTTTTTGGTTGATAATTTTGTCATATGTTTTAATTGAATGGCTTATTGTTAAAACATCACAAGCCGCCCGGGTTGAAAAAAATGGGTTTAAATATTTTTCCCAACTATTTTACAATTAGTTTCTGATTTAGACAATAATTAGTTTTTTACATTTAATAAATTTTAAAATATTTTTTTAGCTTTTTGGGTGGCATAATTTTATAGCAAAATTAATTGAACGGCTTGTTGTTCAATTAATTTTGCTATACAAAATTTCATTCCATTCACAAAGGAAATATATTTGAAAACATATAATTTTTTGAATTGTTATGTAAATCAGAAATTAAGAACTGAAAACTTAAAATTTAAGTTTTTCATTTGAAAAATTCAAAACTCATGCGTACAAAATAAATTTTTTTTTCTATCAGTTAAAAAAAAAATAGGAAACACAAAAAAGATATTTATTTTTAAAGAACAATATGTGTTTTGTACATGAAAAGAAACAAAAATTTTAAAAATACACAAAAACGTTTTTTTTTATTATTATTAATTTTTTTTTTTGAAAAATATTTATCATTGGTGTTCAAAACATGTTTTCAACTGTACAAAAAAAAAAAAAAAAAAAAATTATTTTGTTTTATTTGTTTTTCAAAGTTCAAAATAATAAAGTTCTTAAAAAAACGTTTTTGAGAAAAATATTTTTTTTTTTGTTTTTAGAAACTAACAATAAAAACTCAATTTGAAGTTAAAATTGTGAATTTTAATTAAAATTATAATATAAAACTGTGTTTAAAATTGCAATTGCAAAAAATCTTAATTATCAAAACTAGCTGCTGCTGCATAAGCTGTACCCACAACACAGGTATCTGTGGAGACAGCATTCAGTACTTTGCCAATTATTATGACCAAAAATAGAAGGAATTTAAGTTCTGAGCATGTAGAAAATTCATTGTTGCTCAAACTCAACATCAAGCTAATTGATAAGATCACTTTTTAGTTCTAGGATAATCTTTATCATGTTATAACTACTTATTATTAATAAGTTTTATATTTTTTACTATAATTTTGTACGTATGAGTTTAAATTTTGTCAATTAAAAAAGTTAAATTTTAAGTTTTCGGTTCATTTTTTTCCTTTCATGTACAAAATAATATTGTACTCAAAAAATAAATATCTTTTTTTTTGTGTTTGCTTTTATTTTTTTTAACTGATGAAAAAAAAATTATTTTGTACGCATGATTTTTAAATTTTTTAAAAGAAAAAATTAAATTTTCGGTTCGTAATTTTTTGTACAAAAGTACAAAAAAAATTTATTTCTAAGAACCTTTTTTTTTTGAGAACTTTATTATTTTGAACTTAAAGAAACAATATTAAACAAAATATTTTTATCTATTTTTGGTTATTGTACAATTTAAAATATTTTTCAAATACCAATGATAAATATTTTTTAAAAAACATAAAAAAAACGTTTTCTCGTCCTTGTGTAAATGTTCAAAAACTTCGATATTTTTTAATTAGGCTTAAGTTCATTGAATTTAATTTTCATTAAATTATTTTTATGAAGACAGGAATTTTACAACATGAAATTAATTAAAATTTTTATTGATAGTTTTTCATACTTGACTGCGCTGAGATTTGAACCCAGGCGTTCACGGACAGGTTGCCCATACTAGTTACAGAAAAATACTTAAAATACAATTTTAAAAACTTTTACATAGTATTTGTAAAATGCAGTATTTTTTCTTTTTATATTATTGATAAATAAAATTCATGACCAACTGCTTTCTTTGTGTCCTTACTGCTTGTTTATTCTAATTTTTCTTGGTATGCGTGACATTTCCATATTTGTAAAATTTTTTAACGCTTCCAGACATTTAAAGCTAATTTTTATGTAGTTTCAAAAATTATTATAAGAAAGTGGTTGCTGTTTTGCTGCTGTTGTGCTTAATTTAACTTAAAACATTTTATAAAATATTTTTGCAAGTTGAATATGAATTTTTGGAGAATTATCTCATGTAGTCTTCATCACACTTCTAATAACAACAGTGTAAATTATAAAAAAAATTTTCATATAGTTCCAGAAGATTTTTATGATGAAGAAAAAAATTGTTTCATAAAAAGACTTTGTAGGTTTTTTTAAGTGTAGTTAAATGAAGATTCTACTAGTATCTAATATATAAAATAATGAAATGACAACACATACACAACCCTATATTTTTAGTTACACATTTCATTTACAAATTTAAAATTTATGCTAAAAAAAATTGTAATTAGAGCTCATTGCAGTATTTTAAAATTCTATTCGTTTTCAGAAGAAATATTCTTGAGTGTTTTTGTGTTATAAACGAAATAGAAACTTACTCACAACTTCTAAGGGGTCATTACAAAACAGATATTAATGAACATAAGCTATTGTTGCAATCAATGCTTATACATGATTGGTAGTCAAGCCATGGGTATGTAGAAGAACTCATAATGTAAGACACGTTTGTCTATTCAAAACAACTTAATTGTCTTTATAGGAAAATTTACATCAGAAACATGATTATCTGTAGAGGACAGCTCATGTCTAACACATTAATGTCTATATGGGAGAATTCATATCTAAGACATAATTGTCTATAAATGTAGGACGACTCATTCATGTCTATCTATTTATTGATTTAAGTTGCTAATGAAGCTAATATTTCTTACTGGCTTATGTGCTTACAATACTTATAATTATTTAAATCCAAAGCACCTACTATATAGCAAAAAAGGGAAAATTAAAAACAAAACTTATTCTAAGATACTTAAGAGGTTATTTTTGGGTCCAGTAGGATCAGAGAAATCAATATACGTATACGAATTGCTAAGTTCAGAGCTCGTTCTACGGATAGAAACAAAATTTGCATAATTTCTGGAAGGGCAGTTAGCAACTAAAAACTAAACATCACGAAGATTAGAAGATTAATAGGTTTTGAATGGTTTTCATACAGAGGTCAGTTGATATTTGGATGCTAGTGTAGTCTTCGAAGACAAAATAAAAGAAATTGCTCTTGTATGAATTCCAATTGTTTAGAATACATACCCCAAACTGAGTGTCCCAGGCAACCGAGGCGTATTTCAAAATATAACTCACTTGTGAAGTATACAGTTGTCTTATGACACTGGGTTCATCAAACTCCTTTCCCCAACGTTTGATAAATTCTTGGATACCTTTGGCCTTGTTGACTGTATTCGATATATGTTTGGGGGTTGGTTCTTTTTTCCTTTTTTTTTTGTTAAGTAAAAAACACTTTTTTTTGCTGTCTGTTTGGTTGTTTTTGTATTTACACACTTTATGTTTTATTTAAGTTTTTTGATGTTTGTCTCACAAAGGTCGCAACTAGAGTAAGTTTTTAATGTTTTAAAAATGATCTTACAAGCTAAGTTTCAGTACATAGAAAAATAGTGCAATGACAAATGTGAAAAAGTAAATAACAATTTAAGGACCGTTACTATTTTACAGGGTGCTGTGTTCATAAGGAGTCATCATTAAACACCGGGTGTTTTGATTAACATGGTTCATCATTAAACATTCCGGCCCCCATGACTTGGTGCAGGTTTACCAAAGGTCCATAAAACACGAAACAATGTAGCACGGTGTTGTGATGAATTTGACAGATATGGCATCTAGGATCTCAATTCGATTCAGGGTTGCGGGTCGTGTGAGGTTGTATATGTTGACGGCAATCAATCTGTTGAAGATACGCTACGAAATGTTTCGTGGGATGCCATACCTGCAAGTAGGAATTCAGAATAAAATTAGTGTGGAAAATTGTAAAAAACTTATACTATATTTCAAAACAAAACCACAATTTTTGAAATGGGTCTGGTTATGATCCCATTTTTGGTCTGGATGTCAACCACTCTACAGTTCTGGTCTGTTCCAGTATACGTCTTCGTAATTCGACCCATTTGCCATTCGTTGGGCGGCAAGTTGTTGTTTTTGATGACGACTAAATCGTTGACTTTAACGTTATCCCTCTGAGACTTCCACTTGTACCTGCGATGCAGTTCGGCCAGGTATTCGGATTTCCATCTTTTACAAAATGAGTGGTAGATGACCTTTAGGCGTTTCCAGCGGTTGATGAGGGTCAGGTTTTCGCTGCTTACATCAGATTCGGCTGGGGTCAATAATGGAGTTCCAATAAGGAAGTGTCCAGGGGTCAATGGGTTAAGGTCATTTGGGTCATCGCTAGCAGGACTTAAGGGTCTAGAGTTTAAACACGATTCTATGCGGGTGAGAATTGTTGACAGCTCTTCAAACGTGAATTTCATATCTGGTATCATTTTCTTTAGGTGGGTTTTGAATGATTTTACACCGGCTTCCCAGAGTCCGCCCATATGTGGGGCACCGGGGGGTATAAATTTCCAAATGATATTTTGATGGCTATAGTTTTGAGTAACTTGGGTTTGAAGAGTTCTTAGAAATTCTAGACGATCTTTTTTGATGAGTTCTGCTGCTCCGACAAAGTTCGTGCCGTTGTCCGAATATATGATTGCTGGACATCCACGCCTTCCAATAAAGCGGGAGAAAGCGGCTAAAAATGCTTGAGTCGATAAATCACTAACTGGTTCTAAATGTACGGCCTTAGTAGCAAAGCATACAAAAATGCAGACGTACCCTTTTGTGATGAGGCAGGCTCGACCAGTAAAGTTTCGAATGGTAAAGGGTCCAGCGTAATCGACTCCAGTTGTGGTGAAAGGGCGAGAAAGTGTTGTGCGCTCTGGTGGTAAGGAAGCCATGATTTGACTCAGTGTGTGTTTTTTGTACAAAACACAAGTTTTACAATTATTAATCACCATTTTTACTAAGGGCCTTAAACGAAAAATCCAAAATTCCGTCCGAAGTACTCGGATCATAAGTTGGTTTCCACCATGAATAGTTATTTTATGAGTGAACTCGGTCAGCAATCTGGTGAACTTAGAGTTGTACGGCAACAAAATTGGATGTCGTTCGTTATATGTGAGCGCTGGTGATTGAACCAGACGTCCGTTGGCTCGGATGACGCCTAGTTGGTCCATGAACGGGTTGAGAGTTAAAATATTGCTGGAGGACGATATCCTTTGTTTGAGCTTTAACTGCTTATATTCTTCTGGGAAGTGTTGTTTTTGCGTCAAAATAATGAGTCGTGTTTTGACATCTACTATTTCTTCTGGTGTAACTTCGTTTGAAGATGTCCGAAAGCTGTTTCTGTTTACACCAGTATTCCTCCAGAATCGTAGGACATAAGCTAATACTCTATAAGCACGTGACAAATTGGAGAAACGGTTCAATGGATCCTCTTGAGTCGTAGTAGTTAACGTCCTTACAGTTTTTGCTTCTAAGTTGGTGTCATCTGGACTTCTGGATTTTGGCCATTTTTCTTTGGGTAATTTTAGCCATGAAGGTCCAAGCCACCACAAGTTGTGGGTTTCTAATTCTTGGGGCGTACATCCCCGGCTGGCTAAATCTGCGGGGTTTTCTTTTGATTCGACATGTTGCCAATGGCTATTGCCGACTTTATCTACAATTTCTGAGACACGATTTCCAACGAAAGTGTTCCACGTGCAGGGGGGCTTCTTTAACCAGGCCAGTACTATTGTTGAGTCGGTCCAGAAATATGTGTCGATTTGCGTAGCTTGAAGATTTGGCAGAATTCCTGAGGCTAAATTTGCCAGTAAAACGGATCCACAAAGCTCCAAACGTGGTAGCGATATTTGTTTAATGGGAGCAACACGAGTCTTAGAGGCCAGTAAATATGTAAATATAGAATTGTCAGACTGTATTCGGACGAAAAGAGTCGCAGAATAAGCCTTTTCTGAGGCGTCGCTAAAACCATGTATTTCCACATTTAAATTAGGGCTGTACTGGATCCAACGAGGAATTTTCAGGGCATTTATTGCAGGGCAGTTTTTGACGAATTTCTGCCATTTGAGGCAAGTCAAGGGTTTTAGGTTGTCATCCCAGTCGACTTTATCTAACCAAATCTGTTGCATGATTAACTTGGCATCAACAATCACTGGAGCTATCCATCCGCAAGGGTCAAAGAATTTGGCAATTGTAGATAGAACTTCCCTTTTTGTGTAATTTTCTTTCAATTCAACACCTGGGGCAGTGAATGTAAAAGAGTCTGAGGAAATGTTCCATTTTATCCCGAGTGTCTTGGTTCCGGCGTTCTCGGATAAGTTTAACCAGTCGAGCGGTAGTAGGGTCTCATTTGGCAAATCTTGAATAACTCGTGGATCATTTGAGGTCCATTTCATCAGATCGAAACCGGCAGATTTTAGAACAGTTGTAAGTTCTTTTCGTGATTTGATGGCATCGTTTAATGTGTGGCCACCAGCTAAGACGTCATCTACATACATGTTGTGTTGTAAGATGTTTGACGCCAGGGGGTGAGATGTCCCGATATCTTCGGCTAGTTGAAGAAGGGTTCTTATGGCAAGAAAGGGCGCGCAATTAACTCCAAACGTCACTGTGAGGAGTTCGTAATCCTCAATAGGATCAGTCTCGGATTTTCTAAACAATATCCTTTGATATTTTGTTTGCGTAGGGTCAATGAGTATCTGGCGATACATTTTTGTGACATCTGCGTTGTACACAAAACGGAAGAATCTCCACTTCAATATTATGAGCACTAAGTCTTGTTGAAGTATGGGTCCTGGATACAAAATGTCATTCAAACTTCTCTTATTTGAAGACGGGCTCGATGCGTTGAAAACTACTCTAATCTTCGAAGTCAACTTTTCGGGTTTTATTACTGCGTGATGCGGCAGGTAATAATTTGGGTATTTATTAATTTCCAGGGGAGATATTTTCCTCATATGTCCTAGCTCGAGGTATTCTACAATAACTTGGTCGTATTGTGTCTTAAGTTCTGGCTTTTGGCTAAGCATGCGCTCCATTCTCAAAAATTGGGCCATGGCAATATTCCTAGATACGCCTATTTCTTCGCCATTTTTAAAGGGTAGGGTAACAATATATCTACCTGAATCACTTCTACGGGTTGTAGACTTGTAGTGATTTTCACAGTGCGTGTCCTCTTCTGACCTCAAAACCTTTTTTGGGGTCTCCTCCACCTCCCAAAAGCGTGAGAGGATTCGGTCCAGGGACGATGTGTTCAGTAACGATATCGTTTTTCTAGGTGATGATGTTGTACAAATCGGTCCCCCCACAATCCAGCCAAATACTGTTTTTTGTGCCAAAAGGGATCCAATGGACCGCATCGGTGTTTCCATACTATATATTGAGGGGCCTAAGTCGAGGCCTATTAGTAGGTCGATGGGTCGACTTTGATGAAAGTGTGGGTCTGCAAGTTCTAGTTTTGCAGCTTCTGCGAATTGTTCTGCGTTTAACGTTTGGGGCGGTAAATTGGATGGAAGGGTCTTCAAAACTGGTGCCCATACCTCTAACTTAAACGATGTGTCCACCCTGGAGCAAAGGTTAAACAAACAGGCTTTGGTCGAAGTTTCAGAAACTGTCTGACTCAAGCCGGAAACGTGTACTATATTACGTTTTGTTGGTAAGTTTAATCGGTTTTTCAACTTGTCCGATATAAACGTGGATTGGGATCCAGGGTCGATGATTGCTCTTGCCTGGTATCTTGCGCCTCTAGTTTCGATTTGTACTATTGCAGTAAATAACAAAGTTTCTTTGTCTACTAGTTGTGTCGAGGACTGATTGCTTCCCCTCAGGGTCAAGGAAGTCAGGCTAGGAATACCTGATCTGGAAGTGGACTGTATATATTGGGCTTGCGCTGCAGCACTTGTACTAGCTTGCTCGTCAGCGTTGTTTGGTGGTAAACTTATAGGCTGGGTCACCGTTGCCTTGTGCAACAAAGTGTTATGTTTTTGTTTGCACAGCCTACAACTATATTTGCTTGAGCAGTCCTTGACACCATGATTTATTGACAAACAATTAATACATGAATTTGTGACTTTTACTATGTGAATTCGGTCATTCACATTCTTTTCCAAAAAGTTAGGGCAGGATCGTAATGGGTGGGGCTCTTTACAATGTTGGCAATTGTGTGTAGAGTCTTTTTGTCCCCCCTTTGATGGAAAACGTTTCTGAGTTTTCGACTCGTTATTGGTTTGAGTCGCGTTTGTTTGAAAACTGTGAACCTGTTTTTGTTTAGTGAACGGCTTAGAACATTCTCTTTTTTGTTGACAGGGTTTGGGTTTGGTGATGGCCGCTATTGACTCTAAAGTCTTAGAGTGGTGAGTCAAAAAAGTGTTAAATTGTTCCCACGACGGAACCTTTGTTATTTCTTGAAGAGAGTTTTCAAATTCCTTCAAAAGTGTTCGGGGGAGCTTGGTCGAGCAAAGATATACAAGAAAAGGGTCCCAAGTGCCAGTTTCTACCCTTAAAGCATTTAAAGCTTGAAGGCAGCCATTAACGGTTCGTTGTAGTGTCTGAATAGATTGGCCTGAATCTTCGGTAACTTTCGGAAGGTCAAATAAAATTTTCAACTGTTCGTTGACCTGAATCCGGTTGTTCTCGTATTGAAGAACAAGATTTTTCCAGGCTATATCGAAGCCTTCGTTGGTTAATGGGGCATTTGAAACTATGTTCCTAGCGTCTCCTCCAGTTTTTTGAAGCAAATGAAATAATTTTTCAATTTTACTAAGTCGCGCATTATTTAAATATAGGGCAGTAAAAAGGTCGCGGAAGGTTGGCCATGTCACAAAATCACCTGAAAACGTATCTATGTATGTCGCAAGGTGACAGCCGAATAGACGAAACGTCTTTGTTTCCTAAAATTGGGGTTTCGGCAGACGAAAAACGCTCGTGCTTATTCGTGTCATCAGTTGGGGCAGAAAGCGCCATAATTTCCGCGTTAAGTGATGCCAAACAAGTTTTGTATGCAGCCAGGGCTTTTTTGTACCGATCGCGAAGTTTCTGCCTGTCTATCGGTTGTTCGCCCGATTCCGGTTTCTTGTCCCTACACTCTTCATAAGCCCTTTTGATTTGCTGCCAAAGTGAGTCTAGTTCTACACGAAGAACTTCTAAACTATGAATGTCCTCACCTGCCTTTGATTCTGAATACTCACTTTCAAAATCTAAAAGGTCATTTGTACAATTAACAAATTTATCGAGTGCCATTATTAATTTTTTGAATTAACCAGAATCGTGAAAAAACTATTTTAAATTGGGTCAAAAAAGTACCTGCTAGCGATTAAACAACAACAAGTATCGAAAAAATTATATTATTTTTAAAAATAATTAGAGTCCCACAAAGCGATTTGTTTCCCCGGTATTTGTTTAAAATGTGATGGGGGTGGTAACCCTGTTGGTTCTCTTCGTTCTTAAAAAATGCAGCGTAAAGAAATATTAAGAGTAACACAACAAGCAAGAGAATTTATTTCTTGTTGTTTGTTGTATTGTATACTTTGACTTACTTGTTGTTGTTGGGTCTTTTTTTCTTTTCTGTGTCACTGCTTGTTGATTACTTCTTCTGTTGTTTTTGTTGTTGCTGAGTCTGCTCGTAATGCTGTTGAACTTGCTGCTACTGCGCCAAAGAATTTGGGTCCCGTTAGCTTGTTCACTATTAAACTTTGCAAATTTGTTTTTCGAACCACTTTTAATTTAATTAATTTTTATTTTTTTTAATTTTTTAATAAAAATTTAACTTTTGTTTTTTATACTATTGTTCACTACACTTTTTGATCCGGTTCGAAGGACCAAATGTTTGGGGGTTGGTTCTTTTTTCCTTTTTTTTTTTGTTAAGTAAAAAACACTTTTTTTTGCTGTCTGTTTGGTTGTTTTTGTATTTACACACTTTATGTTTTATTTA
Source organism: Pollenia amentaria (assembly GCA_943735925.1). Classification (NCBI taxonomy): domain Eukaryota; kingdom Metazoa; phylum Arthropoda; class Insecta; order Diptera; family Polleniidae; genus Pollenia; species Pollenia amentaria. Next base: position 48,600,489 of record OX031007.1, read on the forward strand.
AGTTTTTTGATGTTTATCTCACAAAGGTCGCAACTAGAGTAAGTTTTTAATGTTTTAAAAATGATCTTACAAGCTAAAATAGTGCAATGACAAATGTGAAAAAGTAAATAACAATTTAAGGACCGTTACTATTTTACAGGGTGCTGTGTTCATAAGGAGTCATCATTAAACACCGGGTGTTTTGATTAACATGGTTCATCATTAAACAATATATGTGCATTAAAACACAGCTAATAATCAAGTAAAATACTCAGTTCAATTAAAGTGTCTTTTCTTTCAACTGTATGCTTATTCAGTAAAGATAACATGACTTCTTCTTTAGAATAACATACGTTTACATTTTCTCGAGTTTGGATACATAAAATGTATATCACAATACAAGTTCAAACTGTTTCGATCATCTTGGAGTACGGTAGACATAGCTGAGCTTTTTTTAGCTAAGGAAAACCTTTACATCACCTGCATATATTAATATTTTCGAATTTTTAATACACGATGGTAAGACAATAATGAATAATAGGAATAATAGTGGGCCCAAGTGAATACCTTGAGATACTCCGGATGGAACAGGTATTGCTTTCAAATCACAATTGTAAAACAATATTTATGCACTGCTAGCTGCCCTTAAGATGTGTGTACATTCATTTAAGAAGTATAGGAAAGAGCCCGATTTTATCCAACTTGAATTTAAAAAAAGTCATGAATTACCCTTCAAAATGCTGTACTAAAATCTGTATGAATTGCATCAGTTTGCATGCCGGAAAACTATGAGGAAATCACAGAAGTTGTAAATTCTAAAAGATAAGTAGAAGTCGAACGTCCTTTTCTAAATGCATGTAAGAAAGATGATGAAGGAAGATGATTGTTAGAATAAACTATTAGCTATGATTTCTTCAAAGAGTTTGGAAATAAAACTAAATTAAGCTACACCATTTTAGTTTGAAATATTAAATCTAAATCCGGATTTAAACAAAGGAATAATGAAAAATATTTTCCTGTAACCGAAGAAATAATCCTTTAAAAGTGAAACGTTTTATAAATAAGTTATAGGAGACATTAAGGATATGAACATTTTAGAAGTACTTAACTGGAAACTCCATCAGGGCCATAACTTCTATAGTACTGAATTCCTTTGATAGCGTCCATAACAGTTGCTTCATGTTATATTGCACAAGTTATTAGTGAGAATTTGATATTCGCTATAGACAACCGGACAAAAGGTTTGATTCCTTATTGGAATATGAGGTGGAAAAAAAATTTGGCATACAAGTCACATATATCAGGATCATAAAACCTTTAAATTTCTTATTAACCTTTTAAAGATAATTATTATAACACTGGCTATTTGCTTAATTGTAAGCTGAACTTGTCGCTGCGTATCTAGCATAGTCTGTCGATAGAGATGAATTCTTGTATATCTTAAAGTTCTTATTTTCAGGCCTTTTTTTAAATAGTTAGTTTTATTGGATTCAATAGTAGACCACAGGATGTTGATTAACTTTTGATAGGAATAGATTATCTAAAGAAATTAATTAAACCATCATAAAACTCTTCCACAATTGAATTAATTTTAATAGGGGACAACGTATTGGGTGGCTATTTGACAAACCAGTTTTTAGTAGATAGTAACTTATTCAATTTATTAATGTCAGCATTTCCAAGGTCAAAAACCATGTCCTCATTGATATTAAGATTAACAACATGTTGGACTTCAACAAACATTTCAATTTTTAGAGTAGGATGGTAAGTGTCCTCTAGTTTGATACAGGACTTACTCGATATATGCCAAAATCTTTGGCCAGATCTATAAATACCAGAGCAAGAATCTTCCCAAAATGTTTGGGACTCCAATAATCCGTTATTCTAATCCAAATTCATGGAGTGGTTAAAGCAATTAATGCCAGTGTTTTTAAACCAAGTTATGTTTTAAGGATTAAAGTCTCCAAATATTAAAAATATGTCGCCAGGCCTGTAATTACCAACAACAAGTTGCCCTGAGATATAAGTCATATAAACTGCTTGCTGGAGTAATGTATGACCATTTTTTCATTTAAAATTTAACGCATACAGAAAAAAATTAAGTTTGTTGGACTTTTTTTGAAGCTATATTTTTAGATGGTAAAACAGTCGATACTACAGTAAAACTACTTCATCAGATTTGCTAATTTTGTCACGTCTATATAATTGGAATTTATTACACATCATGTCTAGGTTAAATGCCCAGCCAACACGATGACGGCTCACTTGGGTCCTTATAGCGGCCCCTTTCTGTTACCCTCATCCAGTAACCAGAGTCAGCTAGTATCCACCAGACTATTCCCCAGATATCAACGCAGCCTTGAATCACATCGACTCCCTAAAAAACATAGATATCGATCTCAGAATTACGCTAGACAGCGTCCAAACATGGTCTGGTCTCCCAAAATGCCTCATCGTAATAGCACCAAGATCGGATCATTGGCAGAGAAAGTGAAACACTGTTTCCTCCTCCTCCTTCTCATCGTGAGAACTTCTATAATAGTCATTATAACCCATCCCCATCCTCCTCGAATCTGTCACTATCACCTAGGGGCCCGACGCCACCGTCCAAGTCTGGTCCCTACCGAAACCAAGTAGAATGCGCGTGTTCCCCGCGTCATAGTCAGGCCATAGAGCCGTGTCCATTTAGCCGTTAATCTCTCCTGAGCTCATCTGTACGACTCACGTTTAATGAGAGTCTACCAGCGAGCCATTGAAATGCCGATCAGGCCATTGACAAACATGCCGACCAGGCCAGGCCTTCCTCGGTTTAGTTTCCCAGGTACCCTGCTACCCATGCCAGCGTTACCCTAGAATGCTCCGCAGTCTCATTTAGATATATCCGGAATTCCACGGTCAACAGCGATGCCGTCAAGACACCGGCCAATGGCAGCCTTGCTGTATGTAAATGCGCATATCTGTCTGTATATAAGATCCGCCCGCTCTACGGCGGACGTTTCCGCGTCCAATACACTGCATACGATGAAGAAACCTCCAGCTATATCACCCTACTGCCCCTCTTAGAACCATCAGTGTAGCCACGGAGGTCCGGTTTCAGAGGTTGCGTATCATCGACCAGTTCAACACCTGTGCCTCGATGAGCTGTAAATAAGGCACCTTAAGAGGGTGCCGGAGTGCAAAAGCCTAGTCCCTCCAGGTCAACTGATGCGTGCAGCGCGATACTGGCATGTCCCTAGTCCCAATGTCCGACGACCCCCATCCTATTGGCGATAATCAGAGACATTGATTGTATGTATAAGGCATGTCTATAGAGTGCAACTCATCACTAGTAAGGACGTTTATATAGGACAACACATGTTTTTTTTACTTTTTAAGGATTACTAGTATTTAGACATGAGTAGTACCTTTTCAGTCCGAATATCTTTATGTACATTATGATTTTGCAATGGGTTTAGGTAATTTCTAGAGTTTATATATTTACATACATAACACAAAAATTTCAAACAGAAAACTATGTATGTATCTTTTCTCTTTATGCTGAAATGCTTATTATGCCAAGCAAAAATTTATATTTTTGGTTCATTATAAAGTAGCACAAACATTTACCGCTTCTGCATAATTTATCCTTTTCATAAATTTTCTGTTTCAAGAGAAATGAAGACCTAATTTTGAGACAAACCAAAAAAGTTCACTAACAATTGACCAATCATGAGATGTACTCATTCATAAACATGACTACAGGATACTTAAGCATAACCAAGGTACATTTTTCATTACATACATTTGTACATACAAGTATCTAGGTGCTTACAAAATTCTAGGTCTTTATTTATGCAGGCCTTCATTAGGTCATGTGCTAATTTCAAACTATAGCAGATTGTCATATATTTACAATATATGCTTTTTTCTATTTGCTTTTAGAAAAAACATTGAAAACATCTTTTATTCATTTATTCATCTTCTCTATGTTTTCCACTCTTTTTCATTTTAAGCCTTTTCTAAGCAATTTAACCTACTTTGCTTATACTTTCCTCTCAAAACAAAATTAGTAAAGGTAATGAAAAATTCCTATAAAACGTTCGGCATTTTACTTATTTACTTTAATGCTGGCTACAACCCCTCTCCACCTCTCTGTTTACTTATATTTTAATATACATACATAAACCTTTAAACAATTTTCATCTATCAGCATGAATACCACCTCTAATCATGTGCTTCAAAGTAATGACTGCTCATTAAGTTGTCTTAAATATGTGGAATCATAGATACACTTACAGACTTAAAACAAACATACATACATATACTTAAACAAATAAGAGCGTTTTGTGTGCATGTAATACAAACTCACCTTTAACATTCATTATCTAAAGAGGCATAAAAACCTACAACTACAAATAAAGAAGTAAACACACACACACATCAAGAAAGCATAAAAATTAATGTTGTGTGTGTAATTTTTTTCGAAAAAGAGGGAAAGGGTAAATCTTTTTTATTACTTTTGTTTGTATTTTGGGAAAAAAATAAAGAGAAAAATAAATAGCGTTGAGAAAAAAGGCCTTTAATTTCCAGCTTAAAAAAGAAGTAACAGTGTCAAGAATAGAATAAATCGTTAGTATTATAACAAAAAATTATTTATGCCTACTAGCGAGTCCATGTCTGATATTTTTGTTACAATTCATGGCGGACATGGTTGTCAAGAGAACAACTCATGTCAGAAACTTTTTTCTAAAAATTAGCTCATGCCAAAATTATTTTCTATAAAAAATTTATGTCAGATGTCTCACATTTCGTATTGGGTGCATAGCCTAATGGTGTTTTCTTTTCTACAAAAAAATACCACCTTGTTGAAAGGCACATGTATAAAATGTCTTGCCGACCCTGTAATATTACAATTTTTTATTTGACAAGAACAAAACACAAAATTGGACCGCGCTGTTTTTAACAGCTGACAAAAAGTTTGTTTTTCAAAATATAAAAATATATGTACCTAAATTAAAAAGTTTGTTCTTCAAAATAAAAAAATAAAAATATACATAAACCAAAATATGTTAATAGATTGATATTAAATAAATAAATAAATGAACAAAATGATTGACAAAATTCCAATTTCTTTAGTTTGTTTTTTATAAAATATGTAAACAAGAAAACACCTTTGCCAGATTGCTGATTTATTAACACCAAGTTTTTCAGATTTCTTGATTTGACGTTTTTTTTTCAACAACAATTTTTTAAAACCGAATCCACTTAAATTTTATATCACTGACAACCTATCATTAACAATGTAATGCTTTCTTATGTTTTTACTATTAAATAATAGAAAAAATAACTATTAACATTTTAAATTTTTACTGTCTTCATTAGATGCGATTTTTTCCCAACTTCGTCTGGTAACCCTTTACAGGGCATTATCAACACTGTCGATTTATACGGGGCATAAAGTGCAATGCCTTATGCCATTAGTAAGGGTGCATTTTTAAGAATAAAACAACCGCCCTTTTAGAGAACGAAGCATTTTTAAGAAACGAACCCCGAATTGCATTTTTTTAAATGAAATGTCACATTTTTTGTAGAAAAGAAAACACCATAAGAGCATGGGATTCACAACAGACGGCGTATATTTTAGACATAGCTTGTGTCTTTAACAAATTGTAGAGCATTTTGGAGTTAATTTCATCTATCATTTATTCTCTCTTAGGTCCAGAACAGACGGTGAAACGCAACTGCAACGAAACCATTTAGAATTTTTGTTTTAAACCAGTTCAATTGTTTTCCACACATTCTGCAACATTAATTATACCTGAATGTAATGAAATTATCACAATCATTTCGGTATTCCTTGGGAACAGATGAAATGAAAATTCAACTGATTTCCAATGCGTTTCAAGCCGGTTTCAAAATGGTCGCGTCATGTGTGGTCCCCCAAAGGCGTCTATGGCATAAATTGAAATAAAATTCGAAATAGTATAAACAAAAGTTTTTTTTGCTTTGAATATTGTACCACCAAAGAATCACTTGTTGAAAGTTTAGCTTTACTTCTTCAATTTAAAAGAATAGTAAAGCTCACCCGAACTCAAGCAACATTTAAGAGGATCTCTCGGTTTAGAAGAGCTTATATTGATGCCAAAAAATATAGTCGAAGAAGTTCGAAGATTATGAAGTGAAAACATTCCTTCTTTAAAATTGTTTTTAAAACCAAGAAGAATTTGAATGTCATCAAAGTAGCAATTTTAAAATGTTTCCTTGATGCAGGCTTCAGCCAAGGGCAAGGAAATTGGGTTCTGCACAAGTTAAGGTCATTTTTATTTGCTGCTTCAGGGCCAATAAAAGTTTTTTTTTTGCATCGAATCGTTAGTGCAATTAAAAATGTATCCATGGCACCAATCCAAAAGGCAATAAATTGTACACAGAAAAAATTATTAAATTTCTCCTATCACCAAATACTTTTTTCTGTGTATGTAAAGCCCACTCAACCTGCCGCGTGAGCGCTAAAGCCGAATATTTCTGGTATCAACTTTCTTGTACAACTTATGGGATCCAATAGATGGGGCTATTATGATATGTTGAATTTAGGCCGGTAAAGGCCTACGTGAAGCTAGCTTCCTTAAGCAGCAATTGAGAAGACAGCTCCCTTGGGTCCATTAGTGGTCTCTTTGTAAAACCCAGCGCCAATGCTTATCGTACACAGCAGTTGGTCAATAGGCTTCACTATGAAATCCAGCCAATTCATCTTCCGAATGAAGAGAAGAAAGAATCTTGCACAGCAAAAAGTTTTTTTTTATCAATTTAAAAAATGGTTTAAAAAGTATTACAATTTAGTTAATGTGATAATTGAATCAATTATATTTCTAGAAGAAAGAAAATTAAATATATAGTTTTGATATAATTAATATATAAGTTGCTTTGAAATAATTTTTTAATTAAATTATTAATTAAATATCAAAAAATATTAATTGATTTTTTTTCATTTAAAATAAAAAAACAAAAAATTCAAACATGTAGAATTATTGTTGGAAATTGTCAATATTCAATTAAATAAATTAACACATTGTTTGAACTGGCAATGTTTTTTGATCATTTTTTTAATTAAAATTAAAAATACCATTTATTGAAAAAAAAAAATATTTATAATTTTAAAATTTATAGTAATCAATATGATCATTTTGGTAATAGGTGCAAAATAAACAACATGTTTACTTGATGTTATGAATTTGATATAAATTTGGTGATTAGAGAAAATTTTAATTTTTTCTGTGTAGTTCTATATAAAATAGATTATCCATCCGATTTTCCCAAATATCTCTCCTTAATCTCCTGAATTCAAATTTATACAGAAAATGAATTTAAGTTTCCTCTACCTCCTCTCCATAATAGCTTCTGAAGTAGTCGTTGAATTTCAGTCCTATTTTCGTCCCCACCGTTCAGTGTCCACATTTTACTAAGACCACTGTTGAATATTGGATCTAAGTAGAGATCTAGTTCTCGGTTCATCATTGTCAGGCCACCTGATCTGGATTCAGAGCAGGTGGATTCACGAGTCCACTACACAAAAGACCTGTACCGCATTAAATTATGTCGTTTTAAGCGGCCATTGGTCAAAAAGGAATCATTTTAAATATGCCACTAGACATGAAGGCGTAATATTTGATAACGCTCGGCCAAATGTTGCAAGATATTTTACCTCACCCGTCTTAAGGCATAGAGCTTAATCTTTCCGACTACAATTTGTTTCAATTGATGTAGAACGCCCTCACTAAGTTAAGAGCGCAAAATGTCCTCATTAAAATAAATAGTCGAAATAATACCATAAGTCCTACATTTTAAAGTTGTAGTCCTAATTCGGTTCTCCGTGGTAAAGCAAATGTGTGGAATGATCTCATATCTCCCACAATTTTTCTCTCGCATATCCCACTGTTGCCCATAAAATTACATGCTAACGGGAAACAAAAAATTTGTTGTAGTTTTACTCTTTTTACTGACAAAAAAAAAATCAACCTAAAAGTGATTAATGTTAGTAAGAAAGGATTTTTTTCTGAGGTTTTTTAATGAATCAAAGTATTTGCCACTTGTGATATTTTATTATCAGTGTAATTTAAGAGACCGTAAAAATTGCGAAGTATTTAAATGTTAAAAATGCTTACAAAAAAAAAAAAAAAAAAAAAAAAATTAGGTAAATGGCTTTGTGGTGATAAAATATGAGGATTTGAAGCAAACAATATAAAACGGCTGGTAATGAATTGCAGTTCTTGCAAAAGGAAAAGCTAAAGGTTTAGAAATATTTCTTCTTTAATATGAATATCTAAAAATGTATGTTAAAGCTGATGTAAATATTTAGAATGGAAGATGGGGGCAGTTGTATACGACCGAATATTTACTTATACGTTTGAATTATTTTTCTTTTGGGATTCTATCAGCACTTTCAATCGTGAGCAATAAACAATATCGAGCAACGCTTTTTTTGTAAACAAAAATAAAAAATATATGTAAGTAAGAATTTATTTTGTAAAAACTAAGTTATAATATTAGTATTTTTGGTTAAAATTAACAAAAGAAAGTTATACACAAAAAAGGGTTAGGAAACTGTATGGCTTACCATACAGATTTGGCTGAAGGTATTTTGCCGAACTCCAATTCTCTGTGATCAATATTGAATTGTTCATTTGTCAAAAAAAAAAAAATCATGGATCCCTTAGGCTTGTCAAACAATGAGTAAGTTTAATCAAGCTGATATCATTTGGTGCTACAACGTCACTAGTCAAAATTCAAAAATGTTGACTTAATATCACTAATGCATAGTCAATTTTTTTTTTATATCTTATGAAGATATTGTAATTTCAACTCTTGAGAGAAGAATAAAATGTTAATATTGTGGTTATTTTATTGAACTGTTAATGGTTTTTAATCCAAATTTAGATATTTTTAATTAGACTAAGTTCATTGAATTTAATTTTCATTAAATTATTTGTCCTTATTAAATCATTTGTCCTTCAAGTTGTGCTGAAAAAGGTCAGCAAGAAAAACGAAAGACAAAAACATGAAGATCAAAAATGTACTTTGGATTTCAAGAAGAATTCTTGACAAAAAGTATGAAAAACAGAAGTTAGGAAGAACATGTAATTCAATTAAAATAGATTATCATTCATTTAAAAGCAAATTTCGATCTACCAAAGTGAAATACCATTTGGTTTAAGGATTGGTGTTTGACTATTGACGTCATCCGGCTTCAATAGCCGAGTGAGTAAAGACGGCAAACCCCACTGAAGAGATTGTGTGGTTACAATCGAAACTAGTCTGGGCAACCTGTCCGTGAAAGCCTGGGTTCAAATCTCAACGCAGTCAAGAATGAAAAAATTATCAATAACATTTTAATTAATTTAATGTTGTAAAAATTCCTATCTTCATAAAAATAATTTAATGAAAATTAAATTCAATGAACTTAAGCCTAATTAAAAATATCTGAAGAATAAAATGTTCTCCTTTAAAATAAATGTATGTAAATTTAAAACTTGAAAGCCGTTTATTGTAAAACTTATATTTTTGAGTTATGACGATGTTGCTGCAAATGAGATGATATATGCATATTCAAATTTATATACTTAAATAAAGACATGTTTTAAAATATTTGAGCTTGTAAGTTTTTGTTTGACATGAACAATTCAATATTAATCATGGAGAATTGGAATTCGGCAAAATACCTATTCTTATTTTCTTTTTCAAATAACGTTCTGGTTTTTATCCTCATCGGTATCCATAAATGACGAATAACAAAAGAAAGCGGAATGCATTTTAAATTATTTTTTATCTTGAAACAATTACTTTTTACTTTCTTGAATTGTTCAACAGTGTGTTTTTTGTTTACAATTTCTTGGAATTTTTTCAGTGCTGTAAAACATTTTTTTCGAGTTTTTATAACACTGAAATAATTCAATTCGTTCAGTATCGACTGACAGTATTATATATACGATCACTATCTAAATTGTTTTTGAATCGAAAATTATTTCGATCACGACTACCAGAATTATCCAACTGTATCTAAAAATCTTACATGCGTATGATTGATATTTATAGAAAAAATAATAGTCATACGCCTAATGGCTCTGTTAGGAGTCTTTAAATATTAATCAAACGCTCTAAAGTCCATTAAAAAACATTTGTAAATACAATAAAATATGTTATTATTCGACCTTTCCAATTTTAAATAAATAAAAATTAATCAAGCTCGAGGCCAGTGTTATTTTAGATGTTGATACGTACACAATGTATTTTTAAGTTTTTGTATTAATAAAAATTCACTGAAACAATCCCTGATGATGATCTTCAACGAAGATCGAAATATCGGAATTAAATAAAAAGGAATATTTATTTACAAAAAAATACTGGCCTCGAGCTTGATTAATTTTTATTTATTTATTTGTAAATACATATTATGAATACACAGAAAAAATTAAAAATTTTCTCTAATCACCAAATGTATACCAGGTTCATAATATCAAGCAAATAATTTGTTGACTTTGCTCCTATTACCAAAATGATCATATTCATTACTAAAAATTTAAAAATGTTGGAAAAAAGTTTTTCAATAAATGGTATTTTGAATTTTAATTAAAAAAATGATCAAAAAAAATTTGACAATTCAAACAATGTGTTAATTTATTTAATTAAATATTGACAATTCTCAACAACAATTCTACAAGTTTAAATTATTTTATTTTATACGAAAAATCAATTAATATTTTTTGTTATTTAATTAATATTTTAATTAAAATTTCATTTCAAAACAATTTAAATATTTATTAAATCAATATTATATTTTCAATTTTCTTTCAACTAATAAAATAATTGATTCAATTATCACATTAATTAGATTAAAATATTTTTTAAGTCAGTTTTTTAATTGATAAAAATTTTTTTTCTGTGTATGTATTTAAAAAAAAAAAATGTTTATGTGTATTTCTAATATTTAACTCTTCTACTTATATTGCTCTTAATCATATAATTAATTTAGAGTTTAAAAAAATTGCTTTTATCGCCACCATTTTCCAGTGAAAACTAAAATTTATTTCTAATTTGCAATTAAACTAACTGCTTAAAGTTTTATTTGCATACAAATAAAAGTTATTTTTGCAACATTTAAAACTACTTTTAGTAACTCAAATACAGACATCCTCATTCTGCCCCTGTAGTTTCGAATAATTTAATTTACAGTTCGTTCGTTCCTTCATTCTCCTCCAATATTAAGACACCCCAAAATAAGTAAATACGAAAACTTTTAAGTTTTTTTTGTTTGTGTAGAAAAAAAAGTCTGCTATAATTTTGTTTAAATTTTTTTTTTTTTTGTTAGTAAAACTTTTCCGAAAAATTTATATCGTTTGCAACACTTGTTTATTACAAGTTTAAGTGCATATTTTAAAAGATAAATGTAAAACGATATAAAAGGGATAAACTAAAATGAAAAATTCATTTAAGTATTTAAGCTTTAGCTATTATTTTAATTAACTAGTTATTATTTAAATTAATAAATACAAATTTTGCTCTATAATCAAAAATGTAAAGAAAAATTTATAATAATTTGTACAAAGTACTTAACAACAAAAAAAAATAAAATAAAAAAATGTAAATAGTATTTTAATAATAGATTTTTATTTTAAGATCAAGAATTAAAAAAAATTTCAACAATTCTAAAATACATTAAGACTTAGGACTGGATTTTGAGATGTGGCTTAAATTTAAACTTAGTTTAACGAAGTCCGAAACTCAGATTTTTCCGCCGAAATGTGATTTATTTTATAATTTCATTTAAGGCAGATCAAAGCTCTTCTAACAAAATTTTTAATACCACAAATCTGTTTTCAGATGAACAAAACTTAGTTCAACTGATATCTCAAAAATTCAGCATTAATACTATCTGAACATAAGCGCCTACTATGTTAACTACTAGGGTATTAATCAAATCGGGCTTTTGCTTTAATCGGTTAATCGCTCGTTTAATTAACCGAGGTTTTGGTTTAATCGGTTAATTTGGGTATTGCTCGGTTAACCGATTAAAAAAGTTTTTTTTTTTATAAATTAAGTAATGTTAATAAATAAAAATGCATAATTTAACAATTCTTGCACAAATTTATATAATTTATATATATGTAAAACATTTTATTAATTTTTATTTTCTATTTATTTTTTTATAATTATTTTTAATTATTTATTTTATTTTTATTAAAAATTTTTTTTTTTTTTTTTTTTTTTTTTTTTTTTTTTAATTGTAAATAATTTTTTCTATTTGACAATTGTTATTATTTTTTCATTATTTTTTTGTGAACGTTATTTTTATTTGTTTAATCTGTTCCCTGACGATGATACACATTGCTGTATCGAAATATTGGAGTTGAAATAAATTTATAAAAATTTTTATATAAAAAAGAAAAACCTCAAGCTTAATAAATTATATTGCAATTTAAATATATAGTGGTAATAATTTATGCACTTGTTACATATTGAAATACAGTAATATGTAAATATTTATTTGAAAAGTGTTCCGGAAGGCTGAAAACCCGCAATACAGAAAAACTTTATTGATCAAAGTCCTAAGAACTTTGGTAACATGTGTATATTATTGATAAATAATTATTATTATATCGACATAATTTAAAGATAAAGCAAATTTAGTAAAAAGTCAGTCAAGAAGTATGAGCATTTGAAATGGGCTCTTAATGGGTTAATAAATCGGTGTGCTTTAAACACCATGTGAATAGCACTTTCAATTTTTCAATGATACCCATACTGCTAAAACTAAGAGCGTTGGCGGGACAAACATATTCCTATATAACTTCTTTTAAGGATACTAAAAAGTAATAATAATATAGATTTGGTGGTGAGCCGCGCTTATATTCTTGTTTCAATCCGGTTCTTTGCTGTTTAATAAAAAAATTATTATTATATATTAAAAGCACTAATTCTTCTAATTTTTGATTATATTAGCAGAACCTTTTCTGTTTTGTAGCATACAAAAATAGAAATTAGTTTAATTTGACTACAACGAAAAAATTAGCATAGACAACCCCCTGCAGCCATTTAGCCGTGTCGTCGTTAAAATAATCATTTCCATATACACACATGTATTCTATAGTTGACATATTGAAGTCGGTAGTCTGCTGTCTCGAATGTGTTTAAAGCATGACACAGTAAATGTTGGAAAGAGCAAACTATAAAAAATGTAAGCAGAAATTTTTTTTTAGTTTTTCTTTTGTTTTGATTTTATTCATTTTATTAAATGTTGTCAACTTTTCGTTTCTAGGAAACATAAAAACAAAACAAACAAAAAGCGGTTAATCGCTGAATTTCCACATTAACCGCTGATTCAGCAACACTTTTAATATTTCAACCTTGAAGTGTCAATTTTAAGTTGAACAATTTTACATTGTTTTTGTCATAACTTCATTTTTTATCGATAACTTTAGTAAAATTTTTGACAGTTTGCGATTTATCTTAATACAGCTGAACTCTTTGCACTTGCTAAATTTTTCTATTACATTATATTTGCACTGTTTACCAAAACTAGAACAATGCATTAAAAATGTAGTGCCATAAGGCCTTTAGCATTTTCAGGAAATTAGCAAAATTTTATATAACGAAAAAACAAACAATTACAAAATTATGAAAAAATTATTTGTCATAAATTAATTCAAAAACCTATTTGTCATAAAATATTTCAAAAATATAATAACAAAAAAAAAAATATAACTAAAGTATAACAATTCATATAAACTAAAAAAATTTCTTATCTATTAACCTAATTCAAAAACTATGCTTACAATAATAAAAAATAGTTTCACTGAAGAAAACTCCTATAACATATAATAATTTTTAAACTAAACTTATTTTTATCTTACATACTTATTAAAACATATTTAATTAAACTTATTTTTAATCTAACATACCTTTATGTATAACGTGACCTAAGGTCAAGAAGGTCCTAATATTTTTATATAATTTAGGTGCAAAAATGTAACCCTCTTGTTCTAAGGCTGCGATTGGTATATTTATATTATATCTTATCTCTTATCTCTTAATAACTAAATTCCTTATTTTTTCGTTATATGTTCTGTGCCTGCTTTAAAATTTATTCTTTGTGTCATTGGTGTATTAATTATGTGTAACATTTCTAAATTATATATGCGTTTGTAGTTAGTTTCAGTGTTTAAAATAATTAAAGGAATTTAGTTATTAAGAGATAAAAGATATGATAAGGTTAGCGAAATATTGAAACATTAAAAAAATATAATATTTTTTATAAATTAAAAGACATCAAGCTTAAATAATTAAAAATAATTATATGAAATACATATTTTTTAATTAATACATAAATATTATGTATTAATTATACACAAAAAAGGTTGTTTTATCAATTAAATAAATGGCTTACAAAGTATTTAAATTTAATTAATGTGATAATTGAAACAATTATTTTTTTAGTTGATAGAAAATTTAATTTTGATTTAATTAACAATTTAGTTATTGTGAAATAAATGTTCAATTGAAATTTTAATTAAATAACAAAAAATCTTAATTGACTCTTTTCGTTTAAAATAAAATAATTTAAACATGTAGAATTGTTGTTGGGAATTGTCAATATTTATTTAAATAAATTAACACATTGTTTAAATTGTTTTTTATTAAAATTAAAAATATCATTTATTGAAAATATTTTTTCAAAATGTTAAAATTTTTAGTAATCAATATAATCATTTTGGTAATAGGTGCAAAATCAACAACTTGTTTGCTCACAGAAAACAGTGTTTTATAAAGTAAAAAAATGTTTTAAAAAGTATTTATATTTAATTAATGTGATAATTGAATCAATTATTTTTTTAGTTGAAAGAGAATTAAAAATTTAATATTGATTTAATTAACTAAAATGTTAATGTTTTGAAATAATGTTTAATTAAAATTTTAATTAAATAACAAAAAATCTTAATTGATTTTTTTCGTTTAAAATAAAATAATTTTAACATGTAGAATTGTTGTTGGGAATTGTCAATATTTATTTAAATAAATTTACACATTGTTTGAAATGGCAAAGTTTTTTGATCACATTTTTAATTGAAATTAAAAATATCATTTATTGAAAATATTTTCAAAAATTTTAAAATTTTTAGTAATCAATATAATCATTTTGGTAATAGGTGCAAAATCAATAACTTGTTTGCTTGATATTATGAATTTGGAATAAATTTGGTGATTGGAGAAATTAAATAATTTTTTCTGTGAAATATAAACTGTGGGATAATTTTATTAGTTATTTCAATAGTTTAAGGAGATCTGAGAGAATAATCTTTGAGTCGAATAATTTGGTTTAAATATTTAGCTTTTAAGCGATTCTTTTCTTTAGTTTTGATAAAACTTGTCTTGGAAAAAATTGTTTCATTTATCGTAGATGTTAGAGAAATTGGAAAAAACCCATAATACACAATATATAATTTCTCAGTCCTTTTCCCGGATTTCTCTTAACATATACAATCTTATATTATGCCATTGGACTCCTGCTTTTATTTTTTAAATGTTAAACACTTCTATGGTTTCGGTTAATTCTGTTTAAAGATTGACATGAGAAGATATGAAAAGAAACAAAAAACTTAACACATACATATAAAAAGTACGTGAGAAAAGCTGTTGACAGCAAACACTTATTTAAAACGAAGATCACTGAACACCTTCTTTTCTAAGAAAAAATAATTTCTGTATATGAGACGATCGACTGAAATTAACCGTCTTAATCGATAATAGAAAATAGCCAATTTTAAACTAAGCGATCAGTTAATCGGGTAGTAATTAATCGGTTAACCGATTAAAGGTTAACCGGATGAGTACTCTATTAACTAATATGTTAATTAAAAATTGTTTTTTTTTTTTTTTTTTTTGATATATTATTATATTCGTTCCGCTAGAATTTTTTTAAGTAGATCGCCGATTCGACGAAGAGTAGCCTTAATGTACTAAAAAGAGCCTTTCAGGGTTGAGCAAGTTTTTACTCTAGTCCTTTCACTAGTCCTTTCGTAATAAATGTTTGCATATTATAGTCCAGATCATTTTGTGCCTTCCAGTTTTTGAAAAACTAACTCTAAAATCATGAAAGTTAAAAGTCAAATTTTGACATATTTGGAATTCCTAAAATATCCAAATTTCGAATTCCTTAAAGATTCAAAATCTCCATTATTGCCCTTTTTTGTCTTTGTATGACTTAAGGGTATATTTTCTCTGGTTTCATATAAATCGGCACAAAAATATACAATATTTCGCTATCTTTCCCTAAGAAATTCCAAGTATGTCAAAATTTTACAATTGACCTTTACAATTTTAGGGTTAATAATTTCCGGCTTTAGTAAAACCTTCAGAGTATATCTAAAATGCTTGGAACTATAATATTCTAATAATAATCAATGTGATCATAAACAAGTTCGGAAATTTGTAAAAATTTTAAAATGGAGATTTGAAACTGCCGTTTAAGACAAAACCCGTTAACCTGGTAATATGTTAACGGAATCCTACGAAGACAAAAACTCATATACAAGTATAAACGGGTATATTTTTGAAGTCGAAATTGGCTCTTATTCAAATATTTCTTAAAATAGTTTAGTTTTATTCCTACATATCTTGTTTAAGTGGCCTGAGACACGTTAATGGCCTGGGGAAATTTTAATATCTTTAAAATTTTTTAACCCATTTTGTCTCTTATATAGCATTAGAGCGATCAAGTGGTCAAGTTTTATAACCATTTGATGCTGCTTCAAAAACTCTTTTCGATGATACCAAATTTTATTTATGTCGTCTTGGAGCAAAGTGCAAAAAAATCGAAAAACTGAAAAAAATATCTTTTTTAAAAATGGTCCAGCTCACGAATGGTCAACGCTAGAACCAAAATATTTTGGGAATCATCATAAAACATATAAAGCTTTATTTTCAGAGGGGTAACTAAAACCCTTTTTTCGGCTCCATACAACTTGAGTCGGTCTAATATACTTGTTTAGAAAAAGTACCAAGATTACTAATTTTTACCTTGTTCAAACCATCCTTGGAATTTTTCAAACAATAAACAGAAATAATTACTGAATTTGATCCTGCCGTTGTCCGATGATGCGCTTAGCAACGAACATCATTTTAATTTATGTAGAAGATAGACAGATTAAAATAATTTTTCTTTTTATTATATAAGCTAAACTTAAATTTCTGTTACGAGTACAATAAGTTTTTTTTAATATTCCAAATATTAAACTTTCTGTTAATAAAATATACATATATTCGCAAAATTATTCCTTTCACTTGTCTTACTTAAATAGAAGTTATGCAGTGTTGCCATTTTTAATGCTTTTCCGGTATTTTATGACGCTTTTTTTATCTCCTTACCCTTTTATTTTTTTTCAATTAACCTTTTTAAAAAACGGGTATTGGTTAACTCTTTTTATATTTTTGTGGCGCTTTCAGTGCTTTTTTTTAATATTATGTGATTTTGGTTTTGTGCAATATAAGTGTTTTTTGCAACAACATATCTCGTACTCGAAGTAAAAGGTAAACTTTCTTCATTATTTTAAATTGCAACTTTTATTGATTTTATACAAAATTTCTTTGATGATTCGTTTCTAAGAAATAAAATAGAAATATCGCCAAAAAATCCTTTATTGCAAAAATGCAAATATAAGGAAAGAGCTGATCAATTTGGGATTGAAGTCTACAATTTTAAAAATTCTTTGACGGAAAATTCTTTTTAAGAACTAACTTACTTATTTATTCGAAGGCTTTGGCCTTCTTACTCAAATGCCGATGTCAAAAGAACATTTGGCTTAACCCTGGGAGGTAAATCATGATTTTAGTGAATTAAGGTTACTTTCGTCGGACTATTAAAAAAAAATTCTACCAAAACGGATTTTAGACCTTTTTTCACAACTTAACGCTTGCTAAAGGTAGGATTTTATCGAACATATAAAAAGTGTATCATTATTACAACTTCACTGTAAGCTACCATGTAGAATCAAGCTTCATTTAACTTATCGCTTACTTAAGGTTAAAGTTAAGTTATAATAATTAAACACTTTTTATACGGCCGATAAAATCCTACCATTAGCTATCGGTAAGTTGTGAAAACAGACCTAAAAGTAAAAAAATTAACAAAAGTTTTTTTTAGTCTAGAATTTTATTAAAAAATAAAATTAATTAACGCTTAAAAAATAAAAGTTCTCTTTTTTGTGTTTTACATTAATTAACTTTAAAAAGCTTGCGCCATCAGCTAACGTTTATTTGTATTCTAGTTTATTTATTTATTTGATTTCCAATACAACAAGATACAAATCTTATGATTATAGCATTGGATTTTTGTATTGTAATTACATTATTGAGTATAAAGTTTTGATTTAAAAAAGTTTATTACGTAAAATAAATCAATACTTTGTAGAGATGAAGAAATACATTTAAAATATACACAATAAAAAGAATAACATTATTAATTTGGGCTAAAAAATTAACACAATTCTTTCTCAAAATGCAAGGCGTTGCTAAGTGATTTATTGGGCGGTAGTAGCGAGTTCGAAAGGCGAATTGAATTGATATACAAATGACGTTCAGAAACCTGACTTCTATACCTAGTATGAATGATATCATTTGATATTCTTGGACGCGTAAAGGATATTCTGTCAAAAATATAGTGCCTGTTCAGAAATGCATCACTGCGCTGCATCTGATGCGCATCTATGATTAGTTTGCGATGTTAATGCAAAT
Source organism: Pollenia amentaria (assembly GCA_943735925.1). NCBI lineage: Eukaryota > Metazoa > Arthropoda > Insecta > Diptera > Polleniidae > Pollenia > Pollenia amentaria. The sequence goes on from OX031007.1 coordinate 48,619,224, forward strand.
CAGCTTGGCATCAGCATGTTTGCCGCCCGTATTGGTTATATTATTTAACACAATATGCATCAACAATTTTTGTAGTGCGGGTTTTAGATTTGTTTGCGCATCATCTGCATTTGTTATGTATTTTCGAATAGCTGACATTTGCAGCGATGCTTAACCGAATTCAGCGCAGTGATGCATTTCCGAACAGGCCCATTCACCGATTCTTGTTTGAATATTATTTTGTTTAATAGCATTATGGTTTTAATTTTTAAAAGATTACTCAATGAAACGCCATAAAGTTTATTTTTAAATAGGCAAATATGATCACATTTTCTTAGATTAAAAACATATCTCAATAAAGCATTGAAAGCTTTCTCAAGTTTTTCCAGGCTTGTTGAGTCACAACTTGCAAACAGTTCACATCCATATAGTAGAATTTGCATAATATACGTTTTTGCAAGTAACATTCTAATATTAAGCGATGTGATGTGTTGGGTGTTCCATTGCGTTCGCAGCATTGAATATGTTTTCCCAGTAGCAGCAGTTACATGATGAGACCATGTGAGTGTGTTGTTAAAAATAATTCCAAGATTTTTAAATTAAAATTTTTTAAATTAATATTTATCAAGGGACTACTAATATAGAGTTGTACATCATCAGCATAAAGGTGAACATTACAGTGCAATAATTGTTTATTTAGATCATTGATATAAATTGAGAATAGTAGTGGTCCAAGTATCGATCACAGTGGCACTCCCCTAAGAACAGGTAACGATTTTCATGTTATGTTTTTAGCAGTAAGATATTGACGACGGCCAGACAGATACGAAGCAACCTAACGTATGAACGAAGTTGAAAAACTAAACATTTTGTCCAATTTCCAACAAAGAACTTGATGATCGGCAGTATGGAACACTTTGGAATGGTCCAGTGGAATTAGGAATGATATGTTACCAATATCAATGCTTTCGCGTATACCTTCGGAAACATCAATTAAGGCTGTTGTACAACTGTGTTTTGCTCGAAATCCAGAACGTTGTTGAAAAAAGAGCGTTATTTAAATACACATAAAAAAGTAATATGATAAGAGTAAAAGAGCTTCGTCGATTCGACGAACAGTAACCATCCAGGGTTAATTGATTTTATATAAATCGAATTTCTCAAAGATCTGGGTGTTTTAGTAAAACAGTTTTGTGGCCTGATGATGACGATTGTGAAACATATATTTTTTAAAATGAAATTGTTTTACCATAAAATGTTGTCTTTATTTTGTATATTTTCAATAAATTCTTATTTGATTTTAAGTTTTTGTTTACTTCTAAATTAAATAAATTAAAAATAAAAAAAAAATTATTTATAAAATGTTGGAATTAATAAATTATTTTAATTTAATTAAGCATTTGTATTGAGGCATCTTCAGCCGAAATGCAATTAGATCAGGGAGAAGACTTTCTTGATCTTGACATCGAGCCCCTGCTATAACTGTGTTTTATCGGGAATGGCACTAACAAAGTTTGGGTATTCGCTCTATATTCTGTCAAGGTTTCTAAGCGCCATTAGAGTTTTTTCTTTTTTGTAAAAATCTATATACCAGTGCGCCAACTCCAAAACTGCCTGCTGGGCCCGTTTTTTTCTTCAAATATTTGACAAGTCTGACCGTAGCTTAAGTCTCACTTCAGAAAATAAATCAACATTTTATAACGTTTAAGCATACCGAGTTTATTTTATCTGCCTAGAACCGTGAGTACTTAATCTTAATCCTTACCAAATTTCCATTCTTTATTGGATTTTTGCTTTTCTCCCGCATTGAAAAGTCAACAACAGAAAATGTCTAACCAAAGGTTGCAAATTTGTTCAATTTGCGCCAATTATTTCCTTTTTAATGTTTTATTTCACAAAGCAAAACAACCCATTTTGTTCAAATTCTTATTTTTCTCTTTTGGAGCTTTTAACTCTGTATTCTTAATTTTTTACCCGCTATTACAATATTTGACGCTTTTCTTCATTTCTAAATTGGCAACATTGAAATGATGTCAGTTGGTCTCTTTCTCTCTCTCTCTCTTTCCCTATCTCTCGTTCTCATCCTAAAACAATTTTGTACTAAGCACTACTTCAACACATTATGTTGCGAAATTTTTCGTAACGAACTTATTGCTGGAGTTTAACAAAATACTTTTATTTCAAACTTCGGCTAAATAAAGAACGAAAAAAGTGGAAACTTCTACCAAAAGATTTGTTTAAGTCAAAAGTTTTAACGTATATTATTTTCTTCGTTTATGGACGGACAAGTTACGTGTAAGTTTTCTTTTTGGAGCACAAAAAATGCGAAGAAAAAAATGTTTATTTTTACAAGTAATTTTTTTTCCTCTACTTCCTCCGTCTTCTTTGAAAGTGTTTAAGAAAAAAATGGAGAAAAAAAAAAGTTTTATTAAAATGAAACGTATAGTTTAGGGAAATGTTTATTCTCTTTTTTTTAAAGGCACAATTTTGTGCTGTGTAATGGAAGGGTACTTTATTTTAACTACATACTCGAGCCAAATTTTTTTGCAGTTTTCTAGAGCCTACATTTAGAGAGGAGGTTCAGGTTTATTGTGTAGTTGGTCGTTTATTTATAAAAAAACATCGCTAAAAACTATTATAATACTAAAAAATGTGAAGAAATTAAATTTTTTGTCGTTCATAATAAAAGGAAAAATGGCAAAAAAGTAAAAAAAAAAAAAAAATTAAATCCACTTTACCAAATATTCCCAAAATCGACGCCACTGAATTAATTTTAAATATTGGAAGCCAATCGAGTTCTTCACGGAAGGCTGGTTATCAGGTTATTAGGCTATTTAGTTATATTCACAACAACAAAATACATTTATTAAAATTTTTTTAATATATTTTGTTGCTGTTAATATAACCCGTCTTTCGTGAACAACCCAAATATGTTTCACAAACTAAACAACTTTTTCACAAGCCGCATTTATCGAAAAAAAAACCAACTCGTCAAAATTTTTCAAAATATTAAAAATCCGAAAATGTTTAAACAAATGTGCTCATGCTTATGCGATTTGCACGTTGTTGCAATTGACGAAATGGAGATGAAGTTACGAATTGGTCTAGTAAGCGGCTATCTTAGCGATGAAGGTGTATATGCTCTTGTACTAAACGTCCTTGGGTGAAACCGCTCCCTGGCGGCTGCCGTTGCCGCTCCTAGTACAGCAAATTGTGATGCAAACTTACGCATTTGCGAAATACACGGGAGGTGGTGCTGTCTTAAGACTTATGAGTTTGATATAAACAGTTCCTACGGTTACCATGGACTCCTACACAGCAGAAGGCATACGCTGAACCGGGAAATTATAAAAAACAATAAAAACAAAAAAATCTCTAAAATGAATGAAAAAACCCTTAAAATATTTAAAAGTAAAAATTTTGGCGCCTGTACCGTTTGATTGCTTTTGAAAAGCAATCAGATGAAATAATCATACGGGTTTAATTAAAAAGAGTCCCTTAAATTTAATACAAAATCTCCAATACCACAAAGAATTTTTAAAATATATTACCATGTTAGCAATTTTAGTCTTTTATCACCAATAATCTTTTTTTCCTTTTTGAAAAAAAAAACAGATAAAATTTAATCAAATTCAAAAACAAACGTGAACTTTTTAAACAAAGTCATTTAAAGGAGTCAATATTTTAGCGATCTATTGCCTATTACAATTAATCTTTTTTTGGATTGTAAAATGGATGGAATTAAAAAACAATGAGTTTGAATTAGAGAAAAAACAAATACTGAAATGGATGAAAAACGTGAAAATATTATATATTGTTATTTAGAGAAATTGTGATTTTAGCGATTTTCATAGTTTTACAATTTATTGTTTCTTCGTGTCTAAAAGAAAAAAAAAGATGAAATTAAAACCAGTTGGATTAAAGGATTGCTAAAATATATAAAAAAAGCCTAAAATAATAAAAAGTTTAGCATTTCGTGTAATTTTCGTCCTATTTTGTTTTGGAAAATAACTTTACAACAACTAAAAATTCTAAATATTAAATTCCGTTATTAAAAGGATTCACCATTTTGTGGCCTTTAAAAATTAATTTCGAAAAGGGCTTATCTCCATATATATTAAGAATATTTTGTGTGTTTTAGCTAGTAATGGAAAAACATTTTGCAATTAAAATTTTTATAGTGAGAGATTAGTTTTGTATATGTGGCCGATTTGTTATGAAAAAATATTCCTAATTTTGCCATTATTAAAAAATCTGAAAGGTGAACGCCGTTTCAGGAGAAAAATATTACCAATTCTAAGGTAAAGTTCCCAAAGTATTCACTCAACCAACAGCAACAACCGTTTGCAAGAGTGCACCCAACAACAACTGAGGAACGACGTTAAACTCCCAAATATAAAAATTATACTTCTTTAATTTCTGTTGATTATAATTTGAGGGTTCAATCTTCATTGAACACACCTTTTTTTTATTTTACTTCATTTTTAAAACGAGTGAATACAGATGCTCGAAGGATAATTATATCCGGATTGCCGATTTCCAACATGCTTATGAAGATATTTTGCAATGGTCAACCGACAGGTATTCACAGGCAAATGAAGAAGAAGATTTTTAATTTATATGTTTGAATTGGTGATTTATTTTCGTTTTTGTTATTTTATGAATGTGTGTGTTTTATAATTTGTCATTCTAATAAACAGATAAAAATGTATTGATATGGGTCTTTTATATTAAAAAATTTTCGTTAAAAGTTTTGTTTACTTTCATTAAAATTTATGAGTTCATAAATTAATCTTCACAGGGTTAATCTAATCTTAACATCTTAGATTATCTGAATATTCGTGCGATTCAATAAATTGCATACACCAAAGATACGATTTTGCTACTAAACCACTGTACTGACAATTTTCTCTTCAAATATTACTTAGAATGATTTCTTGTTCCTACGAGTACTACTATAACATAAACAGAGGCTTAAAATTTTAGGAAAAACACTCTGCTTCAAAAACACTTTAAACTCTTGTACCTGAGCCCTTTACGAAAAAAAATTATTAAGTTGTTTTTTGTTTTATTACAAATGTAATGATAAAATTAATTTACAACAACCACCATTAAGGTAGCTAAAAATTATTAAAAACACAAAAAATATATATAAAAAAATCCAAGTATTCATTTTGAAAAATAGAAAAATTGGTTAAAGTGGATGACAGTGTTTGTAGCTCCCGCGTTGAAAAACGTTTCGATTGAGATAAGAGTAATGCAAGTAAAATGCCATAAATTTAAAAAAAAACAACTGTTTTTCGCACTAAACTGCGTCTGTAATTTTGGCGACTAATAGCTGTCAAGTAAGGAAATTACTTTAATTTAAATGACATTTTTTTAAGTTCCAGCTTTGGACTGTCAAATGTACTTAAGAATAAAAACCGGCATGAGAAAACATTTTAAAAATACAAAATATATATAAAAGTCTAAAATGAAGGACTATATAAATTATTTTTTTTTTTTTTTTGATTAGCCTTAATACTAAAAAGTTTTTGGCTAACTATTGAAGTCCTATTGCCAGGGTATCACATGAATTTTTGGAGCCTCAACCACAAGACCTCGTTCGACCTAAACCTTCATATAGAAAGGCGAGAGCTTCCAGCATCCACTCCAGAGTATTTTTTGGTCTCCACCATTAAAAGTCTGAGTTTTTTATTGTTCTCCACCAGTCACGTTGAGTTATTATTGGTTCTCCACCAAACAAACACGTTAAAACATCGAGCTTACGAACGATTGCACAAAGTCAATGCTGGCAACAACAAAAACTGTAAATCGGTACAGTTATACGACGCCAAGCCATTAACCAATGCGAGGTGACAACGAAAAACGCACGAAAGGTAGACAAACAAGAATGATCTGATTGTCCTTAAGAAATAATTACAACGAGCGCGAGCTGCTTCTTCACTCAGAGCAGTTTTACCTAAATGTGGACTAATAATATAGAAGTAGTAAAGCCCCTATGACACTACATTTTTAATGCGTTGTTAAAGTTTTGGTGAACAGTGCAAATCTAATGTAACAGGAAAATTTTCCAAGTGCAAAGTGTTCACCTGTATTCAGATAAATAGCAAACTGTCAAATATTTTACTAAAGTCATCGATAAAAAAAATTAAGTTATGTCAAAAAAACAAAAAATGCAATATTTTTTGTTTGTTTTCTTTTTATGTATCTCATAAACAAAAAGTTGACAACATTTAATAAAATAATCAAAACCATAACAAAAGAAAAACATCTAAATCACTTTCGGCCATATTCATAAAATGTTCTTATTTTAAGCTTATAGTATGAAATAACTATCAAACGCTTTTTGTCTTAAAAGCCTCTTATAAAAATTTGTATTCATAAATGTGCAATAACAGCTTTTTAACTATTAATTGCTTGGAGCGATTTTATGTTTAAGTATGGCAACTTCCTTAACGTTTTGTTGCCAATTTATTGCTACTGATGCATGAAACTTCTATTCGGTTCTAGGGATGGGCTAATTGAAAAAATATATCGATATATATCGTATCGATATTTTTTACGAGTATAGATATTTATTAATTAAAAACATCGATAAATCGATGTATCGAACGTATTAAGCTGAAATTATTTCCAAATTCCAATACATATTTACATAGGTACAAACATATTACATGTAATTCCATTCTTACTTTTTATTGTTTCTTTTAATTTAAAATTTACTGCCTGTCCTTCGATTTCGAACAAAACTTTCATTCGCTTAACTTTTTTTTCAAGAAAAGAAGCAATTTTAAAATTTAGTTTTTAAGGTAAGTTATGCGAACGAAGCTTTCGTTTGAAATCGAGGGACCGGCAGTTAATTCTACAATAAAAAAAAATCAAAAAAAAAAGTAAAGAATACAACAAAATTTTTTTTTATTCGCCGTAGAAATCCAAAAAAAAAAAATTTATTGGGATTATATAAAGCCGGATTATATACTGAAGGTAAACGAATCTTGTGACACATTCTATACAAGTAAACTGTGCAATATTTTATTTTTAATATATAAGAACATGCTCAAATAAAAAAAACAAAATATTTTTCTTTATTATTAACATTCCGACCTTCATGAGTCTATTGCTGCTAATACGCCATAATTAAGGCGATTCTTTGCATAATTCTAAGAACCCTTTACAGAATATTTTTTCCGCGCTTATTTTCTTGTTGTCATCTCTTAAAAAACCGAGACAAAACTGAACTGTGTAATCTATGAAAATGTACAATGGAAAAGAGCCGTTATTGTCTTAATATTTGTTAAAAACATTTGATGCAATTCTTAAAAAAACAACAGTATTGTAAGCAGTTGAGCAACGGTTAAAATGTTAAATTTTATTATAAAGAGACCTTAAAAATATCGAATTCGATAGTCATCAGGGACCGAAAATAACAGTTATTTTGAAATTTTAAAACAAAAAAAGCATATAGAAGTAAATGCTGGCAAACTGATTCAAGTATAACATAATGATCCTTATGAACTTTTCTTTGATAAAATATTATGATTTTTAAAATTTTGATTTTTATTATTTCGATCTAAAATTAAAGTTATTTTTTGATTTTTATTTTTTTGGACAAAAGTAACAGTTATTTTTTGATTTTTTATTTTTTTGAACAAAAATAACAGTTATTTTATGATTTTTATTTTTTTGAACAATAATAACAGTTATATTTTGATTTTTATTTTTTCGAGCAAAAATTAAAATTATTCTTTAAAGAAATGTACGTGTTATAATTATTGAGTTGTCTTTAAATATTTATTTAAATGTGTGATCATCATTGGGATATCTTATGCGCATTAAAATAAGTATTTGAAGTCAACTAAATAATTATAACACGTTTATTTCTTTAAAGAATAATTTTTATTTTTGATCGAAAAAATAAAAATCAGAAAATAACTGTTATTTTTGATCGAAAAAATAAAAATCAAAATATAACTGTTATTATTGTTCAAAAAAATAAAAATCATAAAATAACTGTTATTTTTGATTGAAAAAATAAAAATCAAAAAATAACTGTTATTTTTGTTCGAAAAAATAAAACTCAAAACATAACTGTTATTTTTGTTCAAAATAATAAAAATCAAAAAATAACTGTTATCATCAGACTTTTATAAAAAAAGGAATAACTGTACGGTCCCTGATAGTCGTAGCTGAATATCGATATATGGATATTTTTAATATCGGCGATATATATCGATTATAAATTTCTTAAATATCGATATTTTGATATATCGATATTTATTGCCCATCCCTATTTGGTTCACATGATGTTCTATAATATATATATATATATTTTACAATTTTAGTTCTTAAGAATTATTCTTATAAAATAAGTTTCTGGGAAAATGTTGCCAAAAGGTATTATACAAATGTTTGTTTGAACCTTTTTTAAAATATAGGTTAAAATAGTATTCGAATAAAAATGTTGTTTACTTTTTATTAACACTATTATTATGATTTGCTTATTTTATTTTTTTCCAATATTTTTGAACAACAATTCGCTGTTTAAAACATAAAAAAAATTATTTCAATAATTTAATAAATAATTAAAGAGAATATCGGCATTTGCCCCTAAACATATTCCTTTTAATCATATAAACATTTTATAAAATATTTAGAAATATATTTTTAAATTAGTTGTCAAAAATAAAAAAAAAGCTTAAGATGTATTAAACAACTCCGTTTTAATAAACAAAACATTTTTTCCATTATTTTTTTAACATATTTCCCAAAAATAATATCATAAAATGCAAACATTTATCAAAATGCATTTGATTTTTGGTTTAAAGAAGGGTAAATCCTACAATAAATTTTCTTACTTTATGAATGGTTTATTAAAAGTTTAATAGACTAATTTTCGTTTACGAAAACAACTTTAGCAATTTTTCTTTAAAAACGTCTTACTAATCATAAATTAATTTTTATGAATACGGCTGTTTGTTTACATTTTTACGAGTTTGCTCTTTCTAACATTTACTGTTTTTTTCTATAAATTCAATGAATAGAAAATGAAGTTTCATACGTGCTTAAGTAATTGTTTCTTGGGCTATATTTTCATTGTTTAATTATTTTGCTTTAAAAATTTTTTCAAAATCTGCGAATGTTTTCAAAATTGTGTTTTCGCCGCCATCGTTGAATATTTTTATATTGTATTAAATTTGGTCGCCGCGTTCTCAACGTCTGCAATTTCACATATTTTTCGAGTGAAAAAGTATGACAATTATGAAGCAACGACGTAATCTCTTGTGATAGTTTTCGACGTCTGAAACCCACGTTTTTTTTTTTTTTTACTTTTCGAGAAACGATGGAATAAATTGTTTCACATATTTTCGATGCGAGAAGTTCTAACCAAAGTTAAAGAAATTGGGTACAGATTTACCGCCTAAGTTATAAAAATTAAAACAGGTTAATAAAGGGATTTTGTATGGAAATCTTTATTAACCTGTTTTATTTTTTATTACTTAATTAGTAAATTAATTAATAAATTAATAATAAATAAAGTCGAAAATCATCAAAAATCGGAAAGAAGTCATTAAAACTAGTTAACACTCACTTGAAGGGCTTCTTAGATTCGTTGCCACCCTTAGAAATACTCATACTTGCTTTGGTTGCTTGTAGTTTTCTAATCAAAAAAAAAAAAAAAAAAAAAAAAAAAAAAAAAAAAAAAATTGTTGCCATGCCAGCAAAAGTTGAGAAAAGTGTGTGTTTATTCGCAAATAAGGAAGGAATTTCAGTCAAGTCAAAAACATTTCTCATTTTTTTCTGTTGCGTTCTTTCGTTTTTAGGAAATAAGTATTTAAACAATAGCATCTAGTAGGTTTTTTTTCTATATTTTTAGTAGTTATAGTTAGCACTCGTATTTCATGAAGTTATTTCTTTACATATTTTTACGGAAGTTCGTTTTTTAATAATAACACTACAATCTTGTACTAAAGTGCGTTTTTGTTTTGTTTTAAGTTTTTTTTAAATTATGTAAATATTTTTCGTTCAGTTTTGACAAAAGTTTTTGTTTATGGATACAAGTTAGTTATTAAGTTATGTAGATAATTTTTGATCTTTGAAAGATGGTATTAATGAATATTGTCATGGTAAAATGTCGAAAAATCATTTTTTTTATATAAAAAAACCACTAAAGTACAAATTACTCGAACATCTTCTTGAATAACTTTTGTTTGGAAAAAGTTAAATCATAATTTTATATTTTTATAGCTATTCCTTGCTTTTATTTATATCAATAGTGCAGTTTAACACACTGCAAAAGAAAATATTAAATTATCCCTGTAAATGCATTTGGTCCATGCTGGCGTCTGTCTTCAGTTTTTATCACTTGTATTATTTATCACATGAAGTGATAATAACTTAAGATTCATTCAAAACCAAGAGTATCAATAGGTTGAGGACAATGCTTAGATAAGGAATTGGTTTTGCTTAGGCATAAGCCATGAACGAAGGCGTACCAAAAATAATCCCACCTAAAAAAAAAAAAAAAAAAACCCATTTTCGGAAATATTTTTATTTTTCAACATAAAAAAGGGATTACCTGGAAACTAAATGGAAAATAAGTTGTTCTCTTAAATTACGGCTATATTGTCTTAATTGCCAGAAAAAAAAGACAGCAAGACATGCAAAACCAGATATCAAGCCTTACCAAGGAAGCCAAGAAAACAGAATTAAATGTTAACTCGAGGAAGACAAAATGCATGAAAGAACAATACCGCAACACTTGCAATCAATGACATGGATATTTAAAACGTTGACGATTTAAAATATATGGCTGGCAAAATCAACAATGATGGTGAAACAATCGCAGATAAAGGTAACCGGCTCCGTAAAGCCATGGATGCATTGACATCAATGCACCGTGTATGGAAATAAAATACAAATATATATATTCGAAGCATCCCAGTAAATAATAAGCTCCCAATCGAGCAGGTTTGAACTATGAGAATACTAAACAAGCGCTTGCGAACCTGCTGATGGGATACATGATAATTGTATGGAAAGTTTCTGGTTTGGATCACTTCTTTTTGCAATAAGTAAGCGCTTTTTTTGACGAAATGAAACATGCAATGGCTTCTATTTATATACATAGGCAATGTAAACAAAAAAAAAAAAAAAAAACACAAAAATTACAAATATTCGTGAATGAATGATAACGTACCATTCTGATGGAAAAAACAAATAAGAAACGTGAAACTATAGGCAATTACGGATCAAATGCGTTTTAATATACAAATAAGGATACAAATATATTGATGTCTAGGGCACAACATAATGTGACATCCCCAGAAAGTAAGAAAGAGTTGAAGGCCAAGCTTAATAAGTCAATAAGTAAACTTAAGGCTATTGCCCGTGATAGATCGCAATGGAAAATATATATATAAAGCGTGATCCATTTCGAGGGTCCCTACTTTTTTAAAGAAAAAAACACAGAAAATTCAAATTTAATGGGGAATGTTTATTATCATTTGAAAGAAGATTATATCTATCAAATGTTGGTAGTTGCTACGTCGCAGATGGTCCGTTGAGTCCAATTTTCGATGACTCCTTCGAGCATTTCGACTGGTAACTGGCGCATAACACGCGTGATATTTTCCTCCAAGGCCTGAATCAAAGCGGGTTGGTCCGCATAAGCTTAAAACTTTACATATTCCCACAGGAAAAAGTCTAACGGTGTGATATCACATGATCTTGGTGGCCAATCGACCGGCCCAAAACGTGAAATTATGTGCTCACCGAAGTGCTCTCTCAATAAATCCATTGATTGATGCGATGTGTGGGAAGTGGCGGCGTCTGACTGAAACCAAATGTCGCCGAGATCACGAGCTTCAATTTCAGGCATCAAATAGTCGGTTATCATGGCATGATAACAGTTGCCATTGACGGTTACGTTCGCACCGGCATCATGTTTAAAGAAATATGGACCGATGATTCCACCGGTCCACAAACCACACCAAACCGTTGTTTTTTTTTTGGATGAAGTGGCAGTTCTTGAATCTCTTCAGGTTGTCATCGCCTCAAATGCAGCAATCTTGTTTGTTTACATACCCATTGAGCCAGAAATGGGCCTCATCGCTGAACAAAATTTGCCTCGAAAACGTCGGATCTTCTTGGAACTTTTCAAGAACTTATAGAGCGAAGCGATGTCGCTTGCGAAGGTCAAGCAGCTTCAGTTGTTGCACAAGCTGTATTTTGTACACTTTCAATTTAAGATGTCGACGTAAAATGCGCCAAGTCGTTCCATACATCAGTCCGAGTTGCTGCGAATGGCGCCGAATCTCCACGGTCTTCATGTACACTCTCAGCTACGGCCGCTATATTTTCTTCACTGCATGCTGGACGTGGTCTATTCGGTCGAATATTCTCCAATAATGAATGCTGGGTCTCAAAATGGGTGATGGTGGTGCAATAGTACGCTCAGTAGGCCGATTATGTTGACAATAAGTTGAGCGAAGTTCACGAAACACTTTCCTCACAGAACGTGAATTTTCGTAGTAAAGTTGAACGATTTGTAAACGTTGTTCAGGCGTAAGTCTTTCCATTATGAATTGCCAAACAATACTAAACAAAAATAACATGACAGCATGACACGTACCTGTACTTGAATCACCCAGTAAGCTCTATTGTATATAAATAGAATTGCACTAATAATAATTTTGCTTAAGATCAATACACTTTTCTAGCGATATTGAGTAGCTTCGATACCGGGTTTAAAAAGAACTGCATAGCTCCCAAAAATAGCCATCAACCGCAGCCTACACCTTATAACTTTTGGCAAATCTTTTACCATCGAGCCATTTTTGTAAGTTTAAAAATAGCGAATAATCCAAGCGAGCTAAATCTTTTTTCAAAATCTTGTTCATTGATTTTGTTATCAACGACATAGTGGATGTGTTAACTGGTGCATTGTCCTGCTGATGAGATAGATTTACGTGAGTCACTGAAATGGTAGCCTACCACACGGTCGTGTGGAGAATCGAATTTTTTGTTAGGTGAAAAAAAATTCGCTTAGCAACCGCCCCATATGTAAGCGCAACCATTATACACATTTAGTAAATTTAGTTTATAAGTCGGAAGAATTAATCACTCGCTCCTTGTTTTGCAACTAAAAACGGCAGTTTTAACCCTCTGCGACTGACGTGACTTTGTAAGAACAATTCCAATGACGTGGTAGTTCGCTAGACACCATTTTTATGGCTTATATTTTCCAAGTTCTGTTTTGTAAACCTTCTGAAATTATTTTTTATTTTAGATTAATGTTGTTATAGCTTGTTACTTGCTGTTATTTATTTTTAAGAACAAAACGACAATTAAATTTAAACTACATTTAATGGCATGGCAAAAAAACCAAAAAAAAAAATTTTAAAATGTCCTATTTGTTTTTTACAAGTTTTACAATAAATGAGAATATTTTAATGGTCAAATGAAAAGATACAACTGATTTTATCTAGTGCATTGAATCAGACTTTCTAACATGGGTATGTCAAATTGTTTGATTCAGAGCTCAGAATCTGCTCTTCAAGGCTTTTAAAAGTTCCAAATGATGTTCTCTTAGAATAATGAAGAATTTGTTTTCATTAAAGCGACCCATCAAAATAAAAATAATAAGAGATATAAAATATTTAAACAATTTTACTGACGTATTGATGTTTCACAGACACCTAACTTTATATTAACGTGGTTGTCTTGAAGACACTTTTCTGCTCAGCGCGACGGGTGCACCATATTTGATAGTGTTTGCACGTAAACGTACACATGACAACCTATAAAGAAGGTACTGAATGCGTGAGAGCCGATGTTTGAAAAATAACGGAGAGAATCCCTTTTTTCTTTCATTGGGGTCTGTAAGACAACCACGTCAGTCGCAGAGGGTTCAAGCAAGCATCTGGTGAAATAACAACAGCACCCTGGGAGACCGCCCAGTAACTGAACTTCCCCTGAAGAGAAAATACAGCCGATTTTGTAAGAGCTCCTTTCTCCGACTTTGCTTTTGAGCTACAACCATACATTAATCTCCGAAGTGGGCTCACTTATAGTCAGGTTGGAACCGACAATTCTAATCTCTGTGGTACCAGACTGGTTCTCGTTTCAGCCACGATCTCAAGATATCCGTAAATTTTTAATTTTAATAAATTGAAGGTCATGACAGCACTTGATATCCCTAAACGATGCAACACCAAGAGGTAAATTATTTAAATGTATAAAAAGTCTCATAACTGCCTGTATACGTTGTACAACCTACACCATTTTCGAAATAACGGTATATATCGAAAACAAGAGCTAAAAAAACGTTAAGCACCACTGGATTCAGCGTACTCGGCTTAGGTTAAACCACCATGTGCCCCGCTTGTCAGAAAAAATTTGTCAACTTTTAGGGCATATTTAGTTTGCAAATTTAAAATAAAATACATTTTGCCAAAGTATTGGCAATCTTTCTGGCAACATATGGACACTACCTCCTAATAACTGCTTTCAATTTAAGGCCAAGAACAAATCAAGGCAATTTCGGATACCCTCTTCTGAAGTAAACTATTTTCCAATGAGAACGTTCTGTATCGTTTGGAACAAATGGTAGTCCGACGGCGCACAATTTCACGGGAAGGCGGTCAAAAATCCAAGTCTTTTTATTACATATTAATTTTTAATTTTTTTTTTTGCATTGTAGGTATGACTTTGGCCTTTAATTTTTGCTATTAAACGTAAAAATAATTTTATAAAAAGATGTGTGAAGGGTTTAAAACTCATTTTGGTTTAAATAAAAAAAGTGAAGTGTTATAAAACATGTTATAACAATTTTAGTCCTAAGGATCGAAGTTCGGCTTTTTTGAAAAATCCTGATAAAAAATATAGTTTATTAAGTATTGAATGTTAAATATATCTGATAACGCTTAAAACGCTTTAGATAAGATAAGGTAGTTTTCATAAGAAATTCGTATTAATTTTCAATATTTATATTAAGAATAAATTTTAATGTAAACTTATATCATAAATTTTGATTAATTTACATAATTCTTTTGCTCAAGAATAAATTCTGTTCAACATATTTATTTAAAGAACAGTAAACTAAGTGTTCTGAAAAACAATTGCATATATATTTCCTTTTTTTTCTTCTAATCCCGCAAAGCTCTACGCTTGTCTGCAGGAGACTCGAATCATATTAAAGAAAAATTATCATAGCTGTTTGGGAGTACCCCCAAGGGAGGAAAAAGTTATTCTCAAGCAAACTTGCCACTTAGGGGAACTATGAAATTCCTAATTTTGGATACCTGCAGCGCCTAGAACTCCCATAGATGGGTTAATTGTAAGACCAGCTCCACTTTGTTTTTCATTTCCAGCATTTCTTTCTAACAATCCCATACCAAAGCTCAATTTTTCCTGAAAAATTTGTGTAAATAAATTTGCACAAAATATATGACCTTGGGTCAGAAAAATAGTTCTGATTCACACGGCCGGAATATGGTGGATATACAGTGTGATATAGGGCTGTAGAAGAATGTTCGGGCTACAAAATTGTGCAAGATTTCTGCTGTTGACTGATTTGGCTTGAAGGAGTAATGCTCTATTAAGGAGGAGATTTAAAAAAAAAAATTTTTTTTTCCAAATTCCTAAAAGACAAGACCTTTTACAGCATTAATAACTTACAAGTTAGGTTAGGTTAGGTTAGAATGGCCGGTAACAAAGACTCCGCATAAACCAAATAGGTCCCTGGTGGTACCACGTTGTACGACAACCAGCAGAAGAAAGTCAGAAAGAATAAAGGCCATTCTGATGTGATGGTACTCAGAGTACCCCACAGTCTCTTGGCGAATGCTAGGAGTCTCATTAACCCAATTCCAGAGATTTCCCCGAGACCTTGGAAGTAATGATCTCTCAGACAGTTCGCTCTGGAGCGCACGAGTGCCGGACAGTAGCAGAGTATGTGCTCCACTGTCTCCTTTTCCCCTGGTGCCCCACAGAATCTATAATTGTCATTATTCAGCCGCCCCGCCCTCTGGCCGTATACCGCAGACCAACATGTTGACCCGTTATAAAAAACTGTTATAAATCTTACTTACAAGTTACTTTATACAAAATTTATTTTGCTTCAAAACCTCTTGGAACAAAAACGTAATAGCCATTTGAAAGTTAAAATTTGCAATGAAATGTTTAATCAACAAACTACTGAGAAAGTCTATATTATATCATCCTGCTCGCTGTAATACATAAAAACATAAAAATTAATTACAATCAAAGAATTTGTAATATTAATTAAAAAAATTAATTAAATTTTCACCAGTAAAGAATTAAATATTTGTTTAATATAAACAACATTTTCTGCAGTAATGTTCTTGATATAAGGAACCATTTAATTCACTTGATAAAATTTTTAATTTAAACTGATATTAATTTTGGTAGATGGTTTAATTGGAAAAAAAATTGGAGAATATTTTTTCGGCGTAAAGTTGGAGTAGTGCTGTAAATTTTTTGGCTCCTGAGGTTCGCTGGTATTTATTTTAAAATTAGTTGGATAACTTTCGGTTGCCATAAAAAAAAATTATATATGGGCGCCTTCTTAATATATAGTCCAAAGTGCGGCGTAAGATCAGACAAAACTTGCCAACCACCAGTTTCTAAATATTTTTTTAGCAGTTTACTAAAACTTAAATTTAAAAAAAAACAGTGTTGTTAAATTGAACAAAAAATTAGTTGACTTTTAAACAAATATCCTTTAGAATCAAATTTTTTACTATTTCTTCCTATCTTACAGATTTTTTTTTTTTTTTTTGGTTTACTATGCATTCTTTTATATTGATTTAAAAGCTTACTTAACTAAATTTAAGATAAACCTTGTTTATTTAACTTCTATCATAGTTTATTGCTCTACTTTTATCTCTCGCATTTTAACAAAAGATTGCAATAGATGGTCGTCTCTTTGCTTTTTAAACTTTTCCCTGGGAGTGCTTTTAATTCCTCTATTAATATACTTCTGTATTATAATACCAATAAAAGCAAAATGTTTATTTTAGCTTTATAATGCTCTAAATATTTTTTGTTTATTTTCTTCTAATGCTGCTGCTGCTGGATTTTATTTTTGCTTGTCACAGCAAGTTCTTTTGTTAATCCCTTGTTTATTAATATAATCATATTTTTTCGCTTTAAATATATTAAAAATATTCTCACTAACTTATACTGTCTCTTGTTATTATTATTATTATTATTATTATGTTTTTGCTTACAATAAGTACAAAATGATTTTTCTACTTGGGTACTTAATTGGAAATGTGTGTGAAACCATTGGTTACATAATGTGAGGAGCAAGTGAAAAAGGGCTTATTCGAAAAATATTTTTTGTTTTTAATTTATAATATTTCAAGCAATATATGCAAGCTAAAATCAGAAACGTTATTATATTATTATAATGTAAAAGAAAACCTTATTATTTTCTATTATCTTTGAAGCCCCAAAACACTTCGATGGCAATGCAGAGAAAATCACCATATATTATTCGGGAAGTCACTAAATATTATTTTATGATCCGATTGTAAAACAACACGGAAAAAAGTGTTTTATCAATTAAAAAAATGGTTTAAAAAGTATTTAAATTTAATTAATGTGATAATTGAATCAATCATTGTTTTAGTTGAAAGAAAAATAAAAATTTAATTTTGATTTAATTAACATTTAAGTTGTTTTGAAATAAATTTTCAATTAAAATTTTAATTAAATAACAAAAACTCTTAATTGACATTTTTCGTTTAAAACAAAATAATTTAAGCATGTGGAATTGTTGCTGGGAATTGTCAATATTTATTTAAATAAATTAACACATTGTTTGAAATGGCAAAGTTTTTTGATCACTTTTTTTAAATTATATTAAAAATATCATTTATTGAAAATATTTTTTCAAAATTTTTAAAATTATTATTAGTATTATGGTTTTTTTCATGTTGTAAAAATTCCTGTCTTCATAAAAATAATTTAATGAAAATTAAATTCAATGAACTTAAGCCTAATTAAAAATATCTAAATTTGGGTTAAAAACCATTAACAGTTCAATACAATAACCACAATACTAATTATTGTTAACAGCTAAGGCACGAGCTATGTTTACATTTGTCCTTCAAGTTATGCTGAAAAAGGTCAACAAGAAAAAAGAAAGACAAAAACATGAAAAAACAAATATGTACTTTGGATTTCAAGAAGAATTTTTGACAGAAAGCACGAAAAAAGCAGAAGTTAGGAAGAACATGTAAATTAATTAAAATAGTTAATCATTCATTCAAAAGCAAATTTCGATCTACCAAAGTGAAATACCATTTGGTTTAAGGATTGATGTTTGACTATTGTCGTCATCCGGCTTCAATAGCCGAGTGAGTAAAACGGCAAACCCCACTGACGAGATTGTGTGGTTACAATCGAAACTGGTATGGGCAACCTGTCCGTGAAAGCCTGGGTTCAAATCTCAGTGCAGTCAAGAATGAAAAATTATCAATTAAATTTTAATTATTTTATATTTCCTGTCTTCATAAAAATAATTTAATGAAAATTAAATTCAATGAACTTAAGCCTAATTAAAAATATCTAAATATGGATTAAAAATTTTAAAAATTTTAAGTAATCAATATAATAATTTTGGTAATAGGTGCAAAATCAATAACTTGTTTGCGTGATAGTATGAATTTGGAATAAGTTTGGTGATTGGAGAAATTTAATAATTTTTTTCTGTGAATAAACTGTTAGTATAACAGAAATTTTAAAATAAAATTGAAATGTTAACTACAAGGCAAGAAACGTCATGCATTTAAAATCGCAAAATATTCGCTAAAAATCGAAAAATAAGCAAAAATATAATTAAAAATATAAATATAAAATAAATTTATTTAACCATTTATTAATATATAAAAACTTATAAACTTAACAAAAACCTTAAAAAAATAAGAAGTACATTTAATTAAGTCCTTAAAAGTGCAAAATGCATACAGTTTAAGGGTACTCAAATTAACAATAAAGATTTATTTAAATAAATAAATAAGTTTTTTTTAAAGTTATCAAAGGTAAAACTCATTCTATTCTCTTAAAACAGTATTAAACATTGAATGTCCGTTCGACAAATGTAGGAAAATGTAGCCAAGGTTAATGATGACTTAAATAATATCTACAAATGGGCTACTGCAAACAAACTTGTAATAAACCCTCAAAAATCAAAATGTATGATTATCCACAGAAAAACTACCAGGGGTAAACTTAAACGTTGACATTATGTTAAATAATAATAAAATTGAATATGTATCATCTGCAAAAAATTTGGGTGTTATTTTCAAAGATAATTAAGACTGGTCTAGCCACATCAGAAAGCCGCAGCAAACACTTATCTAATGTTACGGGGACTCTGGCCCACTCAACATTTTACACCGAAAAATATAAGAGTTCAAATAGCCAAAACTTATTATACGATTATTATATGGTAGTGAACTCTTTACTAGCTGTGATTCCGGTAGCTATAATATATTACGTAAAACTTATAACAATATAATAAGATATGTATATGGTCTACGAAAATATGACCACATTTCATCGTTTTCAAATCAACTGTATGGAATGTCGTTGATAAATCTATTGGACACTAAAGTATTAGTAATGCTGCACAATATAATATACACTAAGGAGCCATCGTATCTCTACAATCGACTTGTTTTTGCTAGATCTAATAGAGGCAATAAACTTATTCCTCCTAGACACCGTAGCCTTGTTTCTTATTACCAATTTTTTATATATTCTGTTCGTCTTTTGAACTCTCTTTCGAATTCCCTGCAAACAAACAACAATGCTAAAGAATTTAAAAATATTTTGCAAATAAATTAACAAGCCGTTAATAATAATAATATATTTACATTAACAAACTAAATTCCATTTTCTTATGCTGTTTTAAATTATTATTTTAATTATTATTTTTTTTTTTTTTTTTTTTTTTTTATAATTTATTTACTATTTTTTTTTTTTATATAAATAGTCTTTATTATTGATACTTTATGTATCACCTATCATATAATATGTGCCTTTTTATAATGTTGACAAATTAATTCGCAAACTGTAATTATAAGATCTATATCTTGTTGTGTGCGTCATACAAATATATAAATAAAATACATTATCGAATGTAATAAATAGGTGCATATTTAGAAGTGGTCAATAACTTTGTAGAATATAGAGAGGTAAATTTAAAGAATAGTATCATTTTTTAAAATCCATTCTGCTTTTTTAAAACTTAAGCAAGTATGCTTTCTATTTTTCGAGGATTTTACCTTCTATTTCTCTTATGTTAATGACGGCATCATTAACGAGCTTAACCTGGGTTGTCAATGATTTAAACCGCTTCAGTTTGGTTATTATCTCGGCTAGAAGCCTATAGTTTGAGTTTACAAATACTATTTTTTAAGCCTTTATATTTGGTTAAAATTTTATATTTTTTTTATAGCAACATCATAATTTTCGTTAATATTTTTAACACACCTTTAAATTCTATGAAATTCTTAGTATAGTACTCAGTTGCCACCAATCATTTAGAGTTGTTGTGGTGGAAGATTCAAATTTGGATATTTTCCTTTAAACACTGATATCAATGAATCTATTGGGTTGTTCACAGAAGGCTATGAAGTTATTTAGTTATATTCACAACTACAGAATACATTAATTTTAATTTCTTTTAAATATAATTTGTTGCTGTTAATATAATTACCTACACAGAAAAAAGTGTTTTATCAATTAAAAAAATGGTTTAAAAAGTATTTTAATTTAATTAATGTGATAATTGAATCAATAATTTTTTTAGCTGAAAAAAATTAAAAATTTAATTTTGGTTTAATTAACATTTTAGTTGTTTTGGAATAAATTTTCAATTAAAATTTTAATTAAATAACAAAAAATCTTAATTGACATTTTTCGTTTAAAATAAAATAATTTAAACATGTAGAATTGTTGTTCGGAATTGTCAATATTTATTTAAATAAATTAACACATTGTTTGAAATTTCAAAGTTTTTTGATCACTTTTTTAATTAAAATTAAAAATATCATTTATTGAAAATATTTTTTCAAAATTTTAAAATTTTTAGTAATCAATATAATCATTTTGGTAATAGGTGCAAAACCAACAACTTATTTGCTTGATATTATGAATTTAGAACAAATTTGGTGATAGGAGAAATTTAATAATCTTTTCTGTGTAAGCATATAACCATATAATCCGCCTATCGTGAACAGCCCATATATATTATTAAATTGATTTATAATTTATTCAGCCACACTATGCATAAAATGAGCTATAAGCAAGCGACATGTAAAATTTCAATTTTATTTTTGTTAAAGACTCCTCCTAAAATCGAAAGTGAATCATAAAAAGCTCGAGGTATAGAAGCATGATCCAACTTTTCCAACTGAACAATATTGACCAAAAATAAAGAAAAAAAAAATTTTTTTTTTAATTAATAGATATGTGGAAAAAAATCTACAAAAACATTCATTTAAAGCCAAATTTTCTAAAATATGCACTAACAAATTAATGGCATTTTACTGGAAATTTTGTGATTCGAAAAGATACTACATGTTATTGTATGAAGTTCCTTGCCCTGGTTATCTTTAAAAAATTCTCAAAAGAATGAAAGGATTTTTCTTACGTTCCTTAAAGTTCTTTGTATAACAAAAGTTTTCCTTTAGCTATTTGATAATATACAGTTCAAATACAAAACTAAGAATTATATATACGGAACAATTTAAGGGTATAAACGAAAAACAAATATATTCGGCTATGCGCAATTTTGTTATCCTTTTGCCATACACGCAAAGAAAAGACATGGCTGTGGTTAACATATACTAAGAGCAAAATATTATGATAAGATTCATGATTGTAGTCAATATATTGCGATTATTATTGAATCATATTATAGCCAAATATATTTGAAATACGAGTATTACATCATCATATTTTTCCGTTAATCATAATTTGTTTGTGGTGAAGGGTATACAAATATTTAATTTACAATGAACAAACTAAAGTGCTTTTCTGTATTATATAGAATTGCGGTACACCGCAATCGTAAGTTCCAAAAAAGTCCACATCTGAATAAGCTTTAATTATTTATTTATTAATTTTTTTTGTCGTTCCATACACAAGACCAAGGGTCTCATATTGCAGTACAGAACTAAGAATTAGCAAATTGTTGTAGTGTTAAATCTTAAAACTAGTTACAAAAATCAAAAATTTATATGTAATAAAGAAATAGATTTAAAAAAAATATAGATTGTAAACATGAATCAAAAAGTATTAATTTTATCAAAATCAAATAATAATAATCAATTCCAAGGTTTTTGGCTGTATTAACAAATTTTAAACGTTGATTATTAATGGAAATATTGGGCATAAAGTTAAATTTTGACAGACGTTTACGGATAATAATACATTTTGATTTTTGGGCGTTGATTCCAAGACCGTTTGCCTTTGTCCACAAATAAATTTTCTGTAGTTCTTTATTCAAAGTAATGACACACTGATCCAACGTTGCTTCATTACAACTGATGTAGAGTTGAACGTCATCTGCATACATTCTTATCCCACAGCGCGTGAGAACATTAGGGAGATACTGATATCTATTACTAAGATATTTTGACAAAAGGCAAATTGCGGGTGACGAAAAGTTAAAAATTTTTTCCAATTTAAGGCACAATATGCCATGATCAACAGTATAAAATGCCTTAGAATGATCCAGCAACTCTTAAAACGTTACATTACCCATATCAACCTCTTCCTTATCTCCTCGGCGACGTCTACCAGAGCAGTAATGCAGCTGTGTTTTGTTCGAAAACCAGATTGACGATCAGTTAAATTTTTATCACATAAAAAACAGTATTGAATAACGATATTATCATGTTATCTAAAGCAAATGGTTTTTAAATGACTAGAAATTATAACATTAATTTTAATGGTGAACGGTTCATGATTAACTATAGTATCCTTAAACACTTTAATATGCTTAACATCTTAACGTTAAAGTTTTTATTCGTCATAATTTGTTAAGCGCTTTCATACATTTTTAAGAAAAAAAAAAAAAGGTTTTAACCTCTTCTTCAATAAACACTCTATTTTTTTTTTTTTTTTTGTTGATATACATACATAAATATGTATGCATATTCATTCATTCATATACAGTCCAACTTCCATAAGTCGAACTTTTATAACTCGTAGTTTCTCTAACTCAAAATAGTTAAGAGAGTAAATAACAATTCTCAATCCGTAACTTGTACTCCCATAACCCGAAGTTTTACATAGATCGTAGGTAAGTTCAACACGTTCACCACTCAGCGTCACATATTTATGACGTGGGAGTTTACACAGAAACTCATTTTACAGATAAGTGTCGGATTTTTAGTGAAATGTATTTTCCTCTAATTTCGTGAGTGTTCGTTGGAAGCAGTGTGGCCAGATCTTGAAAATTTTTGCAGCTAACTCTGGTATTAGACATGACGAGAAAATGCTAAAAATGATTTTAAAAAATGCTAAATATAATGCTAAAATTTTTTAAAAAGTGTTTTACAAAATAATTACAGTATC
The DNA here is from genome assembly GCA_943735925.1 of Pollenia amentaria. NCBI lineage: Eukaryota > Metazoa > Arthropoda > Insecta > Diptera > Polleniidae > Pollenia > Pollenia amentaria. Next base: position 48,642,825 of record OX031007.1, read on the forward strand.
ATATTTTATTCGAAACTAAAAACATTTCAGTGACTTTAACAAAATTTAAACAAAATTAAAATACATATGTGACAGCGCATAGAGAAAGGGACCAGTAAGGTAAAGGGAACAGTAAAAACCAACTACACTAAACAAGAGGTAGGGATGACCTACGCGCGTTTTCAAGGTTGACCAACACGTTCCTGACGTCATGAGATGTGTCGCTTTCAAATGAGACCAATACCGACACGCTCAGTGATGGTACACCAAAGATACACGTATTTAAATCTTTAAAATGGCTCTCCTGAACAAAACCCTTAGGTCCCTTCCTATTTTGCGCGTCACATATACATATAAATATGTCACAGCTGGTTGAGATTAAACTTTAAATTTAAGGGTTTCGCAAACCTCTGATACCTGCAAAATTAAAACGATTTCGTTTCTATGCTATACAAAATTTTTTAGATCATTTTATTTCTTATAGTTTAAGAAAAGTTTAAGTTTTAAAATTATTATTTTTTCAGCAGTTTAGAGAAAAAAACTTTTCAAATATTTACACTATAGAATTTTTATCTAAATACAAAGTGAAATTTCCTTGCATTTTTATATCGTTATAGCGAAGGGCAAATAATTTTTACAATCGACATGATGAGGACATTTCTAATATTACCATTCTTAACATAAGAATTATCCATTTTCATACGAAATTTATTTTTAGGTACATCTATTTTTAATTAAAATTTATTATAATTTATATAACAATTTAAGTAAGATCAATAGAACTATTTATCAACATTTTTGAATTAGTGCTAAGAAAAGCTAAAATTATTTAATAAAAATGCTAAATAAAATGCCAAGTGCTTAATGAAAATTTTGCAGCTAAATATAAATTTTTAATGCTAAATTTAGCCAAAAATTCCAAAAAGGCCACATTGGTTGGAAGTATTTTTCTTGCACGTTTGAGTCACTGTGATATAACTAAAAGTGCTGCGGTTTGTGTCTAGGCTGAGAATTTTTTAAAAAATTAGCCTTTTGTTTCGGACATTTTATATATGTGTGACACATATTTTTTGCTCCTGAGTTTGGACAGAAAACGCAAAAAAGTTCTGAGTGGTGAACGTGTTAAATTAATAGTATTTAATGGAAATTAAAAATTATTGTGTTGTGCCGCATACGCCATTTTTCTTAATTTATCTTAAAAAAGTAGCTTTTTATGCTGCAAACGTATACTTACTGCTATGCATATATTTTGCATTTGCTTTAACTACTTTTTTTCCTTTCAGCAATGAAGCGAAGCAAGAGTAAAATTTATTTCTTGTAACTTTATTTTGTTGTCGCTTTAACTGATTTTTTTCTTAGGGCAATGAAGCAAAGCAGGAGTGAAATTTTTTTTCACGTGTAGAGCAAAACAATACTAAATAAACTTTAAATTAGTTGATATGAAGCAAAATAATTGCTTAATATCTCAGAAACCATAAACAATTTCGTGAAACAGGCTTTGGATTAAGAAAGGGGGTATTAAAAATATAAGCCCATACCTATTTAAATTTTTTTTAAATGGTCGGTAGGTCAACCCAGTAATAAGTTGACGATATGTTGATTGAAGAAAAGTAAAAGTTAATCAAAGAAGCTAAGGCTAGAATAAGGAAAAAGAAAGGAGCTTGAAAATATGACAGCAAGGAGAGTACGATCTCATTTATTTCTAGGAAAACGAAACAACTTCGAACGTTGTTTGACTTTGGATTTCGGCTAGGAATTAATAAATTTTAAATAAAAAGGCAATGGAGTTTTCAAAGCGCTTTGGCGATATGTCATTGTTTTATGACAAGCACAGGTTCGCTTGATAAATGTTCCATATATAAAACAAAAATGCGGCCGCTTAAAACTTCAAAGAAGTTTTCAAAAAATTATTGCTTAAAATATCCTTAATCAATATCCGTATATATGCATACATTTGCACTCGATTTTTTTCAACAAAACAATTTTTTTTTTTCTATAATTCAAAGTCTCCCTAAGTCGAAGTTTTATTTGGGATAATGGTGATTCGAGTTATGGACGGTTGACTGTAGTTAATACATAACAATAAATATCTTATACAAAAATACTTACCCAAAAGAATCATTTATTTTATGAATATATTTATGTTGTACGTATATGAATACTCATAGATTTATACGTCGCATAATATTAACACCATCAATATATTCTGGTATTTACAAACAAACAAACATGAATAACGAACACATACACTTTTTAAACGGGAGATGGTAATAAACCAATTTTCATTCATTCACTCCAGCAGCTTATGCTTCATTTTATTATTTTTCATAATTTTTGTTTTCTCTCTTTCACTTGTTAATACAGCAACAACTATAAGCGTTCGTTCATATCGTCACCTTAAATGCAAAACAACGTATCATCAAAAAATTCGTCAATTTCGAATTTTTTTATTGATTACGAATTAGTGTATCACATTACATTTGTTTGCAAACTTTTAAACACTTCCTTAAAAATTAACCAAGTTATTAACAAAATTCCAAATGATATATCATAAATGGCATAATTTTATTAAACAAAATAACGTATCATCACACTTGCCAAAGAAAGAAATAGCAGATTTATTTTTTTTAAGCACCTAGCTGTGTTTTTTTTTTAAAAGTCAAAATTGGGTTTTCAATATATCCAAAATAACGTAACACACGTAACTTAAAACTAACAAAAAATTTAAAATTTTTTCTTCAAAAATAAATCGGTTGTCGCATTTTAAGATTATATGTTAAACATTGCTTTTTTATTCATTAATTCATTTATTAATGATGTGCTAATAATCCCAATTTATGATAAAAAACACTGAAATTTATTGTTGTTTTATTCTAAATATTTTTCACTTTACAAAGTTTTTTGCTTCTCCTGTAAACTTTTAAATAAACTATAAAGTGATGTTACGTTATTTTGCATTTTATATGACGATATACTGTTTATATACGAGTGTGTAACCATGTGAGTGTTCGTTAATGGATTATCACTTTTGCTGTCAAATAAAGCGTGCTTTGCAGTATGTATTTAAATGTGTGAGTGAGGGTGTAATTTTGAAGTATGTCAGATGGAAAAAAAGAAAAATACCTATAATTGTTGTTGCTGATTTCGTTGCTTTTATTGTAAAGGGTGGCGCATAATGAACGTTATGATTTAATATTTTTTGTTAACCTTTTTGTTGGTTTTTTTTTTAGAAGTAACTCTGAAAACCTTGGGAAATTTATGATGGAACTACTCAGCAGAGAACAAAGGACAAAAGTTGTTTGATTTTATTTTGAAAGTCATCAATCGGCTATTCAGTAACAAAGATCATATTGTATAAAATGGGCCTCGAGAATCAACAAAATTCAGAATTTGGAGCACCCAATATCTAATATATTTTTTTTTTTTTGGAACATATTTTTTCGAAAACGACGAACAAGTAGCGGTTAATATGAATGGCATTCAATTAAAGGAAACGATTAAACATCTTTTATGATCCCAGGTAAAAAACAATCCAGAATCGTGGTACCAACAAGGTGGAGCCCCAGCTCACAAGGGTCGTCCAACTATGGCTCTCCTGAACTAAAATTTTGGCGATTAAATAATATCGCGTTTTTTTGATTTTAGTTGCCGACCAAAAATCGAGATTTAACGGCCCCCGACTGTTTTCTTTTGAGTTACCTAAAGGTTAAATAGTATGTTAGTAAGCCAAGAACCATCTTACAGCTTAATGCGACTATCCGAGAAGAAGTGGTGGAAAATGCTCGGGAATGAGCATGTCAAATAATATCGCGTTTTACTGATTTTAGCTGCACACCCGATTTTTTTCTTTGGGGCTACCTAAAGGTTAAATAGTATGTCAATAAGCCAAGAACCATCCAACAGCTTATGGACAATATGCGAGAAGAAGTGAACTTACGGAAAATGCTCTGGAAAGATCATGTCAGGTTGAAGCAAACAATAGGGCACCATTTGAAAATATTATCTTTTAAAAAGCGAGTTCAGTATTAGGCTTGCAAAAGAGCAAATCCCAAATATCGTAGCTCTTTTATTTAATCTTACAACACAATACAAAGAGTTTCCGTTAGATTTTATTAAAGTGCTACGATATTTTGCATTTCCTCTTTGCACTCTGAACTCTGCTAATGTGAAAATTTTTGCAAATTATTATCTAAATTTTAATAAATTCAAAACGGTTAATTATATAAGAAAAAAAAAAGTTATTCATTAAATAAATCAAACGCTACTTATGCGGCACCCTGTAGCTATAACTGTAGTTGCTGTAAATGCTTTTAGACGAGATGTTATTATTGTTTTTGGATATTGTTTTTGTTATTATTGTTGCTTCTGCTGTAAAAGTTAAACCATTCGAATGTTAAAATTTAATAATATTCGTTCATTCTAGTTGTAGCTGTTGATTTTATTATTGTTTTCTTTTTATTATTGTTTATTTATATTCTTTTGTTTTGTGTGGTTGTTTTTATCTTTGCTTATTTTATTGTGATATACATATTTTTTTAAATGTATATGACAGAAACAATATTTTTAATGAAGGCTTGTCTTCATTTTAATATCATTGAAAAGTTTTATTTGGAAGGAAATTAAATGAAGACAAAAATAGTTTTTAAAGGTTTTTGTGTTTAATTTTTTTTTAATTAAGGAATTTTTGAAATTTTTCTTTTATAATTGTGGGGCTCCAAAGCAAAGGAGTACACAGGGGTGCAAAATAGAAAAAAATTGAGTCACATGCAAGAATCAACACATAATACTTATATGTATCTATCCCTCGACAAAATTTCAGACCTGTAGGACGATCTCAAAAGACGGTATGTACCAGAAATCAAAAATATTATGTAAGAAATGTATGAGAACAAATAAGTTTAAAGCTTATTTACTCCGTATATTGTTTTTTCCCCGTTTTGTTTTTTACCCGTTTGCTTTTAAGCCCCACAACTGATAAATTTATTTTTTTTAATTTCCTTCTATTATTTCTGTTAATCTTCTTATTTTAATTTTATATATTTGATAATTTAATATTTTTGATATACCGTTCATTTGATGCAACGTCGTCATAACTCAAAAAAAAAAACAAGTCAGAGAGCTACATTCGGCTGTGCCGAATTCTTGATACCACTCCACCGACAGGAGTGGGTTCTATATGATAAATACATAAATATTATTAACTAATCTTCACAAAATCGTTCGTCAGCACTAAAATTGGTTGCGGCTTAGAATATATTAAATTATTGACTGACAATAAGAAAGTTTTATGCATTTCTTGTTAGAACTTTGAACTGGATGGAGTAAAATATCATGATTCATAACATTTATAGCCGAACTAAAAATTTTTTGAATATGATAATCTATTTTAATTGATTTACATGTTATTCCTAACTTCTGTTTTTTCGTATGGGCAGCCTGTCCGTGACAGCCTGGGTTCAAATCTCAGCGCAGTCAAGAATGAAAAATTAACAATAAAATTTTAATTAATTTCATGTTGTAAAAATTCCTGTCTTCATAAAAATAATTTAAGGAAAATTAAATTCAATGAACTTAAGCCTAATTAAAAATATCTAAATTTGGATTAAAAACCATTAACAGTTCGATAAAATAACCACAATACTAATATTGTTAACAGCTAAGGCACGAGCTATGCTTACATTTGTCCTTCAAGTTGTGCTGAAAATGTCAACAAGAAAAAAGAAAGACAAAAACATGAAAAAAATGTAATTTGGATTTCAAGAAGAATTCTTGACAAAAAGTACGAAAAAATAGAAGTTAGGAAGAACATGTAAATCAATTAAAATATATAATCATTCATTCAAAAGCAAATTTCGATCTGCCAAAGTGAAAAACCATTTGGTTTAAGGATTGATGTTTGACTATTGACGTCATCCGGCTTCAATAGCCGAGTGAGTAAAGCAGCAAACCCCACTGACGAGATTGTGTGGTTGCAATCGAAACTAGTATGGGCAACCTGTCCGTGAAATCCTGGGTTCAAATCTCAGCGTAGCCAAGAATGAAAAATTATCAAAAAAATTATGGCTTTAGTTCCTTTTTTCATTTATCCAAAAATTAATTACATTGGAATTGTGGCGTTTGTTATGGACCTATATGAGGAGGTCCATTTTTTTTAATTTTAATACAGTATATGCTTTTGAGAGTGTACCCTATATGGCACCCTTTGGAAGTCTTCGGCTGAGATTTTGATAGGAGATTTTAGTTCATATATGATTTTTCGTGCCGATTATTTTCTAGATATCTATATTTATATACAACTTTTTTTGTTTTTAAACGAATTTTCCCATGGCATATAGAAAAGCAATTGTCGCCGAAGGGCGATTTAAATTATATTTTGGAAAACGGTTTATGTTGAAATTATATAATTTAAAACCAAATAATATCTTAATATCGACATAATAGTCGGTTTATGTGCACTGTGACGACATGTATTACAACTCAAACTAGGTCCCATCCTGTTAACTCTGCTACGAAAACCTACATCAAATTATTTTCTTAAATCTTTGTACAAGCTATAAAATATATGTTTACTTTTGACACATACTGTACACTAAAAAATTATATTTTTATTATTATTACACATTGTTATTTCTACCAGTAGCAAACCCTATACTATACCTAAAGGGCATCAGCTTAAGTTGTGCCTAAACAACAACCAACAAAAATGCAAAGAGACGCTAAAACAAGGAAAAACAGCTACACAACCCATATGCACCTGTACATAAGAACTGCATAGGCACTCCATGCTTGTGACCAGTTACAATAACAAAGCATGCACAAGTAAGAATTGAAGATCACTTTAATTAAACACAAACAAAATAATGCTTGCAAAAGTACAATGAACACAACAATTGCAAATAAAAAGGGTAACTTAAACGTTAACCATTCGATCCTGTCCGAGCTCGTCGACAAAAAAAGTTAATTCTAGAATAATAAAGTGTAGTTAGAAAAATATGTATTTAAATCAAGCTAGTGGTTTTCAAACACAACATTGGATTTAAATAACAAGTACACATGTCACCGAGTGATTTCCTAATACGGAAGGAAATAACAGAAAACATGTTAGAAAGTATAGTCGTTCAAGCCCGACCATATGATACCCTACAACACAGTCTATAAGAACAAATTTTTGCAGAAAGTGATTCTGAGTCGATCGGTATACGTTAAGTTGGTTCTAGGGCCAATATTTTAAGGTGTTACACACGTCAGCACAAATTCATAATACCCTCTCCACTATTGTGGTGTGCGTATAATGAAGTAGCCCCTTCATCGAGTGGTTCTCTTAAACAACGTGAACTTAGAGCATAGAAGAAAGACACCATTATTGACAGCCAAACACACACTGGATCTTAAATAGTAGAGCCAACCCAGTTCGAACTAGTGCTTTTCTAAAACGAAATTCTGTTTGTTCAAAATTCCCATTAGTAATTCTCTATCACAAATTGGGATTCGTCTAAAGCTTGTTTATTTGTAACCGAACTCATCAGTTCCCTAACGCCAAAATCTCTATTAGTAGCTTTATAATACAAATGAGTGAGTGGTTGGAGGATGGAATACTTATAAAATTTCCTGTTAATGGCTTACTAAAACTATACAAGAAGTTAGTAAGTTTGGTGGACTGCGAGTATACTACCCGTAAACACTGAGGAGCCAGATCAACATCGAGCATAACAATGACGGCGGAGCAAGGAATTCAGAAGAAACGCAGAACAAATACAATTTTATTTCATAAGAAATAAATTATTATATAAAATTCAATTTTTAAATTTTAAGACCAGCAGTTAGCACTTTTATTTTTTATACCAACACCACAAAAGTGCATACCCAACTTTATTATATTGATCGATTGCCGTCCGTCCTTCCGCCTGCTGACTGGTTGTCAGTAAGTTGTGCTTAGAATCAGTCCATAATTTCACATATTAAATTCAATTTTTAAATTTTAAGACCTGAAATATCAACGTGTTGTTTTTTCTTGTAAAAAATACAGGACAAGGCTGTGTATACCCCATAATAAAGTCGTTACAGCAGGGGCTATGTGAAATTATGGACTGATTCTAAGCACAACTTACTGACAACCAGTCAGCAGGCGGAAGGACGGACGGCAATCGATCAATATAATAAAGTTGGGTATGCACTTTCGTGGTGTTGGTATAAAAAATAAAAGTGCTAACTGCTGTTAGTTTATAGGGACCAAGTTGTGTATTCACAAGGAAGCCTTCGGGAATACCTTCTGTACAACAACATATGCCTTTTTCTACCTCCTTGTGGTGGTTCCCGGGCATCTAAATTTTGATGGCGAAATAATTAAGGCTTTAGGTGAAGCTCTCCTAGAGCATGTCGGTGTTCAAAAGCTGAGTGCTCTTGAAGATCTTGGACTTCAATAGTGTGAGGTACTCACCATAGTACCTAAGGTTATCTAGTACCTCGGGAGTAAGGTAGCTCCAGCTGGCACGGACTCCCAAAGAGGCAAGGTATCTAAGTAGGTAAGATAAATTATGTTCTTAATTTATGCATCTTGTGGAGTTGGGTTATGTTGAATGTCGTGATGTACATTGTTGTTGGAGGATAAGTTGGGTTAGGATTACGTTGGAGCCTTAGGTCAAGTAGATGAGTCTGGGTGTACGAATGTGTTGAAGCCTAAGGGCTAGATGATGAGCTGGGTTGGATATTTTGGATCATCAATGGCATTGTGTCTGTTTTGTGATTTATTATTCCTGTTATATGTAGGTTTGTGGAGTGGTGTTCTGTATCGCATTGGTGTAGTAGAGAGGACTTAGTAGCCCTCGGTTAGTACTTTGAGTAAGGAAAACTGGGGTGTGAAATGACCGATCTACTACCGGCGCGGGACTCTATCTGTAATAATGTAGGTATGATGTTCACGCGTCGCGTAATGATTGATAGTGGACCTCGTGGCCTTCCTTGTCTAGTAAGGTCGTTACCGCTGACAAACTACAGCAGTTTTGGCGTGAAAGGTTGGTTGGCGAAAACTCTTACATTGCGGCCGTATTTATGATCTTTGGGTTTGTGTGTTTTATGTGTGCTTATGTAATTTTTTCAACTCATTAAAGAATGTATGTATTATGAATAGAAGGCTGCTTACTTATTTGGAATGCTTTCTTCATTTTGAGAGTTAGTAAAGCTGGTACACGAAGTGGCTGTTGGTGACACCCAAAGTCGCGTGGGTAGAATGATCCTGAATAGCTATGAGATTCAGTGGAGTGACTTGAATTTCGAGGAGCGTTCATTCTATGTTCTGTTACGAATCAAGAGAGCTGTTGGCTACATTTTCTCAAGCAGCATAATTTAGATAATTAGAACAGTCCGATAACTATATATACTATAGTGAACTGTATGTATATTTAAGCCAAAGCATATACGTAGGCATTTGGTAAGTGCTTAATATTAACACACCCAGTGCTTAATATTAACACACCGCAGGTACTCATGTTAAGCAAGGACTATTTGCTGTTAGTATATTTAGTGTTTGTTTAATATACTTTTTAATAACTTTCCTGTCTGATGATCCATATTTTACTCACGTAAGCATATCAGAATAAGTTCATGAGTTACATCTGCAGCGATGCCAATTTATTCAATTAGTGGCTATATTTATCCATTTTTCATCTCGATTAGCCAAAAAAAAAAATTAATTTAGCCAATTTTATTATCCAAATTTTCTCAAAGTTTTTAAAAAGTTTGGAGCAAAAAGTTTATACATTGAAATTTTTTTATTAAGTGAACGCAAATGACTTTTACTATAAAACAAATCAATTTTATCCATAATTTGAGTCTTTCATTATTAAAAGATTTTTCTTATGATTATTTTATTGTTCCTTAAAATGTATTAATATAAAAAAAATAATATCGTTTGTAATAAATTGATTTTGTAAGATTCCTTTAAAAATAATGCGGTTTTAGTAATAAAATCATATAAAGCTATTTTTTTTAGCTAATACTTAGCCATTTTAGCCATATTTTACTAAAAATTTAGACATTTTTAATAGTGAAGATGGCAGCTGCACATCTGACTAATTTCTCTAAGCTACTTAGATAATTTATTTTATGTTATATATTAGCCGTTATATGCTTATGAACGTGAATATACAAAAAGCCAGTGAATGGGGACTGGTTTTGTTATGGTTTTATTTAAACCTAACAACAATTATCTTTCAACGAACCAACAGTAATTTTCCTGTGCATTATTTTAGGCCTTAGATATTTTTTTATTAATAAGTATTTTACCTTTTTCTTCTCCAGAGAACCTTTGTATTTTTTTTGGTGTTGTACTAATCCAATAATATTGAGTTAGTTGTGTTTTTTAAAGTTGTTATTATTTTTTTATTTTTTTATATCTATTATTAAAATTTTATAAACTTTTTTTAACCATTCAAACAATTAGCAATATTTATTTCGCACTTTTTTTTTGTATAATTTTCAATTTTCTGTAATTTAAACAATTTATTTAATATGTATTTTTTTTTTGAACAATCACTTTATATTTTTATTTATACGAATTATTAATTTTAATTGTTTAGCTCTGTTATTTTTTAATCGACAATATATATTTTTTATGAAGCAATTTAATTTTTTTATTCAAACTTTATCTAGTGAAATTATAATTTACTATATTTTTGTATATTTTTCTTTTTGTATTTATTATTATTTATTTAATTAAATTGGTTGCTTAAATATTTATTATTTATAACATTTTTTTTTTTTGACTTATTTTTTATTTGATATTTTTAAATATTTGATTTTATGTTGTTGCTGTTGTTGGAAATCTGTAAAAAAGAGAAAATAGTATATATTAAAATTTACTATCATTTGGTGAGAATAAGCTAAGACGAATTTTTCATACCCTGCACCAAGAATAAAAATAAATGTTCTTTGAAGTTTGCGAAAGTCGTGCTTAACGAAAAAAGTGATTTTTTGTAAAAAATTTTAGCAAGAAACTTCATATGCTCCAATATCTAGTCAATTACCCTTCGACCTTAATTAAACCTTATATCTCCATTTCTAGTGATATGATAAAAATTTGGGCGAATTTACTCTGTAACTAGATTTTGACGAAATTTACTTAAAATCAAGTAGTACTTTATGATGAAACCAGCGCGGTGGAGTCGGAGTTGAGGTTTTTGTACCGGAGTCGGAGTCGTAGTACCCACAAAAACTCGCGACTCCAAATATAAAATTTATCGGCAAAAAAATTTAAAAAAAATTTTTCTAATATATTACAAAATAAAAATTCTTCGAAATAGGCGATGCAATATTTCGAATATCGATTTGAAATTTTTACAGAATAATTTTCTTGCTATATATTATCGAGTTTAGGGAGATCGATTATTCGACTTTTTTCAATAACGGGTTTCGAATATTACGAATAGTTGCTATTTTAAAAAACCCGGTTTTCGGTTAAGCAATTTTTAAATAACCGGTTAACCGGTTTTAATTCGAATACTTAAAAACACAAAAATCAAATAAGATATAAAAATAAAACGTTAATTTGAATAAAAACAAGCCAATTTGCAAAGGTAAGGAACCAACAAAATACATAAATATGACTAAGATCAGACCTAACAAATATTATACGATAAAATCCAAGAAAAAAGGAACCAGTAAATTGGTCAAACTTTAGCTAAATTTTCAAAAAATTTTTATTGATTTACTAAACTTTATTTGTAAGAAGATATTTGTATACTGTAATTTAGAAACGGTTGAATAATATTTGATCTAACACAAACGTTTTACAAAAGCAAATAAATTATAGGAATTTTATAAAGTTATTATTTGAAATATTCTCTTAAATTTATTTTGAACGAGTTTTAATTTGCTGGTGGTTAAGGATGTCTAAATAAATCAACCATATTTTTTTAAAGTTGCAAACAAAACCACTTAGCCAGGATTATCTATTTCAAATTATTTTGTTTCAGCATTATAGAAAAGAATAGTGAACTGAACATTTTTTTTGTGTAAAATATTTGTCAATTCATCGACTACAATTAAAATCAGTGTTTTAATAAATAAAACTGGTAGAAATTTTTTTCATATCGTTGATTCCGCCGTAATGTTGTAGTTTTCAGCATGAAGAGATGCTAGAACTACTTAAGAGTTTTAAGTGCCTTAGCGGGCATTTCGTCCTCGGTAACACAACGGGCTAATATTTCAGCCAATGATTAATTTTTTGCATCGTATTTTAAATAGTAAAGTATTATTTGTCGTCTCCTTAGAACTACTTCAAACGGAGTTGTTTCATTTAGATCACATTAATGTCAAGGATGTATACTAATTAAAGGTGATTAATAAGTCGTGACATGGAAGAACATTTGTAACTTATCATTTTAGGGCACTTTAAGCACTTAACTTTGTCTTCTTAATCGCATTCGAAAAATATATAGAGATATCATTTATATAAAAATATATTTAATATTTAGAATACTCTTGCACAAATTACTATTTACTTTTTAACAGCACACGTTTTTGTAGAATTTTGAATAGTTTTTGGTTTTTTTTTCTACAAGAACACACGCTTTAATAAGCGATTTGTATTTACAGTGTTCATAATGTTTTTTGACCTTTGTTACGTTTTGTTTTGACATTCTTTATAAAAAGTTTAAGTTTGGCCAATATTCAATTAGAAAATACTTAAATTACGGGTACATCTACAACAACAGTAAGGAAAATGTATATAAATTACAAATTACTAAAATAACCGGTTAATTATACCAAAATAACCGGTTTATTCGATATTCGAAAAATGGACATTTTAAAATAACCGACATGGGCAAAGCTAAAATAACCGGTTAAAACCGGTCGAATAATAACCGTTCGATCTCCCTAATCGAGTTCCATTGAATTGTCAGTACACCAAGATGCCAAGTAATAAATATCACTCTGCAGGAGTATTCGTTGATCTGTGTTGTTAAATATAATAAACATATTAACATCGTCTGCTTACATCAGTGTGTTGGGATTTTTTACAACAGAAGGAACATCATTTATAAATAGAGTGGATAACCTGAATTCAATTAAACATCGCATCTTGATCAATGGAACTCCGTAGCTTCAAGGTCATTAGTAAACCGAATTGAAATATTCGAGAAACTAAAATATTTTTGGGGAAATTTGGTCATTATTTTGGTTTCTTAGTATTTTGCTACAGAACCAAATTCACTGTATTTTAATAATAAACTGATAAGAAGAAAACAAATCAATAAAGCATCAAAATTATTTTGCTCTTATAAGTCTTAAAAAAATTAACATGGCATGATTAGTAAGACAGACAGATATTTTTAGTTAAATCGGCTAAGCATATTGCAAGGATGTTAACTATAATATTGTTACGAAATTAGATTTGTCTAAGAATTATTTATGGTTTTAGTTATAAGTTATCTTGTAAATTATAGTTTTATGTCATATTAGTTACTATTTTTATGAACGCCACTGTACTAAATTTTCTAGCAATTGTAATTGTAGACTTTAGTTATATTAAAATAATTCGAACACAACATTCTAGAAAATACTAGACGGTTCTGGAATCAACTAGGAATAGTTTTGAACTTTAAATACAGGCAACTCATAAAAGTTTAGTTTAGTTGATTGGAGACATTAGACGGTTCAGATCGATACTTACAATAGTGGTTAAATTTTGTGAACATTAATTTCAATAAAGTTTGTTAAGATGAATTCGTGTGTGTATTGATTTTGATTAGCAATTAAAAGAACTCAAAGGTTTATTATAAAGGGAATAAACAATAACGCGTTTTATAAAGTAAAAACGTAACAATATAATTTATGGGATATTTTTTAAATATTACTTGCTGTTACAAACGGAATGGCAGACTTAACACACTTTTATTTACCACATGTTAAATAGGGATAATATTGGGGTGTTGTTGTAACATTTAGCTTATTGTGCAACAAACTTTGAAGCAAAACTCTGTAGGAGCTTTTCATTATTCATTTCATTATTTTTATTTCATAAGTAAAATTTTACTAGCAAAAAAAAAAAAAAAACATTTTAGCCTCACAAAATTCCTATCGCTCCTCCTTCTCTTATGAACACCGTACAATAAAAATTTTGAAAAAGTAAATTCTCATAATTTAAAATCTCTGAAACTCTTGGTATGCACAAATACAAACTTACTTTCTTGAAATTATTATTTTCTTCTTTTTTTCTCTTTAACTAAAATTTTGATCTTGTCTACATTATTATTTCCACTTAAAGGCACTAAAACTACAAATTAAAATTTGTTAAAGATAAATATTTATATTAAATATAAGCCATATACAAACAACAAGAAAGTCATTCGACCTTAAAAGAACTTTTCGCCTGGAGTATAAAAGTAATAATTTTCAAACTTATTTTGTATATATACTAGCTTAACCCCGTACGCTTCGGACCTCTAATTGAAATAAGTAGAATTTGTTTAATACAAATTTAGTTTGATAACGAAGTTTGGCAACTTTTCTGATTCATTGGGTTACAAACAATGCGTTTGCAAACCGCTCTTGTTTGTGAGAAACACCAGCATACACACGTAAAAATTTGAGAAATATCTTGCCCCTTTTTTTGGCAGATGGAGCTATCTTATATCCGCTACTTTAGAAATAACCAGCGGCATCTACCGGATAGAAAGAGTACCTACGGATGATCCGTCCTTACAGTTCCAATATTCTACAAGTGCAAAGCTCTTTTGTTGTGCAAAGCTCCCTATCCGCGATTCTACCACAACCACGTGAGCCCCAAAATCAATTACCATGCGAAAATAACTATTTGTGAAATAAGATCATCTTGTGAACAATATATTTCATGACATTGATTAGATTTGAGAATGTGTCAATATATATATATATGTCGTTTGTCGTTTGAAAGTCCTACGAATCACCTGAAAAATAAATGTTTAACAGTTGTAATATCTTTTTCCCTCTCTAAGATATATTAACCTGAATTTTAAAATCCGCTTTTTGCTATATATTAGTAGGGTAGTCAATCGTTAATCGGTTAACCGATTAATTACCACCCAATTAACTGATCGGTGAATTTAATATTGGCTATTTTCGATTAACGATTAAACCGGTTAATTTCAGCCGATTAACCGATGTAGCAAAATGTTTAATTTTTTGTTGAATTATAACATATTTTTTATTAATTATTTGTTTGTCTCATATACAAAAGGTATGTGTTTAGAAAATATTTTTTCATACAAACAAAGAAGGTGTTCAGGGATCTTAATTTTAAATAAGTGTTCGCTGTCAACAGCTTTTTGTTTCACATACTTTTGATATGTATGTTTTTATTTTTTTTTCAGCGGGGAAAAAAGTGCGGATGCCTTCTAAAAGGCCTCTATACTCCTTCTTTTGGATGTACAGAGCCTACTTGCTTCATTCCATATTCATATCTTTTTTACACACGTTGTGATTGCGGGGTTGGCCTTCCGCTCTCGCTTCTTTCGACAGAGCTTCCAGAAGGCATACAAATTGATGGACCTTTCTTATTTTATAACGGGATCTGAATTCTTTGGATCTTGCTTTTAAAAAAAAATCGTTCTCCCTTTTCATAGTAGGGAATGTGGAATGTGTATCTTATCTTTTATACGGAAGAGCTGATGCCTTCTATGAGGCGTTCTTAAGCAGTTAGATCAGAATGGTAATGGAAGCAAAAAATATAAGGGTCACATGGTTTCTTATGCCGATTAACAATAAGAATGTGCCAGAGCTGGGAAACTTTAACCCCCCCTCAAATTAAATTCAGATGTAAACTTGCAAAACGCCGATACACGTGCCTTTTTTTGTCTCCTCTATCAAAATTTATAGGCCGGACCCTGTAATTTTGTAAAAAATTTGATTTTGTTGTACAGTTTATTAACCTATTTAACCAAAACCTCAGTTAATTTATCGAGCGATTAACCGATTAAAGCAAAAGCCTTATTAAATGAATACCCTAATATATAGAATATTTTCGGATAGTTTAAAATTTTTTTTTTGTTAATTTTGACTGTTTTTTTTTTTTTTTGATTATTTAAGATCTTTTTTAATTTTTATTTTCGACGACACATCAGTTTTTCTAAATAAACATTATTTTGCGAAGTTATAACGCCTAGAAAAAGTGGTGAAAATGGGGTTTTAACTTTAGCGAAGATATCCTTAAAAGCTGATAAGATGGAGAAATTCTGAGTTCAGATTTTAATTTAGAGCAATTTCGACCTTTAGAAATTTTACGTTAGTCTCTGAGTTTCGACTTTTTTTAAATTTGACGGGCTTTTGTTATTATTAGATATCGTTACTTAAATTTAGAAAATGCGTATCTAATCACGAAAACCGTAAATATGCAGTTATAAGTTTTTCCTTGTGAGACCAATAGAGGCAAAAACAATATATTTATCCGCTTTAGAGCTTTCTGTGAATTTTGGCATTACCTTTTTAGTGCATATTTTTGCCTATTGCAGGAATTCTTTTTGGTATATTCTCGTCAAAAGTTAATTTTTTTAGTTAATAGTGTATACTCCACCTTTTAAGGCATATTTGAATTTTTTATATGAATCTCAGCCTTACAAAATAATTTATTCTGGTTGGTATATTACTGCCCATGGGCGCCAATGTGGAACACTCAAAAATTTGTCTGTACAGTAAAAACTTCGCCTACAAAATAATGTGTTGGGTAATCAGGAAGAAGTAAAAAGACTACTTACAATTCTAATGAAAAAACCGATGAATTTCACAAAGGATGTCCCAAAATGAACGCATTCAAAATTAAGTCATTATTTTTTACCTACGTACATCTGAAAAATACGTAGTTAAAGCTGCAGTTATAGAAGAAAGCTACTAAATAATGAATGAAAGAAGCTATTCATTTTGAAAAAGTAAACGAAGTTTTAACTGGTTACTGTGGCGTGGGATTGAATATCCTTTTTTACTTGTTTATTATATGAAAATATTATAAAATTATTTAAGTGTATATTTCCGGTTTCCCTGACAATAATGAAACTCTGATTGCTCTTATGAAATGCAAAAGAGCATTACAAACAAAGTCCACAAAATCCAGGTCTTCACTGATAACCATTTTTTACAAATAGTATAGCCATGGGGCTTCATTCAATAGTCAGAAGGGTGCCGAAGTACCAGAGATAACACCAGGTATAATCTCTGGTCAGCCATGATCTCAAGATTTCTGTCAGTTTGTAGTTACTATCAAATTCTAGGTATTGGCTCCAACTGTAACAGAACAACAAGTAACAGAAAACGTGAAATATCCGTAAGGTTGTCCCTATGCTATATATAAATTTATATTGAGGTGCCATGCCCACTTGTTGCCCACAAATGTTGCCCAATTTTTAACAGATTTTGTGTAGTGATAACCTGGTGAGGCGCACTTCTACTACCCAGCCAATTTTTGATATATTAGCAATTTGTACCAATCTTAAACACTTTTACTGCTCTCCAGATGTACAGAAATCTATATTGTCTTTATATGGGCGTGACAATTCGGATTATCAGAATAATCCTGTGTAAATTACATAAATTGTTTTGAGGATTCTAAGTACAGAGAATAAACAAATTAACATACAAACAAACACATTTAAATTTTTATATATTTGATTTTATTTTATGTTTGTTATTATTTAGTGTTTATAGCGGTAGGGCTTTTTAACATGGTGGCTTGAGCAATTTAATATTTTGTTTTTGTTGCTGCAATATATCAAATAACAAAATAAAAAACGCACTCATACACACATTGAAAGCAAAGCACTTGAAATCACAACAGCAATAAAAAGTTACACAAAACAAGTTAAATTTATATATCCAAACATAAAGTATACGCACAGGTGGCTGATAGAACAGAAATAGAAAAAACTGAACATGTACAGGGAGGTTAGCGTTGGTCAAACCGATTTACGGCTAACAAAAATAGCTTTGAGTACCTTACACTTATCTTAATGTTTGAGAAGTATTTGTTTATTTAAATATTTCTAGTACACACAGAGTACTTGTTTGAGGGTTTGCGTAATAAAAAGCCTACAACTTTTAAACGAATTAAAATTTAAATTTGTGGCATTCGCTCTACTCATAAAATAAAATTTTTTATCGAGGGCAATAAAATAAAAGCTTATCATACTGAAATTAAATTTTCGCTAATTTTTTGTTATTTTGAGAACATTTTGGTAGTTTGACAAAATTTTGTTAATTTGTGCACCAATTTATCGCTTAGTTAATAAAACACTTCAAAAAGTGATAACCGTTAGAAGAAATAAGAAATTTTCTTTTTCACTTAAGTAAGAATTGAAAAACAGAATAAAAATTAAATTGAATAGAATTATATTATATATAATTTTATTATATTATATATAATAAAACAATTTCTTTAATTCTCTCTCCCAATTTCCACCCTTCGCTTCAAATTGTAAGATATTTTGATTTATCTTAAATTAAAGGTTAAGGTGAAAAGGTTATAAAATTCGAAATTTTTAATTATTAAGCCACAATAGGAGTGCAGAAGATTATGCGTTAATGCTACAGTTTGTCTGGCATATTAATCCTACCGATTGAATTTGAATCACCTTCTGAGTCAGTTTAACAATCTCAGTTCATCTGATTAGCTGACAGTGCCAAGTCATCGCACGAACAAAATTTGGTTGGCTGTATAAAATCAGTAAACAAATTTAGCACGGTCTTTCATTATCATATTCTTGATAGACTCTTGTCGGAATTTCTTTGCTCTATTTTCCCTTACGGTACCAGTAGTATGAT
Organism: Pollenia amentaria; assembly: GCA_943735925.1. Taxonomy (NCBI): domain Eukaryota; kingdom Metazoa; phylum Arthropoda; class Insecta; order Diptera; family Polleniidae; genus Pollenia; species Pollenia amentaria. The sequence continues at coordinate 48,661,587 of OX031007.1, forward strand.
AACTGGCTTTGCGTAAATTTCGCATGTAGAGTAAACAATTTGTCTAAATATAGGATATGCTGATATGGCACAACATTTTCTTTTCTTAAAAATTGTTTGACTACTTTCAATCCTTATTTCTCATTTTTCGATTCTACTGCCGATTTCTCTCAGTATACGCCGAAAGCATTACAATAACCATCGGAACATGCAATCATTGCTTGGCTACATGAAGTCCGCAAGATTTTATTGTTAATTCGACTTTTAAAAGATCTTCGTGGAATACGCTCCACTGCTGGGACTTCTTGACTAGCAAACCAGCAAGGGATTTTAATTTAAGCAACTTATTGACTGATCCGGAAGCAAACTAATTGTCAAAGAAATGTAAAGAAAATAATTTGCATAAACATATTTCTATACATTGCTTTTGAAATCAGAAACACATGGCTGGGACTAGCAAAAAGTTAACAAAAAAATACTAGCTTTCAGCCCATTTGACCTATTCGGGGACACGAAACTACAATATGCCCCGTTTCGTTCAAATATTATTATATATATCCAATATCATTATTATTTGCTTAAATTATTGTATTTACATTAATACAACTTAAATTGCGTAAAAGCATCCAGACATGACAGACTAAGCGAATAAATTTCTTCTTATATATACTCTTTAGCAAAAACCAGATTGATTTACTGCAAATATTTTTCTGTTAGTTTGGATGAGAGCGCAGATATAAATAATATCATATGTGCGAAATCAGTGAATGAGAATCTTAAGACTATTGAAGAAATGCTATCAGTTGTAACCATGAATGGTCATGTTAGATGAGCGAATCTGTATGATGCATTAAAAAAAACGTCTTGGATGTATTTGATAAAGGTGATGGTGGGTAAAAACAAGGAACTGGTCGGGATTCTTAATAAAAATGGCATCAACGTTCCTTCATTCCATTGCATAATTCATCAACAAGTTCTTTTCTCGAAAGAACTTAGAATTAATAATGCAATGGAAATTGCAGTAAAAGTAAAAAACAGGATAAAAGGTGGTCAAAACGCGTTGACACACCGAAGATTTAAAACTTTTCTCCAAGATTTTTTTTTTTTTTTGTTTACATATGCTTATCTCGCGAAGCTCTTCGCTTGTCTGGAGGAGACCAGAGTCTCTTGCGGGAATCGAACCCGCAACCCCAGCACTGATATGCAAGCTCACTACCAGCTACGGAGATTTGCTTTTATATACCGAGGTACGATGGTTAAATCGTGGAAAATATTTGGAATTTTTTTTTTTTAAATAAGAGAAGAAATTTTAAAATTCCTTGAAGCCAAGCGTACTCCAGCTGATGAAGAGTTTATTTCAGCTCTCAAAAATATAGACTTTAATCTTGATTTAGGATTTTTATGCGATTTAACCAGTCTCCTCAATGAACTAAATTTGGTTCTTCAAGGAAAAAATAATCACATTTGTGAATACATATATTGAAATTATCTACATAAGGACAAATCTTTGGGGTCATTAAAATGAGTAACTCGGAAAATCAACAAGTGCCGTATCAAATGTTGGCACAATTTCTGGAAGAAAGTGCCGAGCTGAATAGTCCGCTCACAACAAATGTGGCTGCTGGAGTTAATAATTCTAACACAAATTTCAACGTGGTTCCAGATTTACACATATCGATAAAAAAAAAGTTTAGTAGCAAAGAGAATGAAGGTGATGCTGCTTCCTGGTTCTAGTCAATAAAGGGTATTGCACGGTTGGTTGGTCCGACTCTTTTCGTCTAGAGTTAGTACGTTCAAATCTAATAGACTAAATGGTTTTATTATCCAAGAATTAAAACGTGGCAGGAATTTTAAACAGAATTTGAGAATACGTTTATGGGTCGAGAAAGTGAACAGTGGACAACTCTATTAAACTATAAAGAAGAAAAACACGAAGATATTTTTGATTATTATTTTTTTAAAAAAAAAAGCCTTTGTGATAAACTTAAGTTATCTTTCTCGACAACGAAATCTCAAATAATGCAGGTCTTATATGATCGAGAGCTTAAAACATTTTTGTTATGTAAAACCCATTTGGATTTTTTTTTGTTAGTTGACATTTGTGAATTTAATCGTACGATGGGTATTCAAACGAAAAATCGTGCAGCAATCTCAAATAGGCAAATTAAAAAAAATAAACCTTGATTGAACCAACGCCAAAAGTTAAAGACTTGGGAGATGATACTTGTTTTCGCTGCAATATGAAGGGGCACATGAAGATAAATTGTACATCACCGATTGTTTGCCAAAAATGTAACAAGCCTGGACATTTTATGAAGAATTGCTTTATAAGTGACAGTGATATTAAGAAGAAGGAACAAACAAACGCACAACAAAGAGTTAAGCTTTGCAGAAAGCTTTACATCAGTTTTGAAATACATAAGTATTTGGCTCAAAATCACTAATTTTGTAAATTTTAAAATTGATTTTATGCCGGAAAAAATTTTAAGCTATAATGATGGCTCTTAGTTTTTACTATTGCAAAATGTGTATATTAGTAAACTTTGACAGGGCAGCGCACACAATTCTATACTTTTTTCAGTATATTGCTTTTTAGTGAATATCTTTCAGAAAATCAGCAATTCGGGAACATTTTTCTAAGTTTGATAAAATTAACAAAAACAAAACAAAGTACATAACTTAAGCATCGTTTAATAACATGGGCTTATTATGAATCTATTTTATATAAACATAAGTAAAAACTATACATACAAAATCTTCTACAAGAAAAATACGCCAAAAAATTAAAGAAGTTGCTTTTATCGTGCATAAGATTTAAGAAATTTCAAAATATTCAAAACTTTTATACTGGAATTAACGCTACATGAACAGAATGAAAGTTCTGTAATATAACAACCCAGCAAAAACTTGGTAATGACTTGCAATTACTGAACAACTTACTTTTCAATGACTACTTCTTACCATCTGCATTACATAGAAGTAGTTGAGTAATGGCTGACATATAATCTGTTACATAAGTACTTGTTTATAAGTTGATTATGGAAATTTATAATTCATTCATAATAAATTGCATCTACGGTTTAATTTTTTTCAAATCTAATACAAATTGGTTTTTAATATTTATTCTTACAATTTGTTTTTTTTTTTTTTTATTACACTGAAAGAAAAATGCTTCATATATTTAATGAATCATTTTCATAAAAAAATTTTCCTTGGGTAAATGAAAATTTTCATAGTCTAAATGGAATTTCATAGTTAGAATGAAGTATTTTCGTTAAAATCGCTTCATTGGATTTCGTAATTACGTTAAAAATTTTCATTGGATATATGAAAACTTAAGTTTGTCCAAGTTAAACAAAAAATTTTAATTGGGAACATAAAAAAACAATATACAAACATAACTATATTCATAAATTAATACAAAATTATAGTTTCCTTAAAAAAATGTTTAATTGTTAATTAAAAAATGTAAGATTTAATTATTTCATACATCTAATGTTACATGTTTGCCATTAATTTTATGAAATCAAAAAATGTTTTTATAAAAGCAACATATTTCAATAATTGCCTTCATAAATTTAAATTTTCATTATGACAATAAAAATGTCATTTTAGTAATGAAACAAAAACTTTCAATCCACTTTCAATCAGCGTTTTTATTGTTATTATGGATAATTTAATCTCATATTTACGCTCTTAATAATTGAGTAAAAAACATAGTTTTTTTATGCAAAAACTACAATGCCCCAGTAGACAAGCTGGTAGTGAGCTAGTCTATCAGCACCGAGGTTGCGCGATCGAATCCCGCCAGAGGCAGAAAAAAAAACAAAGTAAAATAAAATAAGAAAAAATAGAAAAAAAAAATAATTAAAAAAAAATAATAAAAAAAAATTTTTTTTTAAGTCATTATTTAAGTCCCTATTTGTAAGCGAATGTGGTAATGACTTATTTAACTCCCTATTTGTAAGCGAATGTGGTAATGACTTATTTAACTCCCTATTTGTAAGCGAGGGTGGTAAGTACTTGCCTCCAATGACATCACCGTGTTAAAATAATGAGTTAAAATGCCAATGTATAAGTAGTGATGAGTCGTTACCCAGCAAAAACTTACATTGCAAAGTAATGGGTTAAAAAGCTAATATAACGACTCATCACTACTTATACATTGGCATTTTAACTCATTATTTTAACACGGTGATGTCATTGGAGGCAAGTACTTACCACCCTCGCTTACAAATAGGGAGTTAAATAAGTCATTACCACATTCGCTTACAAATAGGGAGTTAAATAAGTCATTACCACATTCGCTTACAAATAGGGACTTAAATAATGACTTTAAAAAAAAATTTTTTTTATTATTTTTTTTTTAATTATTTTTTTTTTTCTATTTTTTCTTATTTTATTTATTTTACCTTATTTTATTTATTTGTTTTTCTATTTTTCTTATTTTATTTTACTTTGTTTTTTTTTTACTTTGTTTTTTTTTCTGCCTCTGGCGGGATTCGATCGCGCAACCTCGGTGCTGATAGACTAGCTCACTACCAGCTTGTCTACTGGGGCATTGTAGTTTTTGCATAAAAAAACTATGTTTTTTTTTTTAAATATGAGATTAAATTATCCATAATAACAATAAAAACGCTGATTGAAAGTGGATTGAAAGTTTTTGTTTCATTACTAAAATGACATTTTTATTGTCATAATGAAAATTTAAATTTATGAAGGCAATTATTGAAATATGTTGCTTTTATAAAAAAATTTTTTGATTTCATAAAATTAATGGCAAACATGTAACATTAGATGTATGAAATAATTAAATCTTACATTTTTTTAATTAACAATTAAACATTTTTTTAAGGAAACTATAATTTTGTATTAATTTATGAATATAGTTATGTTTGTATATTGTTTTTTTATGTTCCCAATTAAAATTTTTTGTTTAACTTGGACAAACTTAAGTTTTCATATATCCAATGAAAATTTTTAACGTAATTACGAAATCCAATGAAGCGATTTTAACGAAAATACTTCATTCTAACTATGAAATTCTATTTAGACTATGAAAATTTTCATTTACCCAAGGAAAATTTTTTTATGAAAATGATTCATTAAATATATGAAGCATTTTTCTTTCAGTGTAATAAAAAAAAAAAAACAAATTGTAAGAATAAATATTAAAAACCAATTTGTATTAGATTTGAAAAAAATTAAACCGTAGATGCAATTTATTATGAATGAATTATAAATTTCCATAATCAACTTATAAACAAGTACTTATGTAACAGATTATATGTCAGCCATTACTCAACTACTTCTATGTAATGCAGATGGTATGAAGTAGTCATTGAAAAGTAAGTTGTTCAGTAATTGCAAGTCATTACCAAGTTTTTGCTGGGTATATTAGCTTTTTAACCCATTACTTTGCAATGTAAGTTTTTGCTGGGAAGCTATGTCTTTTTTAAAAATGCTCAATTTATGCGTATTTTATTAATGTTCCCGAAAATGATCAATCGTTCCCGGAATTGCAAAACTGTTACACCTTGGTGATTTGTGCCATATGTGCTATATTTTTTATCTTGGTTAGGTTCATTTCTGAACCATCCATATGTACATATCAATTAAGCGTGTCCTAATACAAACAAACTTACAACAAGAAGGCATTGCTTTAAAATTTCTAGCGAGGCGAAATCATACAACAAAATCTAGTACTTTCGAGATTTCGAGCCAAATCTAGTTGTTTTTGTCTAGATTTCCTGTACAAAACAAAATCTACTCCGTGACTAGATTTTGACGAAATCTATTCGAAATCTAGTAGTACTTAGTGATGCAACTATGTTTTTCCCCATATAGCACTAAAAACTACTTCCCTGCACAAGAAAAAAATGACATTTTAACAAAAAAAACAAAACAAAAACAATAATAGCTGCTTGTTAAAATTGTTAAAAAAATTTAAAAATTTCGTAAAATAGTAAAAAAAATGCAAATGACAAATAATATTGATAAAATAAATGAACTTGATTATAAAGAAAATGTAATGCAAATTTTTAAATGCCTATTTCTTTATATGTAAGTACGTGTTACACAAAAAACTTTCAGTCGGCGGTTTTTGTTGTTAAAACCAAATCTCGCTAATGTCAAACAAGTATAATGTAAACGAACTAGATTTGGAGGAAGATTTAAAATGAAATCTACTAGATTTCAATGTAATGTAAATACCCTATTAAACTTAACTTTTAGTATACCGATCGACTTAGAACCACTTTTTGAATCGATCCTTACCATGTCCGTCCGTCCGCCTGTCTATGAAAACTTTGCGTGCAAATTAGAGGTAGCAATTTTTGATATCATTTGGTTAAGACTGTAACAAGAATAATGCGTGTTGAAAAGGTAAGAATCGCTTCATAATTTAACAAAGCCCCCATACAAGCTTATTTCCGGAATAGATGAATTGAGCCCATAAACCATGTTATTGTGTTGGTATGTATTTGGATTTAGTTTGTTCTAAACCTTTTTAACTGAAATCTAAATCTTCTAAACAAATTTTACTGGAATCGGTCCATATTTGACCATAGCTCTCATACAAGCAGTACTTCCAGCGTTTAATGCCATAAATTTCTTATAAATATTGGCACTGACTAGGGTATTCATATAATCTTGACTTTGCTTTTATCGGTTAATCGATCCATTATTTAACCGAGGTTTTTGTTTAATCGGTAAATAATTGGTTTATTTTGTAAATGATCGGTAAACCGATAAGTAACGTTTTTTTTAATTAAGTAATTTAAATAAAAATGCATTATATATTTATTATTTGGGGTATATTAGTTAAAAAAAATAAAACATGACAAACATAACAATTCTTGCACTTAAATGAGAAAACAAAAAAATAATTCATATACATATATGTAATTCATTTTTTTAAAATAATACATAATTATATTACTAATTATAATACATAAATATGAATTAATTAAAAAATAAACTGTGATATCATTTTAGTAGTTATTTCAATAGTTTAAGGAGATCTTAGAAAATAATCTTTTAGACGAATAATTTGGCTTAAATGTTTAGGTTTTAAGCGATTACTTTCTTAGTTTTGATGTAAGTTGACTTGGAAAAAATTCTATCATTTATCGTATACGCAAAGAAAAAACATGGTTGTGGTAAACATATTCTAAGAGCAACATATTATGATATGATTCATGATTGTTGTCAACATATAACGATTATTATTGAATCATATTATACCCAAATATATTCGTAATATATCATCATAATATTTTTTCCTTCATCCTAATTTGTTTTTATGACATCATATTATGATTTAATGTTATCATATTATTACCATGTCAATAATAATAAATTAAGAAGTAATCATATTATTATCTTGTTAATCATAATAAGTTAAGAAGTAATCATAAAATTATCATGTTAATCACAATAATATGTGGATAAAATCTAAAACAAAAGAATATTTGTAATATATATTTATGCTAATTTACTTACTGGCAACCTTAACGTAAAACTGTTACAGATATTTTACATCATAATATAATGCAACTCTAAGCATAATATTTTCAACCTATTTTTATCGTAGGTCGCAATTATTTATAAATTATTTTATAGAATGTTCATTCTTTTTCTCTAAAATAACACCGAACGAACAATGGTCAATATTGTTGCACCATTTTCAAGCAATATTAAAATTTTTTTAGCACTGATATTTGTTTTTACAATTTTTTTTAATGTACCTACAATTTTCCTATTTTTGGATTTCTTTAAACTTGGTTTTTTTATGAATAATAAATAATTCGATAGTCACATGTAAAACAAACGACACAACTGATGCAAAATTATTTTACAGATGGCGATAACATAATACTATTAGAGTAAAGATATTTGTTTGCTTAAATGAAAATACTCAAGCTCGAGGTCTGTTGTATGTAAAATGAAGTTTTTGATGCTGAAACGTAAAGAGCTATTACTCCTTTTTTTGTAGTATATGTAAATTTTCATTAACCATTCCCTGATGATGATATTCAAAGAATATCGAAATATTGGAAGCAAATAAAGAACATTTTACATACAACAGACCTCGAGCTTGAGTATTTTCATTTAATTTTGAATTTTAAAGGTCGAATAAAAATATAACTTAAAGAAAAGATATTTGTTTGCATCTTAAACATATTATGAGTAGACGTATAGAAAGTTATCATGTTATGGCTATTAAATATCATTAAATGGTTGTGAGGAATATAATATGTTTTCAAAGATATAATTATTTGTTATAAAAATAATTATTTTTCAGTGAACCATACTTAAATTTATAACTGCGATAAACATAGACATGTTTACAGTAATTATAATATTGTTGATATTAAATAAAAATAACAATATTTTGTCTACGGCAACAATATATTGTTAAAATAAACAAAGTGCAGTTGCCGTTATCATGCCCAACCATATTTTTCTCTGTTAGAATTAGTTTTGCAGCTATAAATGTTTTAAGTTGCTAGTGGACACACGGGCAGCCAGTTACGCGTTCTACGGTTAAAGTTGGTTTGTCATGGTAAAAGTTTTCTGGCCATAGGTTCATAGTTTGTCACTAATCTCTTCAATAACTCTTGCCAAAAATTATTTTGAAACAAATAATTCACATATAAAAGATAATTTATCATCCTTGGCTGTCAAAACAGCTGATTGTTTTTAAGAAGCATGTCGCGATACGTATATGAATTCTACCCTATGAATATGAATTCTAACTTGTAACATACAATTACACTTGCTCTAGATTTTTTAAACATGGATAAAACGCAACGAATGGCATGGATCTCCAGATCAAGCTAGTTTAGCCATGCCCGTCTGTTTGTTAATGTTATTTTCCGCAAAGACTTACAATGAAAATCAGCAAAAACTTACATTGAAAAGTAATCAGTTATAAAGCTATTATAACTACTCTTCACTACTTATACATTGGCATTTCAAATCATTATTTTAACACGGGAGTTAAATAAGTCATTACCACGTACGCTTATAAATAGGTTATTCACATTGGTATCAACAAAACTGAATTTATCACACAAATTGTGTTCTTAATTTAATTTACTTTCTAATGCAAAATTTGACTACCCTGTATTAAGGACATCGATTATGTATTTAAATTTTTCATAAACAGAAAAAAATTTTTATCTACTAAAAAAATGGCTTAAAAAGTATTTAAATTTAATTAATATGATAATCGAATCAATTATTTGTTTAGTTAGGAAAATTAAAAATATAATTTTGATTTAATTAATATGATAATTGAATCAATTATTTTTTTAGTTGAAAGAAAATTAAAAATATAATTTTGAATTAATTAATGTTTTGAAATTAATTTTTAATTAAAATATTAATTAAATATCAAAAAACATTAATTTACTTTTTTCGTTTAAAATAACATAATTTAAACTTGTAAAATTATTGTTTTGAATTGTCAATATTTAATTAAATAAATTAACACATTGTTTGAAATGGCAAAGTTTTTTATCATTTTTTTTTTTAATTAATATTAAAAATATCATTTATTGAAAAAAATATTCACAATTTTACAATTTTTAGTAATCAATATAATCTTTTTGGTAATAGGAGCAAAATCAACAACTTGTTTGCTTGATATTATGAATTTGGTATATTAGGGACAATTTTAAATATTTTCTGTGTTTTCAAATCTATTACAAATCGTTTTTCATTTATAAGAAAAAAAAAACTGCTAGAACAAATGTGTATTTAAAATTAATTTGTATTAGATTTGAATAAATAAAACTTTAAATACATTTTATTATGAATTAATTATAAATTTCGTTAACCAGCTTAAAAAGCAATTACTTATGTATCAGATTATATGTCAGTCACTACTAAACTACTTCTATGTAATGCAGATGGTATGAAGTTGTCATTTAAAAGTAAGTTGTTGAGTTTTTGCTGGGTATATACCCGAAGGCAACAAAACATATTTTTTGGTACTATTATTTTTATTCAATGCATCACCTTTTTAATCAATTCAATTTTATACGACAAGAAATAACTCACCAAAAGTCTTTCAAAATAACCAAGCTGGGAATTAACTATAACACGTCTAAAACGGTAACAAATCAAAATAATATTCTTCTGAAATTTGGCACACATTAGTTTTATATGAGTAGAAATTGTGATGTGAAATTTTATTAAGATTGGGTTGTTATTTCCCTGCGGGAAATTAATGTAAATTATTCGTACAGACTGGTCCTGCGATTTGTGGAAGAACTCATGACCAGTAAAAGGAGAACCAATCATTTAACTGGTATATGAAGAACCAAGAGGTAGAAAAAGTAATAAATTACAGAACAGTATTCACCGGTGGTGTGACGCATTTTTTTGGGGCTTTATAAAATTTGGTTTTTAACTTTAGTTCTAGGAATTGTTTTATTAAAATAATACTCCATTGTAGTAACTAACACTTAATAAGTTCATTGATAATAGATGTGTGATAATAAATGTGTGAGCATTTGGGCTTAGTTTACTTGATGAAAAAAGTACACCCAGCGAACAAGTATTTTTCAATTTTTAAACATATTAAGGTTAGTTTAACTTTATTACTGTCCCCGGCATAAACTTATTATGATTAAATAAGTCCGCCATCAAGAAGCCACAAACATATTAAATGTTAGATTATGGTTAGAACTTAAAATAACATGGTTATTTTTCATCAATAGGATGTATAATATTTTTTATTTACTTTCTTTTATATTTATTTTGTTTTTTTTTTTATTTAATTGAATTGCTCCATACGCAAGACTGAGAGTCTTATTTTGCAGTATGAAACTGAGAATATGTATAACTTAAATTCATGAATTAATTAACCATTATATGCTTAAAAATTTGTTGGAGATGAGAAAGGTGTCAAAAGGCTGGCGAATTAGATTATTAATTCTAAGCCATTTGCCTATAATATGCATATATGTATATTTCCTCAAAAAAGTCTTATAAAATGAAGCCTAAAGACTTAGTTTTAGTAGACTATTACAAAATATTGATAAAACTTATATTACTCTTAAGAATACACAAAGTGCGTGTTCCATGAATTCTAGACGCTAATAAATAAATACAAATACAAACCACCACCACTCTTCTACTAAACAATAAAAAAAAATCTATCCATACAAAATAAAACACAAAAAAAAAATATAGTCAGAAATAAAAAAAATACTGATATTATAAAAGAATTAACTTCAATTACCGCAAATAAGTGATTTTGCCACCCCGGTAGCATGAAGGGGAAGCCTTCAATTTGGCCTGTCAAATGAATAGCAAAAGGCTGGTAACACTTATGATTTGTATAGAAAATGTTAAATAAATTATTAGGAATTTCAAGGTTAGCAAATTATAAATAAATAAGAAATTGTAGAAGAAAATAAAAAACTAAATAAAATCAAACTGAAATTATATGAATTGCTTTAATCATCATTAAACACGCACGCAATTTGATTGAACAGAAGCGACATCAAAAAGAAATTTGAATAAAAATAACAAAATGTTACAAAAGGAAATTACAAGATGTTAAACGTGAGTAGAAAAAAAAACCAAATTCTAGTATGGGAGCGCGGGGAAAAATCGATAATATTAAGTTAAAACATGAAAATTAATAGCCAACGTGATTTCCGTTTGTAACATTTTATAACTTCTTTTGTATTTCTTAAAGAGTTTGAAGTAGTTACTTAAAATCGTTTTTTAAAGCGGCAGATATTTCAATAGCAAATATTTACAGTTGTATCGTTGATATCGTTAGGAATAGAATTCTACAGTTTCCCAATAACTCTATTGTAAAGACGTTTGAAAATTTAAATATGTCAAAGGTAGAGTTTGTTCCCGAGATTTCCCATCCCGGGAATTCCCGGGATTTTCAATTGTTTTCTATTCCCGCTTTCCCGGGAATTAATTGCGGGATTCCCGGAAAATTTTGAAGAAAATCTTTTTCTTAAACTTTAGTAAATCTATGTCGGACTACTGTCTTTAGTAGATTAATCCAACTTAATATCACCACAATATTTATATTTGCTACAGTTAAAGGCTTATTAATCGTTTGAGAATGGGCTTTATATAGGGCCAATGATAAATTATAGACCTTTTTTCAAGAAATTTTATTTCTTGTCTTATCAAACTGAAGTGTAAATTTTACAATAATACTATGTATGAGTTTTTGCGGTTAAGGGCGTAGTAAAGTGTTTTCCAAGATTGTGCTTTATATGCGGCATTTCAAGTAATTTTGAGTCTTATGAAAGTAGATTATGCTAAATTTCACCACAAAAGCATTATTCGTTACGCTTTTAGGCCATACTTACATGATTAACGAGATTAATCTAAACATGGAGCCGTAGGTAAATTATGAACCGATATTTACGAAATTTTGTGCCTTATAAAACGAACTTGTTGAAATTAAATGACAAAAGGTGCATTCGCCACAAATTTATGTTAGTTTTTGTTGATATTTTGGGAGGTAGTTCCACATTTGGGTGCATAACTTTTTTCCTACTGAAGCGATTCTGCACGAATTCAATTCCAAACAGCCTAGAAGATCTAGATACAATTTGATACCCATATGGCTAAATCGGCTAAGAACGAATGAAGAACTCACAATACAAATCCTTTATCGGACCTTAGATGAATATTAAAAAAATATTCACATCGAATGGCAAACATAGTATACCTTCATACACCACTGCTGATTAAGGGTTATAAAATTGTAAAAAAAATATGTTATTAAATATATGTAGTAAATAAAATTTTTCCTTTCTGCTGAATTTGTTAAACCGTAAATTATTTCAGAATTCCTACTTCGTAATGTTGTGGTTTCAGTTCCTAATCGCCCTTCCGAAAACTGTATACCACTAAGACTTCAAAACTTTCATTCCAATTATGCAAATGCTATTATCATTAAAATTACCCCTTAATTGTCCTAAAATTACTTTAATCTTGAATTATTTACGTTTTTGGTATATAAAAGATACTAGATTTAGTTATTTTAAGCGTAATAACTAGTAAGTAATATTAGTTTCATTAGAGAAATAAGTAAATAATTAAACAAAAAAATTTGGGCGGGAATCCCGGGATCCCGGGAATTCGATTTTTATTTCCCGCTTTCCCGGGTATCCAAAAAGTGCGGGAATCAAAAAACTCTAGTCAAAGGGGAAGGACTTTTAAGCAACCAAATTATAAGAGGTCTACCGAAATGTTCATGGGAAAAGTATTTGAATGCGACAGCTTCTATAACGATGGAGAAATAAGGAGTGTATTCCAATGCAGCAGCTCAATTCAAGTTAAATATGTATTAGGGGGAATTTACACGGTGTCTTTTCAGACATGTCTGTTTTATTCATTCTCTTTTGAACGTGCTTCCAAAAACCTATTGTCTTTTCACGATGTCTTTTCAAACATGTCTGTTTTCATGTATAATTGTCTGATATCCGTATACATACAAATTTAAAAACATTAAAATTCATAAAAACAAACATAAAAACTCGTTTCGTGTCTATTTGACCACCCCTCTTTCTTCTCTAACCCGATCGCCTACAAACAAAACAAACGTATTTGCTAGACATGTCTGACAAGACACCGTGTTAACTCCCTCTTAAGAAAAAACATATTTTGGTATTCATATGAAAAGTGGCAGATTCATAAGCCATCAAGTTAAAATGCCTTCTCAATTGTAAATTAAAAATTTTTGTTTTCATGGTGACCAAAACCTTTTGAAACAACTTTTTTTTATGTATTGGAGGCAGTGTTGTCAAAGATAGGAAAAATTCCTGCATGTTGGTGTTTTCTTCTCAAAAAAAGGTTTGTAGAAAAAATCGATAAAATTTTTAAAATTCTTATAATTTAAGGTACTATTTGAAATCAGCATTTGTTAACTAGAAATCAAGGCGAATTAATACAACGTGACCTTGGCTTGCTACGTAAGCAACAGCTGATAACTAACCATGTGTCAAAATGGTTCTGCGAAATCTTTCATAAATTCAACAATTTTCACTTAGAATTATGAAATTTAAAACTTTTTAACTTATTAGATTTCAAAACACACAATTTAAAATTAATACAAAATAAAATGTTTGTTTTAATTGTTTACTACATTGTTGCATTCATGGCCCAATTAGTAGTTCTGCTCGAAACGCCTGCTGATTTTTTGTAGAGTTGTGTTTTTAATCAGCTCGAAATCTCGAAAGTACTAGATTTCGTTGTAGAGTAAATTGGCTATAAGACAAATGTTTCAAGATGTTACAAATCCCAGCACAAACGCATAATTTTTTCTCCACTATTTTGGTGTAGGTATAAAACTAAACTCCAAGACATAAGGGAATTTGATGCTGGTATGTTGATTAAAGAATTTTGAAAAATTAAAGACCCAAATGATCATTTCGCACTTAGTAAACAATAGGATATTATCTAAAAATTTAAAAATTTTCAGTAGAAGCAAAACAATTTGTAATTTAACATTGAAGTCATATAAAAAACAATTTTTAAACCAACCAAAAAATAGACAAAACAGCATGATACTTTTACAGCGGGTAGATATGAATACAACGTGTTGATTTTTACGAAAAAAAGAATAAATAAAAGTTTCGAGTTATTACCCCATTGTTGATTAAGTGCGATTTGTAATTGGTAGAGACATTATTTCAAGATTCCCAAACATAATGGAGTTAAATGTTTAGCTGATATTATACAAACCTTTTTCAATATTTAAAGATTATTCCAAATATATTCCAAAAAATTATTGCGGTTTTTGCAATAATGTGTAATTCGAAAGATGTTACAATAATTATTTATTTTAGATATCCTAATGATTATTTTTTGTATGATAATTTATAATATAATAATTTTTTCTTTTTTTTAATTTCTTTTTTAACTTATTTTGAACACTAATGCAAATATAATTTTAACACAATAACGGTTTTATGCTGATTTATTTTTAAATTAAGCTATTGATTTTTATTTTTTTTTTATTTTAATAAATTTCTTTTTTTACTTTTTATATATTTTTATATACCTTATTTCTATTTATTAATTTTTTTTTTTTTTTTTTTTTTGTAAAGTATTCTTTACGATTTTAAACACAATTTGCCTTTATTGCGGATTTTTCTCTTTATTTCTGACTTTTTGTTAAATTATGTTGACAAAAGCCATTGAAAGTGATTCAATTTGATTGAATTTTATTTTATTTTAAATTGATTTGATTTTTTTCCAGCACAATAAACACTTTTGGAAACACTTTTTTAAAAATTTATTTGGAAGGTAAATTTTAATAGAATTAAATTGAGGGGCCACATATAGACTTGTATTCAAGTTTCAATTTTAAATATTCTAAAATAAGTAAAATTTTTGTTTTGATTTTTTTTTTAATTCAAATACTTTTTAGATTATCTTCGAGTATTTTAAGGGGTTTGGTAAATGTTAATGCAGCTATTTATCCTTATTTCAAAAAGAAAGATTTTGCTTTGATTTCGTTTTGATTTAATTTTAGTTTTAATTAAACTTTTAATTTTAGTTTTATTTTAACTTTTAATTATTGTTAAACATTTATTTGATTAAATTGCCAAAATCTGGTTGTTTTAGTAACACATGTTTTTATTTTGATTTTTTTGTTTTGTTTTAAAACGAATCCAGTCAACTGCTTTTATCCGTCATTCAACTGATTGTGACTTCATGGAGTACGCAAGTCCTTTAACTAAACTGAAATTATTTTGTGTAAGGCAATGGTTTGTCATATCCTTAAGAAGAAAATAATGGGAAATTTTTTATTTGTTTCCGAAGAGAAAAATTTAAGAGTATACAGTTGTTAAAGAGCGTTAAAAATTTTATATTTTTATTTGAATTTTATTACCAATCTGTAGTTCATGTTTTTTTTTCTTTTTTAAAACATAATATAGGTTAAGTTAGATTTTTTTATTAAGGTCTTTAATCAGACACGTTCTTTCCCAGTTTGCCTAACGTACATAGTCGCACTATACATTTATTAGGCATTCAAAGTGGGAAAATAACCCAGCATAATATTGGCTTAAATATGTGGTCATGATGCTTTATATCACAGTAAAATAGTAACAACTTTTTCTAAAAAATGTAAATTTTCGGAAAAGTTTTTTAAAAAGAGAAATTCTAACAAAAGTCACTTTTTGAAAAACAATTAGGTTAGGTTAGGTTCAGTCGATACGAGGACGGCTCACTTGGGTCCTTATAGCGGCCCCTTTGTGATATCCTTAGCCAGTGACAAGAGTCAGCCAATATTCACCAGACTATTCTCCAGAAGGCACTGCAGCCTCGAAACCCCCCCCCCCGCCCCCGACTCTCTACAGAACAGAGGGATCGATTTCAGTCCCACATTTGACATATCGTCCAGAGATGGCAGCTTCGGTCTCCCGAAATGCCTAAACCTAATATCCACAAAAGCGAAGCATTGACAAAGAAAGTGAAACACTTTCTCCCCCCGGTCCCTACCAAGACCAAGTAACACGTGCGTTCTCGCCGCGTGGTAGCCAGGCCATAAAGTCCTGGCCCTCGAGTAGGTGTGCTCCACCTGCCATCCCTCCTGAGCCCGTCTATACGACTGGCTCCTTATGAGAGTCTTACATCGAACCATTGAAATGCCGATCAGGCCATCGACGAACATGTCGTCCAAGAGACAGCCCTGTTTGGCCAGACCGTCTGCAGTTTGCTTGCCCGGGAGTCCACTGTGCCCTGGTACCCATACCAGCGTTACCCTGGAATATTCCGCTATCTAAATCAGAGACCTCCGGCATTCCACTGTTAACATATATGTCGTGAATATATCCCTCGATAAACGATAGTTCCTCAGCCAGTTTGCCGCCCGCCTTATGGCAGAGATTTCCTCCTGCAGCACACTGCTGCCATCCGGCAGTTTAAAAGAGACCCTTATGCCAAATACCTCGATGAAGAAATCTCCACCTACTCTACTGCCCATCTTGAAACCAGAATAGATTTTTAGGGCTAGTTCCAAAGATTGCGTTTTATTAAACAGCTCATCACCATTGCCATGATGAACTGTGAACAAAGCACCGAAAAAGGCTTCCGTGTGCAATAGTCTATTCACCCCAAGTCATGTGATGCACGTAGCGCGATCCTGGCATGACCGTAGACCCGCGTAGACCATAGGCCTACCGCCACTAGCCTTATCGCGGAAGTAATGGCCAGCTGTTCGGCCAATTTAATCTTATAATCAATTAAATCTTTGGCAAAAGTAAAGCCAACCTTTCAACAAAATAGTGAAATTTTACAAAATTTCCAACTAAAATAAAAAATTTGAAAACTTTCTAAGAAAAGTCAAATTGTAGCAATATTTACCACTAAAAGGTCAAATAACACTAAACTGAAATTTCGTAAAACTTATTAGGGAATCCAGAAATATGTTCTAGAAAACTGGTTAAATGCGCATTAAATGTGCAGTAAAAACTCGAAAATAGGGATGTAACGATACGCCTTTTTTACGATGCGATTTTGATACCGATATTCAAATGGAAATATCGCCGATACCGATAACAATACCGATACGTATATTGAATTTGAATTCAAATTAAAACTAACAAACTCAAGTAGAGTAATTTTTTTACAATAGAATAAAAAATTCCAAATCTTATATACGGGAACCTCACACTATTACGGCCAGGTGAACTGATGGCCCGATATGCCCAATTTTTCATATTTAATGTACATTATATATAAGAAATCTGTTGACTTTTGAATTTGGTTCTCTTAGTTTATATAGTATGTGCGCTATTGTGCCAAAACCATTATATAAGGATATTTCACTGACTTAACAAGCTAGCCCCCATCATATCTGAAGTCTTAGGAAAACATTTTCCAAAAGGCAAACTGATGGACGAATAAGCAGGAATCGTTGAATTAACTCCGCTTCTCTTAAAGCGTTAAGGAAAAAACTCTATATACACCAGTTTTCAGGGTTTCACGATTTCTGATATCATATTTGCGCGCAGATTTTTCCAAAACGTCCCAAATATGCTCAATTGGATTGAGGTTGGGAAATCCATTGGTTTCCTAGGCTCAAGCTTTCCACAGATGACTTCAGACTTTGTTCCAATATTGTCTTATACTGATATCTGTCCATAACGCCTTCAACAAAAACAAATCGACCAAGGCCAGATGCCGTCACAGCTCCCTACATCAGAACACTGCCCCCACCATGTTTCACAGCAGGTCAAGCGCAGTGTTCGGTTTTCGCATAGTTTCGACCGTCATTCCCGAAAATATTATACTTACTTTCATTGGTAAATATAACTTTCTTCCAAAAATCCATTCCTTTCTGTAAATTTGCCTTAGCAAAGTCCAGGCGAAGCTGACGATTCTTGGCTGAAATAAATGGCTTTTTGCATGCTGTTCTACTTTTAAAGCCGCTATCAGGCAAAACGTTTATTACTGTTCTTGATGAAAAAGTAATATTCGAACATCTTGTAAGGTATTCGGCTAATTTTGGGGCACTTATTTTTTGGATAGTTTGAAGTCTTGAGCTTTCAAGACATCGCGTCTTGAAAGCTTCTTCGGTCTTCCAGATCGTGGCTTATTTTCGGTACTGTGTTTTGATGGTTTTTGAGAATAATTTGCACTATAGAGCAACTTAATTTTACTGTGTTAATTTTTCTTAATTAAACTGTGCAATATTTTATTTTTAATATATAAGAACATGCTCCAAAAAAAAAAAAATTAATTTTTTTTTTTATTATTAACATTTCAACTTTCATGATAGACTCATTCTGCTGATACGCCATAATTAAGGCGATTCTTTGCATAATTCTAGGAACCCTTTCCAGAATATTTTTTCCGCGCTTTTTTTTGTTGTCATCTCTTAAAAAATCGAGACAAAACTGAACTGTGTAATCTATGAAAATGTACAATGGAAAAACGCCGTTATTTTCTTAATATTTGTTAAAAACATTTGATGCAATTCAAAAAAAAAAAACACCAGTATTGTAAGCAGTTGAGCAACGGTTAAAATGTAGAATTTTATTATAAAGACATCTTAAAAATAACGAATTCGATAGTCGTAGATAAATATCGATGTATCGATATATGGGTATTTTTAAAATCGGCGATATATATCGATTATAATTTTTTTAAATATCGATATTTTGATATATCGATATTTATTGCCCATCCTTGAGGCCGTATTTCCTTGGGCAACATTTTGCACCGCCTTTTTATTTTGGTTAAACAGCCGTATTATGAAATATTTTAGATATTTGGTAGTGTTACCATACTTTTGTCTTATTTAATTAAGATTAACCAAGTAGCACATAAAAACTCGAGCATTGCTTAAATACAACTTACATTAAAATAAAAATTTACTTAATACGTCTTCCAATCCGAAGTCAAAACTGACCATTAGTAAAGGGTGGTAAACTCATAATGCACGATCCTAAGTGTGAGTCACACCATAACGTCAAGTTTTTTGCCCAACTTAATTTGACATTTTTTTGCTTCAGTGTTTAATAAATTAAGCCACGGAGAGGTAAACAATTGAGCAGAGCATTAAGATTTTTCAAGTATTTTAAGAAAATGCACTTCGTTTTTTCTTTGGTCAGCATAATCGACCTGGATTCGTTAACAAGCAGAATTTCCGCATTTGGGCACATGAACATCTACGAGTGATTGTTGGTAAGCAGATGCATCCGAAAAGAGTGAATGTTTGGTGCGGTTAATGGTTTGGAGGAGTCATCGGACTGCACTTCTTCGAAAATGAGGTCAGCCAAGCAGTTACCGTGAATGGTGTTCGCAATCGCGAGATGAAAACAGAAATTGAGAATAAGGACCTGCACGATATGTGGCTCTTGCCACACATCCAACAAAGTAATGGTTTCTCACGACATGGCGGTGTTGATTGGCCGCCACGATCATGTGATTTGACACCGCTGGACTTCTTTCTTTGGGGATATTAAAAAAAAAAAGTGCACGTCAATAATACAACAATAATTCCAGAGCTAAAGGATTAGATAATTCGGCACATTAACAACATTGAACCTCAATTATGTCTCAGAGTCATTGAAAATATGGACCATCGGATAGAGGTATGCCACCGAAGCCGCATTTAGCCGATAGTTTGTTTCACACATAATTGTTATAGATCATTCTATCATAATAAAAAATATTAAGACAATTTTTTGAAAACTTTTTGTTTTATTTACAATTAAAATCGTGCGTTTTGGTTGGAATTTACATACTTATGTATTAGAAAATATACTGCAAATTATAAAAAAAAAACAATCTTGCCTTTCGAATATTTTGAAAAACTTTCGTGTAATACTTTGGGGGCTTAAAAATATTTTAATTTTTGTTAGACATTTTTCTCTTGAACACAATTTTATTTTATTTCTTTACCTGCTTTTAAATAACACCCAGCAGCACTATTGAAAACATACCTATGAATTCGTTTTTATATATTAATTATACTATAAATATTTATTTTTTTTTGTTTAAAACAAAAATTGTTAATATTTATTTTGGTCAGATAATAAATTTTAAGCAAAAAAAAACCTTTTACTGAATAAAACAATAGAGCTCGTATATAAGCGAAAAAAAAATTTTTTTTGCAGCACCAAAGGAAAAAGCGTTCTGCCTGCAAGAGAACATAATTCTACCTAACGCTGGGATTTTTTTTTTGTAGTTTTTATAAAAATTAATAAAAAATATTTTATTTTAGTCTTTTATTTTAATTTTTCGTTTTCATTAACATGGATTTTTTCTCTTTTTATACGCAAATCGCTTTTTGCTGAAAGTAAATGCTTTGAATACATTTTTTTCTAGCCGCCAAAACAAAAAGAACCGAGCGTACTTAAATGTATGTGAGGTTTTTATTTAACAAAGTGCTTCCGGTGGATACAAAATGAATGGATGAATGAATAAATTGTGTGGGCTGTAGTAAAAAACAAAGTTGATAAAAGTATTTTTGATAATAAAACTAGTAAAATATTTTAAGCAAGAGTTGTTTGAGGTGAAATTGGAACGAACAATTTTACAACAAAAGTCATAAAAATTTGACTTCTATCTATCTTCTATATATATAAAAATGAATTATGTTTGTATGTTTGTATGTTTGTCGCTTTATAGACTCCGAAACTACTGAACCGATTTTCCGGAAATTTTTACAGTAACATCACGTGAGCCCTGAAAATAAAATAGGCTACTTATTTTTTCGATAGGGGCAGGGGAATTGGTACCCCCCATAGGATGCCAATATTAATTATCGCATATCTTAAGAGCCGCTGCACGCATTTTGCTGAACTTTTTGTAGTAGGATCTTCTAAGCCCCAAAATTTAAATAAAATAGTAGCGGGGGAAGTGGTTCCCCCCATAGGACGCCAATACTTAATATAGCATATCTTAAGAACTGTTATAGTGAGAATGTTCAAACTTTGTAGAAGTCACTCTTATGGTATACTACTCTATTGAGAATAAAAATAAAGCGGTATGCGCAAGGGGGGAAATACCTTCCATAGGATGCATAAATTAAGTATCGCTCAACAGAAGAACTATTAAAGGAACAGTCTTCAAACGTGATTACAGCTACTACTATGGTAAACTATTAATTTCAATATAGAAATGGGCGGGGTAGACAGAGGAGGAGCAGTACCCCTCATATAAAGAAATATTAAATACCATATATCTGAACACAAAAGTTATCAACCTTTACAGGACAACTTTCAAAACAAAAAAAAAAGGGGGTAGGTGCAGGGGGAGCAAAAATAAATAAATTACACATTAAAAAAATACTGCAATTTTTTTCTTATTTATTTTTTTTACCAGTGTAGCGAAGCGCACCGGGTTAAGCTAGTAGTCTATAAAAAAACAAAAAAAAATAACAATTATTGATTTAAAAATAAGGCGAATTCATACAAGGTGACCTTGGCTTGCTATTTAAGTAACAGCTGACAATTAACCTTGTGTCAAAATGGTATACCGTTCTGGAGGTTCGGGGGAATCATTCTTAAATTCTATAATGTTCACTTAAAATTATGAAATTTAAAACGATTTTAATTTATTACATTTGAAAACACACAATTTAAAATTAAAAACAAAATAAAATTTTAGTTTGGTTAGTTTATTATAGTGTTATATTAATAATTCCCAGATTCTATATGTTGAAATATTTGAGTTATTCCAGTGTGACACAAAGAAAGCTAACGAAGGCCGTAGCGGGCCATTCTGCTGGTGTCTAATAATTGTACATTTTTCTGTACATCCAAAGGATAGCTAAGGTAAAATATAACAGGAAGTTACCAGATAATAATCTGGTAGTTTATACACTAATCATTCCTAAAAATTTAAGGAATATAACTATTACAAAAAGCTTTATAAAATACATGACTGAAATTTAGCTCATAGAATAAATTCGAAAAATAAAAAAAATAAAAAATAAAAAAATGTTGAGTATAATAAAGTAAATAGCTTATAAAAAGAAATAATTCCCAGATTCTATTTTGAAGCAATGTTAAAGTTTTTTACAGTGTTGTATCCGTTTTCAAAATAAGACCATCTTGTATGAATTCGCCTTGTTAAGAACTAGATTTTGATCACTATAGGTATGTTCATTTGAAGAAAATAATTGCTTATTTTAAATAATTGCTACTAGTAAGCAGTGTTGCCATTTTTGGTTATTTCCAACCAAAATTGGTAATTTTTTTCTCAATGTGGAGATATGAATATTTTTTTAATTTTGGTTACTTCTTTTGTAAAATAATAATACGTATGAATATGTTTTTCTTAATACACTTGCAATTTACGTTTTTGAAATGTTAACGAAATACGCGATAACTCCTCATTATCGCATATTTCGATTTTTTCACTATCACTAAACGAAGATTGAATGCAAAAATCTGCACTCAATTCAAATAGTGCAAAATTGGTTCTTGCAATCAAAAAAAGCTGCATATAAACAGACTCTCGCTGAAATTTGAAAAAACTAATTTTGTATGAACATAATTTTTTGATTCTTGTTATTATATGCATAAGAAAGGAAATAAAACAACATGTCAATAACGGAATATCTCATGGCTTCAATAATGAAAAAACAAATTTTTTGTTTGTAAATTTAGTGGAAAATTTTAAGTTACACTTAAATGAGTGAAGAGCAAAAAAGTTGTAATAAACTGATGATTGGTTTTTCTTAAATCAAACAATTTTTTTTGAGTGCAAAATTTTTTAGCATCACCATCACTCATGTTTTGTGAGTCTGATAATTTTCAATTTATCACTCAACATCAACAAAATTATTGCAATCATTTTGCAGTATCACTAACTGTGGAGTGTTGAAACTGCAAAATGAGTGCACTACCCCCATCTATGGCATCGCAGTAACTAACACTAAGCACGTTTATTGAGAAAAGATGTGCAACTAATCAAATAGTGGCTATTAGATGTCAATTAACACCCTGAAATAACAACCCCATGTAACAGTGATAGGTCACATTCATATAAAGTCTTAGAACTAGGACCGATCTCTGTCACATAAGAACCTGTCCAGGGACTACTTTAGTGTCAGTTCGCTTCCCACAAGGGAATTTACAACTCTTAATATTTATTCTTAAGCAATTCTATACAATTGCAAAAAAATGTTTAAATCAATTTAAAAATTGATATCCTTCAATCTATAGAAAAAAAAATATTAATATCCATTTTAAAACCCAATCCGCCTCATTTATTCACCGCATTAAATATTGTCCTTCGATACAAAAATTAAATAAACGCTGAAACGTTGAAAGGGCATAAATATTAATTTTCTCACTTTTTGTTTGCGGTAAATGTGACCGCTGCTGCTGCTACTGCTGTTGATTGTTACTATTTAATAAACATGACCTACGCAACTTTTAACTTAAAGTAAATAACGACTGATCTGTTACGGAAATTTATAAACTCGCACAAATACACACATATCCACACACATGCAGTCAGTGATTTATATAAAAAAAAAAAAAAAAAAACATATACACATTTACACTAAGTAAATTGCATTTATACGATACTCATTCGTACAGATATTTAACACAGTTAATATTTACTTAATCTGGGTTGGGCAAAACAAAAAATTAAAGCAAGAGGGAAGATAAAGAGAGAGTAAGAGATAAAAAAGTGAAAGTTCGTACTTTTATCTAGGGTTGTCAGATGTTTTGCAAATTTTATTCCCAAATTGTAGATTTTTATTTTCAATGAAATAATTTTTTTTTTATTACCAAAAAGCCCCACTAAGTACTCTTACATTTTATGATAAAATATTTTATTTGTATTGCATTTCATTTGTACATTTTCTTTTATTTGACACTTACGTTATGCATCAACACGATAAAGCTCGATTCACCCACGCGCTGCAAAAAATATTTTTGGCCGTACACAGAAAGAAACACACTCGGGATAAATTAAGGGTTTTAAACTTACTTTAAGAACGAGTCGTACTCAAAAATTCAAGCACGAATAACACTAAAACGTACTCAAAAAAAATCCTAAATGGGATAACTTTCGAAAATCAGTCCCGGAATTTCGTAAAGTAAGTATAAAATTCTCAAGCCAAGTACAAAAAAGATTGAACTTTTCGTTGGTAGTGCCACACTGAGAGTAAAATTACAAAATGAGCGTTTCAGTCTCATATAACTTATCATAATTTGTTGTACAGTACTTTTCGCTTATAGTCCATTCCGCTTAAAGGTCAAAAACGGATGTAAGCCAAAATCTGTCATATTCACTTGCAGATTTTTCGAATTTCTTACAAATTATTTTTGCTAAGGTCCATTTCGCTTGTAGTCGATTTTCGTTTATAAGCCACATTTTCTTTGCATGCGTATCTAATAAGTCATGCAAAAAAATTCGGTCATAGTCCACTCGGTTTTTTTATTTTTTAACAAGCTGGCAGCATGTTTTTATTTACCTTCGGATAATTTTAAGTACGAATTCTGGATTAAATCATTTTTATAACACTTGAATCGAGCGCATTTTGAGATTGATTCAATATCAGTTTTACTAAAATCAATCTCATTTTCGGATTATTTTAAGTACGAATTCGGGATTGAATATGGATAAGATGAGTATTTCGAGATTGAATAATCCGTACTTGAATCAATCTTTCTGTACTTGATTCAAGAAAATCCGTACTCACTGTACTATTGATACCGCTTCGGATGCGTTGATGCTTTATACAAATTGAATGGGCATAAGGATTTTTGACAGCTCGAAAACGCGTTCCGCTCTTGATGGCAGTTACTTTTGATAGAGAGAAAAATTATTTTGTTCGGCAAGTTTTTTCTTGAATTGGTTTAATTTTAATTCTTGTTCGGAACAAAATGAACTGAGATGCCACTTTTTTCAATTTGTATATAAAAGTTTGTATATAATATAAAAAGTTTGTGTATGATATAGTGTTTTTTCATTTATATTACAACAATTGTTTTTTTTTTTTTGCTGAATAATTAAATAAAAAAATAAATTTTATTATCAAGGTTGTTTTTGGGAATACAATTATTTACTAAAAGATTTTTTTTTGTTGTGCTTAATTCCCTTTTTTTTAATAATTGATAAAAAATACTGAAATTTTTTGAATTGAAAGTAACAATATCACATTCCTTTTCTTATCCATTTTCCTTAACACACTTTTAGAAAACAGTTCAATATAATCAGTTTGCTAGTTGTGCTGCCATTTTTAATAATTGTTTACATCTGTTAATCCCTTGGTAGCTGTGTTTTTCCGGACAAATTTTCAAAATGGGTGAATCGTTCCGCAGAGCACTCTCTGTAAAAATATTTTCTCCGGACAAAAATAATGGTCGGAACGCATGGGTGAATGCACATTATATGTTAATTTGATTAACAAAGTCAAAAACTTTAAAATTAAGGCCCTAATCATGTACAACGCAGCGCAACGACAAACAATAACATTGAAAGCACAAACAATGTCATAAATATTTTGTAATTTTGTTGTTGCTTTCAACAGAAATTCATGTACCGTTTTAAAATTTTGAACGACACAAGCTATGCAGCGTTTGAAATTTTAAGACGCAATGTGAATTTCTGTAGAAAGCAACAACAAAATTACAAAATATTTATGACATTGTTTGTGTTTTCAATGTTATTCTTTGGCGTTGCGTTAGTTCTGTGGCGTTGCGCTGCGTTGTACATGATTAGGGCCTAAATTAATCATCCAGCGTAATTTTTGTGCACATATGTCTTTAATTAACCCTTACATTGGTACTCTTCGTCGAAGCGACGAAGTGAGTGCCAGGAATTAAAAAAAAACTCAATTTTAAGCGCCGTGGATTAACGTTTGACCACACATAACAAAAGCAGACTGTGGGCTAGAGGCACAGAGAAAATCAGAGTGTTACGTGTAAAGAGAGAACAGAGAACACAAATTTAAAAAAGATGTTCGTTGATTCGAGGAATGTCTACCATTCTAGGGTTAAAAAGCTTTATCATTTCTGGAGATGATTCAAACATGTCGCAACAAGTTGAATTACGTTTTTCTTAGTTTTGTTTTATTTAGGTTCACTGCCAAAAAAAACCCGTATAACACAATCATTACTTGTTGGTTCACAAAGCAGAGCTAGTGCCAACTTGGCCAAATCTTCTAATGACCGTGATCCAGCGGCATTTTGATATAAATAAAGTTATGTCCAAAATGAGCTCAAAGAATTAAATTCTAGTACGTCAAATAAATCTTTCCATTTAACAAATGGCCTATTGTGATTTAAAAATGTCTGCAGACATGTTAAAACATTGATATTCATAACCGGTTGAATTATTTTTATTATAAAGCTGAAATTAGAGCAAATAGCTTGTAAATCGTTAAATGTCAGCACTGAATCTATCGCCTTTATTTCTTCTCCAAAATCGTAGCCCAAGGCCTTTAAATGTAATGCAAAGTAGGATAAATCTGTTTCTATTGCCTCAATTATTTTTGTTACGTCTTCACTAAATACATTAAATATCAAAAATGTAATTAATTAGCGAATGACTTGCCAGTCATAAATTATTATTAAAAATATTGCTTTTATTGCTTATAGCTGCTTTATATTATACATATATTGGGATTGGGGATTTTGTGGAGATTTTTTTTAATTTTGGGGATTTCCTAACTATTTTTCTTATTCTTATTAAGGTGTTTTTACTTTCATTCAATTTTGTTTTATTAAAGGCTGCTTTACACTATCACACAAGCCTGACGTATTTTGAGGAAAATACAACCCTGTCATGATAAGTTGTTCTTGTTATTGGAAAATGTTCCAACAATAATTAGACCAGACATGTATTTTCGTCAAAATACGTAAGACTTGTGTTATAGTGAAAAACAGCCTTTAATAAAACAAAATAGAATGAAAGTAAAAATACAATAATAAAAATGAGAAAAAAATCGTTAGAAAATACCCAAAATTATAAAAAATCCCAACAAAATCCCCAATCCCAATATCAATTGTTTATCCCCGGTTTGAAAATAAAATCCCCAATTTGGGGATAAAACCCTAATCTGACATCACTGCTTCGGGGGAATGATTGTTTTTTTTTTGTACTTTAACGGGTGTTTTTTTCATCTGCATGTGAATTTTCGATATCGATGACTACGGTATGATACTTGAGAATGTCAGACTGTGTTGACATTTCTGTTCAGTAAGTATTGGCAAATCATCGTGAAACGTTTAACGCTTGCTCTAGCATTCCGAAATGTGGAAATTTACTACAAAAAAATAAATAGGTTCATGGAGCACTTCGTCCATTTAATAAAGGTAATTTCTTTTTAAATGGCTACGTCAATAAGCAAAATTTGCATATTTAGAGGGTAGACAATCCTCAAGCCGTTAAAGAATCAATATTATATTCTTTAAAGTTGACTGCTTGGTGCTGCTTACACGCTCTTTCGACATGAGGATGGAGACGCCGTTACGGTGGATGGCGTGCACTATCGAGCCACGCTGACCGAATTTTTCTAACCAAAAAATAATCAACTAAACATCAACAATATTTTGCTCCAACAAGACGGCGCAATTTGTCATACAACGACCTTAACAATCGACTTACTGCAAAATCAATTTACTGACAACTTTATTTCCAGAAGTGGTCCTATTTACTGACCTCCTCGCTTGTGCGATTTAACGCCTCTGGACTACTTTTTATGCGGATATGTTAAGACATTTATATATGCTGACAAACCGACAACGCATGAAGCATTGCAAGCCGATATTTAGGCCACCCTTAACGCCATATGGCCAGACTTATTGAAAAAAGTAATTGGACCGAAAAAATGGACTATGTAACTTATAGCCGCGGCGGACATATGTATGCCGCAAAATTATCTACCAGATTAGAATAAAACAAATTTCATTCTAACGACATTTCTGTCTTTTTTTTATCATTTTAAGTTCTCATGCAGCTAAAAAAAAAAACACCCTATAGTTCTGTAAATATATGGATATTCACCTGGATGCAAATATATTTTATATTGAATATACTGGTATGCAAATTTATATGCAGATGAGTGTGAACTTGTTAAAATACAGGAAAGGACTTAAGGATTTTATATTGACCAGTGGAATATTCCACGTTATGCGAGTAGACTCAAGCAAATTTTCTATCAATCTCTAGAATTTCTAAGCATACGAATAATTCCAAACTTTTAAATTGACTGTAATTCATTCTTGCAACAGGCTTGGTGTTGACAAAAGCGCTCCCTTTAGATACATAAGTCAACGTTCCAAGTACGCGCAATAAGGGTTTGTATGGCCACCACAAACATGGCTTGCTTTTGCAAAATAATATCATTATCAGGCCTGTTCTGAAAACCACTTTTATTCAAATCACGTGATTTCAAATCACATGTGCCTTTAAAAATCAAACGTGTGAAATTTTTGTGTTCCGTTTTTCGTGTGTTTCGGTGTGATTTTCAATTGCCGAAGGCACACCGAGAAACAAAAAATTAAATGATTTTCAGAACACCACAAAATAACACGTGTGATTTTAAAAAGCACGTGATTTTTAGAACAGGCCCGTATATGTTAACTACAAATAATTGAACTTATACTTCAACAACTGTAATATGTTCCCAGTAAAAAAATATTCTTTCTCGGAGGCAGTAAAATGTAAGGGAGAATTCGCAGTGTAGCACTTACACTTCTTATGAAATATTAAATGAAATTTATTGGAAATTCCTCGCGTTGCTTTTTCACGCTTTGAAAACTGACAGGATTTCCGTAAATAAAGTAAGTGAAAAAAATTTGTCATTGGAAAAATTGTTATATCAGCGTTTAAAATCTTTAAATAAAACTAAAATAGATATTGGGAATTATTTCTTTTTTAAGCAACTTTATTATATTCAACATTTTTTATTTTTTTCGAATTTATCCTATGAGTTAAATTTCAGTTATGTATAAAGACATTCCTAAAAAATTAAGGAATAGAACAAAAAAGCTTTAAATTCGAAAAAATAAGAAATGTTGAATATAAATCTAAAATATTTTTTTTGAATAAGGGACTAATACTTTTAAATACAATTATATTAAATTGCTGTAAAAATTTTTTTATCAAAACAATAAATTAATTTGATCTAAAGAACACGAATAAACGGCGCTTTAGTACTTATCACCACATTTAAAAATTGTTGGATTGTGTGCCTTATCTTACAGACGTAGAGTAAGGCAGTCACTTTTATAAGAAAAAAAATGCAGTATACGTATTTATTGCTTCCAAATCTTAAAAATGTTTTGCTGGGTTGCACCTGAAATGTGGTAAATATTGTTTGTATTTATCAAATGCTACAAATAAAATAACATATTATATAAATTATATTTAACTTACCGAGCAATAGTGACGTAGACCTGCAGCCCGTTGCAGTGAAATAGTCCAAGGTCTCTGGCGGGAAAAGAACCTGCATACCTCGCTCTATCAATCAGTTTAGGAGGGCACTCATAATATCGAGCCATAACCACAAAAAAAGCTTAAGTGGCAACATTTTCTATTTTCGCTTTTTTTAATAAATGAATTTATTGGCAACACTTGCATGATATTCTAAAATCTCATGGTTGCAAAAGGTACCGTTACGATTTCA
This sequence comes from Pollenia amentaria, assembly GCA_943735925.1. Taxonomy (NCBI): domain Eukaryota; kingdom Metazoa; phylum Arthropoda; class Insecta; order Diptera; family Polleniidae; genus Pollenia; species Pollenia amentaria. The sequence continues at coordinate 48,691,675 of OX031007.1, forward strand.
TATTTTAGTTTAACTCTTTCAGGGTCAAAAATAACTTGTGACGAGATAAAAATCTGGTAATGTGATGGCGCTGAAGCCAGGAAAAATAATGGTTTTCGTCTCATGTACCTTCCCTGGTTTCTAGGGAATGCGGAATATATTTATAATTGACCTCCAAGGGTCCACAAAAGAATCCTACTATTGATTTTTGCAATATTTTTACCAAGTAAATACTTATTTACGCATGTGTCAATACTTACAATTTTTTTAATATCGCCCGATCACCGAAGTTATAATTTTTTTTCTTCCTAAATATAAGCTTTTTACAAATTTCCTGACTTGTGTACGACAATGCGCTCAATAATAAGAAACGAAAGTCAATGCCTACTATAATAACAATTTAAAATAGGAAATGTGTCTCTCTTTTTTTGATAAAACAAAAAATAATATAATTAACTGTACATTAAAACGGCATAGAAACAGAGTACAATGTAATGTCGAATATATTGGACAAAAACACAGAAAGCGTTAAGCGCCACTTTTCATACAAAATTTTTGTGAAATATAATAAAAAAAAACCTTCTCCTGTAAAATTTTGTCGCTTGAGTTTTTTAATCAAGTTAAACGCTATTTTTGATTCTAAAAATAAGAATGGCCACGATAAAAATGTACATGAACCACCATAAAATTATTGAAAGAGACTTCAATCATGATGCGATTGCCTTAATATTATTATGATTACAACGACCGTACCCTGTAGAAAATTGAGGCAATTTAAAAACTACTAATGATTCATTAAAAAAGATAAACTAGTGAACTAGTAAAAAGATTCATTTGATTTTTCGACAGAGTGCCATCAGAATGAGGCAGTACTCACTCACCCTGCATAAGTTTCTTCTAACCACAAGTTAGCACATTTTTAGTTACCTTGTGGTAAATAGAGAAACAATTGAGTACTCACTTAATCTACATATGTTTCAGCTTAGCACAAGTTAGCTGATTTTAAGTTACCTTCTGGTGAATTAAAAAAGATTTATTGCTTGTTTTTTAAGTTTGAGCTCTTTATCTAATAACAGGCAGTTAAATTATAAAAGATTTCACAGCAGCATATATAGAATATATTCCAATTCATTAAAAAAAGCGTATGAAATGCCTTCTATGATCAATAAACATACGGTATACTTACTAAAAAACAGAAAATTCCATTTAAACACATGTGTTTATTCATACATGCCCTTCTTTATTAAAACAACTTGATATACTACACAGAAAAAACTATTCATTTTCTCCAATCACATAATTCATAATATCAAGCAAACAATTTGTTGAAATTATCAAAAAACTTTGCCATTTCAAACAATGTGTTAATTTATTTAATAAATTATTGACAATTCCCAGCAACAATTCTACATGTTTAAATTATTTTATTTTAAACGAAAAAAGTCCATTAAGATTTTTTGTTATTTAATTATTTTTTTAATTGAAAGCTTATTTCAAAACAACTAAAATGTTAATTAAATCAAAATAAAATTTTTAATTTTCTTTCTACTAAAAAAAATAATTGATTCAATTATCACTTAATTAAATTTAAATACTTTTTAAACAATTTTTTAATTGATAAAACACTTTTTTCTGTGTAAATAAAAACTGAATGAAAAAACAAACTGTTTTTTTTTAATTTTTTCTTCTGATTCTTTTTTTTAACCTATGCAAAATTTCTGCATAACTTTTGAGCTAGTTTAAAAGTAAAATGGAAAAAATTAACTAAGGCTGAACCCACGCCAATTGAAGACAAAACAGTTTTTTGACTAAAACGACAACATAACATTATTTCTTATGAGACAACCCATACCAAACAAAGCCGCCGCACAGCTGTATTTATAACTTACTGCGACAAAACATTGGTTGCAGAAAATTCGTGTGGTTTGATACAACATACCCACAAAGAGTAAGACAAACAGACTAAACGAACCTCGTTGCACATAATTGCATGATTTCTTATGACTTATAACTTAAGGTAATTAAGATAAGTCAAAAAAAAAAAAAAAGAAAAAAAAACTATTTTCGCATTGCTATCTGATGACCGGTTGTCTTTTAGGACAAAAACTGTTTTGGACTGATAAGACGTTTTTTTGGTGTGGGTTCGCATCAAACAAGTTTCATTAACTTAAAATACAAAAATGTTTTGTCTTTTGTTGGTGTGTATTTGGCCTAAAAATCTACTAAATTTTAGATTGACTTACAAAATTTTGACAGATTTAGGACACCCGGCTTGTTTTTCTCGTTTTTTTCCAAAATTTTTTTCTATATGTGTTATACAGAAAAAAATAACGACAAATCAATTGTAATATTGAATACCTTATTTGTCAATATAATTAACTTTTTAATGGAAAATGCCCCAATAAGTAAAAAAATTATTTGCTAATAATTGATGTTTGACTATTGACTGCCAGCCGTAACGGCAAAGATTCTCTGATGAGATAGTGCGTTTACTATCGAAACATGTCAGAATCAACCTGTCCGTGAACGTAGGCTTGATCCCCCGGTCAGTCAAGAATGAAAAATTATCAATACATTTTAATGAATTTCATGTTGTAAAATTCCTTTCTTCATAGAAATAATTTAATGAAAATTTAATTTGATGAACTTTAGCCTGATTAAAAATGCCAAAATTTGGATTAAAATAAGACCTCTATTAAATTTTCTTTATGAATCATTTAATAATCACAATTAATTACCATAGAGATTCATTCAATCTCGTGTATTCTTTTAGAGATTTTGAACAAAAAATACAGATTTTCTTATTTTGTAATTTATACTTTTTGACACAAAATTATTTTTTACTATGATGTACTCGTTGATTCATATTCTGGAAATCGAATTCGAGTTAAATTGCAATCAAACAAATTTTCAAAACGATGCGGTATTAAAATTTCACGAAAATATTCAGTTTTATATGCGTCATTCAATGAGTACCAATTATATTTATCATAAAAAGGGAAATTTTAGAAAAAAAATAACTGAAAATTTTTAACTATTTAAATTTTATCCGGCTTCGATTTGCCGATTTTTGCCGAATATGGCAATTTACAAACATGTTAATAAGGAAAATTGTAATAAACGAATTTTCTTTAATTACTTATGTGTTGTTTCTATGTGACAGGCAATTGATTGTGTAGTTAAATTTATATGAAAAGTACTCAAAAAACTGAGTGATTTTCATACAAATTTTGCTACACCATAAATCGCATATCACCTGGAAACAGCACATTAATAACCGTTGTTATTTTTTTCTGGAAATACTCGTTCTTTTTGACTATGGGTTGTATTTTAAATTCCGTTTTAAGGTTTCAGAATTACACCAAAATACTGAGATTCCTTTAAGGGTTTTACCTAAAAAAGATTCCTGAAGATTGGTCATTCGTAAATCTCGGACCCTTTGTTTTGGAGTATTGACGTAACTAGATCTCATAGCAAAGAGTCTTATTATCTAAGAAAACAGTTTGGTCTTAACGTACACGCATTAAGTCCACCTCAGTTAATAGTTTGAAGATTTTCCCGCTTTTTATGTGCTCATCGTTATTTTCAAAAATTTTAATGATAAATATAAAATTTTGCTGATCGATTTCACAAGAGTTCGATAAAAATTCTTTTCAATAGTAACGTTCATATTGATTTTAAGGCACTGAAAGTTCAGATTACTAATTTTAATCTAAGCCACATCTGGCCCTTATCTACCTCTAAAGCAGCCCTGATTTACAAAAACATTTACATGCCAATACCTACATGCAAACATACATATATCAACAATATACTCGAGAGTGTATGTATGTGTGTTTGTATGAAAGTGTTTTAATAAAGTGTTTTATTGCCATTCATATAATCGTGTATATATGCAAAGCTATGCACACAAACACCTCCACATTCATGAGAGAGAAAAACAAAACAATATACTATAACAGGAAACGGAAATCCAGAGATAAACAAACATATAAAATATACATCCACAGACAAACATACCTTCATTCACACATGCATACTCTTATTTAGAACCTTTATTTTCCATTATTTTTTTTTTATCACAGATCCCATAATGCAATATTTTTACAGCAATTTTATATTCTTAAAATAGATTCTTGCACCTTTTTCCAACATTCATTGTTGCCAGAGTAATAATGTATTGCAAAGAGTTTTCTATATCATTTATTTTTTTTTTTCAAGCTCAGGTGTATGCAGTGTCACCAGATTTTAAAAAAATTTTACAATTGAATTTGGCATTAGGCAAGCCCAAAAAATTTTAACAATTATAAAAAAATTGTATATATAATGCTAACATTTTTTTTAAACAATTATTACGAGTATGAAATTTTATTCGAAAATAAATACATTCTATTGACTTACTTTTTAACGAAATTGAAATAAAAATTTTAAATAAGTGGGTAGATTTTGGAAAAACTTTAGATACATTCAAATATGTAGCACAAATATTTGAGATTAAATTTTAAATTTAGGGGGTCCGCAAACCTCTGATACATACAAAATTGAAACGATCTTATTTCTTCGTTATACAGAAATATTTAGATAATTTTTTTTTTAAGTTTAAGAAAAGTTGAAGTTTCAAAATTATTATTTTTTCAGCAGTTTTTTTCTTGTTTTTTTTTCTTAATTATTTATTTATTGAATCTTTATATATTAAATATGAACTAACAATACTAATACTTTATTTTTGTCCTGCCAATGCCAGACGAAAATTTTTCTCCTCACGGTTTCTGTTCACATATGTAGATGTTTAGTGCTCTTCTCGTCGGATGAGTCCTGCAGCATCTCTTCTCATTAATCTAGAGTGGCCGCTGTCATTTAAAATATTTCGAGCTAGTGGATTTGTGTGCGACTCAAGCCTTTTTAAATATTTGACTGCAATAATTAGTATTGTGGCTATTTTATTAAACTGTTAATGGTTTTTAATCCAAATTTCAATATTTTAATTAGGCTTAAGTTCATTGAATCTAATTTTCATTAAATTATTTTTATGAAGACAGGAATTTAACAACATGAAATTAATTAAAATTTATTGATAATTTTTCATTCTTGACTGAGCTGAGAATTGAACCCAGGCTTTCACGGACAGGTTGCCCTGACTAGTTTCGATTGTTACCACACAATCGCCATTGAAAACGGATGGCCTCAATAGTCAAACATCAATCTTTAAGCCAAATGGTTTTTTTACCTTGGCAGATCCAAATTTTCTTTGAATGAATGATTATCTATTTAATTGATTTACATGTTCTTCCTAACTTCTGTTTTTCGTTCTTTTTGTCAAGAATTCTTCTTGAAATCCAAAGAACATTTTTTTTGCATACTTCGTAATAATAGTTTGTAAATGGCACATTGAGAGCCTTGTGAATATTTAAGTTTTTAACATACCAGGGAGCGACTGTGATTATTCGAAGAAGTTCAGCAGCTTAGAGAAAATTTTTTTTCAAATATTTACACTATAGAATTTGAATCTAAATACAAAGTGAAATATCTTTGTACTTTTTTATTGTAATATCAAATGGAAAAAAATTTTTACAATCAACCTGATGAGGGCATTTCTAATATCACCGGAATATTATATTTTTTTTTATAAGGCTGGTAAGATGTCTCTTCAGATAAGAATTTTCCATTTTCATACCGAATTTCATTTTGGGTACAACTCTTTTTAATCAAAATTTATTATAATTTATAAAGAAATTATGTAAAGTCATTAAACCATTCATCCAAATATTTTAAATAATTTAAAAAAAAGCTAAAAACATTTCATGAAAATGCTTAATAAAATGCCAAGTGCTAAATGAAAGTTTTGCAGCAAAATAAAAATTGTTAATGCTAAATTTAGCTGAAAAAATGGTAACACTGGTTATATGTTTAAATATTTTGGAATGTTTTAAATTTATTTTTGCTATTTCTAGATTATACTTACACATATAAAAGAATATATAACACATATTCTTATAAAGTTTATTTTATGGTATTGTGTATTTGTATGTACATATGTGTTGCTTTTTTTGTCGTCCTGACTTTGTTGATAAACAAATCATTAAAAAGGTGCTACTAAAATTGTTGTTTGTATCTTTTTGTATACAATTCGCAAGGTTTTCAAGAACAATGTTTTTTTTATATCAAACAACAACAGCAACATCACGGCCAGGATATGAGAAACTATAAAAGGTAAACAACGTAGCAAAGACAAACGAAGAAAAGAAATATGTATTTTGTGTAAACAAATGCGAAAGAGAAGTAATAAATTTTTTTCGTGAAAAATTAATAATATTTTCTTTAAAGATATTTGAGTTGAAAATTTTAAATCAAATTATATTGCAAGTTAGAGGAATTCTTATTTTGGGTTTTCCTAAACACTCCTGTTAGGTTAGAAAAAATTTACTAATGTTAGGTTATTGGACCATTTGGTCCATATAAACAGCTAATGTAAAAAGCAAGTGAGGGATTCCCCTTTTTTGTTTTTTCTTTCTATTTAATCAACACAGGGTAAATATGTAAAAGACTATTGTGGGATCCTCCTTTTTTGATTTTTATTGTAAAGAAGCATAAATATTTGCACTGTTTGTTTCAATTTCAGTGTTGTCTTCCTAATTTCAGACGTTTTTTACTTACGACATGGCAAAAGAGCGAAGATGAGATACGAGAACTCCTCAATGCGGAAAAAATGGCTCCGATATATCAGATTCGAAAATTTATTATATACATATATATTACGGTGGGCTAAATTGTATGGAAGGATTTTTTTTTTAATGAAGCGTATAGCAAAAACGTAATCTAAAGGTGATTCTGAGAAATTTTGCTTAAGAGACCATAGCTCTAAGTCGGATTTGGAGCCGCCCAAAATTTAATTAAATTTTTTTGTTTTTAGTATTGATATTAGGATTTTTTTGTCGAAAAGCCTAAAATGAACTTTTAACTAATAAATTCTGAATTTTCTTCGATTTTTTTCGAGATTTTTTCTTTCTTTTGCAGATTATGAAAGTTCAGATAATTTTTAAAAACTTTTATTACGATAAATTTTTTTGTTTTTACTTGGTTACGTATGATTATTTTTTAACTCCAATTTATTAACATGCATACGCCATGTGGTACAACTAATAATTCAAACTTTAAAAAAAGCACTAAAAAATATCTAATATCTCTACTAAAAATAAAAAAAATATTGGTATCAATACAGATTCATAAAGGTGATAAAAATACCTTTCAAACAAGCCCACTATTCTATCCGATTTAATTACGAATTTAATTAAATTGTTCTATTTATATATGGCTCCAAGTCCGACTTAGAGCTATGGTCTCTTGAGCAAAATTTAACCCGCCATAATATATGTATATATATATATATATATATATATATATATATATATATATATATATATATATATATATATATATATAATCTAGTTACATCTAGTATATACCCGTCCGAGCTACACGCAGCTCTGTTTATCCGTTTTTTATTGCACAAAACAAAATGGCTTGGAGTGACACGCCATTCCATAATCCTATTGGAGCTACGGTTGAGAATATTTTCTTAACACAATCAGGACTAACTCGATTTGCAGCGTCCAGATGCACCGACATGCTGTAGTTTTTTGTTGTTGTTTTTTACGCCTCCGTTTGAAAGAATTATCGTCGAATATACTTATAAATACGTCAGGATTAAGTTTGTAGAAACTGCTGGTCAAATGGTTGGTGCCTACAGCACAAAACGCAAAACAAATCGATGGCCAAACATTGTATTGGCTTACATACTTGATATATCCGCTTTGAATGCGTACACACTATTTTCTGAAATTGAAGTTTCATGGGCTCTAGCTGATCGGAATCGCAGGAGACCAGAATTTTTGCGGCAGCTATCACTTTGTCTGGCTATGATGAAACTCCAGTGGCCTTTAAATAATAATACTTCTTATTTAGGGGCTAGAAGAAATAAAATGCTCCATTTGTAGCAAGTTTATTTGCAAAACTAGACGAAAAACATTTTGCTCATAATGCAATCACAAGTATTGTAAAACAAACAAATAAATACTTAACTTAATTAAAAAAAATCAACGAAAACCAAAGAAAATATACTATGGACCGACCAAATGGTCCCTTAACCTAAGATTCGAAATTTTTAATTTTTCTCAGTCCTGTTTTAGGTTACAGCCTTAAATTTTTGTATAGAACATTGTTTTATAAAAATAGCACGTAAGCTAAAAAGCTAAGTCAGTGTATATCACCGTTCAAAAATTACAAAGAAAACAACTCAAATATTGGACCAAATGGGCTTAATAAACAGCAGGGCTAAGAAGAAATACTATAAAGTTGGGTACGGAAAGTTAATTTTTAGAAATAGATTTCATTAAGTTTTAAATGAGTAATGATCGAAAAAATCATACTTTTTCAATTTTCAGAGTTTAAACTCCTCCATTTTCACATAGTCTTTTAGTGAATTGCTACACCCAGAGAATAAACATGTTTATATATGGTCACCTCCAACAAAACTATTTTAAAAGAAAAATTTTAAATATATTATGTTTATTTCAACCATACTATTATCACCGACAAACATATTATAGTTAAATTAGTCCTCCATCAAGAAGCCACAACCACATTATGGTTGCCTCCGAACATGTGTTGTTAAATAATAGCAAAAATTTGCTTAACACTTATAATAGCATGGTTGGTTTTCAACTATAGCATGCTGCTCTTGGAAAAGAGGAAAATACTATTGTTAATTTAAAAACAAATTATTGTCATATTTAACCAAAACATGTCTCAAGGCAACAAAAATATGGTTGTGGCTTCTTGATGGAGGACCAATTTAACAATAATATGGTTGTCGGTGACAAAAAATATGGCTAAATTAAAAATAATATATTTTAAAATGTCTTTAAAAATAGTTTTGTTGGAGGTAATCATTTTTAAACATATATTTTCTCTGCGTGTATACATTGATAGAAAAAATTTCATAACGCTGATGTATGTTGACATCAGTACTATGATAAGTGTCTTCGTTTTTTACCCCATGCCACGTTCCATCATTGTGATATCAGCCTTAACATCACTTGCCCAAATTGTCATCAGGGTCTGAAATTGAAATTATGACATCAATGGGTTAACACATCGGCATCACAGCAATTACAAGTCGGAGTCAGTTAAATAAAGAATATCATCAGTGCAATGACTTAGTAACATCGTAGATACGACTCATTTTGCTCAATTTAATGACAGTTTGTCAACGGGATTGGAAGTCAAAGTGAGAGAATATTATTATTTACACAGAATTGTTTCAATGTTGTTGTATACCGCCCTTTGTTTACAAAATAACACTCAATTATAAGACACCAGCAGCATGCCCGGTATGGTTTTTGTAATTATTCTACTTTGAAAATTGGATGTATTTAACTAAATAATTTAGAAAATTAGAATATGAGAGTTTTTATAATACACAAAATGTGGCATTGGATTGATGTCACTGTAGTCACAGCATAGATGACACATAAACTGCCAGTTCATCAATTTCGAACGTTCGCATAGCAAACTACACTTAAAACAGCAACAAAATTATAAAATTTGTTTTTGTTTTAAATGTTATTTTTTATTCGAACGTTAACGTTCGAAATTGTTGAACAGGCAGAAAATATATACATCGATAGGAGATTAGTTTGACTTAGGCCTATTTTTACATCTTGTCGATAGTTAAAAGTTTCGTACTATAAAGGCCCTTAAAGTGATTTTAGAAAGAGTGTGTATATGTGACCTATGGGTAAATTTGGGCCAACCAGCACATAAATTTGTCATGACATAGAAGCTATCGCAAAAATTACTGTCTTCTATTTGCATGTTAATACCAACAGTTATAAGGAGATTTTTGCAATTGTATTAGCTATTTTAGGGAGTATTATTTGTAGGGGCCGATTCAAACAAAATTTGGTTAGATGATGTAGATTTATATAAAGTAACTTTGGACCAAATTTATTTAGAAAATTGTACGGGGTCTTTGCGAAATTATTCACAGTTTCTCACCAGTTTTCTTGTGACAATAAGCAAATTTGATCAAATTATCTACAAAAATGCGACTTGTGCTTTGCGCACAAGGTTAACATGGACATTCGGCCAGCCGGACGGATGGACGACCACCTTTAGATCGATTAACATTGTTAATCTAAGTTGACCGGTATACCAAAAGTCTGGTCAAGGACCACTAGTTAAAGGGGCTACAAGCATTAGCACAAACATGGAGTCGGAGTTGCGGTTTTTGTACCGGATTCGAAGTTCCCACAAAAACTCGCGAATCCAACTCCAACATTTTTCTACTTTACATATGTAAATTACTATATTAAAGATCAATGCGGTACGCGTTAAAATTAAAATATCGATTTGAAATATTAACAGAATCATTTTCTTGCTATATTTAACCATTTTAAAGGTACACAGGAAAAATTCTTTAACATTTTTCACCAATTAGAGCATAAATCAAAAATAAGATCAGTTATATTTAAAAATTTAATCAAGTGAATTAAACGTTTAATCAATTAAATTAAACGTTTAATCAATTAAATTAAACGTTTAAGCAAGTGAATTAAACGTTTAATTGATACTATAAATTGGTTTACTGGTGCAAATTTAATTATTTTTTAACTAATATAGCAAATTTTTTAATTGAGATCATTTGTATTTTTTCTGTGTACTACTGCATTAAAAAAAAAGAGTTTCAAGACAAATAAGGATCAGGGTCATATATGTAAATACGAAAAAATTGTATGATGACATTCGTCATTGCCTCATTGATGCCATTTGTAATAACAGTAATGTCACAATTTTGATGTTAGGGCATCATCAATATGAAAATGCATTTTTCTATGAGTGTAGTAAACTATTTTGTACTTAAGTTTTAGATATATGATATGGAACTTTTACACCCATTAGCCCTTTATTGTATATGTGTTGTTTGTCATTTCTAGAAAAAGAGCTTTAAATGTTGAATAAAAACATTTGTCACAAAATTCTACTATAAGTCTCTTAATATACATTTTCCCAATTGCATAATTGAGGTATACTTTGGCCAAAAACTCAAAAAAGTTTCTTTGGATTTAAAAAAAAATTTAATGCTATATTAAATATTACTCTTTAAAACATATAATAACAAATTTCGATCATAATGTGCAGCTTTGTTCGGCAGCAGGAATATTTCATTATTAGTTTTTTAAACAACTATTTGGCTATTGGAACAACGCACAGTGGCGCCCGTAGAGCAAACGAGGTGGCAAAAATCAAAATTTTCATGAGCGCCGACGAAGTTTTGAATAAACCCATCTTTTTATTTCGAACGGGAATAAAAAGACAAAGTTAGGTGCCTTAAGTGTCTTATAATGATAATTTGCAAAGGGTTTTTTACGTCACAACTTATTAATTAGTCAACATTATTGACATTAATGTGCTCTAAATACAACTTAACTCCGTTCGAAGTGGTTCTAAAGAGACTACAAATAATACTTAACTGAAATACGTAGCCAAAAATTAATCATTTGGTGAAAGACTAGCCGGTTGTGTTGCCGAGGATGGAACGCCCGCTAAAGCATTATTACTAAAAACTCTTAAGTAGTTCTAGCATATCTTCACGCCTAAAACAACAACATTTCGGCGGAATCAATAATATGGAAAAAAATTCAGCAGTCTTATTTAAAAAACCACAAAGTACTAAAAAACAAAATTGAAGAAATCACACAATGTCGTGGAAGATTTTAAATTGTGGTCAATGAATTGACAAATATTTCATACAAAAAGCATGTCCATATTACTATTCCTTTCTATAATGCTGAAACAAAAAATTTTAAATATACTCGTATAAAACTAGCTAAGAGGTTTTGTTGGCAACTTCTCAAAAATATGGTTAAAGTCTACTGATTCATATAGACATGCTTGACCACCAACAAATTATAACTCATTTAAAATAAATTTAAGAGAATATCTTAAATAATAAATTTCTTAAATTCCTTTAATTTTTTATTTGATTTTGCAAAACATTTGTCTAGATCAAACATCATTTAACATTTTCTAAATTAGATTATACAATTATCTACCTACAAATAAAGTAGAGTAAATAAATAGAAATTGTTAAAAATAAAGCTAAAGTTTGATCAATTTACTGGTCACGCATTTCTTGGATTTTATCGTCAAATATTTGTTAGGTCTGAACATAACTAAAGTTGTTTGTATTGGCTTTAAATCAAATAACTGTTTTATTACAAAAACTTATTTGATTTTTGTGTATTTATTAGGGAGATCAATTATTCGAATTTTTTCAATAACCGGGCTTCGAATATTACGAATAGTTGCTATTTTAAAAAACCCGGTTTTTGGTTAAGCAATTTTTAAATAACCGGTTAACCGGTTTTAATTCAAATACTTACAAACACAAAAATCAAATAAGTTTTTAAAATAAAACGTTAATTTGAACAAAAACAAAACAATTTGCAAAGGTAAGGAACCAACAAAATACATAGATATGACTTAGATCAGACCTAACAAATATTTTACGATAAAGTCCAAGAAAAGTGGGACCAGTAAATGGATGAAACTTAAGCTAAGTTTTGAACAATTTTTTATTGATTTACTAAACTTCATTTGTAAGAAGATATTTTTATAATGTTGACAGCGACTGTTTGCATTTTACGAATCAGAAGTTAATGCAACATGTTTTTTTTTTTGCCAATGCAATTAAAAAAGTGGAATATATGACAGTTTTTCAACTTTGACTGCAGTTTTTTAAACGCTGGTTTTAATCATTTTCGATCTAAGCATATCGAGTTTTATACATACCAACCACAGCGTATACTAAATGCTTGGTTTCCACTTATTAAACAACACTTATACGCACTGTCTTCCATAAAATGTATTTATTGCTAGAAATTCTATTTTCTATTTTCTTTATCTCTTGATTTTTTTTTTCCTACAATATTCTTAAATTATAGAATCAAAATAAAATAAATAATGCACTATTACGAGTACATAAATTGCAAAAGTTTGCTACTTTTTTGCTGTAAAGATTATGAGAGAAAACAAAGAAACTGCAAAAATATAAACTACAAGGAAAATAACATAATAATGTTTTCTTATTGTCCAAAAAGAGAAAATAAGAAAAACAATGTTTTCTTTTTTAAACTATTGAATTATATTAGATAGACTAGAGAAAACCAAATGCAAGGGGGAATACTACAAATGAAAAAGAATATATACTGGACAAACATAAACAAATAAAATAGAACGAATTTATTTAAGAAATGAGGAGATACAACAATAATGAATAAAAAACTACAACACTCACAAGATTAGCAAAAAGATGAAACATTTGTTGTTAAGTTAGACACGTACGTAGAAGAAAAATATTGGGTGGATAGAAGGACTTTTGGAGTTTTGTTTAGTAAAAAATTTGCAGGAATTGAAATGACGTTTTTTGATATGTGCAGAAATGTTTACCTTAACCTAATAATAATAAGTCAAGTAAGAGTGGTGTATTCGGCTATGCGGTATATTATATACCCTTCACCATAGTGTGCAGGGGACATAAAGCTATATAAGTACCATTCTTTAGTTATAAATAAATCTATTTTCTGCCACGCCTTCTTTTTTTTCCTATCCTAAACTCACGAAGCTCTACGCTTGTCTGCAGAAAAGAAACCAGAGTCTCTAGCAGGAATCGAACCCGCAACCCTGGCGATGATAGACTAGCTCACTACCAACTAGCCTACCGGGCACCCAACACCGGGGCACCTAACACCGCCCACATTTTGTCAGATGTTGTGTATTGATATAGTTCTCCAGATATACATAAATACGGACGGACAGACGGACATCGTTAAATCTACTGCGTTATACTTGTACGTATTTGTTATTTAAAAACGCAAAAAAACCCAACTGATACCTTGTATCTTTCGGTATAAAAAAAAACAACCAGGGATTTTTTAGGAAAAATTTGAGGTTGTCGTGGTTTTTTGCTCAAATCTCAGCCATTTATAGACCGATCAGGCTGAATTTCAATCCAAACCAACCAACTCCCCATTTTATCTGGGGTCTTTGGAAAACCCCTTTGAATAGACGCACACAGATACGCAAGGGTGGTGATTTCAGGGATTAATTAAAAAAAAATTTCAAGTACCATGAAAACTACAAGCATTCGGTTAAAATGCAGAAAATTCTACATCACTAAGCAAAAAAATAATTTTAGTGACATTAAACATTGTAAGAAAACAGAGAAAAATAGGCAAAAAAAAAACTAAAAACTTTTCGTAGTTAAATGCGATATAACGAAAGTAATTTTAAAAAGTAAAAAATATAACGATGCAACCATCAAGCTCAGTGGTGCGATTCACTAACTTTTAACGAGCCGCCCAATCGTAAATTTTGTCGACATTTATATTCGCTTGCAGTAACGATAGTGCGATTCTGTAATTTATTTTTAACGATTGTAAACAGCTGTAGTTTTTGTAACATCTCTGTCTACAAAATGTTGAAATAAATAAAAAAGCACAAAAGAGAATAAAGAAAAAAACAAATGAAATTGTGCTTAATTTACTGTTTTTATATTTTATTTTGTGAATTTTTCATTTAGAATTTGGTTTTTGTTCATAATTTGATTTTTTTTGTACATTTTGAGTTTAGAATTTTGTTTTTGTTCATACATATATATATGTATGTATGTAAGAAATAAGGCCTCAGTCACTTTATCGATTAAAAAAACACAACGTAAATTATTGTCGTTAAAGTAACGAAAAATAAAAATTGCTTAAATTAACAGCTGACTTTAATCGACAGCGAATATCGTTAAAAATGTTACTGAATAGCAAATTCGATAAATTTTCGTTACATTTATTTTATCGATACGATTATCGTAAAAAAAATTAGTGAATCGCACTACAGATATTTTTTCAAATGTTTCGCTTAAATTTTTAAAAAAAAATTATTGTTGAAAGTGCTTTTATTTTTTAAGTTTATATGGGAGATTAAAAAAATGAATTTTCTCAATTTAAGTGGAAATAAAGTTATTAATTGGGCTCAATTAAGCAGAGATTTTTAGTTTATTTTAGAGGCTGAACAAATCAGTACAATTTTAGAAAAAATTATGATGAGTATCGGTGCGACTAAGGAGTTAGGTACAAATTAGTAGCAACACGCCTTGAGTTTACCAACAAAGAGCGCTCCACAACTTCTGCTATTTTTTTTATTGCTGTTGTTGTCATTGTTTTATGTGATTTTATTAGAGATGTGCAAAAATATCGTGATATCTTATGCGTGAGTCACTCGTGAGTCACACATGAGTCATGCGTGACCGTTGTTAAATTTATAAATTATAATGAATAAAAAAAATGAAGTGCGTGAATTAAAATTAAATTCTCATGGACTCACGAACTAACTTTCTTAGATTTGTTAAAAAATCGGAACTGTTTCAATTAAAGGCAATCCAGCGGAAGCGTGCGTGAATTAAACACAATTATGTCCGTAAGGGTGATCGCGAGAGTTTTAAAATGTTTTGTGCGTAAGCGTGCGTAAATAAACAATCACATTTATTATTTAATTAATAATTTTTTTCCCACACTTCCTACTCCAAGATTTTTTTTGGACATGTTCTAATAGTTACTCACGTCAAATTTAGTGTATCTCACTATTGTTGTTCTTCAAAAATAAGAAAACTACTAATTTTTTATATGAGGGTACCCCAATACTCCCTCCTGCTCCTCCAAGATTTAGTAAGAACATAAAGTTTGTTCTAAGAGTTACATAGATCAAAATTAGAGTGTCTCGCTATTGTAATTCTTAAGATATAAGAAAAATATTAATATATTTGTGTGGGGGGTACCCGTATCCCGCTCTTACTCCTCCAAGATGTTGGAACATGATGTTTCTTCTACGAGCTACCCACGATAAATTTAGTGTGCCTTACTATTGTAGTTCTTAAGGTATATAAAACATATACATTTTTTTTATGAGGGTAACCTTATCCCCCCCCCATTAGCCCTGTAAGATTTGGTTTGAACACGAAGTTTATTCTGAGAGTTACCCACATCAAATTTAGTGTGCCTCACTATTGTAGTTAAGGAGATATGAATTGATCCGCGAAAAAGGGCTTTTGGTCCCAGTGTGAGACGGACGCACATACGGTCAACCGGATTTAAGTTCTCTTTTCATAAGGATCCAGCATATACATACATATTTACTTTATAGGGTCTAGGATCAATATTGTGGATGTAACCAACGGAATGACAACTTATATATACCCTTTTATTTTCGGTGAAGGGCTTAAAAAGAGCAGTAACTTAATGAGAAAATATTTTTGAAAATGAATCAGAAACTAAAATGTTTTTCTCTAAATTCCTCAGTTGTTTTTTAATTTTTATTAAGTTTAAAAATTTTCTTACACCCAATTCCTGTGTAGACTACTACATAAAACAAATTTGTACAAAACGATGAAAGATGTACTGGACAGACTGTTAATTTAGAATGACCGGCTGACTGCTGGTAAATGTAATACAAATATCAATCTTGTGTGTTCAGTTTTTTGTGAATAAGAAAAAACTTTTATATATCGTAAAAAAATAAAAAAAAAACTTTGCTAAGTTAGGATATAATAAACAAAGCTTTGAAAAGTTAGAATTACTGTTCGAAATATTCTTACTGGAAATTCTTAAAGAATTTTTTTTAGGTACAATTAAAAAAAATGTATGTCAATAAAAAAAAAAAAAATAAATTAAAAATAAAGCACAATTATATTAAATTTAAATAAAGTTTTCATCAAATGAGATAAAAAAAAATTAAAAAAGTGCTTAATTTGTAAGTCCCTACAGTTTGCGTTAAGAAGAAATTTTTATGTTCAGTTTTGAAGTTGAAGTTGTCAAAATTTATTTGAATATATTTTTAAAGAAATGTTAAAGGCTGAGTTAGGCGAACGTTGCTGTACCCGTAACGTACTGTACCAGACTGCTAGTACTTTGGTGCACTTATAGAACATCTAAAAACGTGTCATATGTTTTTCACTTACACAAGCATACATAAGCAAAAATGCAATAGTAATACATAAAACAACACACGCACAGTGATGGAAAATCAGAAGGTTAAAATGGTGAGTTATATATAGTGTATGTAAAGAAACATTAATAATTTAATGTGTGATATTTATATTATAGATTTACAATAAACAAGTATTTATTTTAGCACATACATACACATTGACATGTATTTTTTAAAATGTGCATAGACAAAACAACATTCAAAAGCCTTTTATATATTTCTCATTTCTATTGTATGTGCATATGCATTTGTTTATTTTGTACATCTAAGCATTTGCATATTTTTTTTATATGGAAATATGTTCTTTTGTATGTAATTTTGTAGAAAGTTAATAGATATATTAATAAAAAAATACAAAAAAAGAACGAAAATACCCGCATTCAATTTAACATAGAAGCAACCCAACACTGTTTTACTAATGTCGCTTAACAACGGTATGCAATTTTATTTTATACTGAATGGAACGTACAACTACGGTACATTACATTTCGGTATGCTTTTCATATACCAAAAAGCGAACAGCTAATTGATACAGGACATACACGGTAAAGCAACGTTTGCCTAACTGAGCCATAATGCCCTCAGTTAAAGTGCAACGCCAAAAATTTTATGGAAAGCAAAAACAAAGTCAAAAATATTTTAAAATTTTGGTGTGTCTTTCTACATAAATTCATATTGAATTATTAAATTTCAAAAGCTTAAAATTTTAAAACACACTTCTAATTTCTGTACACAAAAAAAAAATTTAAAATTGTCTCTAATCATCAAATTGATAACAAATTCATAATATCAAGCAAACTAGTTGTTGATTTTGCACCTATTACCAAAATGATTAAATTCATTACTAAAAATTGTAATATTGTGTATTTTTTTTTTCAATAAATGATATTTTTAATTTAAATTAAAAAAATTATCAAAAAACTTTGCCATGTGTTAATTTATTTAATTAAATATTAACAGTATCCAACAACAATTTTACAAGTTTAAATTATTTTATCTTAAACGAAAAAGTCAATTAATACTTTTTGATATTTCATTAATATTTTAATTAAGAATTTATTTCAAAACAACTTAAATATTAATTAAACCAAAACTTTATTTTTAATTTTCTTTCAACTTAAAAACTTATTTATTCAATTATCACATTATTTAAATTTTAATACTTTTTAAACCAATTTTTTAATTGACAAAAAAACTTTTTTTCTGTGTAGAAAGCAACAACAAAATTATGAAATATATTTGACTTTTTTTTGCTTTCAATGTTATTTTGGCATTGCGTTGCGTTTTACTTAATAAGGACCTTAGTTATTTATTAACTAAGTGGGAAAAATAAGGCTTAAGCTGCAAGAAGTTTAAAAAATACTTTTTTATTTAAAAAAAATACCAGAAATAATTCCAAATAAAGAATTTTAAAAAGTTTTTTTATGGTAATTTTGAAACTTCCAATACTAAATCTGGATAAAAAGGAAAAAGTTCGTAAGTTAACTTAAGCTTAAATTGATCTAATGGCACCTTTGGGATCTTTACGTTTAAAGGTACATATTGACAAACTTGCAATTATTTTGTACGTTTTTTCCGGAAGTTATAGCAAAATTACTTTTTGCTTATATTTTTTCAATGTCCAAAAAGATTTAAAATAAATACTTGGGCTTACTTCGGATCTTTGACTTTAGGAATATTTAGAAATAAAAACCTTAAAATATAAGCCAGGAGAGAAGAAGAGATCATATAAGAATATGAATAAGTTTTCAAAAATCATCTTTAAAGTTTAAAATTGCTCTCCTACAAAAGTACAAGAATACTTTTATGACCTTTTTCCTTATTGCCACAGATATTTTGAGATATTGTTTTATTTTGGGAAAAAACAAAAGTGCATTCCTACAAGATTTTTTCACGTGTTTTAACAGGGAATTTTTTAAAGTTAAAGTTTATAAAATGAGGGAGAAATTACAAAAATTGATATTACATTAACATCTGTGTTTGACTAAAAATATTAAGCGAATGTCACTACCAGGGGTGTTACATTTGACAATTTTTCATCATTTTGACGATTTTTTTGAGAAAATACAGAAAAATGACGTTTGACGATTTTTGTAATAAAATTTAGTGTTCTGACTTTATTTCCGTTTTACTAAATTCGTCAGCTAATCGTTTTTAGATAAATAAATTTACATAAAACTAAAATCAGAAATCGACTGGAAGCAAAAATAATTGAAGATATTTTGTTTACAAAGGATTATTTGAATATTTTTACTTCAGATTGTTTCAGTGCAGCTAATTAAATAAATACTGCGCAGATAGCTTGTACGAATAAATTTAGAAATCTTTTCGATAACTGTCCGTGATAGTTAGCAGAAGAACCTTAGGCCGTCGATTTCGTGTCGCTCACAAGAAGTCAGCCTTTTGAATACAACAGCTTGACGAATTTTGCATCGGTCTAGGTTGTGTTGCTATAAATATATGATCATCAACTTTTTTCGGGCGGAATTGGATGTCATGGACACCAACGACATGTGGTCTCTACAAAACGACGCTACGTGTTGCGCAGCTCAAGTTACATGGGATATTCTGCACGCGCGATTTCGTGGTATTGTCATCACATGTTGACATTAATTTAAATAGTATCCGAGATCTTTCGATTCTACCTAATTGGTTTTTTCTTTTCGGGCTTTCTTAATTCGCAGGTCTATGCGCACAAGCCATAGCGGCCCTCAAAGCATACGTAGTCAACGCTATGGCAAAAACTCACACTAATGAACTCCTGAGCCTGGCTGTAGTTTTATGGATATAGCAAGAACATTTGTTGTCAACTAGAATAATTCTTTGAAATAAAAGAAATAATTCTTATATGTTGCGTCTGCTTTTTGATACGTTTCGTTTTGCTTTTATTAACTACAGTACAGATAGAAAAGGGCAGGACCTAGTAAGTTCCAGGTGGATACAATATGTACAAAATTTTTATTAGAGCAGTTGCCACGCCCACGATGTTTAAATTAACACATTTTCAAGTTTTCTTGAGGAATACATCAAGTTTCGTTTTAATACATTTCATAATTATATGAAAAACAAAATGCCTAGCCAGGCCCAGTTATACACTTAAGGGCTAAGGGAGGGATGTGATAGTTTCGCTTACGAAAGGCGAGTTAGCACTTTGCAGCAATGTATTTTAACACAAAAATCACTTTATTTAACGCATATAATAAAACTGGTGAGTGTCATGAGTTATTCCTTTTTTACAAACTTCATTCGTAGTAAGTCATGCCATGGACATTTTAATGTTATTTTTTCTAAAAAATTTGCAAAGAAACTTCTACTGAATCTCTGCACGTTTTACTGCGTAGCACATAAATATGCACTTAAGTAAAATTTAGAGACAGGAAGCGCCTTATGAAAGAATATATAGTTGTAATGTGCTATAGTAAATTATTGCAAAACAAAATCAAACGGACTATTTCTTTGGCCTCAAACTGCAATTTTTTGGAACAACTTCTCATGAAACACTGAACTTATATTTCCAAAAATGTTCCTGTAGCTGCTGTATCTTTAGTTAAAAAATTTAAATTTAAAATGCTTTAAAAAAATTGTGATCTATTTTTAATTTAAGCCATTATTGCTGTTATAAAAAAAGGAAACCCAAAATTATTAAACTTAAATGCTTTACATTTA